>CAWUFW010000250.1:2240000-2949402 GCA_963921515.1 Calotriton arnoldi | reverse complement strand
GTAAATTGTCTACAGTAGTTGATCGTTTATCAACGGATACTGCTGGAGGATTTCTAATGATTAATGCGGAAATGGTTGCAATTAGGTCTATGGTTATGCAAAATCGACTTGCTCTTGATATTATATTGGCAAAAGAGGGTGGAGTCTGTAAATTATTGAAGACGAAACATTGTTGCACTTATATTCCTGATAAGAGTGCAGAAATTGGAACGTATATACAGAATATAACTAAACTTGAGAAAGAACTTAAACCACTGGAAGTTGATAGTGTATGGGAAAGATTGACAAATAGTATATCGTCAATTGGAACCTGGTTTGCTAATATAGGGAAAGGACTTATAGGTCAAATATTAGTACCCTTAGCAGGGATAGCAATAATAATTTTGGCAATAACGATATGGTGCAAATGCTGTAAAAGGAATGGTACGTATAAGGTGACAGGAAGAGGAAAGAAACGAAAGGTAGATGAAATCGAACTTGAAGAATGGAGAAGTGAATTATACAAGAAATTAAAAGGAGATTGTAAAAATAGAAAGAGTAAAGATGAGAATGAAGTAATTTGCTAGAAGTTGGCATCTGAATGAGGGTAATGTTTTTGATGGCTCAGAAACGCCATCAGAGAGGGGATTGATGGAGCAAGGTTTCATAAATTCATAAATGAAACTTGCTTGTATTCAATCCTCCTCACAGTATTAATTTATTAAACTTGTATTGTTAATACTAACCTTTGCATTCACGACACAAAAGAAAGGGATGCTTGCCTATGTGTTTTACTAATGAATAACGCTTGTTTATAATTCAAAATGGCCGCTATGCGCGGGAAAGCTCAATGCGCATGTCGCAACCATATCACATGGTGTGACGTCTTTCTTTGCTTGGTGGGAAATTTCTGCTTCTGCGCAGTGTGCATTAAAATGGCTGCTTGATGTTTTCACATGCTTCAGCTTGCTCTCATGTCATTACTAAATTGTCGTTTCCTAACGCTACTAACGTGGGTTAGAATATATAATTAAATGGGAATAGAATAGAAAAAGTGGGTATACAGTGAAACATTTTATTTGGGATTCTAATATTTTCTTCTTGCACTTTTATTAGTTCGTAAACTTGGGCCTGGGTTGGTGTTCTGAAACTCGAGAGGCAACTGGTTCTGCGCATGTGTCCTGTGTGCCTGCCAAATGAAGTCAACCTGGGTGAAGATGCTGTATTTTGGCTTTCCTGTTGCATATTGACACATTGTCTATGAAAATTGGTTTACATTTGTCATGAGACGGGTGGGAAATAAAGCGAATGTATTAATTTGAAGGGGTGGGAACGTAAAGACAATAGGCTTTACAATTTAGGCCAAATCAACATGGTGCGAGAATCCACCCCCTGTCCCTGTCCAATCAGAAGTAGTGGTCCCATATTTTAGTAACATTAAGGGGAGGTTCATGGGCGTAGAAGGGTATAATAGAATATAGCATTAGTTAATTAGTCAGAGCAAGATTCCATGGGGAGAGCATGCGTTCATGAAGAACAGGCGTCCAGGCTGCCAGAGCGCTCTTAGCTCCAGACTGCCAAGCTGATCGATTGCAGACCGAATTGCTGTCCAGAGAGAGGTCCTGAGGAGGGGGCGGCAGAGTCCATTAGAAGGAAGGCATGGGAGAATCGAGGAGAAGCCGAGTATCAGAGAGGGGAACGACGCAGGCATCGTGGTAGAGAGGTCACCGGTCCTGTCCTGATCCTGGAGGAGGTCTTTGCTCTTCATCCTTCCTGGGTCCTATTCTTTCAACTCCTTGGCTAAGGGATTTGGTTCTCGCACTTAGGTAATTATAATGCAACCTTTAGTTGCGCTGCTGTCTCTATCTTCTCCTCTTCTTTAAACACCGTCATTGATTAGCAATAATCATTCCTATGCTTAATCTTGGGTATTGCGATTAAGTACCATGTGGCTCGGGGCGTGGCCACGACGGACTGCAAGATGGCCGCCTGTTGAAGGGGCTCTGCAGGTCGGGCTAGAACATTTGATAAATACCATGGCCCGGATCGGCTGATTCCGGAGAATACAGCGAAAAGAAACAACGCGACACCCCGGGTGGCCCTGGGGGAAGTTTGACACGCCACACTGATCGGGATCCTGCTGAACTGATCCTGGGCCGCCGAGACCGGAGCTGCGGAGAAAATGGCTGCCCGCGCCGTGATGGATGGCGCGTAGCTCATAGATCCGAGCGGCGGACCTGGCTGTCAAGTGGCGCCTTTGGCCCTGGTGGGAACTGGTGCCTGAAAAACTGCAACGCCTGTCAAGAGCCCGGCTGGAGGTCCGAGTGGCGTGACCGGGAGCTGTTCGTGGTGGAGTGACAACGGGCCTGACGTCAGCCGCGCTGCGGGGACCCGGGGCCTGATCTCCGCCGTCGACGAGGAGGCCCTGCCGAGTGATCGAAGGAGGGACGCTGAGGAGAGGACTAGAGGGCCTGAAGGAGAGGTAGGAGCGGTGCTCCGGCCCCGCTAAGGGACCCCTTCTGGTGCGTTGGCGCTTGGTCGGCTCCCTGCCATACTCTACCGGGGGGGAGTCACGACCGGGTGCCGCGGGTCGGGGGGGAGACGGTGGGGACTGGGGAACCTGCCTGCTTCCAGCGACCAGGTGGTGCACTGGGGGGCTGGCGTCTGGGAGGCTGAGGAGGCGCGGTGGGCTGCCGGCGGGTTCCGCTACCTGCGACTGCAGGCGTGACGGGACCCGTTGTTGTGCGGCCTAGCGGGGTTCTCGCCGCCCGGGCGCGGGCCTGCTGGACCTGCCCTCGGATCCTGGTGGTGGCTGCGCCTGCACGGTGCTGGAGGCCTCGGGGCGCCTAAGCACTCCATTCTGCCACAGCACACGAGTCTAGTCACTGCTCCCTTCCAGGGGTCTGACTTGGCCTCAGAGGCGTGCCGCGTGGAGGCCGCTGCTGGGCCGCCCTTGATTCTGGCCCCCAATACAGGGGATCTGTGGTTGTTTCCCTGCTGCACATTCAGTGGATGCCATAGGAATCGCCGCACTGAGAGGTCCTAAGGCGCATAGCCAGCGCTGCATTCTAGGCTTTCCGGCGTGACACAGCGGACCTGTGCTCAAGCGGGTCCTCCGGAGGGCACTCCTGCTGCGACAGCGGCGGGGACGGGGGCTGTGGAATGAGGTGAGCCGGCCGTGCTTCGGAGCCCCGGACCCCAAAAGCAATGTGAACTGGGGTGCTACATATGAGACGCGGAGGCGGCCCGGAGGATCACCTGCTGACGTTGCGCCGCCTTGGTGCCTGCGTTGTCGTGTGGGAGTCGGGCGCGATCTAGCGGAGGACCGCAATCTGCTATACGGCTGGAAGGTCTGGGTCCTGCAGGATTAGTCCTCTACGTGCGGTCCTTATCGGGGTGTGCCACGCACAGTGCCGGAGGGGTATACTCGAACGACCTAGGTCACTGCCTCTTTGACTACAAAGGTCCTGGGGATTACTGGTGGCTGGGGTGGGGCTGGCTGGACAACCTCTGAGGGTCAGGGCACGTCTACGCTAATACAGAGCCTTTACTACACAAGCGGCCCCCCTGAAATCTATTCCAGGGCAGGATGGGTAAGACAGACCCAAAACAAACAAAAATCCCCTTTGAGAAGCGCCAAACCCGTAACATGGACACTCCGGCTGAGCAGGGGGGTGCTCAAGGGCAGCAGGAGGAGTCTGAACATCACGAAGAAGATCTGCGCTCAATCCTCCAGGACGTTCGCTCTAGTCTGAAAACCATAGACGGAAAAATAGACTCATTGACGGCCAGCCTTGACACTGTCAAGAAAAAAGTCGACGTTCATGAGACGCGCTTGGACCTTTTGGAGAACAGACTGTCTGACACTCAAGACTCTCAAACGGAGGCCAGAACACAGATACTGAATATGGAAAAGGTGTTGGAGGTGATCAGAGCAAAAAATGAAGACTTAGAAGCACGTTCTCGACGAAACAACATCCGATTGATTGGCCTTCCGGAAACGACAGCTATAACAAAAATGGAGCCCTATATCACTACTCTCCTCCAGGAGCTGTTCGGCCCCGCCTTGTCACCACTTATGACTGTAGAACGCGCTCACCGCTCGCTGGGCCCCAGACCTGCGCCTGGTCTGCCACCACGTCCCATTATTGCGAGATTACTAAACTACGCAGACCGAGATGCAATACTCAGAGAGGCGAGAGTAAGGAGCCCAGTTATACACCAGGGCAACACTTAATCCTTCTTTCCTGATTACACTCCAACTGTGCAGGCGGCGAGGAGAGAATTCCTTCAGACAAAACGAATGTTACAGACCTCCGCCATTCCATATTCAATGCTGTATCCAGCTAAGCTCAAAATCACCCACGACGGCCAGGCGCATTTTTTTACAGATGCCAAGTCGGCTTTAAAATATGCAAAGAACGTCTGTCCTCGGAAACCACAGCAGGGCTCACCGAAAAACAAGCACCCAGCGCCGACACTTGATGAAAATGACTAACCTATAGATGGCTCAACATTTGCCATTCCATAATGTGGGTCTCAGAACACTCTTTGAAATGGGGGCAGACTGCGCTGGAGGCGAGCACCGCTGCCATGCGCAAGTACCGGAGAAAATGAAGGGTCAACCGACTATACCGAACTGATCATTTTGAAATGTTGATGTCCCCCCGCTGGGTGCCCGGGGCGGGCGGATCTGGGTAATTGTTGTTGACATTTTCCGCAGCCCGACCACCCCGCCTACTGGCGGGTGCTTACCGTTGCTGCCTGTCCCCACAGGGAGATCTCCTATGTGTTGGTATTTCAAATGTTTGTTTAAGGGTTGTTTGACAGGGGGGGTGGATCTACATTCTCAACCTGATTGGGGGGTTGTAGTGGGAGGGGGAGGAGGGTTAGGGTTTTTTTTAAAGAGAGATGACATTTCTGGTACACTAGTTTTAGCGCTGCACACGGCGGAGATGAGGTTTTGGTCACATACGGTACACACGCAGACTCACTACCCCTCTCATGTCAGAAGCTAATTGCTTGACGTGGAACATACGTGGGCTAAATGATTTCAAGAAAGCTAGGCTGATACACGCATATCTGCGTAGACACCATGTTGATATATGTTTTCTGCAAGAGACGCACCTACGCGGCACTGATGATCCCAAGCTCAAAAATAAATACTGGGGTGAAATCCATTCTGCGGCCTTCTCGAACTACGCGAGAGGAGTCTCCATACTGATCAGACGGGGGCTGGACTGGACCACAATAGGAACACTGGTGGATAGGGAGGGACGTTATGTACTGGTGTCTGGCTATCTACATTCGACACATGTTACACTTGCAGCCATATACGGCCCCAATACTGATGAACCACAGTTTTTTCTAGACATCTGGGCAAAAATAACACTTATGGGCTGTGACACAGTTATATGGGGGGGTGACTTCAACGTAGTGTTGGACAACACCCTGGACAGAGAGGGTGCGGCACGCAATCCACACCCCCAATCAACCCAGCTATTAAACTCCATAATGCAGGAGCACAAACTACGGGATGCCTGGCGAGCGGTTAACCCGCAACTAAGAGAGGGCACTTGTATCACACCTTACCACCAGGCCTGGTCCCGCCTCGATTACTGGCTGCTTTCAACTGATATGTTGTCGTGGATGGTGGGGGCGCGCCACCTTCCGCGCACACTCTCTGATCACGCCCCAGTTTTGATGCAATGGCACATCCCTGACACACGCCCCAGGGCATTTAGCTGGAGACTCCCCCCTCATGCCCTCCTGGATGAGGCATTTCGTGCAGAAATAGCCACGGAAATAGATCGTTATTTTGCCATAAATGAGGGCTCGGTAGACTCTGCAGCCACGCTCTGGGAGGCCTTCAAAGTAGTAATAAGGGGCACATGCATATCAAAGAGAGCAGGGGTCTTGCATTCAATACGTACTACCCTACTGAAAATTGAGAACACCATAAAGGACCTAGAAACTACCTTTTACGCTACAAATGACGAAACTATCTTAGCCTCCATCAGGCAAGCCATTTCAGAATTTGAAAGGGAAGCGGAGAGAGAAGCCCAGTTTTTAGGTAAGGAGGCCAGAGCCAGGAGTTATGGAGAGGGAGACAGGCCGGGAAGAACCCTAGCTAACTTGCTGCGGCAGGCAACTAAACCCACATTTATCACTGAACTGACTGCAGAGGATGCCCCGCCTATCAGAGGCCAAGTGGACACACATGCCCACCTGACGTCATACTATACAACTCTCTATGCCACAAAGCAGCACTCTGCCCCCACTGACCTAACGGAATACTTAGACGCTCTGCAGCTTGTATGGCTAAGTCCTGAACACCGAGAATACTTAGATCTCCCATTTACTTTAGAGGACATAACACAGGTGATCAGAGGCCTCCCATCGGGTAAGGCGCCTGGTTTAGACGGATTGACCACGCTTTTTTATAAGACCTATGTCGAAACTCTTGCTCCCCGGCTCCTCGATGTCTATCAGGAATCCTTGGAGACCGGGATCCTCCCCCATCAATGAGAGAGGCGGTGATTATAACCCTTTTAAAACCAGACAAGCCACCAACAAACTGTGACTCATATAGGCCCCTATCCCTGATAAATGTGGACACTAAAATTTTAGCTAAACTCATAGCCAACAGGCTTCAACCACTGATGTCCCTTATTGCTAGACCTGATCAGTCAGGCTTTATACCAGGACGATCGACAGCCCAGAATCCCCGAACATTCTTTTCGGTCATCCACCAAATTGACCCCAGGCTCCCATCGGTGGCAGTCTTTCTAGATGCGACTAAAGCATTTGACTCCCTGGAGTGGACATACTTGTTTACTGTACTTCCCAGACTGGGATTGAGTCTCCACTTTATTAAACTGGTTCAATTACTGTACACAAGGCCTACAGCTCGCCTACTTGCTAATGGCCTCATCTCGGAGGCGTTTGGGGTCTCTCGCGGCACCCGACAGGGCTGCCCGCTCTCCCCCTTATTATTTGCAATAGCGATGGAGCCATTGGCGGCGAGGATCAGGCAATACCATTCGGCGAGGGGACTAGTTTTTACAGACCGTAATCTCATCACTTCTATGTATGCGGATGACCTCACCCTGTATATTAGGCGCCCAGACGATAATTTGAACCCATTGCTGCGTGAGCTACTTCGATTTGGTGGCCTCTCTGGCATCACTATAAATTGGAGAAAATCCTCTGTACTGTCTTTAACCGAAGCTCCTATCAATAAAAATGTGGACTTCCCGTTAAAGTGGGAAGAGGAAGCAGTTAAATATTTGGGGGTCTGGCTTAGCAGAGACCTTCAACTCATTTGGAGTCTCAACTTTGGGAAACAGTTAGACTGGTTCTTGGATAGAATTAAATTCTGGTCCGCCCTACCTCTGTCGCTGGCAGGCCGAATAGCAATACTTAAGATGGTCGTCCTCCCTAAATTCTTATATCTCTTTGTGAATATACCCATCCCGTTAACACAGGCCTTTTTTAAGCAGTTGCGTTCTGCAGCAATATCCATGGTCTGGGCGGGCGGTCAGCCACGGGTGAGTTGGGACATCCTCACGCGTCCGCTATCTAGAGGCGGCTTGGGAGCCCCTGACTGAGTGCGCAGGCTCAATTCTTACATTACTGGATTTATCCAACCCCATTTCAACCGCATGTGGCGACGGAACGAGACATAGCGGATGGGATTCCGTTGCACGCAGCGGTGTACTACCCCTATCGTAGAACCCCAAAAGAAATAAACACTGTGGAGATGATCAGGTGGGCCTGGGAGGGCTTGAGACGCCGCGCCCAAGTACCTTTGCTGTATGCCCCCTCGGTGCCAGTGGCTCATCATCCCAACTTCCCCTTTTTACACGACAAAGGTGCCATAGACAGAGCTCACACCATGGGAATTAAAACAATGGGGGACTTATATCCGGCGGAGTCGTTTTTGCCAGAACCTGACATACAACTGGGGGCCCTACACCATTACTGGAGAGGTTCCTGCTCCATCAACTTAAAGCTACCTGCAAGAAACTAAATGTTTCCTTTCCAATTCCCCCACCCACGCTACACCCTCTGGCTAACCTACTTGCCTCTCCGTCACCGAGAAAATTGGTCACCAGACTTTATACTAATACACAATCATACATGCCATGGTCAGATCCTGGGGCGCTTCAACAGTGGCGCGAGGATCTTCCCGACCAACTCACGGACGAAATATGGTCCTTCTGCTGTTTGCAGATGAAACACTTATCTCCCAATTATAGGCTGAGATTAATACATTTTAAATTTCTACATCGATACTACCACACCCCACTACATCTTTTTAAAATAGGACTACGCGCCACGTCATCCTGTTGGAAATGTAGGCGAGAGGGCGCCGCCTTTTTGCACGTGGCCTGGGAATGCCCTGTCGTCTCTCGGTATTGGGAGGAGGTATCGGTAATAATTGAAGCCATCACTGGCCAGACATTGGGCTGCTCTCCACTGATCCTGCTACTGGGATATGTGGAACAATATAAATTAGAAAGCCGTCGCTTAATTGCAATGCTGTTGGTCCTTGCTCGACGTCGCCTGGCCATACACTGGGGATCACCGGTTAAACCGCTAGTAAAAACTTGGATAAAAGATGTGGTGTACTGTCAAGAGCAGTTGGCGAGCTACTGGGATCTAATGCCTACAGCGTCACGTCCTAAAGACATCTGGGTCCCATTTGTGGAGTGGCTGCGAACTGGGGGAACTCTAATGAAGAGGTCACAACTGTCTCAGTGGGAGAGGATCATGCTGAATCTGTAGAGTAAATGTGATGACCTACATGGGTGAAGCGCTTGCCGTATGCTACGCTCAATGCACTGTCAACAGGCCCTGCAGAATGTTATGTTATGGCTCTGAATGTAAGATTAGAAAACTAGACTGTTATGTTGTAATATGCCAAAGAAAAGCAAAATGCTAATGTTTTATGTGCCGCGTGGGGGCCGAGACTACCTACATCTGTGTATTATGCTATAAGTTGTACAAATTCATGCCTGTGCTGAAGTGGTGTACATATATTTACTTGATTCACAGCATCTCTCATAAAATCATAAATAAAGTTTAAAAAAAAAAAAGTACCATGTGGCTCTGTATTTTACTCTGCTAAATCTTTAGATAAACATTTTAAAACTTCCTGACTCAGTGGTTATTTCAGGATTATGTACTATAAAGAATGTCACTCATTTTAAATTTCCCAATTAGCAAAGGATTCATTGGTAAGTCATTACTCTTCAATCAGAAGGTAATTGGTAGCAGGGATTTTGATAGAGAGTAACAACTGATAAAACCCAGCGTAAGTATTAGCATAGTATGAATGTATGGGCCCAAGTGAGTATCTAGTGTATGAATGCTGTTTGCTAATATCGCGCTGGATCAGCGTCATCCCTTGTGCCCCCAGATCTTTCATGATCTGAAGAACTGCTGACTTTGGTTCTAGTACCACTGGCCACCCCAGCACCGCCGACAGCTCCTGAATAACCCCATCTCAACAAATACAGATTATATTGGCATTCCCAGTGCATGTGGAAAAAGTTTGCTATTGTATTGTGGCAAAGTGTACAATTAGGGTTTTCAATCAATCAATCAAACGGGATTTGTACAGCGCTGCGAATCCCGCCCGAGGGTACCCAGGCGCTGGGGGTTTTGCTGAACAACCAGGTCTTGAGTTCCTTTCTGAATACCTTCAGGGAGGGTGAGGTCCGGAGATGGAGGGGGAGGCTGTTCCAGGCCTTCACAGCCATGTAGGAAATTGAGCGTCCTCCACTCTTGCTTCTGCGGATGCGTGAGGTATGGGCGAGAGAGAGGGAGGCGGAGCGCAGGTGTCTAGACAGTTGGTGGTTTTGCACTCTACCCATTTTCCAAAGCCTGTTGGGTGTACAGTATGCGCAGACAGACAGACATCCCTACCGTGCGGGAGGCCATCTTGGCCCCAAGCCATTCTTCATATTTCATGGGACCCTCATCACGCTCCCAGTGTGCCCTAAGCTATGGGAGGGCGTCGGGTGAGTTTACCACTAGGGATCTATTCAGGCGGGGTGTACCTTTCTTGCCAACTGTTTCCAGCATCATCTTTGCCCCTAGAGGGCTAGAGGTGAGTGAACCCTTTAGTATGTCCCCAGCCTGTCTTATTTGTAAATATTTATAAAACTGTGAATTGTGAGCAATAAAGTCGTACTGCAGGGCAGCAGAGGATTTAATATGGTCTCCCGCCCATAAATCTCCCAGTTTAAACATCCCAATCAAAACCCAGGCACTGAAGCCCCCCAGGGCCGTCTCCTGAGGTTGCCATTTACCCGGCCAAAGAGGCGGTTCTTGTGCTGGTTTGCCCTTCAATCCTATCCATTTGAGAGCTTTCCGCCAGCACTCAGGGCGACTCTGGTGAAACAGGGGAGTGCCAGCATCTCAGCAGAGAGCCAAAGAGGGCCAGACCTTCAAACAGACCGAGTTCTAGCCTAAATGCAGTGTATTTCCTGCTGCTAAAGAGCCCATCATTGACTGCGTTGAGTTGAGCAGTCCAGTAATAGAAATGGAAGTCGCCCCTCCCCAAACCCCTGTTATACGCCGACTGAACACATCTGGGGAAGGACACCCTGGGGTGTGAGTCTAACATTAGGAAGGTGCGTGTATAGCTACAGGCTGTGGTAAAAAATGCAAGAGAATTTCATAAGAATGGGTTTGGAGTGTGTTATGAGAGTATCACCATTTTAAGGGGGGCTGCCCTGCCCATAAGGGACAGGAGGAGGGAGCCCCAGCCTCTTCTTCCCTAGGGCGGGACTAGGCTGAGGTTCCAGCATCCCTGCTGGGCAGTTGTGATGTGTATCCAGAGGTATTTGAAGCAGTGAAAGAAAATAGACACCGGATAGTGCATAGAAGCCTGTCACATGTGTAATGCGAAAATATTGAGCAATCATAAAATAAAGACGAAAAGCCAAAAATAAAGACAAAAACCCCTGTTCACTTGGCGCATGTAATGCTAAATTCCAATCAATTAACGAATCAATTAATTTACTGAGCGCATGGCTACCCCAACGGGGCTTCCTAGAATCCATACATTTTTGTGCTACATTTACGCACTTTTTCTGAATACAAGTGAATGCAAGTAGATACTTTACAGAAATCTACAGTGTGTGCTAATAAGCAGCTGCCAGGCTCTTTTTATGGGTAGAAAGAGAAAAGACCTTGGAAGTTTGATACACGTTTTTTGAACAAAACTCTGACTCTAATATTTTCTGCAATCCTTGCTTCATTGTACCAACTCCAGAACGATGCTACACTTACTAGTATGGTTGGGCTAAAATGTGCAATGTACAACACAGGGTAGCAAAATGGCAGTTCATTTAAAATATGTGTAAATGTGCAATAATGCTAAGGCTCTAATGAGCTTCGAACAGGTAAACCACAATTAATTTAAACTGAATGATATATAAACAGTGTGATATATATACATATGACTCCTATGTTCTCAAAGCTGTCAGTCAGGATCCATAGTTTTGGTTGCCAGTGGGCAACCGCTGCATCTGCCTGAACTGGTATAAGGACAGATTTGCCTCAATTCGTTACCGGTCCAAATGTCTCTTACAGCTATTCACTATGTCCATTTATCTCTAAAATAGGCCTTGGCAAAATGTAAATTACACTTGTGTTATTCGCGTATTTTCAGGATTTTCAAGTTACGATTGTTATGCAAAATTCTTTAAATTATGCCATTGTGTCACATCGCATAATTAAGTGCCATTCACTGAAAAATGTACAGCGACTTGTGCAATTTGCAGTAATTTGAGGTAAAAATTTACTGAGAACACAGTACCTCACGCCAAACATTGACTCAAAGATGCGTTTTATGCTAAAATATAGTGCAAAATGACAGATTTGTATTTCGCATAATAATGAGTGATTTCACATATTTTAGCCGTAATTATAAAAAAGCAAATTAAGGGAATTTCGTAGACCTCTGCCTCTGATCTGTCCTCCGGGGTCTTAAAACATCTCATGCCTCTACCTGGCATAAAACTGTTATCATCTGAATTTACCACATTCGAGGCAAGATGGCCGCCGCGCGGTCGGCCAAGTGAGCTCTTGCTGCCGATGGCTCTCCCCACCTTCTACCAGCGGCATGGCAGCACGGCAATGAGGGTTTTTTAGTTCTCCTGCAGTTAAAGCCTGCCGTACTTTAGCGATTTGACTTTGGACGATTAATGTGAGATGCTGTGGGACTTACTTACGTCCCAGTGGCTAACGGTCCGCGGTCTCCGGTTCGCACACCCGTGCGCTCGATTGGTGTGGCACCCCCCACGTGGACTCCATCAGGTCTCATCGTGGGATTGGCCTGGGGCGGCTGGGACGAGGATGCCCCCAAGGAACGCTCGAGCAGCTAAGCTGCGCGCTGCCGGTGATAGCACTGTCTCCCTGAAACTCCCGGAAAACGCCCAAAGCAGACAACGACAGGGAGCGGCTATGGATACTACAGCTGGATCTGGGAATAGTCGCATGCTGGCTCCAGGGAAGAAAACAACTCCTGCAATCTTCTTGTCGGTCAAAAAGGGAAAGACCGCTAAGCAGGATGAGAGCCTGATGGAGGAGGCTGTTTTGACTGCACGGGTTGATGAGGTGAGCCCTGGGCGGTTGGGGGACTCAGACTGCAGGGGTGAGGCTGAGGCTGTGACGACCCAGGGAGGGCAGGAAAGCTCCGGTGTGACCCTGCAATACATGCTCTGGGGGGGCAGGGATTCCAAGTGCAGATAACATCAGGGGATGCCTCGGACAAAAACATCTTAGAGTCTGCGGCTGCTGATATGGAAGTAGAGCCCATTAAAGCGGATGGTGGTAAGCTATGTATAATGGACGTGGCAGAAGTGCCAGAGGCTGATGCAGGAGATCATTTTTTTTCTATGTCTGATCACTCTAATTCATCAGGAGATGAATCACTGCAATTATCTGATGGCCCCTCAGGCTCGCCAAATGGCCAGTGGAGTGAGGCTAGTAGCATTCACCAGGAAGAGGAGACCCCGGGTGCTCGGATTATGTTGCCTGCCCTCGGCACTGTACGGAAGAGATTACCTACATCCTCACCGGCAGAATTAATGGACTTCATCACTGTACCTGCCCAGGAACAGCTACTCCCCACCTCTTCGGGTATAGATATAGCTTCAGGGGGGCAATGAGACAAGACCAGCCTAATGTATCTAAGCATCAGGAAGATATCTCCCAGGCCCCAACCGCTCTGGTTCACAACCTAGAGCTATACTGATATGTCTTTCTAACTTTTTATCTAGGCAGGCTCTTTATGAGATAGCCAGACCTGACAGGAAGAGAAAGGGGAACAGGTTTGAGTTTTTTGTGCGTCCTGACTACTGTCACATGACAGTGGAAAAAAGATGGCAGCTGCGGTAGCTGATAAATCCATTTCAGGCTAAAGGCGCTCAGGCATTTCTTTTGAACCCCGCAAAACTTAAAATAATATACAAGGACAAGACGCAGTTTTTCACATCTGAGGTTAAAGCTAAGGAGGTTTTTACATGATATTACATCTAAGGAAAGGGGTCAGAATTAGATAAAACCTGCTTAGAGCGTTGTTTGTGGAGACTGGTGGCAGATGTATGTATTTAACATTAGCTTGCAGGATTTCAAAATGTGCTGTGCTTTGATATTTTCTTATGGTGTGTAGGGATTGGGTGAACTGGGAGGGGGAGAGCGATCGGCGGGGGTTGCGAGGCTCTCCATCACTTTAGACCTTGGGTCTTGTAGCCTCGATGTTGGGGGGGGGGGGTAGGGGAAGACTCCGCTGGCAGAGGAGGCACTGGGGTGGGTGGGGGGGGGGTCCCTGGGAGGGGGGGACTGCCTTAGAGGCACGGGGGTGAAAAGTGAAAATAAGCCAATAAACATGTTAAAGCATATAAGAGGAAAGGATGTGATATTTTGGGAGAGAGGGAGCTGTCAATGCAGTTTTTAAACAGGTTAATGATGAATGTTTTGTCTATATGTTCGTTCAATGTACGCGGTCTTAATGATAGGGCCAAGCGGCAAAGAGTTGCACAGGAAATTTGGACTATGTCCCCCGATGTGGTCTGCCTTCAAGAGACGCATATTCCTTGGAGTAAGCATAAGGCGTTAAGGGAGTTAGGGTACAAACTCTTGGTATGTACTACGCAAGGGACTAGTTTGGGGGTTGCAAGCTTTTTAATAGCGGCCATCAGATACAGGAAAAGCTTGCCGGCTCTAGAGTCAGTGTGCTCGGTTATTTAATGTGTACTTCACGAGACAGATCCAATATACTTTGGTCATTTATTTATTGCTTGTTTGTACCTTATATTGCTGCTCTGTTTGTAGACCTATAGATGTTTGATGAATTTGTAAATTGGGATACCTTTTTATCTGCTCTGCATATAGCGTTTTTAGAATATAATTTTTTAATGCTTTTTTAAGGTTTTATGTACCAATGTCTTGCAATGAACTGTGCTTTTATGACTCTTAGCTGTCGAATAAAGTATCTTTGACTTGACTTGACTTGAATGTTTTGTCTATATGTTCGTTCAATGTACGGGGTCTTAATGATAGGGCCAAGCGGCAAAGAGTTGCACAGGAAATTAGGACTATGTCCCCCGATGTGGTCTGCCTTCAAGAGACGCATATTCCTTGGAGTAAGCATAAGGCGTTAAGGGAGTTAGGGTACAAACTCTTGGTATGTACTACGCAAGGGACTAGTACAAGAGGTGTGGCCATTCTTGCCAGGAATAACATTTTAATGGTTGTCAGAAGTCTTGCAGACAAATATGGTCGCTGGGCAATACTGGAATGCTTGGTCACTAACAAGAAACTTACAATATGCTCGGTATATGGATCTAATCATGATGAAGCACAGATTCTAGAGTATTTGAACACAGAGCTGGCTTCATGGGCCTCCCCTCTGATATTGTTCGGGGATTTTAATATTCAACTGGAAGAGGTTACCCCCAGTATGACTGGAGACAAGTATCTAGGTCGGAAGCCTAGGGTTTATAAGGTTTACAGCAGCTTATCTATAAGCATGGCCTAGATGATGCTTGGTCTAGGTTAAAACACCCGGATCCAGGGTATACGCATTATTCTTGCCCACATCAAAAGATGGCTTGGTTAGATTACTTTTTTGTCACTAACACATATTTACCAGAGGCACATATACAGATTTTCCCTAGAATTACCTCGGACCACAATCCATTGTTGTTTAAACTCGTAATGCATGGTGTGGCACGTCCCCGTGCCTCTTTCTCCTTTGATAGGAAGCTTTTACTTAACAAACTTCTTATCTGTCATATACCACAGTGGCTAAATCAATTCCTGGCCATCAATCGTAATTCCACGAAATGCGGCATAGTATGGGATGCTCTAAAGGCGGGGCTCAGGGGGGAAATCCTGAGCTTCGGATTGCATGCCCAAAAGCAACAAAGGCAGCTTATGCAGGGGCTATATGATAATCTTCAGCAAGCTGAATATGCTCTGATACATGCCCTGCAGAGGAAATTAGACATCACGCAACCACAGACTGAGGTGGCCCGTTGTAAGGCCAGGATAAATGGGGAGTAGGCTAAGGATATTGCCAAGAAGTATCATCTTTTTAGGAGGGAGTGCTACCAGTACGGGGAGGCAACAGGTAGATGCTTGGCCTTGAAAATTAGATGTAAAGAGGTATAAGATGCAATTACAGCCATTGAAGATTCAACTGGGAGACTTGTATAAACACCGGTGGAGATTATGGAGGTTTTTAGGACCTTTTATGAGGAGTATAACACTCAGGACAAAACTGAAGGATTTTATAAAGATCCTTATAGGAGGATGTTAAGCTCTGACGATCGGAGATATTTGGAGGAGCCTGTTGCTTTAGAAGAAGTTTTGGAGGCTGTTGGTTCTTTAGCAGCAGGGAAGGCTGCTGGACCGGATAAAATCCCACTTGAATTTTATAAAGTTTTTCTAGCTGAGATACAATCAGACATGCTTATGGTGTTTCAGGAAGCACAGAAAGGGGACGCCCCGCATCGTGGGATATTGCTAGTATTGTTATCTTTAAAAAAAAAAGATAAATCTTCTACGCTACTGTGGAAATGTGCTTTTTAATGAGCACACCAGTGCAGGGGTCACCCTTCTCTTGTCCACGGGTCCATAGACCAACAAAATAGAGATTGGCACTGAAGCTGGAATTCAAATAACAAGTTTATTAATCACTCATGAGTGGGACTACGTCCACACAGCACTCTCAAGTGCTGCCTGAGGTAGTACCCTGAAGTCACAGACCATGGTGCTTATATACAGAGTTTGTTGCAGAGTAAGCATGTAGTTACAAATAGAAGGTACAAGCATACACAGGAATAACTATCAACAAACATGGGCAGATGGGTGATCACTTAGTCAGCAGAGTGGGAGGGGGAACAGAACTGTTTACATCAGCAGAAACAGTTGACAGTTATATCTTTAGCCAGGTGCATTCTAGCAGCTACAGGCCTTTGCTCAGCACATTGCTTTTAGCTCAGTACAGAAGGAGTTAACTAGAGTAGATGACACAAGCAGAATAGAAGGGCAAGCAACAGTGAAGACGGAAGAATTACCTAGCTAACAAAATGGATGCCACAAACAAGATGGCTTCAGCTCATGCTAACGGAAATTATTTCAGATTTCCACGGATGACCCTTTTAGGATATGCTGAAGACATCTTCTAGGCTTTATAAGGAGTACGGAAAATATCATGTACATCTATCTGCATTAATTCATTAATTTCTTGATCACTTGCTAATCGGGCATTTACATTCTTAACATTTTGTTTAGTCGGTATACACGAGGTGCAAGTAGAAACACAAAGGGAACAAAGCATTGGGCCGCATTGAATACATAGGCAACAAGGGATTTAGACAGAATGGAAGGTTTACATTTGTCAATGGTGGGAAGATGTATCGTTATAAAGATGAATATTTTACCAAAGGTTTTGTATTATTTTAGATCGGTCCCCTTGGAACTCACGGGGAAACAACTCCAGAAGCTTCAATCCATATGTGGTAGTTTTATATGGGCTCAAGGCAAATCTCGCCTCGCAATGAAATATATGACCCTACCATGATCTCGAGGGGGCTGGGCTGTGCCTAATTTTCTGTTTTATTATCAGGTCTGTCTACTTCAACATATGGGTATTTTGTTGGTTGGGGAACGAGAGGTTAAGGTAGAGGAGTCCCCGCATATTTTTCAAATGCTGTTAGGTTCCAATGCGGAGAGGAGCTTTTTTTTAAATCTTGAGCCCAGATATTACAAAAAAAACAGCTTCAAAGTGGTTCAGGCTGCTTATAAGGCATGGCTCCAGGTCCGGAGATACCTGCGGATTGGTAAGCTCAACTTTTACACACCCATCACTTCTTTAGCACTCCCTGTCTCTGTCTTTTGTGATACTACGATGACCAGATGGAGTCAGAAGGGTGTCCTGACCTTGGGAGATTTAGTGGCTAACAGTGGTGTTAGGGCTTACTCTTCGCTGGTGTCTGAATATGATCTTCCCAAAACCGACTTTTTTAAGTACCTCCAGGTCAGGGATTACTTGATTAGAAAAGCGGACGTAGTGTGTTTGGCCCAAAAGATCAGCCTGTTAGAGATAGTTAGGAGGCGTGGAAGGATCGGGGCTTTATACCAAAGTCTTAGTGAAATACAAAGTGATGATCTGGAGTTGCAAAATTTAAAATGGAACACCAGGTTATCCCAGGGAGGGAATATCCTACAAGAATCCATTGCACTGGCTGATAAGCTTTTGATTTTGTCTAGCCTTCAAGCATAACAATATAAAACAATGTTTAATTTATATTATACTCCTGCCAAAATTGCACGATGGGGTGGGGAAAATGAGGGCAAATGTACACGCTGTGGGGTGGGTCAGGCTGATAGTCTGCACATGTTTTATGCATGTCCAGATTTGAGACAGTTGATAAATAGGATGGAGGCCTTTTTGACTGAGGTCACAGGGGCACAGATTGTGATTACTCCTACAGTTATGCTTTTGGGAGTATTGGAAGATGTAATGGCAGTTCAAGAGATGTCGGCATCTAGGTATTTAATATTTATCGCTGTGGCTGTGGCTAGACTGTGCATAGCATCACTCTGGCGGCAAAAAGAACCCCCAACCTTTGAAATGTGGAGAGGTAGGCTTTACGCTATGTGCAATTTGGAACATAGTTTATATGCCCTCAAAGGGCACCAGAAACGGAGACTGGGTATTACGATCTGGGGGGCCCTAGTGGATCATTTAGCACCTATGACGACTTAATTAGGTTTTTTCTTTGACCTGGGGTTTATGTCTTGCGGTCCCTCTGTCATATCTATGTTTTTTTATGTTCTTGGATAAACAAGGCAATCTATATGTAATTATGGTATTCAAAGACATGATGATGTAATCGACCGCTACAGTAGTATAGTCATATAGAAGCACTATATGTATGCATTTTTTCTCCTTCTCTTTGTTGTTTTATTTTTATTTTTCTGCTGTTCTTCGTTTCATTTCATCTGGCCTTTCAGCCCCTCTTCTCCTTTGTGTTGGAACTCAAGGTTGACCAGAATATCATGGTTGGCTCTATTTGTTGTGTTTTTGTCCATGTCTTTGTAATTGTATATGATTGCTTATTGGCTTAACAAAAATTAAATAAAATAAATTAAATAAAACTGTTATCATCTAAATAAACTAATGAGGTCATCACCCGAATAAGCCTATTCACCAGTATTTTGGCAAGCAGATGTGACTTCGTATTAATGAGGAAGATGGGATGGTAAGATTGACACTGGCCATGCATAGGTCACAAAAAAGAAAAACGATGTGATTGGCCGCATAAAACAACTTTTGAACATGGGCTGCAAGAATGGAGATGTATTTTTGGTAGAGTTACAATAAGAAGGCCGGTTGGCAAAAGTTTCACCCAACTGCAACCAGGGGATTGCCTCAGGCACTTCATCTGGAGTTATGATGTAGTCCAAAGCACAATGATATTGAGCTTGCAACGACCCAACCAGTAGATCCCAGATCAGAGGGGCATATTCCTGCAGGTCAATCGGGCCTTGTATAAAAGTTTATCATAGGTTTTGTCTTTGTAAATCACTTTCAGTTTAGTCAGGGACAGCAGCATATAATTGCGGCCCAATGCCTTGCGTTTATGCTTTACGTCTGTGAAGCATTTCCATTGCTGCTGCACCTGCTTTGTGTAATCTAAAACTTTGGATGAATTGAACAGTGCATCTTGTTTAAGAGTGGTGGAGGATAACATATTGTCTCAGTCTGCATAGTTAAGGACTCTCTCTGTTAAGGGTGTAGGCAGGGCTCCAGCCGAAGGTAGGGAGTGAAGACACAGTGTGCCTGTGATATTACAAAACAAGCAGAGAGCATGTTTGTTGGAACCCAGGGGAACAACCAGTTGTAGAGAAATTGTTCTGGTTTCAGGCCATCAGCACCCTCTGGCATCACTGCAATACACATGTTATTACATGGAGATCTGCCATCTTCATCCTCTGCCCTCTGCTCCACCCACCTCTGCAATGCTATAGGGTGGCTGACTGTGCCTTGGAGAGCATAGATTATGTCATCAGAAGATGATAGTCGGCCTTTGGCCACGGTGACCTGATCTCTCACATTCCGTAGATCCTGGTGTAGCAAGGCTACTTTTCCAATCTTGCTTTCAAGTGAAGACCTTGTTTCCTGGATTGACTGAAGGATTTGAGTCAAGAAGGGAGCGCTGTTCTTAGTTGCATTCCCAGATGCTGCAGGAGTGTCTTGACACACTACACTTATAGATTCAGTATATTTGTTGAACTTGCCGTATTGCATAGTCATGCAGCACCAATGCTTCACCAGCTGCTGCCCACAACCTCAATGAAGAGAGCGGTAGAACAAAATATCCTCAGAACTCCTCCTGTCATCCCCAGATGCACCACCAGAGTAGGCCACAGGAGCTGATCTGTACCCTGGACGCACAGTAGACAGCCAGAAGACTGCTCTCCAATCAAGCTATCTCCTGTGGTCTCAACTGAGCAGCCTAAATAACTGTGAGATGATGCAGTTGATACCCCAGGGCAGAACACCCCTGTTGGGATGAGAATGTCCCCTGCCCTGCGTGCCAGAACTGCTTACCTGTGATCCTGTTTTTGCTATATTTGATCATGCCACACACTAATCCTCTGTGCATGCATGGACCTAGGCACAGTCTTTTAACAATGATAGGTTCTGGACCTAGTCCTGAACTGGGATGAGTGCACCAAGTGCACCCTCATAGTGACAGAGGACTACCGTTCCTGTCGCAGGTTTATGAGAGGAGCAAGTGGTGGCAGCGTACCATGGTAGGCAAATTACAGTGACAGGCATTTACCTCTGAGACATGAATGCACTCTTAGAGGCCAATACACATAAGGTTCCACTACTCAAGGTGACCCCGAAATCCTGCATGCGACATCCCCTGCACTGTACATGTGCATGTGTGCTAGATGTGATAGTGTGCCATGCACAAGTGATACATGCCACCAGGTTCCATTGTGGAAGCCTATAGCCTGGACGAGAGAACAAGATGGAGGAGAGGTTGCTTTCTGCAGACAGCACATGTGTATTCATGGCATCTCCTAGATGGGAGGTGGAAGCACCTGATGCTTTGTTAAGGAAAGGGGAGATAGACTTCCCTTAGATTCACCAGAGCCCTGTCTGATACATTGGGCTGCAAATTATGACAGCTGCCATTTGGTAAATGACCAGGGGGTATAGGGTGAGGCCTGGAATATTTTTTCGTCTGGGAAGGGAGCCCTTTGAATGGGCACAGATTCTTGTCTCTCTTCCTGATCTCTGTGAGGAGGGGTCATAAACAGCTGGGTGCAGTCTGCTCTCACCTCTTTGTACTTCTGTGGTGGGCACTCTACCCGGAGGCAGTCCTGCTGGGTAGAGCATCCCTGCAGACAGAGGCCAGGTCTGGAAAGTGGCCTGGCCAGGACATATGAGAGGGGAACTGACTCAAACGATTCCAAGGAAGCAGACCTGGAATATGCATCCTTCGTCTGCGAAACCAATATAAAGATGGGAACTCAAGACCCACCGCTGCTCTTAGTTGTGGTCTCTTCTCCCAAGAACAGGGTACTCCGCAGAATACCCAAGGACTACTATGCACCCAAGAGTTGATGTTGTACTGACAGCCAAATCCCCAGAGGTGATTGAACGTCGCCTGGAGTCCGATCTGAAGGAGGAATTACTCAACAGTCCTGAGTGGACATCCTGTCTGTTAGCAAGGGAAGGATGTGGCAACCTTGCAGGAGGAGTGGATCGTGGAGGGGTTGCTGTAATTGAACCTGGAATAGGGTCTGTCTGACAAAGACTAGCTAAGCAAGTGTGCCAAAGGAATCATGGTACTGCCAGACTGGGCAGTACAATCTTTGTCATTTAATACTGTCATAGCAACCAGGAACCGGGAGCAGTGTGCCTGTGTTTTAGGCCCGTTTGAAGCTGGGATAAGTGCCTGATGGCGGCCCGTGTGCCCCTCAAGTGGACTGCATGATTGCAGCTCTGCCAAGTGTGTTGTTGGGTCAGAACCAGTCGAGAACATTAAGTGGGCCGAGAGGTGCCCTTGGGGTGACTTCTGAAGAATTGAGGTAATTGCTTCAAGGCACTGGGTGCCAAAGATAGCACCTGGTGTCTGCTGCACCGAGAAATCATAATCTGTGGGTGTGTAGCCGTCACACTCAAGAATAAGTACCAAGTACTCACCAAAGTATTTGAGTGAGTCACGTCGCAAATCAAGTACCCACTAGAGCGTCAGAGTGAGCTGAAATTTGCAGTCGCCACCCAGAAGAAGGCTCCCATCAGAAGCCTCTGCTCCTGACGAGACCCGCCAAGCAATGCCATGCACTGCATGGTTGGCAGCCATATGGCTTCTGAGACGACTCCTGTGTGCCACCTGGAGTCTCCTTTTGCTAGTGAGATCCTACTGACGTGGGAGGGCTGAATGCTTCCCGCGTTGCTTCTAGGAAATTGGTGAGAGACTGAATGGACCTAGGTCTGACAGACTGAGTGCTAAGACTAGATCAAAAGGGAGAGGAGAGTACCAGCTGCACCCACTTATCTACCTTCCAAGGTGAATCTGAGGTGGGGAGCCCAGAGGCAGGGGATGGTGGAGGGCTAGTCGGCGAAAGCCTTTAGAGCACAAAGACTCGTGCATCAGCCCCCACAGTTGTGGCTCAGTAACCCCAGCTGTCATCATGGCCTGATCTGGTCTGATAACCCCACTTCAAGGATCTGAGCGACTGCGCCAAGTTCAGGACAAGCAGAAGCGCTCCACAGCACTCTCTTTGACTTCATCTTCTCAGGGTTGGATATGCCATGTGACTCAATTCTGGGGAGCCACCCCTGCCTCCCCGGGGAAGGCAAAGGGACTGTCGGGTGGAACAGGGGAGGGGGAGTTCTGGTCTGCCACAGACAGGTATCCAAATTACCTTGCCCATATCCTTCATTCTAATGAAGTTATGGCAAAGAGAGGAGGGGTGTGGGAAGGGGGAACATGTCACCAGAAGAAGAAGAAGAAAAGGAGATGATGGGGAGGGAAGGGGCAGAGTGCAAGAAGGCACCAGAGCCAGGGCACGTGGCCACTAGTCCGTCAAGAGTTTCCTTCATGCTCTGTTCCTTCGGCCTCCAGCCATTCCTCCTCAAGTCCCTGCCTTCCTAGACCGGCTGCAGAAGTCCACCGAAGCAAACATGTTTAAAGCAGCACATTTTTGCACAATGCCCGGGTCTTTTTTTGCTTTGTTGCATGGCTCAGAGTAGGCTAAACAAGAAGCCTTCCTGGCCATATGTGTTTTAGAACAAATCAGAAGCAAAAATTGTTACATATTCCTGACTGACAAATATTGCTACAACCTGTTCACTGCCAGTAGCCTGTTCACTCCCTTTACTTAATTCCTGTGACGCTATCATGGATTGCTCGATCCCCTTGGTAACTGTTATTACCATGTAGTAATTGCACTATATCTTCCACGACAACGCTGCAACTTTGCTCGTCTATGCCAAAGCTTTTATTTGACCTTCCACAAGTCGTCTTTTGGCTTTTTTAATTGTGTGATACTTGGGGGCTGATTTAGAATTTGGCATACAGGGTACGCAAATAAAACGGAGCAGACTGTCCACCAAACTCTCAGTCCACCTGCCTCATTTAGACCCATGCGGACTGTAAGCTTTCTCCAGCGGCTCAATGGCGTAGGGCCAATCAGAGGGCATGACACACCCGCCCTATTTAGGGTGGATGGTGTGATGTCCTTTTTGCTCCGTCCATCGTCATCACAAAATATCTTGCGGTGAGGGATAGAAAACACCTTGGGGGAAAACTCCCACGGAGTGGGAGTCATTCTTTTTTTTGTTTTTCAAAAACAAACTTTCACTTTCACTTTGGGAGTTTGTTTTTGAAAAACAAAAAATATTAACATTTTTGTCGACCGCTGCCAAAACCTACAGTGGCCATCCACCAAACGTCCTGTACCTTGAAGGGAACTGCCATGATGGTTGTTCCTTTCAACATACAGTAATGATCACTGGGCTGGTGGTCATTTCTAAATCTGGCAGAAGATTGTCCGTCAATCTCTAAATCAACCTTAGTTTCCCATTTTTACAGCTAAATTGTTAAAAACTGTAAATATGTGCTCAAATGGTTAGCTTATATCTCTCTTAGGGTTAGTTCCCTAGACCTCCTGTAGCTAGTCCTTCTTTAGTTTTGGCTTTGGCAGCCATCTTGCTTTCTTTCACAACTGTTTGTGAGCTCACATCTAGCTTTCATGTGCCAAGCTAACAACTTCTATATATATTGGGCTGTTGTGCATCCATGCAGCAGGTATACCGAATGCCGACCAAAGGCAAGCTCACCAAAGACAAGCCCATCTGTGTCCATCCATGCCCTGGAGCGACCTGGGGCCTGACATCCTGCCCAATCGGTATCTCGTGCCATCACTCCTGATTTCCTATAACACCTCAGTACTTTCTTTCCTTATGCCGTAGCATCCAGATGCTTTGATCCCAATACAAAGCAGCCCATGATTAAAGAACACTTATATTGTCCTAGCAATAGCCCGAGAGACCTTCCATCCTCGCTGCCCATAGCTGTAGTTAAGCCAAAAGTAAAGGCCTTTGGGGCAGATTTACAAGCCCCTTGCGCCACTTTTGCGTCACTTTTCCCATGTTAAAAGTGACGCAAAAGTGGCGCAAGGGGCTTGTAAATCTGCCCCCTTCTTTGTAACACAAGATCAGCCATTCCATATCCACAATCTATTATATATCTTTTAGAGCAAACGAAAGATGAAATATTCTGCCTAGCAGAAACCTGGCTCACCAACCACAGCAATCCCCTAATCGATAAATTGGTCATTAATAACTTCACTATTCTGATTTCGTTCATAAGAACGATGAGCGTGCGCCAGTAACTGTGAGGATGCATCTTACAATCCAGATTGAACCCTTCAATGCAGATCCTATTCTTGATCTTCATGCTTTTTCTCTATAAAATTAAGACATCTGCTTTTTATATTTTATATTAACATATTGCACCCTCATAGCCCCCATTGCAAAACTGTGCCCATTAACAGAGGAGATTGGCCAATGAGAAGATATAATGTTATCCGCTTAGGAGATTTAAATATATGGTATGATTGCCCTACAGGAGCTTCTCTTCAATTTAAACAAAATCTGGACACCTACAACCTGCATCTACTAATTCGGCAACCGTCACATAAAGCAGGCCATTTATTGGCTCTCATCTCCTCCTTCATACACTCAATTAAAGTTAATGACCCCGTTCCTTTAGTTTGGAGTGATCATTTTGCTGCCCCTTTAGACATTCTTTTTTTCTCAACCTTCTAAGTTAAGCGCCCTGACTGAATTGTATTTTAGAATAACCTGGAACCCCGACCCCAGAATCAATAGCCTCTCAGACATCTCACTGTTTTAATACCCGCTGTTAGTTCCTTACTAAGCCTTAGACCCTCCTGGATGGTATTTTAAAATGTTTCTATGATTTCCTGCTGGAGACAGTGGACCCTATAACTCTCATATAAATCTAAGCAGCAAAAACCCATGGTTCTATTGTGATCTTCCAAGATTAGGCATAGATGACATAAATCATAGGACCCTAATTTAAAATATAGTGATACCAGTCTCTACAAGTTCTACAAGGAACAGATCAAAGTTAGTAAAGACGCATACCACTGACCACTAGAGCTCCTAATCTACCAGAATAAGTCTTCAGGATTATAAATGACCTTCACTCCCCTTTTGCCACTAAAACATCAGCCTTCACTTCAGTCACCTTATGCAATCATTCACTACCTTACTCGAAGATAAGATTCAAAGTTGTCTCAAATGTGATAGGTGCTCAAACACTCTGGTGTCAGTTTCCCAGCATATGTACAAGCCCCTATCGCTACGGGAACGTCAGTTTTTGTGACATTCCCGTGGCGGTAGGGGCCTTGCCTTATGTACAAGGCAGCGTTAAGCCACTTAACGTGGCTTAACGCTGCCTTGTACATAAGGCACCCTTTCACGCTATGGTTAGCGTGAAAGGGGTGGGCAGTGGGTGTTGCGGTGGGCGTTCCACCGCAACACTCATTGTATTCGGCGCTGCCCCCTATGTACAAGGGTGGCGTACATAGGAGGCAGCGCCAAAATTAAGACCAGGAAAATCCTGGTCTTAAGTTGGCGAAACGAGGAGAAATGCATTATTTCTCCTCGTTTTTGCTTTTTCCATGTGTGCTGCCTTGTGCAGCACACATGGAAAAAGCAAAATGCCATGGTTTGTTTATGTACAGGAAGGTGTCCCTTCCTGTACATAAACAAACCTTTTAAAAAAATGCAATTTTGTAACCATTCATGTGTGCTGCATGAAGCAGCACACATGAAAGTTACAAAACGGCATTTTAGCATTGTTTATGTGCAGGAAGGGACACCTTCCTACACATAACCAATCCTCCCCTGCACACAGACACCCTTGCACTCTGGTGCAAGGGTGCCTGCGTTGGCGCTAAGATGTTAAACTTAGCGCCATCGCAGGAGAAGCATAGGCTGCACCACATTCTTGTAAATATGGTGCAGCCTTGCGTTTCGAAGTGGCGGAGCGTGTCGTTAAGCCCAGGAGGCTAACGGCACGCTCCGCCACTTCATTGTACATATCCCCCTGAGTGTTTTTAGGTCTATTTCATTACTCCCTTTTTGGGACAATTCTGGATAACATTTTTTCTCAATTACAAAATAATTTTGAGGTTAATGGTACCAAGAGATTTGCTATCCTTGCAGAAACACTGATTTGGTGATTGTGTCCATCCTGGATTATCTATGTATAATTGTGGACAAAGGTGGTGTTAGGGCATTGGTTTCACTTAATCTGTCAGGAGCTTTCAACACCATTGACCACAGTATGCTTATCTCTAAACTTTCTGACACTGGCATCTCAGGTGTAGTCTTAAAATGGGTTATGTTTTTAAAAAGATTTTTAGCTGTTGTGTCCTTCAAGGCTCTATTCTGTTACCTATTTTGTTCAATAAATATGCTCCCTTCAGATAAACCACTCCATCAGCGGGGGCTCAATTTTACATGTATGACAAAGACACCCAACTGATTTTCAGCGTCATCAGTCCTACTGCTGCACCAGGCGTTGGCCAGGCAGCCATAGTAGAATGTTGACCCATCCTTCCGTCGATGGCCTCTTACTGTACGAAACGTAGCCCAGCTAAAACTGAGCTCCTTCTCTATCTGCTTCACGATCCACCAGCTGATTTTTTAACCTGGCCTGATACAGTGGCTCCTCCACCCCCTTCTGAAGCATCAGTTCACCATTTTTGGCATCTACCTCAATGTCAACTTCTCCTTAAAACGTCGATTTAGCAACTTTGAGCTCTGTCACTACTATGGCAGTGATGAATGCCCTATTCCATTCTAGGCTAGGCTTTTGTAATGCTAGACACCTAACTTATGCTGACACTCTCTTGGACCAACTTTAGCTTGCACAGAACGCTGCTGCTCAGCTCATCTCCCTCATGCCTAAATAATCACATATCGCAGATACTGAGACGACTCCACTGGCTACCCCTTAAAATTAGGGTTATGTTTAAAGCCTTGTTAAAAGTCATGGGGCCCAATTCACAAACGTGATTACGTATAGTAAAGTTATAAGAGCGGAGTCTCCGGACTAAGAACTGCAGTGCGGACATTCCACTTCGAGTGCAGAGGTTCCGCCCCAAGTGCAGAGATTCCACCACGAGTGCAGAGATTCCGTCCCGAGTGCAAAGATTCCATCCAGAGTGCAGAGATTCCGTCCCAAGTGCAGAGATTCCGCCCGAGAGCAGAGATTCTGCCCCGAATGCAGAGATTCCACCCCGAGTGCAGAGATTCTGCCCGAGTGCGGAGACTCCGCACTCGTATCTTTACTACACGTAAATACCTTTGTGAATCGGGGCCCTTGGTGATTTTCAAAGCAGCCATCTACCAGGTGAAGAAGTTCATATTTGATGTCCCCAATCGAATGCTTCACTCACCACAACAATCTTTCCTTGTTGTTGCAAGAATTCACACGATACCCCTGGGGACAAAGCGTCCTCGTATACAGCTCCGAAGACTTGATATTCCCTCCCTTTGCACCTCAGATCGGAACCCATTCTTCTGCAATTTAGGACACTTTTGAAGACATTTTTATTTTAGGCGTGCAGCTAGTCCTGCTAGTCACTGTTGCAATTATCTTTAAGCACCATGATGCAGCACGAACAAGCACTTTATGACTACATTTCCATGGACAATGCAATATAGTAGACACTTGTGTCTTTTTATGTAAACAGTAAACAACAATTTGATCACAAGACTGATCCATCGGACTCTCGAATTCCTTGGTGGCCGCCAGAATCTCAAGGGAGGCAAGATAAACAGTGCCCAGATCAAAAACATGCAGATAGGCATATATAAAGCAATCTTCATCATATCGCAAGTATTCCTAGTGTGTTTCCAACACAAAACATGCTGTATGTATATACGCCAAATTGCTGTTGAAAGAAGAAATGGTCTGGATCAAACAGAAAACATTTATTTTCTTGTCTGTATTTATTTTTAAATGTGGATAAAAACGGAAATTGGGTTGGTTTTTGAGTAATTCTAAATACTGTCTGCCATGACTGCCAGGCCAACAGCTGTATAGAATGATAGGTAAGGGGGCTAAAAAGAACGGAATTTTAGTAAAGAAGCTTTAACAGCAGTAGATGCGCACAAGTTTGATACTGAAAAATGCATATTTTCTTATAAGTGCATTGATTTATCTTCTGTGGGGGTTTACAACATTAAAACCTAGTAGGCATTCAAGCACGAGTGCATATTTACCGGTTAAATAAATGTGGAAATATACTAATTTCAGCTTCATTTTTCCACAAAACCCAAAATTAATATGGATAAATACAGATAAAATTAGCAAAAAATAAATATGGATAAATACAGACGGAAAGGTCAAAAAAATAAATACCATAAAACCGGGAGCCCTAATCATGATATAAAGGAATGAGGTCAAATGTTGAGTTCCTATAAAAGGTTATGCATCTGTGAGGTGACTTGTAATATTCTTATCATGTACTTTAGCGGGTAGTTTATTCCTTATAATACATGGTCACACCGTCACTTTCCACAGAAACCGCTTAAATCCTTGGTGCATAGCTCTTTTCATATGAGAGTGGGCATGTTTGCAAACAAGAAGAATTAAAATAGACTCTCTAGTGCAAACTTAAACACCTTGAGAAAGCTGGTAAATATTTGTTCCAAAAAGCTATTAGACTCAGTTAAATAAAAATCTTTTTTTTTAAAAGGCGTAGTAACTCAGAATGTGTAGAAACTTGCAGAAAGATTCTAACTTTTGTATAATGACTTAAGGATTGCAAAAAATAAACATGTTGCCGTAAATATTTCCTTTCTGCATTTCATTCTACAGCTAGAAAAACAGAGCAAAAGAAAGAAAAGCAGTGTGTAGTTTTCATAATAGCTGCTTTAATTATGATCAGTGACCTGACCTGCCTTTCCCCTCGGCTGCTGGACCTGGCAGCAGGCATTGTGACATCAGAACTCAACTATAATAAATTAAGACAGTTGAGGTCTGACGTCATTGTGACTAGGTGCGTCACAAGTCGCCGATTATAAAGAAATTAGAGACAGGTTATTACTACGGGATTGCAGAATTGGATGTATTATAAATCAATAAAGAACTCGAGTTATGCTGTGATAAAACCTGCAGGAGCCACAAGTCATTTTAAGCAAAGAAACCTCTCTGCATAAAAGGAAAGTAACGTGTTTCACATTCCCTTAATCTGTGCGCCATCTAGCGGCCAACATGGGGGATAATTGCATCGGAGAAAACCCAATTATATATACCTAATGCACATCTATCTGACTATATATACACCACGCACTTTACAAACTTGATATTGGTTCAACACTGTGACTGGAGGGACCTCCATGTTTGGTCCTGTGGTGAGGTAGAAAGCAGACAACCACTTGCACTCAATAACATACATAGGCTAGTCTCCACAGTGCAAAGCAGTGAAATTCCTCGTCCTGAGGCTTACTATTGGACGCAGGCTTACAACAATGGCAGTTTATTGAACTTACAGAACAGCAGAACTACATGTAGCAACATTGTAGTACACATTCAGGACTACAGTGAACACTTTTACTATTTAAATGTGCATTTTAACATATTACATCTATATTTTTTTTGCATGCAGGAATCTCGCAAGAGATATGACAATGTAAATGTATTTAAAATGTAAACCCACAATGTACATCCTCACTTAACGAAGAATGACAACTTTGACTAATTTGTTGTTTAAATAAAAAAAAATTATCATTGTCTAATTATTAGTAGTTCTGTTTCACTTTAGCAAAAAGTCGAATAACGTCCTCTCCGCTCAGTTTTTTTACAGTTTCCAAGAGAACCAGAATCTCAGTGGGAAGAATGGGTCGATGCATTTAAAATATATATGCTTGCCTCAGGATGTGAAAAGCATGCTGATGCTAGGAAACAAGCTACCCTGTTACATTCGTTGGGTAAGGAAAGATTTAAAAATATTGCACTCTTCCTGATTTACAAAATCAGGAAGGGAATGATAACATGTCCATGTATGCTAAAACATTAAAACTGTTGAAATTGTGTTTTGGGGAAAAGTCTAATGTAATATTAGATTGTTACAGATTATTTCCAAAAGTTCAGTCTGAGAACGAATCTATTGATAATTTTGTTGCAAGCCTTAAGGCCTTATTAGTGAGTTGTGCTTTTACTGGTAACCAAGATGAATACATTGGTGATAAAATGATGATGCACACGTCAAATAACTCTATTCAAAAAAATTGTGGAGTGCATTACTCGATGCTCTTGACATAGCGAGAGGAGAAGAGTTAACATCGAAGTGTGTGAAGATAGGGAATGAGTATAAGCAAACTAGTATTAAATCAGTGGAACATTGATAACGCGATTATCTGCACTAAACAAGCCTAATCTAACAACATCAAACAGAAAATGATTATATGAGCAAGTTTACACTGTAAAATCTAAGTCAAATGTAGGAAAAGGTAACACTAGTAACATTAATAAAGGTAACACTAAGGATAAGACTGAGTCTGGGACATCATCTAAAAACTGTTGTATAAGATGTGACAGTGCGAATCATTGGGCTAATGATGAGTCACGCCCAGCAAGAAGTGTAACTTGTTTAAAATGCGTAAAATTCAGCCATTATGCACGGATGTGCAAGATTCCGGTTCGAAGAATAGAGGTATCTGAAGGTAAAGTTCATTCAGAGGATTGTGATGATTCATATTTACTTAGTTTAGTTGATGAGGATATACAAGAAAAATGTGTAAACTGAACATTTGCACCATAATGGATTATGACATGGACAGATAGTTGAAGATAAAGGACCCTAAATGTAGGATACAAATTGATGGTAAAGGATTCCAGATGTTGAAAGATTTTAAAAGGTTCTGGACATTAGAAGCTAAGGGCCTCATTTGTAGATTTTGATGCACAGCAGCGCAGCAAGCCTTCCAATGCGCTGTCGTGCGTCAAAATAAAGGGCTGGAATGTGCCGTCAGCTCATTCCAGTACTTTTCCCCTGCGCCGGCGCACAAACAGTAGCTGTGCGCCAACGCAGACACCCTTACGTCATGTAGCAAGGGTGCCTGCGTTCCGTGGATGATTGTTTTTGTGCAGGAAGGGACACTTTCCTGCACAAAAACAATCATTGATGGCATTTTACTTTTTCTATGTGTGCTGCAGAATGCAGCACACATAGAAAGAGTAAAAAAGGATGCAGAGTAATGCGTGAAACGGGTCCGTATTTACAAAGCCATAAAAAGTCATGCAGGGTGGCTTTAGGTGGCCTTGTAAATATGAGGAGAGGAGTTGGCCTAACAGCTAGGGCAGTCGACCTCGGAGCTGGGGAACCAGGTTCGAGTCTCGGCAGGGACGCGCAACATCCTGTGATTCTGGGCAAACCACTTAATCTCCCTGTGCCTAACAAAAATGAATGTGTCCTCATGTAACGCAACTGGTGCTCGTGTAAAGCGCTCTGATACCCGATACCTTTGGGTCAAGTTCGCGCTATATAAAACTCTAAAAAAAGCCCATTGCTCTGCCGGTGCGTCACAAAAAGGAAAGCACCGACGGCGCAATGGGCTTGTAAATGAGGCCCCATATGTTTATATGAGCCAGATTAAGACATATGGGGGAGGTTATGTTGATGTGCATGGATTTTTTTATTGTTAGTATTGCGTATATAGATAGAAAGATTAGTAGTAGGGTAGATGCAGCGAAGAATGGGGCACCTCTATTAGTTTTAATTTATCAAGCTGCCATGGGCACCTGTCTCCTTATATGCAGATGACATGCATATTCATTTGATCTTTTCAAACAAATGTTGAACCCCCCCTACCCACTTAATGTCCAAGTTTTATGCCCCATCTAGTCTCAGGGTTAACACTGCAAGAATGTGTATCTTTCCTCTACGACAGGAGGTAATTCCACGTCTGCTTACACTGGGGTCGGATCCCATTCAGTGGGCAACACACTCATTTAAATATCTAGGCATTAAAATCTTCCACACCCGAAACAAAATATTGGAGGGTACTTGGGTACAGTGATACAGGCGATCCAGGCGATCCAGGCCTAGGTCGCTTTCTGGGGACCCACTAACATTTTTCGGGAGGGCACCCGTTCTAAAATGATGGTCCTGCCCTGCTTGCTCCATTATTTTGTAAATCTTCCAGTGACGATCCCAGGGAAGGTCTTTAGGGATCTCAACGTTATATTGCACAACATATATGTGAGGCACTAGGAGACGGCAGATCGCACTGACAAAACTCCACCGCCACACTGATCAACATGGTCTCGGTGTGCCAGACTTCCGAGCGTATTACTTCGCATCCCAAGTACAGTGTCCTGCACTCTGGTTGGCAGGACACCATCTCGCTGAAACAGGACTCACACCAGAACAGATACAATCCAGGAGGCTACACAATATACTCTTTCTGTATATTAGAGACCAGGCGCACAACGCCCATAGGGCTGAAAGGGCTTCAGCACCCCCGTCGTGTGTCTCAGCCCGGGCTGTTGCAGCTCGAGCTCCTGTGGGCTCGGCTGGGCAATGTCTGGAGTCTTATCTCCGGCACGCCCGAGTTTTTCACAGGTCTTTAAAGACCATTTGCATATTTACATACCTTTGGAAACTGGTTATCGAGGCTTAGTTTTTTTTCTGGTTCTTGTACCCCCTGGGCCCCCACTCTGCCTTAGTGTGAAAATGCATTTCATGAAAAGGAATATAAAGTAGGGTTGCCAAAAGAAAAATGCCAACCATTTGTTGTTTAAAGAGCCTGCACAGACCTCGTCTTTACACTATATAGGGTTATAAATGAAAAAGTATGTATTCATTTGTAATGTGACTTTTCTGTCTTTGTTCCCTTTAATTATCAGTCATGGATCATTCAGGCAGCCCAAGAATACAATTAAAAATGATTTCTATTTATATTTGCTGTTCCAAGTATGCACAGATAAGTCCTGAAAATAGGCTTTAGGTGACTGCATATTTTTGTACCGTCTGGGACATCAATATAATGAGCTGGCAACCCTAATCACAAGACTGGAAGTTTGTTGCAGGAAGAGCACAATATTTATTTCCTCCACCCTCGATCCCTGAACAGGGCCGGACTGGGAACGCAAACTGGCTTTGGCAATTGAGTCGGACCGGCCGTGGGGGAGGGGTGTGGGGGTTGGGGGGGCGCGCATGGAAAACACTGCAGTTGCTTTTGGTACAGGGGCCAATATTGCAGCACTCCTGCAAAACCGGCCCCCTGTACCAAAACCGGCCCCCACCGGTCCAACACCGGCCCCCACCCTTCCAGCCCAACGAGAAAACACTCGATGCCCGCTACGGCCAGTCCGGCCCTGTCCCTGAATAATGCCATAATAACAATAGTTTAACTTGTATCTGAAACCCTACCCCAGCCCTCAATAACATGCGGCGTTACTTCAAGTGTCTGGGAATGCACACTGCATTCAGACAACTCACTCCTCATTCTCGCCCTTCACTTTCACACTCACCCTGCACCCACAATGCACTCACACTGATCACTTACACCATTCACCCTGCACTCACAATGATCACACAGCACTTATGCCACTCGCCATGAACTGACACCGTTCTCCCTCCACTTACCCTGCGGTCACATGAGCACACCGCTCACTCTGCACTCACAATGCTCTTGTGCTGTTCACTCTGTACCTCACCCTACAGTCACACGAGCACACTACTCACCCTGCTCATGTGACACTTCACTCACCTGTCCCCCTCTCTGCTCACTCTGCAATCTCACTCAAGCAAGCCCATCACTAACCATACATTCATTCGTCCCACTCTGCACTTACATCCGCACCCAAATTCATATGGTCACCTCACTCACCCTGCAGTCACTCCTCTCACCATCCTCTGACACTGTCGCATCGTTCATCGTGCACTCACATTGGCACTCCCGTCACACACAGCGCAGAGGGTTAATGTGCCTGCTACAAAGAACGTGTACCATGCAGATCACAGAACTGAGTGTGAGTAAACTACGGATAGCCCTATAAAAAAGTGAAGTGTTGGTCAGAAAGGGGCTATAGAGAGATGAGGTGCATTGTTGGCAAGTGGTAGTGAGGGCATTCATGGAGGAGGAGGAAATGGGGGAGGAGTGCCAAAAAAGACTGTTGCACCGGCCAGCCCTGGCTGGGAGTCTTAGTCAACCCCCATTCCCCCCCCCCCGAAGTTCGGGTCTAGTTGCGCCCCTGTTAGAGACCCTTCAAAGTGTTCTATATATATACTATTAGAATTAGCACGCAACTACCTGCTCAATGCCCTGAAATATACTAAGACTGCACTCATGTATTCCATTGAAAGGTATTCCAACTCGACCAGCACAGATTTCCTGGGGTGTCTTGATGGGCTGGGAACCTGCAGGCCTGTGCACCATAGGAGACATTGTTGTTATTGTTATTTAATTTTATAAGGCGCACAGCTACCCGGAGGTTTCCCGGCGCCATCAGACACGGGCGGATTGAAGGAAGACTATTGATTGAATAACCAGGTTTTCAGGCTTTTGCGAAAGTTCATATAGATGGCTTCCTTCCGAAGAGACGTGGGGAGTGAGTTCCATAGAGAAGGGCCTAGGCAAGAGAAGGATCGGCCGCCCATGCGCGACAGTCTGGTCCTAGGAACCGAAAATTTGGCCTGGGTGGAAGAGCGAAGAAGGCGAGATGGATGATAAGGATGGACTAAGGTGTTAAGATACTGTGGCGCTGTACCAGATTTGATTTTATGCATATAACTCAGGGCTTTGAATTTGATGCGATTCTCTACCCTGAGCCAGAGTAGATCACGGAGCGAGCCTGAGATGGAGGCCCTTCTAGGGATCTGACAGAGTAACCTGGCCGCCGCGTTCTGTACTACCTGTAATTTACGAATCACCTCCTTATTGGCTCCTAAATACAGGATGTTGCCATAGTCCAGCCTAGAAATAATAAGGGCCTGTACCACAGTTTTTGCGTAGGACCAGGCAACATCCAGAGGATTTTTTTAGCCACTTAAGGATGGTGAAACAGGTTGAGGCGACTTTGACTGCTTGCTGCTTCATTGACAGCTGGTCGTCAATGATAATGCCTAGATTGCGAACCTGTTGTGCAGGTTGTGGGAGAGCACCCATTTGCGGAGGCCAGTGCTGAGGGCCCCAAAGATCTTTGTTTTCCCCAAAAATTAATACTTCAGTTTTTTCGCCATTAAGTTTTAGCAAGTTGGCTTGCATCCAACCTGCTATATTTTGTAGCCCTGCCTGGAGAGAAGATGGCTTGGATGTTTCTTTGGTGGAAAGGGAGAAGATTAGTTGGGTGTCATCGGCGTAAGAAAAGATGGACAACCCAGCGTCTTCAGCAATCGTAGCCAGAGGCCTGACGTACACATTGAACAATAGTGGGCTGAGAATGGAGCCCTGCGGTACTCCGTGAGGAGAGGCATGGGGCTTGGAGCTGGCTGACGGAGAAAAAACCTGAAAAGTACGGTCGGTCAAGAAGTCGGTGAGCCATTTGAGTGCTGTCCCGACAACTCCCAGTGATTGTAAAGCTTTAAGTAGGGCGGTGTGAGACACAGTGTCAAATGCAGCACTCAAATCAAGCAGTATGAGTGCCACAGTTTCACCCATGTCCAGTCGGCGGCGCAATGTTTCCGTAACTCCTAACAGAGTGGTTTCCGTAGAGAAACCGGCTCTGAAGCCAGACTGTGATATGTGTAAAACTTTTTGGGAGATAACGAAATGCGTCAGTTGTTGGTTGACATGTTTTTCTAATATTTTAGAAAAAACTGGAAGTAAAGAGATCGGGCGGACATATTCGAGGATGGCTTCCTCCTCTATTTTGAGGCCTTGAACAGCCACAGGGAGCTCCCAGCAGGGAAGTTCCTTACATACGGCAGAATTTGGCTCGCACTGCATTGGACATGGCAGGTGATTCGACAGGAACCGTCCACACACATGGTATTACAGCCATTATGCACAATGGGGCACGGGACGAGGTTGGTGTCTGGGCTGTACAAAGGGATTCTTACTCATGCGGGAATCCCCTTACTCACACTCAGGTCAGCCTGGGAAGATGAGCTCCATATAGTCTTTAGTGATAAGGAATGGAAAGTCGTAATTCAATAACCCTCACAGATTCCTCAAAATGCATGTTTTAAATTTATACAAACATGTATCCTCCACAGAACATATTTAACCCTACAGAAATTGCAGGTACACTTCCCCTCGGCCTCCCCGAAGTGCCCTCAATGTCAACAGGCGCCAGTTCACTTTGAGCCAGGACTGTATGAAATTACAGCTTTTTTGGTCCAGGGTCCTCTCCTCTTTAACACAGCCCACTGACAGACTGATCCAGCGGTGTACTAACAGCAGATACTCCACTACCATATATTCACCTGGGCCCATATAAATACTTTGCACACAAAACACCAAGTAGACCGCTGGAAAAACACTTCAGTTTATGATTTTCATACTTCAAGATCTAGTTATTTCTTTTCCCTAACTAAACCTTTCTCTGATCAATTAGTTCTTTCCTCTGGTCAATGGACCATTAGTTGGAACTAGTTGATGGTGATAATTAACATAACCTATTAAACATTTCTCAATTAAAAATGAAATAATCACAGACTCAGGAAGTTTTAAAAACCTTTATCTAAATTAGTTGTGCGTGTGAACCATCTCAAACGTTTCAGTACAAGCACCCTCATTCGCAAGAGTGTCAATTCAATCAAATTTCAAATAAGCATTAGAAATTCAGATCCACACAATAACAATGCTCAGAAAGAAGAGGACAGAGAGAGAAGAACATCTATCATTACGATGTATTTATATTTACCAAGAATGGTGTGAAGACCAACCCCCTGGCCAAAGGGCTGGTAAGGGTCCCCCGGGATAGATCAGGAGACAAAGACTTCAGGACAGGAATCAGGACAGGATACTTCACCTCTCTAAATACCGACGACTGCGTCACACCCCTCTCTGACACTCTCTTCCTCCTCGTGCTTCTTCCGCGATCTTCTTTCTAACCCAATTAAGTTAATCAGATGGTTCTGCATTCGATTTTCCACATCAGCGCCTCACAGCTTCAGCACCACCCCTAGCACCGACAGCATCCCGAGCTCTGCATCGCTTCCGCCAAAAAAGCTAAACTAACTAACTAAAACTACCTCAATTATACCTTTTCATAACCATGTACCACCCATTAATGTTTCAATTTTACAAAATACTAACTCTGATTGGACAGGCGAGGGGGGATGATCGTCACACCATGCTTACATTTCACTTATTTCTTTAAACCATTTTATTCAAATCCCTCCCTCAAACTTTATTAAATCATTTCCTTTCCCATACATCTCCAAACTTTATTAATACAAAATGTTGCAACGTTATGAATAAAGCTCCTTCATATGAACTCTTCACCCTCATGTTCCCAGGGCACATCTTCGCTGGCCTTGGACGCGTGACAAGTCCTTACTCATCTTTTCGTATTCTCTCTCTAGTATGCATGCGTAGGGTCAAGTCAGTCAACTCGATTCAGACAAGTGTAGAGGGCCCAAATGCGCACTAATAATAAAGTCAAAAGAAGAAATGTTATTTTCAAAAATAAATGGTTTCACTGTACACCACCAACCTCTACTCTAACCCACTTCATTTATTATTACCCTTTCTGCATTTGCGTTAGTATAAAACTTATATTCTATTTCAGCTAAGCAGGTGCCATGCATATGAGCTTTCAAGCGGCCATTTTATCGTCTATTGCGCAGGCGCAAGATTTTCCCTCCAAGCATTAGTACGTCATACTACGTAGATGTAGTATTGTATTGTATTGTAATTGCATTTGTATAGCGCTTACTACCCCTGACGAGGCGTCGAAGCGCTTTTTCGGCGAGTAGCACGCTACTCCGGGACCCATAGAGGATTAGTGTTGAATTAGTATAGTGAAACATGCAAGTAAATTTTAAGTGGTGGATATGTTAGTCAGTTATTTGGATTCAGAAGGATAGCGGAGGGATAGAAGAGGGAAAAAAGGTTTGCATATATATAGCGCTTCTAACCCCTGATGGGGTGTTGAATTGCTTTTTTTTTTTGGGCGAGTAGCACGCTACTCCGGAAACCCATAAAGGATTAGTGGTGAATTAGTATGGTGAAATATGAAAGTAATTTGAGTGGTGGATATTAGTCAGTTATTTGGAGTGAGAAGGATAGTGGAGGGATAGAAGGGAAAGAAAGGTTTGCATTCATATAGCGCCTGTTACCCCTGGTGGGTGTTGAAGCGCTTTGTTGGCGAGTAGCACGCTACTCTGGAACCCATAAAGGATTAGTGGTGAATTAGTATAGTGGAATATGGAATTAGTGAAGTGAACATGCTAGTCTGTTATTTTGATTGAAAAGGATAGTTGTGGGATAGAAGAGTGAAGTAGACGCATGTGCAGTAAAGATCCCTTGTTAAAGTGCGTTTTAGTCCTTCGTTCATGTTATTGCCGTTAGTAAACACATAGGCAAGCTTCCTTGTCCCGCGTGTCTTTTTCTAAATGTGATTTATTAATTACAAACACGTCGTTAGTAATTCGTTAGTGAGTTAAAATGAAAGGATTGCTTCCGAGCAAGTCTCATTAACGAGTCCTTGCTCCATCAATCCCCTCTCTGATGGCATCTTAAGCCACCACAAAATTACCCATCCCATCCCAGATACCAACTTTAACACTTCTCAGTTTTCTCTATTTCTCCTCTCAATTTTTCATCAATCAACTCGTTTCCTTCTAAATCTCTCATCTTTTGTATAATCTGCCTTTCATTTCTTCCAGCTGTATTTCATCATATTTTCTTTTTCGTTTCTGTCCCTTTCCTTTTCTGTCAAAATGTACTTTCTCTTTCCTACCTCTTCTACAACACTTATATGTGATCATTATTATCACCACTACTGTTATTATCATAACTAATGGTATTATTATTTGACCTAGAAAACCCTTCCCAAAACCAACAAACCATTTCCCTATTGATGTTATACTCTTTGTTAGTCTTCCCCACACACTGTCAACCTCCAGTTGGGTCAAGTCTTTATGCATTCTTGTAATGTTTTCAATATACCCTTTAATTTCTCTGCTCTTGTCCGGAATATAAGTGCAGCAATGTTGAATTTTCAACATGCCACAGACTCCACCTTCTTTTGCTAACAATATATCAAGAGCAAGACGGTTCTGTAAAACCATAGACCTGATTGCAACCATTTCCGTGTTAATCATTAAGAATCCTCCTGCAGTGTCTGTAGAAAGACGATCAACTATGGTTGATAACTTACAAATTTTCTGTGAATTCAGAATGACTCCAACTGAGGGTATCAATGCACTAAAAATGTCTCCTACAATTTCAGAAAAACTAGCTCTTCTTCTACGTGTTAGTCCATTATATTTTCCATTGGTTCCACTGATTTTATCTACATGATAGATCTTTGGAAAAACTATTCCAAAATAACAGCTCCCGTACCATCTTGCAGGTAACCTATAATAGGCATTGCTCCCACAAACATAATACACTCCTGGAAATACAGGATCAGTTCCCCCTTTTAGTCCCCACCCTCCTAAAATTAGGAAGTTGTGTTCACATTCACTGGAACCAATGTAATTATTGTTATAATCTGTCTTTAATCTATGGAGGCAGAATTTTCCCCTTTTCACAAAATCCAGGGACATCGCAGCATGAGCCTTGCCACTTGCATATATTCCCTCTTTCCCAACCCATGAAGGTACATGGGTTTTCTGTTCAGTTGCCTTCTTTATTTGATCCTGTCTCCTTTCTTCTACTAAATCCCAAAAATCTTTTTCTTCTTTTCTTAATGTACATGTTAGATTATCTTTTTGTGCCTGAACTAAATCTATTGAACTCATTGTTATGAAAAATTCACCCATAAACTGTGCATTTTTACTACTAGCTACCGGATTCATATTCTTTCTAATAGGTAATTCAGAAAATACTACATCTATATCTGAATAAAAATATTGAAGTTTCCCTATAGCATAAAATAAACTTGACAAAATACTACATGACACACCATACGTTAAAGGTATATGGTGATACGTTATTCCTTCTGATACTGATGAGGGTAACTTCATAAATACGTAACAGTTATTAATCTCCATAGTATTAACATATTGAAATAACAATTTAATAAACACATTAGAAGACGTATTATAGTCTGATTCGTTATGATAGTTTGCTTCATCTTCTACCCCTATTTCTATTTCAGTTTCTTTTATTCTATCCACTTTAGCATTAGTATCTGTATTATTCTTGTCACTTGTTTTCATTAACAAAGGTACTCCTACTGTTAGGAATAACCATACTAATGCTACTAATAAAATACTACAAAAACAAAATCTAAAATACTTTCTTTTTAATCCACATTTTGGTTTCCCAGTCACTTCAATTTCTGCCATTTTACTCCTGAGAAAATTTCTTTTCTCTTATCTTTTCTTTGTCAGTTTGACTTTCCTTTTCGTTTTTAAGGAGGCCTCAATTTGCTTTCATCAATCTGAACAATATGAATTTCTTCTGTTTCATCAGTCAGATCTAGGGATTCAAATTCCTCGAGGATGACATAAGTCCATTCAGGAGCCTTGTATCTCCTGTTTAAATTTCTCAATCTTGGACTTCTTCGAGTTATCTTTGCCAAAGTTTGTTTAGATTGTGTTTGACTTGTGACTTCGTTTACTTGTTCTGGTTTCTTTTCAGATTTTTTCAAGTGATATTTTAGTTTCTTTACTCCAGTTGGCCAATTGTCTCCCTTTCTGATTCTTTTGATTTGCACTGCGTTTTCACCTTCCTTATCTCCTTGTAAAGTTCTTTTTATTTCATTTATTCTAGGCACAATCTGTTCTGTTTCTCTGTTTTCTGTGCTTGTACCTTCTTTTACTTCCACCTGCTCAGGTCCTACCGTATTTTGTTCTTCTTCTTCCTGAGCTTGTTCTTCTAATTCTATCTGACCCTTTTCAGGTCTTACTTCAAACATTTCTTCTTCTGCCTGAACCTGTTCTTCTAACTCTATCTGATCCTGTTAAGGTCTTAATTCAAACTTTTCTTCTTCCGCCTGAACGTGTTCTTCTATTTTTCCCTCCTCAGGTTCGTGAAAGTCTTTTTTGTTTTCCCCCTGAGTGTGTTCTTCTTCCCCTGTCTCTTCCTGACTACTTTCCTGTCTTTTCAGTTCTGTTCTTCTTCTTGTTTCAATGACATCATCAATTATTTCAATCACTGGTATCCACTCTTCCTGACATGTACTTGGCTGTTCGTCATATGGTTGTCTTTCAGAATCTATTACTCTAGATTCTTTAATCTCACAGCTTACAACTCCTAACGCTTCAGCCTGTTCAGTCAGGGGTTGCTCTTGTTGTTCTGATGGGCTCGGAACTCTTCTGGTATGGCTGGCATGAATCCAATTGGGCAAACCTGCACTCTTCACTGCTGTGGTAGTGACTAGTATGACTTGCCGCGGTTTGTCCCACCTTGGTGCTAGGCACGAGTTTCTTGCGTGTTTCTTCACTAGCACCCAATCTCCAGAATTCAAATCATGCGCTTGATCTGGCTGTCTTTCAACTGCGTCTTCTCCAACCTGGTGAGAGACAGAACGCATCATTTCAGCCAATCCTTTGCAATAGTCCAATAACTGATCATCAGTTATACTCATTAGTTTATTTCCAGGAATAAATGCCTGTCTCAAGGCTCTTCCCATGAGAATCTCATGTGGGCTCATTCCTGTTTTTCTGTCTGGAATACTTCTGAGACCCATCAATACAAGAGGTAATGCATCTGGCCATTTCAGCTTTGTGGATGCACACACCTTTCCCAATCTTGACTTGATTGTGCCATTCATTTTCTCAACAATTCCAGAAGCCTCTGGACGATAAGCACAGTGCAGTTTTTGTTCAATGTTAAATGCAGCACAGATTAATCGAATTATTTCATTATTAAAATGAGGGCCTCTATCTGATTCAAAAGTGACTGGAAAACCAAATCGCGGAACTAACTCCCTCAACAACAATTTTGCAACTGTAAGACTGTCATTTCTTCGAGTGGGATAGGCTTCCACCCATCTTGAGAAAAGGCATACTATGACAAGTATATATTTCAGTCTATTGCATGGGGGTAATTCAATAAAATCTAATTGTAATCTAGTGAAGGGTCCTTCTGCCTTTCCAATCTTTCCCCAGCTTACCACTGTCTTTCTACCTGGATTTTGCTGCTGACAGGTTAAGCATCTTTGGCAAAGGCTTTCTGCGACTACCCTGAACTTCGGATTGTACCAACTCTGTCTGAATAGCCTGATCATTGAATCTCTCCCTATGTGTGTTGCTCCATGATACACTCTTGCCATTTTTGAAAGTAAACAATCTGGCATGACTGGTCTTCCATCTGGATACACCCATACCTCATCATGTGGTCTTTTTGTACAAGCTGCCTTTATCCAAATTTCCTTTTCCTTTTCCTCAACTTCTTCCTGCAATTGCCTAATCTCATCCCATGTTTCTGGTACTGGGAAAAACATAAGTTGGCATCTGGTTTCACCCGTTTCAATTTTTCGGTTTATGGCCACTGTATTTTTGGCACAGTATTTGGCCACTTGGTCAGCATAATTATTGCCAGCAGTCACATAGTCATTTCCTGACCGATGTGCAGCACATTTTACAACTGCTATCTCTTTTGGCAATTGTAATGCTTCCAACAAATCCTTCACATTTTTGCTGTTTCTGATAGGGGATCCTGAAGAAGTCAGAAATCCCCTCTGCATCCAGAGCTGGCCGAAGTCATGCACAACCCCGAACCCATATTGACTGTCCGTGAATATTGTTACTCTCCAATTTTTCCCCTTTTTACATGCCATTGTTAAGGCAACCAATTCAGCTACTTGTGCAGACTTGACCCCAGGTAAACAGGATGCTTCAATTACCCCAGATATTTTACAAACAGCATATGCAGCACTTAGTCCTCCTTCTTGTGTTCTGAGACAGGAACCATCTACAAATAACTCATGGTCAGCCTCTTTCAAAGGTGTCTCTTTTATGTCCGGGCGGGGCTTCGTGCATAACTCAGTCACGTCCAAACAATCATGATCACTCTCATCCCTCACTTCCTCATCGCAGGGGTCTGGCAGTAGGGTAGCTGGGTTCATGATCGTACACCTTATCACAGTCACGTTCTCAGCTCCCAGAATCACTCTTTCATACTTTGTCAAACGACTAGGGGTGAGATGCTGTGTTCTTGTTCTTGTCAAAAGAATCTCAACCGAGTGTGGAACAAAACCCTTTACCGGATGTCCCATCACTATCGACTCACTTTGCTCCAGACTCATACAAGTAGCAGCTACTGCTTTTAAGCAGCCAGGCAATGCTGAAGCCACTGGGTCCAATGTAGCTGAAAAATATGCCACTGGACGTCGACTCAATCCATGTCTCTGTGTTAAGACTGAAAGTGCACAATTTTCTCTCTCACAACAGAACAAAGCAAAGTCTTTTGAATAATCAGGCATGCCCAAAGCAGGAGCCTCACACAAACAGTTTCTTAGTTTCACAAATGCCTCTATGCAGTCATCATTCCAATCAATTGGATCTTTTGCTCTTTTCCGGATCATCTGTATTAATGGTTTTGCTAACATCGAAAAACCATTAATCCATTGCCTACAGTATCCAACCACTCCTAGAAACATTCAAATTTCTCTTTGAGTCTGTGGCAATTGGATTTCTTTGATTATTTTTATTCTTTCCGGTGTCACTTTTCTAACTCCTCTTTCTATTTTATGCCCTAAATATCTAACTTCTCGTTGACAGACTTGTAATTTTTCTGGAGACACCTTGTGTCCTCCTTCAGCCAAATGATTCAGCAATGCAATTGTGTCTGTGACACAATCTTCTCGTGTTTTAGATGCCACCAGTAGGTCATCAATGTACTGGACCAAAACAGATTTTCCAGGCATAATCAATGACTCTAGCCACTTTTTCAAAATCTGATTAAAAATTGAAGGACTCTCTGTGTACCCTTGAGGAACTCGACACCATGCGTAAATATGATCCTCAAACTTAAACGTAAAAAGATACTGGCTGTCTGGGTGCAAAGGAATAGAAAAGAACGCTTAGCATAAATCAATTACTGTAAACCAACCTGCATTCCAGGGTATCTGATAAAGGATCACTGCTGGATTTGGCACTATTGGGCAACATGGCACTACAATTTTATTTATTTTCCGTAAATCCTGCACTATACTGTACTTTCCGCTAGGCTTTTTCAGTCCCATTATTGGCGAATTGCAGGGACTACCCATCACTTCTTTTAAAATACCTTGTTTAACCAGTCGTTCAATTTCTGGAATAATTCCTGCTTTTACTTCTGGACTCATCTTGTACTGTCGGGTGTTTGGATACACTGCACCTTCTTTCACTGACACTTTAACTGGGTCTATATTTGTCATTAGCCCAATGTCTTTTCCTGTAAAATCCCACACTTCTGGATTAACTGTGGTTCTCAACTCTTCTGGTAATTCATTCTCAGTTATTAGTGAAAACATTTCATCCACTTCTGTTCCCTGTTTGGCCAGCATCATCTTGTATACCACGTCTTCATCAGGGGTTTGGAAAGCGACACCATCCGGTGTACAATAGATCGTGCAATTCATCTTGCACAAAAGATCTCTTCCCAACAGATTTACTGGACTGGAATCGCAAACTACAAACCGATGCATTTCTTTGAAGTTTCCAATGTGCACCTCCATTGGTTTTGTGATTGGGGTTCTAATCTGTTGGTTATACACGCCTACAACTTGGATTGATTCTCCCAAGAGGGATAGGTTTGGGATGTCTGCTGTTCTCACAGTAGACCTGGTAGCACCAGTATCCAATAGGAAAGTAATGTCTTTACCTTCTACTCTCCCATCAACAAATGGACCTGACTGATCTACCGGCAAGGATGAGCCAAGCACGCACTCCTCTTCCTCCCCCCTCAGGCACCGTCATTGTGCGGCATCTGAATGTTCTTCATCATCCTGTAAAAAATATTGTATAATTGTTCTATTATTCTTACCACTTTCTCCTTGAAATCCGGTGTTCGCACTGAAACTTTGATGATTCACAAAATTTGGCATAGGAGCTGGTGGCACCTGATATTGTGGTGTAACTACCTGCTGCTGCTGCTGATTCATAAGTACTTCATTCTGCATCTGTGGGATTAAATTTTGATTTGGCCCATTATTATTCTGAGTACTCTTACACTCGTTCTTCCAGTGTCCAAGCTTTCCACACGCATGACAAGGAAACTTCTTTTTCGCTTCTTCTCTGTTTATTCGTCCTTTATATTTATTACCATTCGCTCCTTGATTATTCTGACTTTGTTCTTTCACTTGATTGTTATTTTGGTCATTTGTTTTCTCTTCTTGCTGTTCTGCCAATTTAACTTGTGCCCACATCATTTTCTCTTTTAGCTTCCTACGCCTGGCTTCAATGTCATCTCCGCAATATTTCGCATACTTTAAAATCTCATCCACTGTCTTGCTTTACCAACATAACATGTGCTGCTGTATCATTCGACTGATTTCTGGTTTCAAACCATATACAAACCGATACACAAAATGTCCCATATCCTTGTCACCGATATTCTCAAAACCACTATACTGCTTAAACACCTGTAACAACCTTTCATAATACGCATGTACAGATTCATTTGGTTCTTGTGTTGTTCTATCTATTTTTACCCAATCTGTTTCTTTAGGAGGAATTTTCCCTTTCAAATACGTAATCACTTGGTGATACTTTTTCATCACCTCCTCCGAGGGTGCTCCTGTCTTTGCATCTCTAGCATACTCCTCATTAGGCCAGTCAATTGTAATTTCACATTCTGTCCATAAATCAGCAGGTACCACTATATCAAATAGACCATCCAAGTCTTTCAATAAAACATTTGAAACCTTCACAAATCTCTCTACCTGTTTGTACCACTCAACTGGTTTTTCTCTCAGTTTTGGAAAATCATTTGTAAATGACAGAATATCTTGTCTACTCCAAGGAACATGAACATATCCACCTCCAGGAACCTCTCTCATTGGACACAATTTTTCCACTTTGCTTGATTCTCTTACTGGAAATGCAGCTGCTGCTTCTCTCGCTTGTACTTCCTCTTTCTTTCTTATCCATTTAATTCTCCATTTATCAATGTCTCCCCATTTTCGCAAAATTTTCATTAATTCTTTTATCTGTAGTCTCTTTCCAGAAGCATTTACACTTTCTAAATCTTTATCAGTAAAGTCCACCCGATATGGTTTCTGTAACAACTTTGATTTCCCTATGTCTATTCCAATCTCTGAAGCAACTTCAGTCAATCTCTCATGAAATACTCTTGCTCTCCTGGTTATACTCTTACATAAAAATAATAATTCCTCATCATTGTAAGCGTTCAATCTTTCTGTACCCACACATCCTGTCATCATCGCTTCCAATTCCACTTTCAATCTGCTGATATCTAAAATCCTTGGTGTTGGGTTCTTCAGAGGTGACTACTGTTGCGCCTCCAGTTCCAGCAGGAACCAAAGGTCTTCTTTCTCTCAAATTCATAGGCGTAACACTCTTTGGAGTTTCCGTCAGAGGTTCCACATTAGGGAGATCCATTAATGAAATAATTGACTCACTTTCGCTAACCTGATCATCTGTAATTATTATTTCTTTTCTAGGACTATTTAATGGAATTGTCACAGATTGTGGTTTCTGGCATATCTTATTATCTCCATACAATGGGATTACCGGACCAATGGTCACTGGTACTGTCAAAGCTTCAGTATTCAAGTTTAACTGACTTATCTTTTGAACTAGTTCTTCTCTAGTTTTATTCAAAGCTTCTCTTTCATTATCCTGCAACACTCCGTTATATGACGTTTCATGTAAAATCTGTGGGGTTAATGGCATTCCCATTACCGGTGCACTTGGGGTAACCTTACTAGCTGCTTCTTGATACGGTGGTGGATTTTTAATTAAAATATCCTCTAACAACTCGTCATCTGATTCACCAAATCCTGCCAAGTTCATATGTTTCGTTTTCTCCTTACACTTTCCTCCAGACTGTTCCTCAGCCATTAACACTGGATATAACCCTTCTGATACCATAGCTCTCCTCCATTGTTTCATCTGCCCTTCGCGTGACTCATGCAAATGTCTCGGAAAAAATCCTCTATACCTTCCACCTCTGCATTTCTCTCGTTCATATGACTCAGTCTCCCATTCTTCCAAAGCCTCATGTTGAATTAACCTAGGTCTAGGTTCCAAATCATTCATTTTCAATCTCAAATTCTGAAGAATCCTCCCATTAAACATACCATCCTTAGGAAATGCTAGCACACCATCATCCTTCGTATATTCTATCCAGTTTTCCAACCACACGCAAGTATGATATCCTCTTTCCATCATCATAAAAGATGCTGGTGTCTTCGGTGGCGGAATAGGAATTCCCTCTCTAGTCAACACAGGCTTTTCCTTTACAAAGAAATTCTTAATTTTCTTTAAAAATGACATCTTTCTTTTCTCTCCATACATCCTTGAAGAACAATGTAGGAAATTGTATTCTGCAAACCCTTGAAATCTTCTACCTGTACGTCTTGCACTAACAGTCAAATCAAAATCCCGCATGCAATCTTTCTTTCCACCAATCCTAGCGCAGCTTCTAACTAGCTATCCAATCAAATCAGGCTCGCGCCCGTGATCTGACTAATGCCAGCGTGGCCTTTTCCTGACGTCAGTTCTGCTCCTTACCACTGACCCCTCCTTTACAAGGCTGTTCCTGTCACACGCCCGCTGTTTCTACCAATCCCAGCGCGGCTCACTGTGACGTCAGTACCACTCCGGCAACTGACCCTCCCTTCACAAGGTAATACGAAAACTTTATTTCTCAATATTTTCTTTAAAATTCTTTGTTATTAACAACATAAAAACATTCGCTACTCTGTCTGTTCCGCTAAATCAAAGGATAGTTTTATTTCTTTTCACTGCGAGTAAAACCTTCTGCTTACTCTTCATATAAACTCCAGAGAACCTGCTACTCCTCCGGTGTCACCCGTTTGGGAAATTTGAGACCAAAGTTTCACCAGCGAACTCCTTTTGCTGTCAATCTAGCTTAGAAGAACCTGCTACTCCTTCAGGGTTACCCTTTCTAGGTGATATAACGCCTAAAGTTTCACTAGCGAACTCTTTGCTATCAATCACTCTCACTTTTACACAGAAAAAATAGTCCCTACTTTAACACTGCCAGCCCTACCTAGCTTCACAGTGTTATTCCAACAGAGGAGTAACCTCACTGCAGTGTGGTTTCTATCGCCACCCGCTATTCATTCCCCGGGAATTTTCCAGACGACATAAAACAAAGACGCTAACTCTTTTGTTAAAACATAAATTTATAATTAATAATCTATACTTATCACCAAACTAGTCAATAATAACCATAACTCTGCTACCAGTAAACTGATCCAGCGGTGTACTAACAGCAGATACTCCACTACCATATATTCACCTGGGCCCATATAACTACTTTGCACACAAAACACCAAGTAGACCGCTGGTAAAACACTTCAGTTTATGATTTTCATATTTCAAGATCTAGTTATTTCTTTTCCCTAACTAAACCTTTCACTGATCAATTAGTTCTTTCCTCTGGTCAATGGACCATTAGTTGGAACTAGTTGATGGTGATAATTAACATAACCTATTAAAAATTTCTCGATTAAAAATGAAATAATCACAGACTCGGGAAGTTTTAAAAACCTTTATCTAAATTAGTTGTGTGTGTGAACCATCTCAAACATTTCAGTACAAACACCCTCATTCGCAAGAGTGTCAATTCAATCAAATTTCAAATAAGCATTAGAAATTCAGATCCACACAATAACAATGCTCAGAAAGAAGAGGACAGAGAGAGAAGAACATCTATCATTACGATGTATTTATATTTACCAAGTATGGTGTGAAGACCAACCCCCCTGGCCAAAGGGCTGGTAAGGGTCCCCCGGGATAGATCAAGAGATAAAGATTTCAGGACAGGAATCAGGACAGGATACTTCACCTCTCTAAATACCGACGACTGCGTCGCACCCCTCACTGACACTCTCTTCCTCCTCGTGGTTCTTCCGCGATCTTCTTTCTAACCCAATTAAGTTAAATAGATGGTTCTGCATTCGATTTTCTTCATCAGCGTCTCACAGCTTCAGCACCAACAGCATCCCGAGCTCTGCATCGCTTCCGCCAAAAAAGCTAAACTAACCAACTAAAACTACCTCAATTATACCTTTTCATAACCATGTACCACCCATTAATGTTTCAATTTTACAAAATACTAACTCTGATTGGACAGGCGAGGGGGGGATGATCGTCATACCATGCTTACATTTCACTTATTTCTTTAAACCATTGTATTCAAATCCCTCCCCTCAAACTTTATTAAATCATTTCCTTTCCCAAACATCTCCAAACTTTAGTAATACAAAATGTTTCAACGTTATGAATAAAGCTCCTTCATATGAACTCTTCACCCTCATGTTCCCAGGGCACATATTCCCTGGCCTTGGACGCGTGACAAGTCCTTACTCATCTTTTCGTATTCTCTCTCTAGTACGCATGCTTAGGGTCAAGTCAGTCAGCTCGATTCAGACAAGTGTAGAGGGCCCAAATGCGCCCTAATAATAAAGTCAAAAGAAGAAATGTTATTTTCAAAAATAAATGGTTTCACTGTACACCACCAACCTCTACTCTAACCCATTTCATTTATTATTACCCTTTCTGCATTTGCGTTAGTATAAAACTTATATTTTATTTCAGCTAAGCAGGTGCCATGCATGTGAGCTTTCAAGCGGCCATTTTATCGTCTATTGTGCAGGCGCAAGATTTTCCCTCCAAGCATTAGTACGTCATACTACGTAGATGTAGTAGACGCATGCGCAGTAAAGATCCCTTGTTAAAGTGCGTTTTAGTCCTTCGTTCATGTTATTGCCGTTAGTAAACACATAGGCAAGCTTCCTTGTTCCGCGTGTCTTTTTCTAAATGCGATTTATTAATTACAAACACGTCATTAGTAATTCGTTAGTGAGTTAAAACGAAAGGATTGCTTCCGAGCAAGTCTCATTTACGAGTCCTTGCTCCATCAAGACCAATCCAACACTCTCCGATATCGACCCTCTAGGGGGGGGTAACCCCAGCCAGAGGGAGCTAAGCTTCCTCCAGATTCCTGGATCTTGCTCTCCTTCTGGCACGCCGAGCCACCTCTCAGCGATGGACAGCAACGATCCCTCCCACCTTGTCCTCCCGCCATCGGGACCTTCAACACTGGGCACAAGCCGAAGCCATATCCCTGCGCAGAGAGGAAAAGTGAGGACTCTGTTGAATATCAAGCAGACCTTTGGGATTTCCTGGTCCACGCCCCATAAAGCATTGATCTCCAATGATGACCTACCATCGGCATTTTGTTGAATTGACGCCCATGCGAGTAAGTGCATAATTTCCAGAGTGTTGTATCACTCAATGAGCCGAGCAGTCGAGCAGAGCAGAGTGCGGGTACTGGCAAGCGTCAGCGACAAGCCGCTGTTAACAGAGATGTCCAGAGGGCAGTTTGGTGGACGACAAAGCAGGGGCCTTAGTCTGAACTAAGCCTGGGCAGTGAACTCCGCTCCATTGGTGGAGTTTGCAGTTTTTTGCACCCCACGCTCCGCGGAGCTCACGGAGTTCCAAAAAACTCTGCTTCGCTTAGCGAGGAAAATCCAACGCTAGACCACTTCCCTGCGAGATTTCTCAATGAGGGTGGTCGCGGATGGCCGCTACCGCTTGCGTTATAAAACCTTCCGTTCGTGTTGAGGAAGCTGCCGCTCGAGTATAACTTCTACTCGAGCGGCAGAAAGAAGCAGCGCCCTCTTGCACTGTGCGAGATGCCATTCGCGCTGATTTTACACCACGGGACAAACACCCAGCACTAAAAATCAGTGCCATCGGTGCAAGGTAACCCACTCCACCGCTCGCGGAACTCCTGTTAAAATGAGTTCACCACGCAGGAGGTAGATCAAAGTTGAACGTTTATTCAGCATGTAGATTAAGACCACCAGTCCATCAGCAGCTCAGCCTCCAACTGGCTATCAGCTGCTAGCATTCTAAACAGAATGCCATGGTTGCTCAGCAACATAGCTAAGGACCCAGAATGGATGACATGAGTGCAAACCACAACACATCTTTCCCCCATAAAATGGAAAAAGAACACAAAGCTAACAATGAGCAGGAAAAACAATATGGAAAGATGAAATTCAAATACACAATGCAAAAAAATACAAACAAGAAAAGAAAATGAACAATGCATGTAGAAACATAAAAACATTTCTAAACCTGACATTGCAAAGGTGTAAATCCTACATATTATACAACATAGCGTAATCATTATGTCATAGCATAATCACTATGCCAGACAGGAGGAAATCTCAATCTTTTTGTGGACTATCCACCATCAGAGTTTTGAACTTGGTCATTTGTACCACCAGGTTGGACAGGAGGACTCAAACCATAAAGAGTCCTGTTAGCTCTTTGACCACAATCATTCCACTTAACCAACCTGGACATGCTCCACACACCTCCAGAATCCAAACGCACCTCATTTTTCCTCACCTCAACGATCACAAATGGGCCCATGAACCTAGAATGTCCTTTCCTTAGGAACCCTGGTCTCCGGACCAGCACTTTTTCCCCCCCACACACCAACTCTTGTCACGAACCCCATTTCTGAGATCAAATCTGGCCTTGTACTTCTCTTGATGAATCAATCTCTTGGCTTGGAGATTCCCTTAAAAACAGGTTGACTCGCAACATGACTTTCACCTAACACGCCAAGACTCATCCTCAACCATGCAGGATTCAACTTATCATGTGGCTTCCTGCCTCTTAAGACAGAAAAAGGTGACACTAAAGTCACACAATTGGGAGTATTACGGTGAGCCCACCAAGTCTCCCTAAGCATAGATTTAAGAGAAGACCTAGTTTGCAAGGCCCTCTGGGCACAACTCTTCACAATTTTATTCATACTTTCTGCTAGACCATTGGCTTGCGGTGAATACAAGGCAGTTTTGTAGTGCTTAACAGATAACTCCTTAAGAAAGGAACACATTTCTTGAGATACAAATTGCACTCCATTGTCAGTGATGAGACATTTCGGCACCCCTTCTCTGGAGAATTCTTCAGAAAGAAATTCCAACACTGTCCCAGTGTTAACAGAAGATGCACACTTAGTTACAACCCATTTCGAAGTATAATCAACAAGTAACAACACGTAACGTTCATCATGACCCAATAGCTCAAAAGGTCCAGCAATGTCCAAACCCAATTTGGACCATGGTTCAACAGGAATCTCAACAGGTGACAACGGAACAGTATTAGTCTTCTTACTTTTGTCACTGTTGGCACATTCCCAACAATCTTTCACAACTTCCTCTGTCTGCCGGTCCATACCTGGCCACCAATACCACTCACGGACCCTAGCTTTAGTCAAATTCCTGCCTAAGTGTCCTTCATTCGCTAAGTTTATCAGCTTACTCCACAAACCACGGGGAGGTATAACTCTTTGTCTCCTCAACAGTTTCTCATCAATTATGCACAACTCATCTCTCACATTCATGAAACACTTTAAAGAGTCTGGCACATCCTGATCAGCCGGCCAACCCTTGACAACCCAATTCTTCAGCTCCCAATCCTTGTCTTCTTGGCATGCCCGAGACCATTCCTCAGCATCAACAGCTGATTCACACACCCATGCCACTAAGGAATCCTCAACTCCACCTCCCTGTTGATCTAAGGGCATCCTAGACAAACAATCTGCTGGTAGGTTTTTTGAACCTGGCACATGTTAAATTCAGTCAGTCCTTCCATCCATCTCTTGATACGTGGAGACAAGTTCTCAGCATCTCTACACGTAAAGATCTGACATAGCGGTTGATGGTCTGTTCTAACAAGTATGGGTATACCCCACAGGAAGAACTTAAAATGGTGAATTGCCCAAAATACAGCTAACGCTTCACGTTCCACAACAGAGTACCTTTCCTCAGCACCATGGAGTGAACGTGAAGCAAACGCCACAATCGTAGTTTCCCCATCAACAACTTGAGACAGAACTGCCCCCAAACCACTCATGCTGGCATCTGTTGTCAACACCGTTTTCTTGCGAGCATCAAAATGCCCAAGAGTAGGCATCTTTCCTATGATTTTCTTGATGCTGTCAAAAGAGAGAGAACACTCATGCGACCACTCAAACTTTGCATTTTTTTCCAATAATGATCTCAATGGTAAAGATAAACTCGCGAAATTGGGGACAAATTTTGAGCAAAACTCTGCCAGACCCAGGAAAGACCGTACTTGGTCTTTGTCCAAAGGCACAGGTGCTTTCACAACACTCTCAGCCAAATCCAATTTGGGACTGATCCCTTCTCCCGAGATCGTATGCCCAAGATAACTCACGGAGGTCACACGGAACCTGCATTTTTCTTTTTTGATAACAAGTCCTGCATCTTGTAGACGAGAAAGGACCTCCCGCAACTGCTTGTCATGCTCATGTTCATCTTCACCATATACCAATATGTCATCCTGGAAAATTAGCACTTTATGCAAACCCTCCAATACCTTGCACATGACCCTTTGAAAGCAAGCAGCAGCGGAAGCTAATCCAAAAGGCATACGGATGAACCTGAATGCACCTATGGGTGTGACGAATGATGTGAGATGCCTAGAATCCGGATGGAGCATCACCTGGTGGTAAGCGGAGGACAAGTCCATCACACTGAAAAACTTTGCATCTTTTATCAATGCTAGAGTCTCCGAAATGTTAGGTAAGGGTTGTCTGTCCACCCAACTGTGCTTATTAAGTCCCCTCAAATCCACACACATCCTAACATTTTTTCCGCCATCCTTGGGTGCCAAAACAATTGGAGCCAACCATTCTGAACTCTCAATCTCCTCAATAACACCAGCTTTGAGAAGTTTCTTGATTTCACGCTCCAAAGACTCCATCATCAAGTGCGGCACTTTTCTTACTTTTGACACAAAAGGTTGAGCTCCGTGTTTTAAAACAATTTTATGCTCAAAGTTTTTCAACAAACCAAGCTTGTCACTAAATACCATCGGAAATTGGGAGCATATATCATCAGGCAGTTGACAAGTGGACAACAGCAACACTTTTTCAGGTGTATTGGGATTCAATTTAATGCCCATATCTCTCTGGTGTCTCCAGCCAAGTAAGTTATCTCCTCTTTTAGCTACATAAACTTTTCCTACTGTTTCTCTATCTTTGAATTGTATCTTCATCACAGCATACCCTAACACATCAATTTTCATACCACCATATCCCACCGGATTAATATCAGGTGGAGAAAGTTCAATATCTTCCGTGTTGAATAAAGTTTCCCAATTCTTATCTCCTACCATTGTGTAAGGTGATCCAGAGTCAGCCAAAACTGACAATTGTTTACCACCAACCATGATGTCACATACAGGCATCTCCAGACTGTCATTATCAATTACTCCATCCTCTCTTACCCTCAGCATAAATTTCTTCTCCACTTCCACACAGTGCACCGCTTGACTCTTGGCATTGCGACACATACGGGCATAGTGTACCTTCTTTCCACAATTCTTGCACACCGCAAATCTTGCAAAACAACTTTGACTGTTGGACAAATGTCCATCACTACCACACCTGAAACACTTCAAACCACCAGTGAAACGCCCAACACTCAGGTGTTCATTTCCAAAGGTTTTCTTGCGCACTTCCGGATTGCCCTGTCTTTTTACATCACTACCCTGGTCACTAGTACTATTGTCACTATCCTTCTTTAGCTCATGTACAATAACCTATTCACTGGACACAACATTCTTTTTATCATCCCTCATCTCATGTACCCACATATTGGTATTTTCTAGACCTTCAACAATAGCTATTGTTTCCTTGAGATCAGGATTTTTTGCCAGAAGTTTTTGCTGCATTCTCACATCATTGGTGCATCTTACAATTTGATCTCTTACCAGAGAATCAGTGAGTTGTTCAAACTCACATGTGCGAGCTAAAGTCTTCAAAGTTGCTACATAACTTCCAATTTTTTCTACCTTACCTTGAACCCTCATGAAAAACTTGTGCCACTCTAATACAACATTTATTTTAGCACAAAAATGCCTTTCTAACATCATGACCGACATATCATACACATTGTCCGGTTCACCTTCACCACGTCCCAAGACAATCTCATCCAGGCTCTCCTACACGTGTCTGCCTTCAATCCCTAAATTATGCCGCAAAACTGCTTGCTTCCTGAGGGCAGAAAAATTTTCACCACCAATAGCTAGTATATATGAATCAAATAAGAGTTTCCATCTGTTCCAAGGTAAGATAGGATCACCTTTATCAGAGAGAAACTGCGGTGGCTGGGACATGCTGGATGATGCCATGGTGTATATGTCAAGCAACAACAAGTATTAATGAAATTTATGAAAGCCAGAAAAGAAAACTAATGATGATATCCAAAGTTAATGAAAAGAAAAAAAAATGAATAAACTATTCACATGTTCTGTTCTACAAAACTAGTAGTAATGTAAGAGGCAATCTAAATGTATATATTGTATTAACATTAAAACTCCATAGGGTGTGCGCGTCACTGCGCTACTCACATTGTTCCTGAGGCAATAAATGCATATTGTTCAAATATTAAAATTCCATAGGTGTGCGCGTCACCGCGCTACTCACAATGTTCCTTTCAAATGAATAAAATCACAATATGTTGGTGTGCGCATCACCGTGCAGCTTACAGGACGAAAGAATGACCAGTAAATGGTGTGCGCATCACCGCGCACGCTCAGGAGATCAGCGTATGTACTCAGGAGATTAAAGAAAATGAGAAAATGGTGTGCGCATCACCGCGCATGCTCCAAAAATGAGGAAGTGGTGGGCGCATCACCGCGCATGCTCCAAGGATCACTGCACGCACTGGGAAACATTTCACCGGAAGGCTTCCAAGTCCCCCTCATTCTCCGGCACGCACTGAGGAAACACTTCACCGGAAGGCTTCCAAGTCTCCGGAGCTGGTAACATGCTGCAGCCCGCGAGTCACCAGGCGCTCCAAATGTAATGGAGTGTGAGCTGCGCACACACAACAGAGACGGAGGTTCTGAGAACACCGCTGCGTCACTGGAGGCTCATGTCGCAGCTAGGAGCAGTGGTCGCATGCACGCGGTTTTCAAAACATCGCCAGGTAACGGTTTAACGCCAGATGCACTATTTTTTTTACAAGGTAGTGTTCAAAACGAATAATTAAAATGTTTGTTGCCCTGAGGAGGGATGACTCACGATTCAAGCAGCAGTTAATAGTAGACATCCAAAGTCAATACAATTCTCCTCGTGCTCAATCTTCTGGTAATCCGTGGGTTCTTGGGGAAACTGGTGGTCACAAATACTTGTCCCCAGCAAGTAGTCGTCGCTGTGGTGCTGAAGCTGCCACAGAGCGTTAGTAGGCTCATCAGCCGCATGTTCTTCTTAACCACCTGAATTTTGTTGTAATACCGAAAAATTGATCAGAAGGGTGTTTTTAGAATTTAAAAAAATTATTGGAGAAATCGATTGGGGGGCACTTTTTAGAATTTTAACAATCTTGAAATCTAGAATTTTAAATCGATTGTGTACTGTATTGTTTGACTTACTTGCTGCTATCGAGCTGTGTTATAGCTCGGGGGACACGCTGCTCATTGCCTTTTTGCACACTTCCTGTACCGGCATCCATTTTGGGGTCAGTGCTCTAGTCGCTGGATCCCGACCAGGCTACTTAGGAGCCCGATAACGCGACCGCGCAGCTGACGCGCGCAGCGGGCGCGCCTAAGGAAAGCCCGTCTGCGCCCGTCCGCGACCAGGGGCCAGGAATCCTGCCTCTCTGCGTCAAGCAAGGTACTGTTACAGCGCGCATCAATTAATACTCCTAAACCATGACCTTAGTCAGAATTGTAAACATTCTATCAATATTGAGAGCCCGAAACGGGGTTGCGAGCATTGCTCTTTCAAATTTGGCTCACTCCCCTTTCTCCCTTTATTTGCTGACCCACCGGTCAAAGTTCTTAAACTTTTTTTAATTAATTACCCGGTCTCTACCTAAACATACAACAGAACTGTCTATCCTACTAACGGACAACAGCCCTGATGTACTGTTCCTTACCGAAACCTGGACTCAGCCCAGCTCTGACCCGGACATTGCCCAAACTCTTCCCTCTGATTACTTAGTACAGAGGTTAGACAGAGTGTCTGGAAAAGGTGGCGGAATCGCCATTATCTATAAAAGCCACCTCACCTGTCGAATATTCGGCAGCCCTCTGTCTGACTGTGAGAATCTTCATTTCTCAATAGGAGTTTCGGCCACGCTTTCCCTTTCAGGAATTTTGGTCTGTCGACCTCCCGGACCTACGGGCCAGTTCCTTAAATCTTTACTTGAAACTACAACAAACTTGGCAGGAACAGCCCCTAATTTTACCATCTTGGGCGATTTAAATATTCACCTGGATAATTTGGCATCGAGGGTTGCCTCAGATCTCATTCACGACCTTGCAGCCTTACAATTGACTCAGATGGTATCCCTTCCTACTCATTCTAAAGGCCATCTTCTTGATCCCGTATTTTCCAACCTGAAGGAGCTAAGTTGTCTGGAACCCCGCCCTGTACCTTGGTCAGACCATTTTTTGATCTCCCTCCAATGGTCCCCCAGGTATGCTCCCCCGACCGCTCGGCCGGTTCAAAAATTAAGCCGTTGCTGGTCAAAACTCCCAATGGAACAGTGGGCCCTTGTATTGGATAATACGAGACCATCTCTTGATCCCGACCCTATACTAGCCAACGATCAATTCAACAATTGGATCGAAGGCACCTTAGATTTGACTCTTCCGAAGAAGATCATTCACATTAAAACTGGGCCCAATAGTACAGCCTGGTATACACCTAAACTCCGTGAGCTAAAACAGACTTGCAAAAGAGCAGAGAGATCATGGAGGAAAGACTTCTCCTCTCCCAAGAAAAAGGAGTATAGAGAAACCATCAAGGTATATAAGACCGAGATTAGAAAGGCTCAAGCCCTTTACTTTGAAGAGAAAATTTCCCTGGCGGTAAATTCCCCCGCAAAACGTTTCGCATTGCTAAAAAACTTTTAAAAGCCCCCGTCCCCCCTGCTACTCCCGAAGCAACACTCCATCGTTGCAATGTGCTTGCAGAGTTTTTTTTCAATAAAATTCAAACCATTTGCAGCACCTTTCCCATGATTGATTCTGACCCAGACCTGTCTCGTGAGGATTTTACTGTTCAGAGCCATGATCATGTGTTAGAAGTATTTCCTCCTTTAAACGAGGAAAATTTGCGGACCATCTCTGCACTTGTCAGGAGTGGTTCACCCACCGACCCGGCCCCCCCTAAAATTTTGAAGTCAGCGGTGGATTCAGTTGGCCCTGTTATGCTGGACCTGATCAACTCCTCGCTCTCTTTTGGGGTGGTGCCCCCCTCGTGGAAGAACGCAATGGTTAAAACTCTATTGAAAAAGCCTAGTTTAGACCCTAGTTGTCTCAGCAACTTTCGGCCCATCTCTCTTCTTCCATGGGTCAGTAAAGTTGCAGAAAAATACGTTAACTCGGTGCTCTCTAGGCATTTGGAGGATGGCAACCTCCTCCACTCGTCTCAAACGGGCTTTCGCCCACGCCAAGGAACCGAGACTGCGTTGTTAGCTGTCGTCGAAGAAACTAGAAAGATCCTCGACGCGGGAGGATCGGTGGCCGTGATACTTCTAGATCTCAGCGCGGCCTTTGACACGGTGAACCACCGCATCTTGGTCCAGCGACTCCACAAACTGGGTGTGTCCGGAGCTGCCCTGAAATGGTTAAGCTCCTTTTTAGAGGATAGATCCTTTCAAATCTTTGAGGGCAAAGCCATCTCAAACCCCCGGCCCCTCCATTGTGGAGTACCGCAGGGCTCGTCCTTGAGCCCCTCCCTTTTTAATGCTTATATGGCCCCCTTAGCCGACAGTGTCCTCCCCTTCGGAGTGCAAATCGTCACTTATGCTGACGATACTCAACTGGTGAGCTCACTGAACCATGCAGATAGAGCCTCTTCCCGTCTGTTGCCCTGCCTCGAAGAAGTCACCAGATGGATGTCACTGTCTCATCTTAAAGTGAATGGCGACAAAACGGAGCTTATGCTCCTGGGCAATAATTCCCCCACTGAAATAGATTCCATCTGGCCAGCATGTATGGGCCTAAAGCCCATCCCAAAAAAGGAAATAAAGAGCCTAGGCTTCTGGCTAGATGATGAGCTCAGTTCTAAAACACAAGCCAGAACAGTTGTTGCCACGTGCTTTGGCATGTTAAGATTACTTTGCAAGGTGCTACCGTTACTCCCTTTTCAAGCAAAAAAATTGATGGTTCAGGCCCTTATACTGTCTCGACTGGACTATGGAAATGCCCTATACCTGGCCGCTCCTAGCTCGGTTCTGGCGAAACTCCAAGTCGTACAGAATTGTGCCGCCAGGATCCTTGTAGGGCTCTCAGGCCGTCAATCGGCCAGACCCGCTTTAAAGGCCCTCCATTGGCTCCCGATCAGGGAAAGGGTCCATTTCAAAGCCCTGTGCATTTCCCACAAGGTGCTGAGAGGGAAGGGACCAGCCATTATTTCTTCTCTGGTTCATCCTTATCGAGCTAATAGGCGGCTTCGTTCGGATGACCTCCATTTAGTCTCAGTTCCTAGAATCCGGAGGGCCAGAAGTGGTGGCCGACTGTTTTTATATAATGCGGCTAAACTCTGGAACGCCCCCCCCCATTGCAGCTTCGTAGGGAACCCAGTCATAATATTTTTAGGAAGGGTCTGAAGACCTGGCTTTTTCCCATCTAACCCTGTTGCAGTTCAATTTAGTGCCCGCCAGCGCTGGGATGCCTCCGGGTAACCACGCGCTTTAGAAATGCTACATCATTCATTCATTCATTTATTCGTCGCCAATGTTAAAATGAGTTCACCACGCAGGAGGTAGATCAAAGTTGAACGTTTATTCAGCATGTAGATTAAGACCACCAGTCCATCGGCAGCTCAGCCTCCAACTGGCTCTCAGCTGCTAGCATTCTAAACAGAATGCCATGGTTGCTCAGCAACATAGCTAAGGACCCAGAATGGATGACATGAGTGCAAACCACAACAACTCCGTTTAGCTTGGCGGAGTTTTTTTGTCACTTCGCGTAACTCCGAGAACTCTGCCCAGGTTTAGTCTGAACGTGCCCCTGCACTTTTATTCCTGCCGGCACAACTTGTGGTTGCTTAGTTTGGCTTAGAGCAACAACGCTTAGCACCCAGCGCCTGCTATCTTGCAGTGGGCCGCAGGGGGATTGCGGCTGAGTAAGGCTGGGTAAGTCGTAGACACCCCACGCCTCCTCTCTGCGATTTGGGACACCACATTACCACATTGCTCCCTGCCTTAGTAGCAGCCCAGCAGTAGCGACAGCGCAAAAGTTCACTGACACCAGCTTGAGGAAACCGACTGCCCATTACCCATTTGTACGGCACAGACAGCTGCCTTCTCACCCAGTTCTCCAAGTAATAGCTAAACCCCGGGAGCAGACAAGTGCAGCAGGCTGCAATTGAGAGTCCAGATCGCCCATGCGAGTAAGTGCATAATTTCCATAGTGTTGTATCACTCCATGAGCTGAGCAGTCGAGCAGAGCAGAGTGCGGGTACTGGCAGGCGTCAGAGACAAGCTGCTGTTAACAGAGATGTCCGGAGGGCGGTCTGGTGGACGGCAAAGCAGCGGCCTTAGTCTGAACTAAGCCTGGGCAGTGAACTCCGCTCCGTTCGTGGAGTTTGCAGTTTTTCACACCCCACGCTTTGCGGAACTCACGGAGTTCCAGAAAACTCTGAGCGGAGCAGAGTTTTTTCCTCGCTCGCGCTTGCCAATGGTAAGTTGGCGAGCGCAAGCGAGGAAAATCCAACGCTAGACCACTTCCCTGCGAGATTTCTCAATGAGGGCGGTCGCAGATGGTCGCTAACGCTCGTGTTAAAAAACCTTCTGTTCGCATTGAGGAAGCTGCCCCTCGAGTATAACTTCTACTCGAGCGGCAGAAAGAAGCAGCGCCCTCTTGCACTGTGCAAGATGCCATTCGCGCTGATTTTACACCACGGGACAAACACCCGGCACTAAAAATCAGTGCCAACGGCGCAAGGTAACCCACTCCGCTGCTCGCAGAACTCTGTGTAGCTTGGCGGAGTTTTTTTGTCACTTCGCGTAACTCCGAGAACTCTGCCCAGGTTTAGTCTGAACGTGCCCCTGCACTTTTGTTCCTGCCGGCACAACTTGTGGTCGCTTAGTTTGGCTTAGTGAAACAACGCTTAGCACCCAGAGCCTGCTATCTTGCAGGGGGCCGCAGGGGGATTGCGGCTGAGTAAGGCTGGGTAAGTCGCTGACAACCCACGCCTCCTCGCTGCGATTTGGGACGCCACATTACCACATTGCTCCCTGCCATAGTAGCAGCCCAGCAGTAGCGACAGCACAATAGTTCACTGACACCAGCTTGAGGAAACCGACTGCCCATTACCCATTTGTACGGCACGGCCAGCTGCCTTCTCACCCAGTTCTCCAAGTAATAGCTGAACCCCGGGAGCAGACGAGTGCAGCAGGCTGCAATTGAGAGTCCAGCTCGAACAAGGAGGAGGAGCAGAGTGGGTACTGAGCGTGTACTAAGGCATGCCTCGGGCTGCGGACTGTTGGCAGGCATGGAGGCACGCGAGTGTGTGGGGGAGAGCTGCGGTTAGTGGTGCGGCCATAGGTTGAGCCCAGAGTACCGCAGAAGTGGCCCGGCCTAGGATTGGGTGCAGCGTGCTGTCGTGCTCCCGCCCCCTCCCTCGCCTCCTGGCCGAGAAGGAGGTAAAGTCGAAGCAAAGACAAATGAAATTAACTGTGTGTGACTTACCAGATGCTGTGACTGGGAACAACTGTCTAACAACTCTGTAAGTACCCTGCAGGTTCCGTAGGTGCTGCAAGTGCTGCAAACCCAAGTGTAAGATTAGCGTTAGGCAGGTGGCAGGCAATGGCAGGTTGTGCTGTTGGTCTGAGTCTGGTTGATATGAGGTCAGGAAAGGCCAGGACAAGATTACAAGCTAGACACAAGACAAGAAAGGGGGAGGCTGGCTCCTGCTCTTGAGATGCCACGATCAAATAACAACTAGCGAAAAAAGTCAGCTAAGTGTCCGGATGAGGTCCGTTCGCCGGCAGTGGGTAAAGAATTGCGTGAGAATGCCTGGGGTAAGATGGGCGAAGAACTCTCATGGCCCGCGACCTACATAGAGCCAGGGAAGTCAAAAAAAGGCCATAAGAAACCAAAGTTATCAAGAATTTCAGATTATTTTTTGCCTCTGAATGAGGAGGATGATCACAACCACCACATATCCCTGGTCCCGGGTTTGGCCCTTTAGAGGGTAGTGTCATAGATATGGGCCGGAAGCAATATACTCCTCTATTGTCACCTCTACAGTCACCATCTCCACCCCTGACCCCGGAGATTAAAAATTCAAACAGGCGAAACCTCACTCGAACTTCAGTTCCAGCCCCAATCCCAATGTCAACTTCAACATGGCACAAGTCCATTGCATGGGCTCTCGGTGGCACAGCACATAGGACTGGAGGACACTAGCACAGATGTTACCTCTCAAACGTTATAGAAACGAGACATATTGCATTGTAAATGCTTGTTTTTATATGTAGTTGTTCAAGTTACCATAATTTATTTTGCCACTAGGGTGTGTAGTGTCCGGCTGGACACGTTCTAGTGTTTTGCCTAGTGCTAACCCACACTTTACACCCACCCACCACAGGCGTCACCGGTCAGGTGACCCTGCTAATAAAAGGGGCCAGGCGCACGTGCCCTGGGCCGGTTCCAGTTACCACACATGCCGAGTCTGTGTAATTATTTATGCAGGATGTGGGCCTAGGGCCCAAGACACCACAATGGCGACGAGCGGGTCGTTCCCCGCGTGGACTATCAACTGTTTGGGTACTACACTGTGGGTGGGAAGAGAAGCCTGAATCCTAGGCATCCCCACACCTGCTGCCAGTGAGACAGCGATGCCGCGAGGGGAGAGGAAAGTGTCTGGCCTCTATGTCGGAAGTCGCCTGCCTGCCGTGACACTCTATAGGGCAGCAGCGGACTGCGGCACGCGAGTTTAGCCCCGCAGGTGGCAGTGGGCAACCCTGAGTGGAGGAGAGGGCCCTGCTGCCCTGTGGAGGAGTTCGAAGCCGCAGAACAACCCCGCAGGTGAGAGATCTGCGGTTTAGCCCGCAGCTGTAGCCGGCGGCGATATCACCCAAGCCGGCAAGCACACCACTTCCCTTGATGTCAGGAGGGTTGCCGTAGCCTCCACCGCTGAAGGGGCAGCACCCCCTTACCGAGGCACGTCGAGCGTGGTTATCCCGACGGTGGAGTCAGCATCAGGACACCAGAAGGCCCACACTAGCGCAGCACACAGCCCCGTACTGGCATCAACCAGGACTGCACCGGCCCGAGGTTGAAGGAAAGTCTGCTACGGCCAGGGCGGAGAGACGCCTGTAGCCCACCCTGCATGAAATGCCCTCTAATGCCTCTCTGCTGGGACCGCTGGTCCTGCATCAAGAGGTATCTGCAGCGCCCCCGCGATCTCGCCCGCAGCAGCAGCGGGAACAAGTAAGAAGAAAACCTGGTACCTCATTGAAAAGCGGTCTGTGAGTGAAGGGTCCAAACTTACTGGACTCATTCCTTGCGATCACCTGACCGGGGTTAACAGAATGAGCCTCCCAGCACTGCACCCCCTCCCGCTTCGACAGCTCTAATAAGAGCGCGGCCTGAAGTTTCAACCAAGAGAGCTGCGGCCGATTAGGTGACTGCAGCGCCACCTAGTGGTAAAATACCGCATGGAGCCTGAAGCTATCTCACACGTAACCTGCTGTTTTCTCACCCCGAGTGTGCCTGTAGACTCGGCTGCAAGGTTCAGAGCCCAAGGAAGACGCTGACAAAAGTAGCCTGCCTCCGGTCGTCCCAGGAAGGAAAGAAAGGAGGAGCGCATGGTCAACCAGGCAGAACTATACTGCAACTCCCCCATGCCAAAGCTCATGCACTCTCGTGAACACTGCAGCACAAACAGGTAAACAGACTTGACCCAACATGAGCAGCGCCCCTCTCCCTGGCCAACCTCCCATACCTAAACAGCAGCATTAAAACACAGAAGAAGCTCCATCAACTCCCCCAGCACTCTACTGCACAGCCCCCCATGGCACGGCAAAGCCCACAGCCTGAGGAAAGTGACAGAGGCACCTCCGAAAGCACCCACACCGCCACCTGCTGGCCACAGTGACAAACTGCACTCTGAGCTGGGACACAAGGGAAAAGGCAGAAGCAGGCTCAGAGACACACAGCCAGGACTGATGCTGAGTGCACCACACACCCCTAGTACCAGTAGACCTCGAAAGCAGTACCCTATGGGAAGAGAAGGAGGTCGGCAGCCAAGGCACAAAGAGCCTAGAGAGAGACTGTGAGGAGCAGCACAGTCCACAGTGTCAGGAGGGCCACCCCAGCACACAGAGGGGCCAAGAGTGAGTGCACAGACTGTCCACCCCAAAAATGCAGCGTTGACCAGAGAACCAGAAAGCACCTGCCTATCTCCCTGAAAGGGGAGCATCATAAGCTGAGGGCACCGCAGGCCCCCAATGAGCTGCCTAACTTTTGGGAAAGAGGAAGACTGTCACACCCCACATTTGAAGAACGTGCACAGAGCGTGCAAACCCCCAGTTGCCGTCGGACGCCACCGCAGGCAAGAAGGATTTTGCTACACACGCCCCGGTGGTGACCCGACGTCACCGCAAGCCAAGGAAATGGGCACGCCCAGCTCCAGAAAAGGGGGCCCGAAAGAAGGTCCAAGAGCTCAAATACTGAGGTGCGCCGACGCAGGCACCCAGAAGCTGACAACACGGTCAAGCGCACAGAAGAGAGAGAAACATGTCAACACAATTGGACTGCTGAAGACCGAAGGGAGATCCCCTATGTCCCCACCATGCCAGCGAAGCCCCGCAGTGGGCAGAAGACAGCAGAGTGTCCTCCCTCACACTGCCTCAAGACAGGAGTCGCCAGAGGCCCAAGACAGGCAAGTGAGTCGCACACCCCACATGGCAAGCCGCCACCACAACGTGCGTTCCGACGGACGCCACAGCCGCATCGCAAGCATGGAGCACGTCACTCGAAGTGACCAACTCCGCCAAGCATGCCCGAAGGGAGGCAGGATCAAGTTCCACGATGGCGCAGCCTCGAGGCGCAAGCACGACGCCCTCGAGTGAAGAGAAGAGGAGCAACGCGAAATCCCTGAGGAGGGGATGGTGCCCGTGCAAGGTCCCCAAGAGGAAGAAGCAAGTCCTACTGACAGGACAGACCTGCGACAGGTCAGCAGGACAGTGAAGACCGTCCCAAGAACTGGACGCGACCATCGAGATGTCCATGTGGCGTAAACATGAGACATGCGGCAGGACGCCACATCCAAGTGAGTACCTGGTCGAAGGAGGAAAAGAGAGTGGCAGGACGCCACTCCGCGAAGGAAGAAGGAAAAGTGGCACAACGCCACAGGGCAGACAACCACCACAGGCGCGCAGGAGAAAAGGAGCAGAGCGACAGGACAGAAGACTCGTACCACCACATGATGAGCGCACCCAGAGACACCAGACAGCCATCAAGCCGGACCGACATCCCTGGAGACAGCCCAATGGGAGAACCAAATGTAAGCAGCAGCTAGCGCGAACAGCGTCTCTCTAAAACGCTTCCCAGTGCGACCGTCCAGTCCCGAAGCCAGACCGACGTCCCTGGAGACAGCCCAATGGGAGAACCAAGTGTAAGCCGCAGCCAGCGCGAACCGCGTCTCTCTCCAACGCTTCCCAGTGCGACCGTCCAGTCCCAAGCATCGGCAGTCCAAGTCGGACGGCATCCCTGCTTCTCACCGCAGATGCCACGGGTGAAGAACAGCCTCAGCAAGATGAAGACATGGGCTGCGAAGTCCCTCCAGTCCTCCTCACTCCCCGAGGTCACCTAAAGCCAGAGATCGCCGCCTGTTTGCCCAACTGATAGAAAATAACTATGTTCATCATCCAGGTGCATCATCACCAAGGAGCATCGCACCACCAGAGTGGATCCCTGCACTCCAGACAACCGGAGTTCAACAAGGCGAGCCACCCAGGAACCTTCTGTGTGCCCCCGTCAACCTGAAGCCTGCCGAAGTAGAGCATACCCGACCATTGGAATATCCACCCTTGGGGTTACACAAGACTTGGCCGTGGCCCTGTTGGGAGTTCCGCAGCGACCCCTCAGCGCGGCCTACGCAAAGGCCCGCACAGCCCACGCAGTCACGTGGCAATCCAGGGGCAAGGGCCTCGATGGAGTTCCTGTGAGAGGGGAATCCGAATAGGAGTGATGCGTCGGCAGCAGCTCCACGACAGGCACGGGAAGCATGGCGGTCACAGTCGAAGACTGGTCACCCAAAGACCATCAGAGGAAGGCACAGAACCTGAGTCCTGACGGCGAGGACGTCCAGACCGAGACACCACCCTCTGCGGCTACATGAGCGACTTGGCTGTGAGTCCTGTTGGAAGTTCCTCAGCGACGCCTTCGCGCGGCTTACACGAAGCACGCACAGTCCACACGGTCCCATGGCAGCCCAGCAGGAAGGCCCTCTAGGAGGCTCCAGTGAGAGAGGAGTCCAGGCGAGAGAGGCAAGTCTGAAGTGGCTCGGCTGTCATGAGCGAGGAAGACCATCAAGCACGTTGCCTCCAAGGAAAGGCCTCACACACCGAGATCATCTCCAACTGCTGTAGGTTTGTCATCCACCGGAACCTGAGCGCCTGAGAGATCTCCAGAGTGGACTCCACCACCGCTCCAGATGCACCGATACTTGAACTTTGTAAATAGACTCCAACGCCGCGAGACCAGGCCGGTCTGAAGTACATCGCCAAGGCGGACTAAAGCATCCTGACCATGTGGTCCGAAGCTCCAGCGCTGCCTGGCTGACGGCCTGAAGAGACTCATTTGGTGCTATGTGTTGTTTATTTGTTTTCTTCCAGGTTGGACTTTTGTTTGTTTCTTTTCATTAAAGTTTGAGAGGGATGTAGTGTCCGGCTGGACACGTTCTAGTGTTTTGCCTAGTGCTAACCCACACTTTACACCCACCCACCACAGGCGTCACCAGTCAGGTGACCCTGCTAATAAAAGGGGCCAGGCGCACGTGCCCTGGGCCGGTTCCAGTTACCACACATGCCGAGTCTGTGTAATTATTTATGCAGGATGTGGGCCTAGGGCCCAAGACACCACAGGGTGCACTGTTGGGAAACATTTTAACTGGTTACGCAGCCATGTACTCTGCAGGCTGCACCCATAGAACTATGATGATTTTATCAAGAAAGTGAGCCCTTCCTAGCGCTTACTACCCCTGACAAAGCGCTGAAGAGCTGAATATTTACAGAGGAAGGCCCCTTTTCCGGGCCCCTCCTGTTCTGGGACTGCACTTCATCATAAACAGTTGTCTCGTCCATAGAGGGGGGATGGGGTCACAAAACGAGTGGCGAGTGCCAGGAGTGGGGAGGGATAGGGGAAAGGCGGCCTATAAATGACAGACAGGGGAAGGGGCGCCGAAGACGGGTAGGGGGGATATGTTGGCGATGAAGAGAGGCAGCGCGGTTAAAGGGACGAGAATGCTGAGTTAACACAGACAGGATGAAAGGAGTGAAAAGAGACAGATGAGGGTGAGAGGTGAGGGAGACGGGCGGGGATGAAAGGGAATAAGCTGAGAGGGCGGCGGTGATGCGGCGGGAGAGGACTCGGGGCCATGCCGTCGTGATGCCGAGGTTGATAAGGATGAGAGGGAAGCGAGGGCTGGGACAGAGGGGGGTGGCATCGGAGCGCCGCGGCTCGTCCTGATTGGACGCCGGCTGCTTGTCATCAGACAGAGCGAAGGATTTGCTGAAGTCCCGGCTCCGAGCCCCATCTTCTGCATAGAGCTTGGTAGCATGACATCAGTTTCCATCTAGCCAATTCCCCCCCACTCCACCTGTTACCTGTCCCCCTACATTCACCTTTCATAGCCTACAGTACCTGTCTAGCACCATCCTCTCCTTTCTCCCCATACCTCTGGCCTTCCCCCCCTTTACAGCCCCCTCTCCTCTCGTCTCCACGTACCTTCGGACTTTATCTGACCCCCGCCCTCCCCTCCCGGTTCAGCCTCGTCTCCCCTCTTCTCCCCTTACCTCCGGCCTTCATTTGTCCCCCCTCCTACTCCTCAACTTTCTCCTCATATGTATCCCCTCTTCTCTTCCCCTCTGTTCAACACCAGTAAAAATATTTCTCTTCCCACCACTGTTTCACCATCCACTCCTATTGTCCACCATCTTTCCTCTCCTTCTACCCTTGCTCCCCAACTCCCCACCCATTCCCCCACCCCTCCCCTCCCTCCCTCACCCTCTGCACTCCCTCCCTTATCCCGTTCCACCACCCCGCCCTCCCTCACTCTCTGCAATCCCTCCCGTATCCCGCTCCTCCAGCCCTCCCCGTCCTCCCTCACCCTCTGCACTGCCTCCCTCAACCAGTTCCCCCACCCCTCCCCCCTCAACCTCTGCACTCCCTCCTTTATCCATCGAGCCACCCAACACTCCGTGCTCAGCTCTCCTCTCTGGAAAATAAACTTGATTCTCTCATCTATTCCATTTCCCAGCTTGTATCGTCCATCTCACGTTTAAGCGCCAAGTTGTCCCCTGTCCCTAACAACCTCCCGAGGAGTTCCTTGCTCCCGCGCCCCAATAAAACCATCCACAGTCTGTCCTCTGCAAGACCACCAACGTCACTCCCCCTCCACCTTCCTCTCCTAATAATTCTACGCAGTTTCCTATTCAGACCATCTCCTCTGTCAGACCTTACCAACCTCCCTCTTACCGGGCTCCCTCATTCAAGAATCTTATCCCTATCTCCCTGAACAACCCTAACACCCCCATCACCAAAACATCTGCGTCAGAGCTGCACTGCTTGCTCCACAACTGCAGATCTGCAATCAAACACAAAGTGGAAATCTCTGATACTATCACCCACCAAAATCTTGACATGTTCTTCCTCACTGAGACCTGGTTTAATGACTCCTCTCATACTTTGTTTGATCTTCTGGTACCCACTGACTACTCTATCCTCAGAAATGACAGGGGCAGACAAAATTGGGGGCGGTGTCGCTATCATCGTCAGGAACTCCCTTCAAATGAAAGCCTTCCCTACCACCCTTTTCCGTACATTCGAATGCCTATCCCTAGAACTTCAAATACATCACGGCTCACCCTTTAGATTCCATGCCATCTACCACCCGCCCGTAACTGCTCTTCCTTTGTGGAGGAACTGACTGACTTCATCAGTGACCAATTTTCTCAAAGTGACAGACAGATCTTCCTGGGTGACTTTAATCTCCACTGGGGCTCTTTGGAAGACTCGGCTGCCAACAAGCTGGCCTCCTTTCTCTCAGCCAATGATCTCCTCCAACATTGCTCGGAAACCACACATTCCAAGGGCTCAATTCTGGACCTTGTCATATCCAAAGCAGACCTGCTGACTACTGCTCCCCCCATCCATGTAGAGTGGTCTGACCACTTCCTCATTCCCTTCCGTTTTCACCTATCGCACGTTATAACTCTCGGCCAACCTAAAAGAGCTACTACCTGGTTCCGCAACACTAAGTACATTGATCTGGACACTTTTTGTGATTCTGCTATGCGGGCACTTCTGAGACTAGACCCTAGCGTGGATGTCAACGTTCTCACTTCTCAGTGCCTCTCAGTACTAGCAGTCGAAATCGACAATGTCGCTCCTCTCCAAAGCAAAAGGAAAAGACCCACCCCCTCAGCACCTTGGTTCAATAAAGCTCTCTACGATGAAAGGAAAAACCTTAGATTCCTGGAGAAACATTGGAGAAAATCTCCTTCCACCTCCAATTTCTCTCTTTTACGCTCAGCAAGATCCAAATATCACAACCACATCTTCCTTGAAAAAAGCATCACATTTCAGATCCCTCCTTGACTCAGCCAAAAACAGACCCAAAAAACTTTTTGACCTCATCAAAAACCCAAACTGTTCTCCCCTAACCATTAAGCCTGAGGATTCCTCAAAGAAAGCAGCAGATTTCGCTATATTCTTCGATGAAAAGGTCAAAGCACTGGTGGATCAGGTCGCCCACCCCTCCCCCATTGAGGAGCGGAAATCCTTAGTTACCTGGCAGAACTTTGACGTCATCTCGGAAGATGACCTCCTCAAATGCATCCTCGAAACTAAACCCTCCAACCATTCTTCTGACCCCATCCCTAGAGACATCGCCATCGATTTCTACACCTATACTCTCTCTTACTGGACCAGGCTAGTCAATCGCTTCCTCAGTCAAGGCTCGCTCCCGGTTGCCCTCAAATCAGGTCAGGTCACCCCTCTTCTAAAAAAAACCTCCGCCGATGCGAACGACCTCAACAACTTCCGCCCTATCACCAACCTCCCTTTTCTTTCGAAAATCACCGAAAAATGTGTTGCGAAACAACTTTCCTCACATATTATGGACAATAACCTCCTCGACGTCTTCCAGTCGGGCTTCATCCAAAATTGCAGCACTGAAACAGCCCTGCTGCAAGTGATTGACGATGCGCTGCATATACTCGACTCTGGGGAATCGTGTCTTCTGATTCTTCTAGACCTCTCTGCAGCCTTTGACACTGTTAATCATAGCACCCTCCTCAACACTCTTCAACAGAGAATGGGACTGGATGGCACAGTGCTCAGATGGTTTGCCTCTTTCCTCTCGGACAGATCCCAAATGATCAATATAGCGATCAGTCTTTCATCTCCTTTGGCCGTAAGTCAAGGCGTCCCTCAAGGTTCTATCCTGGCACCCACCTTGTTTAATCTCTACCTGGAACCTTTAGGGAACCTCCTAAGCAAATCTGGGATCCATTACCATCTTTATGCGGACGACACTCAAATCTACCTTAAGGTGTCTTCCGCACACGATCTCTCCCTACTCAACTCTACTCTCAACTCTATTCACAACTGGATGTTAGCTCACCAACTAATTCCGAATCCAGCCAAAACTGAATTCCTCCTCCTCTCTACCTCTCTCTCACCTCCTCCTGTTCAATCTTGGATGGATCAGCTGAACCTACTCAACAACAAACCCCTCATTGTCGACAGCGCTAAATCCCTAGGTGTCATTCTTGACAAAAGACTCAACCTAATCTCCCACATCAACTCTATTGCTAAGAACGCACGTTACCAGTTGCGCCTTCTATGGGGGATCCGTCGGTTCTTCCCGGAGAAAGACTTAAAAACCTTGGTACAATCTCTGGTTCTCTCAAGACTGGATTATTGCAATTCTCTTCTGACGGGCCTACCCAAATCCCACCTCTCCCCTCTCAAATCCATCCTCCATTCAGCAGCTCGCTTCATTTCAGGGTCTAAACGAAGCGACCACGTCACTCCTATCCTGTCCTCTCTTCGATGGCTTCCGATCGAGGCAATATCTATTTACAAAACTGCCTGCATCACACACAAAGCCTTACACACGTCCTCCCCTCGTTACCTGGCGAATAAATTGAAATTGTCCGGTGGCTCTCGCCCTTCTCGCAATGCGGAAAAGCTTCTGCTTGAGCCCCCCGTCTTCAAAAGGGAAAGATCGATGGCTCAATCCTTCTCAGGCAATGCGGTGAGAATCTGGAACTCGCTTCCCCCATTGCTCCGTGCCACCTCCTCTACCCGGATCTTCAAAGCTGACCTCAAATCTCTTCTCTTCCAAAGACACTTTCAGAACTAATACTTTCATTCTCAGGCCCCTCTAGGAAGTTCGCTCTTCATTGTAAATTTGTACTTTTTCCTGTACATTCCTCACCCTTGCGTGCTGTGTTGGATTTTATGTGTGTGTTCCCTTCATTTCAAGTCCCCTGTTTAATTCACGCCCTCTCTACTCCCTCAAGGAAGTTCTTCCACTATAGGAAATTCTGTACTCCATGCCTATAGAAGTGCCTTCCCAGTGTGTTATGAGTGACTGCCACTTATTGCAGTATTATACCTCTATTTGTATTTTGTATCTCATGTATCATGCACACCTGTCACTTTTTCCTCTTGGAACGTATACCTCTTTTTGTATCTGGTTTGTTTGTTATTTGCACAATTGTCACTTTTTCCTCATGTAATGTAACGCTTGCTTTTGTATTATGCTCACTTGTAACCTTCTCCTCATGTATTGTTACTGTACCTATTGTGAAGCGCTCTGACACCTTCGGGTAAAGTCCGCGCTATATAAAAACGCATAAATAAATGACATGCCAGCACAGGCATCCGGAGGCAGGTGCATGCCCTCACTACCCTAGGGGTGCACACGGGACTAAAGAAAGCACAAAATGCTGTGGCAATAGTGGTAACAAACATCTCCAAATAATTAATCATAGGCCCCAGAATCTGGAACCCTATCCACTTCGCAGCGGTGTTAAAACCAACCTTCCGGACTTTAAAGAAAGGGCATCTATTAACAAGCAAAGTCATAACTGTCGCCGAAATGACTGCACAGAGGCATCAGACAAAAAACAATTAAGCGTCAGATGCCCAAATGCACTTCCCACCAGTTCCTTCCAGGCTCCACTTTATTTCGAATGAACTATGTGACCATTTCAATCATCATAAATAGGCCAATATTAAAATTCTGGCCTTGTGACTTTGCCTTACTTTGGCTTTCTCCAGTGACTGACACGTACGTGTAATTTAGCTGTCGTAGAGTGGTGCTTTTTTAGTCTGCCTTGAATGAAATAGGCCCAAGTTATCCATCCAAATAAAATTTATTGCCCATGCATGAACTGGATGTTTTTTGTTTTTTAACAGACTGGTTACAAAGTTTATTGTTATACTCTTTCCCTATCACCTAAGCAAAGCCAACCTGAAACAAATTCAGACACACCACTATTTTGGATCTGATAGAATGTTTCATAACACTGTTGATCTAACAGGAGTGAATGCGATTTTATGTTTGCCTTTTGTTTGTTTTTATGTTGCTGTGAGAGGTAACCTTGGCAAGAGTTGTCATGCTTACTCCCTGCGCCCCATCTGCTCTTCCCTACCCTCTTTCATATTCCGCTCCACCAGCCAATACAAAACACAAGGACAACTTACTCTTCCCGATGACGTGGCAGTTCTTGGATCCGGCTAAGCATGTGATTAAAGCATGGCACGGACGTGAGGAAAGAAGACTTAAAGTAGTTGTAATACCTACTTTATAAATAAAAAAACCTGAAGTTGGATCCTCTGCTCCTACAGGGTTTAAGCAATGGTGGGGCTGCCTGTCTTCCAGTGGACAACGGTGCCACGCCAGGGTATGTGTGCAATTTGTGTGGGGTACATGCAACTGTACCTTGCAGAGCAAATTCTGACGTCATTCCTGCACAAAAAACGAGGCATTTTCTTCGGATACTGGGGTGCGGTGCTGCCGTCAGTCACGTTTAAAACAAAATTTTAGATGTGCGTGCCAGAACAGAAACGTACCCTGCCACCCATGCACTGCAAATTAGAACTCTTCTTCATAGCATGCTCAAAGGAAAGAAAATAGCGCCTACACAATTAAAAAGAAACTACTAACAAAGTTTTTTCGGATAACTGACATGAATTAATATTGTGTCACTCTAAGCACACAACAAAACACAGACACGGTTGTGCCATGGCCAACAATCACAATTCTTTAGCCATTCAGGTAACAGACACATGGGCGAGGGAGCTAGGAGAGATTTTCTCTGTGATGCAAGGCATGCTCAAAGTATGTCACACAATGGAAAACCCGAAAGAAGGCATGAAAAGAGAAACACAAAAAGACAGCATCCGTTCACACAATTCACAACAATGCTGTACAACAACACGGAAAACAAGCGGCAGTAAAAGCGATCGCGAAAGCGATTGCTATTGTAAAAAAACAAAAAAAACACGCCCGCGAGTGGTGCGCGGGCGCGCCACAGCGAAACATGTGGTTTCAATTATTGCGCCCGTGTCTGGGCACGATAATTGAAACCACATGGCCTATTGGTGTCTATTACGCGCACCAAGCGCGTAATAGACACCAATAGGCCATGGGCGGAGCAATGCGCCCGCCTTTAGCCAATTGTGTGCAGTCTTTTAGAAAAAGACGCACGAAAAGGCCAATGGGGTAGCACAAAAGGAATAGCACACGCACGAGCGTGTGCGATTCCTAGGTCAGTGCTGAATCCCCGTTTTTTCATCTACTAAATGTCTCGTGCTGCGCAGTGCAACGCTAGGCGCGAGACCTAAAAACAGATGGAGGAGGCTCTCAATCGAATTTTAATTCAATATTTAATCCATTCCCGGTTTTCAGAGAGGTAATCAGCACTCCGCATGTTCCAGTGAGGGGGGTAGTAGAGAGGCAGTTCGAGGCCTCTCAGGCAAATGAGGGTGTGCTCATTTCAAGTGGAGTAGGCGAAGTAGAGCCGCCAGCTGATCCATGTGCAGCGGGTCCGAGAGCAGAGGGCACCCGGCACAGAGAGCCAGTGGCGTAACTAGCCCTTTGGCGGCCCGTGGCGGTCCCTGCGTTTGCGGCAGCCTCATTGAAGATCGGGGGTTTGTGGGTTGGTGAGGTTCTGCTGATTGCCGCCCCGCAATGGCTGCATTGAAGAACGGGAGGGGTTGCCGCCCGAGACAGCAGGTAAGAGCGGGAGGAGGCCGCCCAGGGCAGACCACCCCACCTCCCTTGCTATGCCCCTGCAGAGAGCATAAAAGATACCTCAGCAGCCACTAACAAGTTTTGGGGGGCTGTATTAAATACAATGCAGGCTACAGCGGAAGCACTGAATGACCACGCCAATAAGATGGACATACTAGTAGATTTGTTAAATACGCTTGCAGTCTTTGTGTCAGGCATAGATGGAAAGTTGGGGAATCTAAATGGCCTGATCAAAAGAGTCCAATCCAGGAAAGACAATGATTTCACAACATGCTTATGCAAGGAAGTGATCAACAAACTGGTGCAACCACCTGCTCTCTTAGATGAAATGGTTGGAGAAAGGAATGTATCAAACGCAGCAAAAATTAGCGACAAGCAAACACCCAAGGAGGCGATTGGGGATACAAGGGAAGCATCCAGCGTCTGGGAGGGACATATATCCGAGATGGTGCAGAATTTGGCATCAACCATTCCAGCCGATCATGAGAAAATAAAAAAGGTTCCCCAAGCCAGCATAAATAAGCAAGGGGGCACTGAGCCTGCTAAGGTCTTAAGCACTGAGGCCACTGTGGCCACTGAGTTCACACCACCCAGCGCTCTAGCACTTACAGTATGACGAAGCGGGACAGACAACGTGCAAGGAAAGGCAGAATCCGGGCATATCCTCCGAGAACCATCATAGGGCAAGTCTACGGAAAAAAAGGCGACGAGGGCACTGTTACAGGTCCCACACTGACAGATGTTAAACAAGCCGAAATCGAAACTGACTATCATGAGTTCGTGAGCATCAGGATAAGGGGTTGATCCCATTGCTGGTTAAGGAGGAAGAGGACCAGCATGTGATCAGGAATGAGGCTGACAGTAACCCTGAAGCAGAAACTGATATCGAGAAGCAAAAGGCTCATATTACCTCGGCCAGCAGTAAACCTCAGCAGAGTCTTCAAAAAGCAACGAGTCCTGGAGATAACATGGTCAAAAGTGCATTGCTCCAGAAACAGATAGTGTCCGCAGGACCGGTTCTAGGATTTTCGGTGCCCCGGGCAGAAAGGGAATGTGCGAGGCCCTTCTAATTTACATAAATGACACATTCAGGGCTCCGGAAGCAGGTTTGTGCAAACTCCTCCTGGGCCGCAGCTCCTACTCTCAGCCACCTACAAGCACCTCTTTTACAGCTCCTATCGAGCTGAAGGTGTGAGAATTGTTTGTGGGCTGAAAGTTAAACCCATGGGGGTGCTAAAGTGCTGGACAAAGGGCCTCCCACAGTGTCTCTGAATGGGCAGCCGAGCAGGCGCCTAATTGCAGGACACACCTGCAAAATGTGTCTCCTTGCAACTGGGACAAGAGGAGGTTTCTCCCTCCCGTAGGCCTCCCCACACGTCCTTGAGAGGCCCAGGGAGGGGGGGTCCTCCCATGGACCCAATTGCAAGGAGACACCTTTCTTTCAGTTGGATCGGCAGGGGTACAAGAGGATCCGTTGTGTGTTGCACTGGTGCAGGGCCCCATGCTGGTGGGCTGAGTGCGAGGCCCTGGGCAGCTGCCCACACTACCCATGCCTAGCGCCGGCCCTCGGTGTCCGATGCTCCTGGAAACTGTAAATAAGAAACAAGCGTTAGGGACGCAAGTTGCCATCTGGGCCACATCCCAGTGCATTCTGACTCTGGACAGGCCCGAGAGGAAAAGCACTCATCGCTGACCCGCCCAGATGTCAGGATGGCAAGGGGTCAGTGTGAAATTCTGGATAAGAAGACGGTATATGAAGTAACTCCACCTTGTGTCCAAGGGGATAACAGTGTCCAAGGGGATAACAGTGTTGGGACACGAAGGAAGGAGAGCATAGGATCCCGTCCAGGTGCTAGGTTGGTCTGCAGCCAGTGTAGGAGCCAACCAGAGGAGAGGCTGGCGCAGAATACAACAAAATCACACGCCCAAGGGGGCGATATTGATGCAAGCGTAATGACATCCAAAGAAGAGATCGTAAGCTCCCTAGGAAAGACTGCCAAGAATGCTAATGCTCCCACCAAATACTCGGGTCCAAAGGCAAGTCTATAGTGGATTCCTGGATTTAGATCTAGAGGAGCCCATGATATTCTAAATCAAACAAATATTTCAAAGTTAATCAAGGGTCTTCCAGGCCTAGCAGAAGTGGAGTCTCGGGTATCTTCTCCATTAAACTTTTGGAGCCCCGATGCAAGTGATTACGCTAACTTGCACCCCTAAGCTCTCTACTAAGTATAGCGTAAGCGATCGATCTTTTATTTACCTAAAGTGGTAGAGGGGAGGAAAACAACTTAAACAGGCATCAACACAATTGTCATGCCTGAAAAGATCACTGACTCCGAAGTGCAGTTTGAATATTTATTATAAGGCCAAAAACAATTGGATGTAAATACATCTCAATAGCAAAGTATAGAGATACAGAAAAATTTATACAGAGCCGATCTTTCTGATATAAGTAATGCGGCCCAAAAGGCAAATGATTATAAATTCCCAAATCACAATGCAACACAAAATAGATGCAAGATTCAGCTCTCGACTCATTGAAAGAAATCAAAATCTTTCCCTACACTATTCTATATGAAGGCCCTTCCTGTCTCTCTGCTATCGTTCCCCTGATGGTGTCAGCACGTGTGACTTCCTAAGAAGTACTCACGTCAAATGGGTCGTTTAGCTTAAGGCTATGGAGCTCGCTCTAAGATGCTCCTTCTCCTCCGAAAGCTAGCAGAAGTCTGGTCTCTCTGTCCCTGCGCATCATACAAAAAGATAGGATTCAATCAACATTGCGTCACCTTTTCTAAAACTTTCCACTAGACCTCTATACAGTAGCTGGTTCTCTTTCATGAAGCAGAATTAATTAAAGCTATCTTCTTCCAGTGGCCTTGGCTTTCAGACAGACTCGATACGCAAAGCGTCCTCCCTTCTCGCTTCCAGTTATCTTCAAAGGCATTCCGGGTCTCTCCTTAACTCTGGAAATAACGATGTGTATTTCTGCACCTGCAGGGTGAGAACATACTAACCTCGAACACAACAATCAAATAATTCATTATTTCTGGAGAGCAAGGAGAATCTTTTAGGCCTATGTTTCAGGCAACTTAAACAAATCACAGTTTACGATATATAAAATAATATTGTCCTGCACATTATGCATGAAGGAATCATAATACATACAATATTCTACTTAATACGTTCATTAGTTCAACATTAAATGATTCAATTAAATGGTTCTTAATAATCAAAAACATTGCACACAATACGAATGTATGAAAGTGCGTTTAAACCACGAGTATAGTGCACTCATACAAATAGAGTGATAATTGCGCTCTATCAGTTCCCCCCTCTTATGACTAGTGTCATAACACCAATTCTCTTTACTTTTTATAGTTTCTCCTAGTAGAAGAGACCGACCTAAACAGGAGCTGTAGCTTGCCGTCCCTGTCTGAATCGTTCTAACCCTTTAAGGTGCTGGTAATGACTGTCCTGCAGTCGCTCAAGCTGTTGCTCTCTCTTTTTCAACACAGTCTCCTGATGTCTTGCCCTTTGCCATTTGTAAGCCTTGATGGCTCCTAATAGGACGATTATACAAATGACAGCTATTATAATAGGCTTCAAAATATATCCCATTATTCCTTGTCCCAGACTTCCAAACCAACTTCCTATCTTGCCGAAGCCTTTCCCCATTTGTTCCAAGAGTCCTTCAGCAGCCATCTCACGTAACTCTTGGTGTATATCTGAAATATTGTTAATGTATTTCCTTATATCCCGACGGTTGTCCGGAATATAAGTGCAGCACTGTTGAACTCTCAATAATTTGCAGACTCCTCCGGCTTTTGCTAGCAGCACATCTAGAGCAAGACGGTTTTGCAAAACCGTAGCCCTTATCGAAATCATCTCCCCATCTACAAGTAGTAGAATCTGAGCTGTATTTATGGAGAGCGTATCCACTAGTGTTGCTAGCTTCCTGATTTTCAAATCATTCAGAATCACACCCATACTCGGTATCATGGCTCCAAATATGTCTCCAATCACTTCCCCTGCACTTGCACCACGTTTCCCTCTCTGAGGTCTCCTTCTCTCTAGAGGCCATAAATCATTTACATGGAAAATTTTGGGAAATACGACAGCCAAATAGTAGGTTCCATACCAGTTCTTGGGCAACTTCACATAGGCATTCTTTCCACACACAAAATACACATTAGGTACTACTGTTATTTTATCCAGTAATGCCTTTCTGATTGATTCTTCAATCAAGAAAACATGCTCACAATCACTCTCACCCACAAATATCTTATCATAGTATGTGGTCGGGTGTCTAATGCACAATTTTCCTTTCTGTTGGAAATCTAATGCTATGGGTCCAAAACTTCCCTTTGCTTTATGATCTAATTCTTCTTTGGTCCATGGGGTAACTTTATGCTTTGGATCTGGTCGAAATAGTGTCTGTCTATGCCGATCTTCTATCTGGTCTATAAATTTCTTTTCAATGTCAGTTAACATGCAGGTCAAATTATGTCTATGGGCATAGGATGTATCTAAAGTAATGGTAGGTACAAAATACTTTGACATTCGCTCAACTTGCTTATAGTAATCATATTTATTCATGTATTTCAGAACGGGGACTTCTGAGAGTACCACATCATAATTAGAGAAATAGTACTCGAAGTGTGCCTTGCTATAAAACATGCTCAATAAGATACTACATGTAATGCCATAAGTCACAGGCAAATGATGATATCGAATGCCTTCCTCTACTGAGGCTGGTAACTGCAGACACACATAGCAATCCTTCGCGTCCATGGTATCCACATACTCATACAATAATCGAGCATACGCATTCAAAGTGAAATCACCCTTTGACAGATCAACATGTAGTCTACGGCTGGTTTCCTTAATCATTTCTAGGTCATGGGCGTGTGCGTCCTCCTCTATCTCGGAGCTTGGTGTAGTGAGTGTTGTCTGAACCCTGTCCTGTTCGCCATTTTGATATCCAACTAGAGATACAACAATCACCACAGTTATAACAATAAGCACCACTACAATGAGGGTGCCAATGATCCACTTCTGTTTGCGTGTTGATTTTTCGGACACCATGGTTCTCTTGGTCTGTTACGAAGCACAAAAAAAAGAAACACAGTTCTTTCTGTTCTCTGTTTAACAATGTCTTTCTTGCTTCCTTTCCATTTATGCAATTAATGTCAGATTTCTTTCGGTTGCTACTAAACCTATTGAAGAGATGTAGACAACCCTACTCCTCACTCAGCCATCTACAAGGAAAATCCCTAAATTTAGATCTTCTTAATCTGGGGTCTAGGTTATCTTCTTTCTAAGGCCTAATGCTTTCTTTGATTACAGTTTAGGCTTCATCATTAATGACATTTGATCCAAGAATTTGAAGAACAAGGATGTCTCCCAATTCTAGCGCGGTGAGTCGTCGGCCAAATGCAGGGAAAACAACCTCATTAAGGATAAGGTAACGCAATCCACTTAGTCTTGGAGGATTCGGAACTTGCAGAGTTAGTATTCCGAACGCTTCCACACCTGGAACCAGTAATCGTATTTCAATCGAGAGGGTGTTCTCGCCGTAGCTTACTGTACCAGGTCCCAACCTCCCGGACTTCGCTGGGCCCTGCATCTGCAGCCAGGTATGTCCACTCAGGAGATGCGTATCTTCGTGATGCTGTTCTTTCTCTTTGGGAACGTCTCAGACCATCCGGTCTTTCTTCAACGTCACTTTGATCTGATTCAGATGTTTCAGGAATCGGAGTGAGATCTTTCTCAGATGCAAGCCGTATATTCAGCCTTTCTTTTCTTGCTGGCCACTTTTCTGCTCTGACATCTGTTCTCTCCACTTCCTCTTGATCTGATCTTTCTGCAACAGACAGTTAACTTTGGTCTGCGGCACCGCTCACTTCTGCAATATCTTCTATTTCAGGATCTGGACTCAGTTCAGGAGCATTCAGCTCTTCTCTTTCTTGCTCACATGGCTGTTCCGTTTCATCCGAAACTCTTACAGCTGAGTCTGTGCCATCGTCGTTGTCTGCATCAGGTCCACATACACTCCTTGGACTCAGGGAACTCTCTTCTTCTGCAGGCGCTTGAACTCAGCGGGTGTGGGAAGCGTGGATCCAGTTCGGCAATCCTCCACACTTCACAGCGGTACTTGTGACCAGTATCACTTGATAGGGTCCTCGCCAGCGAACATCAAGACAACTCTTCCTTACGTGTTTGCGCACAAGCACCCAGTCACCAGGATTAAGATCATGCAGCAGGTCTCTCGAGGTGGATGCAGTCGCAGCCTCGACCTGGTGGGATACAGAAGTAACCACATCAGCCAGTCCTTTACAATAATCCAACACTAAATCATCAGTGATGTTTATCAATGCTGTAGCTGGCACCATAGGCAAACGCATAGCTCTTCCAGTGAGGATCTCATGCGGAGAAAGCCCTGTTCTCCTATCAGGGGTACTACGCAGACTCATTAGCACCAGTGGCAGCGCATCCGGCCACTTCAATGAAGTGGACGAACACACCTTGGCCACTCTTGACTTGATGGTGCCATTAACTTGTTCCACTAGACCTGAAGCCTCGGGCCTGTAGCTAAAATGCAGTCTTTGATCAATATGTAACGCAGAGCACAGCAACTTCATTATTTCACTGTGGAAATGAGTTCCTCTATCTGTCTCCACTGATGTTGGGAAACCGTACCGTGGGATCAGTTCTCTTAATAACAATTTGGCTACTGTAAGACTGTCACATCGTCTAGTTGGATATGCTTCCACCCACCGTGAAAAGATGCACACCACCACCAACACATATCTCAACCTAAGAATAAAGCTATTACAGCACACCAATCATAAGTTATAATTGATCCAATAAATCAAACTATATTGCGAATAGCTAGTAGTCAATACTGTAATTCTTTAGTCCATACAGTCCTTTGATTTCTTGTGCCCTATGTACAGCACATAAACGATTTTCCAAAGCAATATCTTTTCATAGAAAACGTTTCTTTTATTGAATTTTTCTTTTTTTCTCCTTAATGCCAATTCCCAGCAAACAAAGCAGCCAACACGTGTTTCGTCTGTACAAATGTGTACCGAGACTTTCTCAAGGCTAAAGTGATCAAATTTGTCGCTAGTACTGTTACAGTCAAGACACTAATAGTGTAATGAATGTGTTTCGTTCGTTCCAAAAGCAAACTGCTAATATCAGAAGCTTTGGGTCGATAAAAATTTCACCATAAAGTATCGCTAGTGGTGGTTGAGAGTAATGGTTATTGTCCCATGGAGTCGAATCCAGAAAAAAAGATAAGTATACAAAGTGATATATAGAATCCAATGTCACGAACTAAAACCTTCTGGCGTACCAGTGCTGCTGTCTTACAGTCTCAGCGGTTAGATTCGCCTAAAATGAAATCCCCAATGAGTAGTAAATTGAGGAAATTCAAGTAAACAGGTCGGACAGTGATACGTCCTAGACCCGTCCTGATAACGAAGAGTAACTCCGACCCCAACACGTTCGTTCTAACGAACGGATTTTAGGCGAATCTAACCGCTGAGACTGTAAGACAGCAGCACTGGGACGCCAGAAGGTTTTAGTTCGTGACATTGGATTCTATACATCACTTTGTATACTTATCTTTTTTTCTGGATTCGACTCCATGGGACAATAACCATTACTCTCAACCACCACTAGCAATACTTTATGGTGAAATGTTTATCGACCCAAAGCTTCTGATATTAGCAGTTTGCTTTTGGAAACGAACGAAACACATTCATTACACTATTAGTGTCTTGACTGTAACAGTACTAGCGACAAATTTGATCACTTTAGCCTTGAGAAAGTCTCGGTACACATTTGTACAGACGAAACACGTGTTGGCTGCTTTGTTTGCTGGGAATTGGCATTAAGGAGAAAAAGAAAAATTCAATAAAAGAAACGTTTTCTATGAAAAGATATTGCTTTGGAAAATCTTTTATGTGCTGTACATGGGGCACAAGAAATCAAAGGACTGTATGGACTAAAGAATTACAGTATTGACTACTAGCTATTCGCAATATAGTTTGATTTATTGGATCAATTATAACTTATGATTGGTGTGCTGTAATAGCTTTATTCTTTGGTTATTTATGTGCATGTTTCACATGCGACTGGCACCCTTGGGTAGTGGGTGACTTAAGCTAGCTGAGCACCCTGCTGTACTTACAGCTGTCTTGTTTATTTTTTACGCCATTTACTGTTTTACATTTTTTACATCTGTTGTTCATTGATGTGCGGTATTTCCCTCTCAGGGAACGCTACTACCCATTGCTTACAAACATATCTCAACCTATTGCACCTCGGCATCTCTATGAAATCTAGCTGTATCCTATTGAAAGGACCCCCAGATTTTCCGATGTGACTCATTCCAACCACAGTTCTTTTTCCCACATTCATCTGTTGACAAGTAACACACCTGTGACATACCGTTTCAGCCCACACACGGAAGCGTGGATTAAACCACGTCTGCCTAAACACTCGCACCATTGCATCTCTTCCCAAGTGAACTGCTCCATGAATTTGCCTTGCCATTGGGCTCAGTAGGCAATTGGGTAATACTGCTTTTTTTTTTTTTTTTTTTTACAGAGTTTTATATAGCGCGAACTTGACCCGAATCGGGTATCAGAGCGCTTTACATAGCACCAGTTGCATTACATGAGGACACATTCATTTTTGTTAGGCACGGGGAGATTAAGTGATTTGCCCAGAATCACAGGATGTTCAGCGTCATTGCTGAGACTCGAACCCAGTTCCCCAGATTCGAGGTCGACCGCCCTAGCCGTTAGGCCAACTCCTCTCCTCTTTCATCTGTGGATACCCAAATTCCATTGTCTCTTTTTGTGCAACCTGCTCTGACCCATGACGCAGCTTCTTCTTCTGTGACCTCATCCTGCAACCGCTTCACCTCATCCCAAGTATCGGCTATAGCTAACATCATGCTGAGCTCGGTCCCTTCTGTGCTCTCGCCTATATATTCTCCATTGAAAATACAAACATGTTCAGCACAAAATCGTGCTACTTCATCTGCGTAATTGTTGCCCTTAGTGACAAAGTCTTCTCCCTTTCCATGAGCTGTACATTTAACAACTGCTATCTCTTTGGGCTTTTGCAGAGCTTCCAATAGTTGGCGCACATACTCGCCATTACGTATAGGTGACCCTGAGGACGTGAGAAACCCCCTCTGTGACCATAACTGCCCAAAATCATGACCCACACCAAATCCGTATTGACTGTCAGTATACACAGTCACTCTCAGATCAGTTGCAATAATACAGGCACGTGTCAAAGCGACAATTTCGGCCACCTGAGCAGAGAATACTCTATTTAAACAGGCAGCTTCCACTACCCCCATGATGGTGCACACAGCAAACGCTGCACTCAAATACCCTTCATTGTCTCTTATGCATGAACCATCAACAAAAAGGATCAAATCAGATTGGGGCAACGGTTCATCAACAATGTCAGGTCTGGGTTTGGTGGATAGGTCAGTGACATCTAGGCAGTCATGCTCTTCGAAATCCTCATCTCCTTCCTCCTGCGGAATAGGTAACAATGTAGCAGGGTGCAGAGTGGTACAACGTCTCAGGGTAACATTATCAGCAGCCAAGATAACCTGCTCATACTTGGTAAGTCTGTTATTAGTTAAATATTGTGTTTTCGTCCGGGTCATTAACAATTCTACAGAATGGGGCACATATACAATGAGGGGATAACCCATCACGATGCTTTCGCATCTTTCAATGCTGATACCAGTTGCAGCAACGGATTTCAGACATCCGGGCAACGCAGATGCTACAGGATCTAATGTAGCTGAGAAGTAGGCTACTGGTCTACGGGCACCTCCATGTGTCTGCACTAGGACTGCTAACGCACATCCCTGATTTTCACAGCAAAAGAGCGAAAACGCTTTGTTATAATCCGGCATTCCGAGAGCTGGAGCACGACAAATACTTTCCTTCAGCTCATGGAAGGCTTTCAAGCACTCGTCATCCCATGGTACCGGATCACTAACATCCTTTCGAGTCAGTTTCAACAGGGGCTTTGCTTGCAAGGAAAAGTTTGGGATCCACTGTCGACAATAACTGACCATTCCCAAAAACATGCAGACTTCTTTTTGCGTTTTCGGAGTTCCCATTTGCAGTATCGCCTCTATGCGATCTGGTGACACCCTTCGTTTTCCTTTCTCAATCCGATGACCTAGGTACTGAACTTCAGACAAACAATATTGCAATTTGCTTGGAGACACCTTGTGTCCATTCTCTGCCAAATGATTCAACAACGCCACAGTGTCAATCCTGCAAGCATCCTCAGTCTCTGAGGCGACCAAAAGGTCGTCGATGTACTGTACTAAGACTGAGTTGTGGGCCATCACTAAACCTGCAAGATTCTTTTTCAGACATTGACTAAAAATGGAGGGGCTTTCTGTATACGCCTGAGGGATTCGTTTCCATGTTAATACACGATCGTCCATCCTAAATGCAAATAAAAACTGACTTTCTTCATGCAATGGTATGGAGAAGAAGGCGTGACATAAATCTATTACCGTAAACCATTCTGCTCTGCATGGTATCTGGAATAGAATAACAGCTGGATTCGGTACCACAGGACAACATGGGATCACAATCTCATTAACCCGACGCAGATCTTGCACTATCCTGTACTTGCCACTTGGCTTTTGCAGTCCCATGATAGGTGAATTACAGGGACTACCTCTTATCTCCTTCAGAATACCTTGGGCAATCATAGTCGCAATCACAGGTCTTATGCCGGCCACAGTTTCTGGAGTTAACTTATATTGTGGCGTTCGTGGGAATTCAGCATTAGGTTTGATCTGTATCTTAACTGGCTCAACCCCTCTCATTAGACCTACATCCTCTCCCGTAAAATCCCACACTTTCGGATCGACTGAGTCTCTCAAGTCATGTGGCAATTCAGCTATTGTGAGCACCACAAACATTTCTGCGCACAGACTCATGTTAGCCATTTTAAAATCAGCATCGTCATCATATGTTTGCAATTCCACCCCTCTTGGAGTGCACGATATAGTACAATTGAGCTTGCACAAAAGGTCTCGTCCCAAAAGACAGACCGGACTTGAATTGCACACTACAAATTGGTGTCTATCCCGGAATGGTCCTATTCTTTCGGGTAATTCGTTTGTCAATGGATTGGTCATTTTCTGATTACTAACCCCCACTACTTGAATCGATCGTCCTGAAAGAGTTAAATTTGGGACTACTTCCGTTCTCACTGTAGAGCGAGCAGCTCCGGTGTCTAATAAAAAGGTAACAGGATATCCATTCACGTCTGCATCTACAAACGGCCCACTCTGATCGACTTCTAGAATCGCATCTAAGGTGCATTCCTCGTGCACCCCCCTCTGGCACTCCTGTGAATCTTGATTTTTATCAAATCGGTCTTGTATTTCAAACTAAGGCATCTGATGGTATAACTGATTCTGCATGGGTATTCTAGGAGGTTGAGGTACTTGCACTTGTGGATCATATCCTCCTCCATACATAGACCTGGGTCTTGTCACGGTATTGACAGCCTCAGTCAGCTGTCCTTCTCCTTCCATCGGTATCTGATTTGCTGGATTTGATCTACACTCGCGCTTCCAATGCCCGATTTTGTGACAATAATAACAGGCAGTGACTCTTTTCTGTTGAGCCACCCAATCGCTTGTACCTGAATCCATTCCTCTTCCTCTACCCTGACCAGGTTGGGTCACCACCTGTTGACCCATTCCTCTTCCACCACCTCTACCTCTTCCTTGACCTCCTCCAAACCCTTGTGTCATATCAGCGTTTCTCAACTGCACCAACATCAATTTATCCTTTAGTTTCTTCTGTGTCGACTCCGCTTGATCACTGCAATACTTAGCATAACGCAGAATCTCGTCCACCGACTTATTCTGCCAGCATATCAAATGCTGCTGTATCCTCAGGCTAATGTCAGATTTCAGTCCCAACACAAACTTTGAGACAAACTGTCCCATATCCTTTTGTTCAATTGTATCTAATCCACTATGCTGCTTAAAAGCCAACAACAACCGCTCGTAATAATCATGTACCGACTCTTTAGAGTCCTGGGTGGTACGATCAATTTTCAACCAATCAACAGTTTGAGGGGCTACCTTCGATTGCAACCATGTAATCACTTGCTCATACTTTCTCATTACATCAGGTGAAGGACAATGAGTCAATGAATCTCTAGGCGGCTCTACAGTAGGCCACTCAATGGCGATCTTACATGCTGCCCACAAATCTGCCGGCACGACAATATCAAACAAAGTGTTCAAATCAATCCACAATACCTTTGAAATCTTTACAAATCTGTCCATTTGCTTATACCACTCAGCAGGCTTTTCCCTCAGCCGAGGGAAATCATTGGTAAATGCTGCCAAATCACCCCTGCTCCATGGCACATGTACATACCCTCCATTCTGTACCTCCCTGAGGGGGTAATTTCCTGCCGCTCCTGCCCCTCCACCCGGAGGCGGAGTATTCCCCATTCCAGCCTGGAAGCTTTTCTTTTTGGCCCATTTTTCCTTCCATCTGTCTAAATCTTTCCATGTCCGTATCCCCATCACTAGTTCTCTAATTTGTGCTTTCAATCCGCTTGTTCGCTTCTCTTCCAGATCCTTATCTGTGTAATTTAATCTGCAAGACCCCTGATTCAGCTTGCTCTTTGACACATCAACCTCATATCTTTGTGCCAAAAGCAACAATGCATCATAAGCTCGTTTGGCCTTTCTTGCTACGAACAGTATTTCGCTTGAGTTATAAGTATCAATTTTAATCAGGGGTAAATTACCTTCAATCACCTCGTCTAGCTCTGCCTTTAATCGTACTACATCTAACATTGGCACCTTCATTGCGCTTTTTAACACTTTCTGAATTTCCTCCTTTTGTGTCTCTTCCCTGTCACAACTTTGGGTTCTCCTAAGAACTGCACCCTCTTCTGTCTTTTCATCGGGCCGTCTCTCTCTCTCACAACTTTGACTTCTCCAGTGGTCACCTGCACAAATCACCTGGGGCCCAAACAGTACTTTAGGCGCTTCTTGTTTCCTGCTTATCTCTTCTCTCGGCATCATTGACTCTCTCACTGGTTGAACCCACATTCGAAGGTCAGACCTAGAATTCGCTAGAGCACCTGTCCGTCCTCGTTCTGTCCCACTATCCATTCTGGATGGATCAGCTGTAGCTGGCAGTGGAGTACTAGCTTCTACTGGTATTCGACAGAACCCTGTCCCACTCATTGCGAGGCTCCCTCCAGAAATTGTCTCTTCGCCTTCACTTATGTGCCGATGACTATCGTCAGTTCTTTCTCTAGGGGTATATATCGGAACCACTGGCCCTATCGTGACTGGTACAGACAGAGCATCTGGCAACTGCATTTCTCCTACAAGTGGTTCCGGATCAGGGTTTGAATACCTTCCTCCTCCTGACCCTCTCGGAAGGCGTACCCTGGTAATCGTGCCTCTTACTCCTGCCGTTTGTTCCCCTGAATGCAGTTGTTCTGCACTTACCTGCTCTTCTGATGGGCGCACCCTCTCTGTCTCTACCCTAGACTCACAAGGTGGAGGACGGTCCGCTAGCAATCTGTCGAGAAAGCTGTCATCTGTATCACTGTCTCCCTCTATCTTCTTATTTCCTTCAGCCCCCCTCCTACTGTCAGAAGCGGGTACAAGCGTTCTCCCTCTATAGTATCTACTCTCCATCTCTTCAACTGAGCATCCCATCTAGCATCATGATATGCCTTCATTGCTTTTTTCATTCTTCCATGTGTAGCCTCTCTCCTTTTCACTAGAGCTGCTCTCATCCATGCATCTAATGCTTCATATTGTGTGCGTCTCGGGGGAGGTTTCAATGCATTCATCACCCCCCTCAGCTGGGTCAGCACCTCCATACGGAAAGTCCCATATCGAGGGAAAGCCAATTCACCCTCTTTCTCTGTGAGTTTGTGCCAATTCTGAAGCCACACAATAGTATGAAGTCCTACATTCGTTGCCATGTAATGTGCCGGTGTGTCCTCTGGCGGGGCTTCTTCCCCTACCCGAGTCACAACCCCTGTGTCACCTCTACACAAATCTCGCAATACCCTAAAACATCTCATTTTGAAATCGATCAATTGCAAGCTCCAAAGTTATGCTGTTCCACTGCTAATGCACTTCCACCAATCCCAGCGCGGCGTTACACCAACCAGCCTATCACAGCGCGGCGCACCCTGACGTCACTTCTCACTCCTTGCAGCGGCTCACCCGCCTTCACAATTTCACCGCAAATCCACTTACACACATTCGTACTACAAGTAACTCTATAACCAAAAGTTATTCAACCAAGTAACTGTTCCTACACAATTACAATAACTTACAGTTACATAAACAAGTAATTGTCTGTCACTGAAGATTGATAGAACACTCTCACAAGAACATTCAACCGTAGTGACCCCCGACCTGCGTTGGTCACTCAATCGCCATAGTCCACCCCCAGTACCTGAGGCTTTCTACCGCGACCTCTTCTTCATTCACACAAAGGTCCCTAACACAAGTGGATTGTTGATAGCGCTTCACAACACCCACATTTAATCAGACAATTACAATACAAAACTATCCCGGGATCTTGGACTTCTCTTGAGTCCGTTTACTAAACCAAAAACCCACATTCACTCAACATACACCCCAACTCCACAAGACATCACCCACTGACTCATTACCGCAATCTAACACAATTCCTTTCATACTCACGCCACCACTGTTTCCGCCGCACCGTCAATGTCCGCCAGTCTCCGGTCTTCTCCGCTCCACTGCAGGGTTCTCCGACCTTCCGACCTTCGACCCTACTCTTACGTACTCCCCTCACCTTAGAGGTAAACCACTTTAAAGGTAAACCATCCTCTGCTACCATTTGATTACGCTAACTTGCACCCCTAAGCTCTCTACTAAGTATAGCGTAAGCGATCGATCTTTTATTTACCTAAAGTGGTCGAGGGGAGGAAAACAACTTAAACAGGCATCAACACAATTGTCATGCCTGAAAAGATCACTGACTCCGAAGTGCAGTTTGAATATTTATTATAAGGCCAAAAACAATTGGATGTAAATACATCTCAATAGCAAAGTATAGAGATACAGAAAAATTAATACAGAGCCGATCTTTCTGATATAAGTAATGCAGCCCAAAAGGCAAATGATTATAAATTCCAAAATCACAATGCAACACAAAATAGATGCAAGATTCAGCTCTCGACTCATTGAAAGAAATCAAAATCTTTCCCTACACTATTCTATATGAAGGCCCTTCCTGTCTCTCTGCTATCGTTCCCCTGATGGTGTCAGCACGTGCGACTTCCTAAGAAGTACTCACGTCAAATGGGTCGTTTAGCTTAAGGCTATGGAGCTCGCTCTAAGATGTTCCTTCTCCTCCGAAAGCTAGCAGAAGTCTGGTCTCTTTGTCCCTGCGCATCATACAAAAAGATAGGATTCAATCACCATTGCGTCACCTTTTCTAAAACTTTCCACTAGACCTCTATACAGTAGCTGGTTCTCTTTCATGAAGCAGAATTAATTAAAGCTATCTTCTTCCAGTGGCCTTGGCTTTCAGACAGACTTGATACGCAAAGCGTCCTCCCTTCTCGCTTCCAGTTATCTTCAAAGGCATTCCGGGTCTCTCCTTAACTCTGGAAATAACGATGTGTATTTCTGCACCTGCAGGGTGAGAACATACTAACCTCGAACACAACAATCAATTAATTCATTATTTCTGGAGAGCAAGGAGAATCTTTTAGGCCTATGTTTCAGGCAACTTAAACAAATCACAGTTTACGATATATAAAATAATATTGTCCTGCACATTATGCATGAAGGAATCATAATACATACAATATTCTACTTAATACGTTCATTAGTTCAACATTAAATGATTCAATTAAATGGTTCTTAATAATCAAAAACATTGCACACAATACGAATGTATGAAAGTGTGTTTAAACCACGAGTATAGTGCACTGATACAAATAGAGTGATAATTGCGCTCTATCACAAGCAAGTATCAGAACCTACACTGGTCACTTTTAATTTACAACAGATTCAAGTTAAAGTTATGGCTTGTGAGGAGGTATTGAAGAGTTGGGGCATACAAATAGTGTACTTCCAGGAGGATTGCTACCCCCCTGCTTTTAGTACTGGATCAACCTGCAAGGGAGAGCAGAATTCATACCCCAGCACTCCAGAGAAGAAAAGTGAGTTGGACGCAGCAGGTACCCTCCTACCTGAAAGGTGCACTGGGTTGGTCTTCCTCCACGAGAGTCTATGGGCTGATGATACAAACAACAAAGGCCCATGCAGTGGAAGGCTTAGGGTCAAGACTAGTTATTAAATTAGGTGAACGGGACAATTGGAGTTGGCTGCCATCTGTTCTATCGGCAGAATGCCATGAAGACTGAAATGAGAAACCCTCGGGGCACTACACAACAGAGCATGGCATCTGTTCTTGGACTTTGGGAGGTCTTGCCCCGAAAATCGAAGATGCTTTGATGTCTGAGTACTCTAATAAGTTTGATATTATTGATGTACAGGAGACATGGGCACAATCTAGCATCCCGGTAATTGGGTTCATTGAATATAACAGATTGGCATGCAAAAGTAGCACCCATGGAAGAGCAAAAGGTGGGCTAATGACCTATGTGAACTCCAAACTTACAGCAAAAGTCACGATGTTAGATGTAAACGAGCCATGGCTACTGGTGCTCCTTCTGGATGAGTGGGACAAGCAGCTGCCAACCCCGCTGGTCCTGGTTAATATCTACATAAATCTGAGAGAAAAAACAGGCATAGTGGGCAATTTGATCAATCTGTTCTTGGAGTATAAAGGAGACCCACGGATGGCAAATCTGATATCACTGGGGATTTCAATTGGAATCTTTTTCAAGATATATATGAGGATGGCAAGGAAGTGCCATATGCCCTGCCAGTGCAAAGTTATCCCTGATGTAGAAGACAAAATAAATTTGGGAAAAAATTCTGAGGGCTTGTGAATTAGCCGGATTGGTAACATTAAATGGCCATCTTCTGGGGGATATCCCTCCAGCCTGGACAAGGTCCTCCGACAAGACAACCTCCTACCTTGATTATACAATGGTGAGTGCCAGTTTGTATAGTAGGATAATTGATTTTCAAAATTGATCAGAGACCTAAGAGTGATCCTCACCCACAAAAATCTCTGGTTCAGTGCCACTACAATCGCTCTGGGCTGTACCCGGATAGTGCAGGTAGAAGCCCATACTGAAAATCTAAAAGGTGGGAATTCTGAAAGAAATATCAGTTAACAAGCAGAATCCAATAAAGGCATGGGAATGTCTTTCAGAGAGTCTAACAGCAAGGTACATCGACAATAGCACGCACAACGGCACAAGCTTCAGGCATAGTAAAATCATTAACTGGCCAAAGCTGATTCGCCTTATAGATCCCAAATCAATAGAACTCTCCGACAACTGTGGCGCTCACCACAGGATTCAGCATTGCTAAAATGCCTATGAACTGATCGCAGGTGGTTAAAAAAAGAGGTTTGTTGGAACACCCCTGCGGCGTCTCAGAGATGATGTCCAGCATTGGAGGTCTCTGCCCCTGCCTTTGTTGGGGAAGGCGTCTCTCTATAAGATGATGGCAGTACCTCAGTTCCCATATGTCCTCCACAATACGCCGTATCCAGTCCCACCCACGTATTTCCGAGCTGTAGAGGCAGTCGTGCGGACGCTTCTTTGGAATGGAGGGACCCCGAGGATAGCTTCTCTGAAATTGATTAGGGGATGGTACGACGGGGGAATAGCACTCCCTGCACTACAGTACCATTAGGAGCTGTGTTCTGTCTTTGGTATCGACTCGTTCAATGGCTTCTTGAATGACCTCAGAAGGGTAACCACGCTGTTCGAATCTGTTAACTATCATATTTTTCCCTGTGTCATAGCTGCTGGAATTGGATGTGATACGTGTTATTCTTAACAACTGAGAATACAGAAGATGCCGCTTCAATGAATACTGATGTAAACTGCTGAAGTGCAACAAGTTGTTCTGATCCGTAGTTATATGTTGGTTTCCAAAATATGATCCTTCATGGTAACCGCCACATCTAAGAATGTGATGTGGCTCTCACTGATCGTGTTGGTGAAACTTATCCAGTCTACAATGGTGTTGAGCTTTTCTATGACTGTGATCAATCCCAGTTTCGATCCCTTCCTTATTAAGAATATATTGTCTATATATCTCCCATATGTAAGTAAATTCTTCTGCCACTCCTGATCACTGAGGATGTTGTCAAGCTCAAATCTGTATATGAAAAGGTTAGCGTAACAAGGGGCGGCACAATTCTCCATGAAAGTTCCTGCCTTTTGTAGGTAATATTGATTTTTCCAAGTAAAATAACTATGGTACATGATAAAGTGTAACAGAGCAAGTAAGAACCCGTTAAGATTTTCATCCATGTGAGAGGTCAACAAAAATGACTCCACTGCCTATAACCCCAAGTTATGCGGGATAGAAGTATATAGAGATATAACATCGATTGTGCATAGAATAGGGTTGCTGTTGATTACAAGGTGGATGTTCTCAATCTTGTTCAGGAAGACAGTGGTATCTTTCAAATAGGTTCACAGGGGTATGAGAGGCAATATATGCAAAGTAACAATTCAAAGGTATATACAATAAGTAAGTTAAATATTTATTCCACGTCGTAGCTTGTAATCTTTAGTTGTTTTTATTCTTAAATGGTGTTCAAAACAGCCAAAGCGTTTCACCCAAACATGGGCTTCTTCAGGGCTGTAATATCATACAATGTATACAAAATTATTTAAAAGAATTTTTTTATTAAGAATATTTTTAAAATAAAACCAAAAATATAGCCTGCAGTTCTTAAAGTTGCAAACTAGTTGGTGACTTTTTTATATAAAGTGCAAGGTTGGTGAGAACCGAGTATACTATGGTGTGCGACATATGAAGTGTAGTGCGGGAGGAGACTTTCATTGAGAAAAGGGTGAACAGTCAGTACACCCGTGTTAACAAGTGATGAAAGTGAATCATTGTATAGCAAATGCCATTATACAGTAAGAAGTGCAGAAGACGAAAGAGTAACCACAAAAACTCCCAAGACACTGTGCTGGAAAAGAAAAAGTGAGCGAAGAAAGGGCTTCATAAAAATGCCAGGTTGATGTAAAAGGCGCTTACCAAGGCGAGTATGAATAAGTGCGCCGCAAGGTACGGTGCGCGTCCAAAGTACATCAAGTCCGTCGCAGGACAGAGAAATTAGGAGGTAAAGAGCCTGGTGATAAGGGAAAAAGATCCATATGACTAGTGGTTCTAATAAATTGCGAAAGTAGAATGGTACGCATTCGTAGAAATTGTAGCGAAGATGACAATTTTGAAGCCCATACCGCACTTACCATGGACAGACTGCACAGGAGGGGTTACGTACCAAGCGTCTTGTACTCAGCTAGGAATCGGGCCAGGAACCTTAAGAGAAAAGACATACTTAAGAGTAGCAGCAAGGGCAGCAGAATGGGTAAGGAGAGACTCTCATTCATTACGACACACTCTAGACTCAACCATGAGGTGTTCAAGATCCTTACCAAACATTGGCCACTGCTTAAGGGGGCACCTGGAGTGAATAGCATCATCACTCAGAAACCCTCCATGACTTTCAGGAAAAGCAGAACAATTAGAGACTCTCTGTGTCCTAGCTCCACAATACCTAGAACACCTCAACAACAGAGTTGGCTGCGCAAACCTCTGGGGTTCTATACTTGCAGTACCTGCAACATTTGTAATCTAGGGTGTAATAAAATCACCACCTTTAGTTACAACACTGACATACATCATAAGATACGGTATTTCATCAACTGTCTGACTAGCTTTGTGATATACATACTGATCTGTGGTTGTAGTAAAATTTATGTGGGCAGTACAGTAAGACAACTCAAAACCCGCATACAGGAACACCGTAGAGCGGTTGCGAATGGGGACACCTCATATGCCCTTGTCTCACATGAATGCAGAGATGGGGTAGATAGATCCAAATTTCGCTTTCATGGTAATGATATGGTGTTGCCCAACAAACGGGGTGGAAACAGAGAACTGACCCTTAGACAACTTGAAGCTAGGTGGATTTGTACTCTGCGATCTGCTACTCTGGGCCTCAACATTGACAATGAAATGCATTACTTTTTGTAGCCACTTTACTAATTTTGCAGCTTCCAACAGTGATAATGAAATACACTACGTTTTGTAGTTATTCTCACAAATATGTAACGTAGCATCACTGGTTTACTAAACGATATGTTCAAATTCTGTAGCGCATTCCCTTTTAACGTAAGGACCGAGCGCTCACTACTGTATGTATTTCCATTCACTATTACGGCAAATGAGTATATCTTATGCTTTTCCATCTGTCTCTTATCCCATATACGAATGTGATTGTTTCCATAATATCCTTGTACCTACATATGTGTATCATGGTTTCCCCGCTCTATACTATAACAACCTATTTTAGAGTTGATTGGAATTTTAACTTGCACTTTTTTAACGATCAGTATTAAGGCTGTACTTGGATTGTATATTAATAGTAGCAGCATCGGCAATGATAGAACCTGAAACATGTTACCAGAGATTACGCAGTTCATCTTTTTTAAAATAATGTTCACCACCATGGCACATAGAACGGATAAAAGTCACTGATGTCACCTCTATCTGTGTCTTTCCCCCTATCTGCTCCCCTATTAGCACGTATGGACTATTAAGGATTTTCTCACTTTTGCCATTATGGCACATACTTTCGATCGAGTAGCGTGAATTAACATTTTTGTCTCGCGTCTAAATCCTGGTCCACTAATTCTTTTTCCACCATTTTTGGTAAACATCAGAGTATCGCCTCTCATGCTCCCACATTTTGCGTTGTGATGCAGTGGTCCCACATGGCCTCCTCTTACTCATAGATTTAGAAACGCATTATGCTCACATACATCATATTACTGTTATCAGGTTGCCCAGTTACTAATGGTAACGAGGGTAACTAGCAACATGGCGGCCTCAGTTCTTTGGTGTACGTTCTAGTCTCTCTTCACTTTTTTGGCCCCTAACCCAGAAGTACCTAACCGGAACTTTACTTATACTGGCTTCGTGACACTGCTTCCGTTTTACTCTCTTCATCGAGCACGGAATTGCGCCGCATACTGCCCGAACACGGAGCACTTTTATCAAGTAAGATTTAGGACTGAAGTCAGCGGTTCACATGGATACCGGGCTGCGGCTGCCTCTTTTGTTATTTTTATATTTTGCCTTGTTCCCGCTCGGTTCAGTCACTATATATTAGTTATTTGTCTCCTTTGTTATATTAACCTTTACCTGTTTTCAAGCGCTAGCTTTATTATTTTTTGAGGCATTGCGAGTCTTGCTCTTACGTGAGCGTTTCATGGTATTACTTAGTAGGCGCTTGGCTTAGGATAGGCTTTGCCGTCTTCAATAGCTCACTCTTAGTTTAATTTTTTGTACGACCAACTTTTATTCTATGTTTGCTCCGCTACTCTAGTACGTTAGGTACACACTCCCTTCAGCGCATTATAGCCCCCGCCTATGTTCTCTTGTGAGTCACCTGTTTCGCATTCTTATAGTTCACCGTATGAGATGTGAGAGGTTAGGGTGTCACTTCAGAATTTCTGTTATGTAATGTTTTTCAGCCGTTCTAGTCTGTTCGTTTACTGAACAGTTTACTTTTTATTTAGATACCTTCATAACTACCACGGAACGGCACAAGGGAGGCAATTGTTTTTCCTCCAACTTTCATGGACCATCCATTTGTACAAACACTTGGAAGTTAGTGAGCTCCACTGCGTTCCACCGATTATACTTTCGCAATTTATTAGAACCACTAGTCATATGGATCTTTTTCCCTTATCACCAGGCTCTTTACCTCCTAATTTCTCTGTCCTGCGACGGACTTGATGCACTTTGGACGCGCACTGTACCTTGCGGCGCACTTATTCATACTCGCCTTGGTAAGCGCCTTTTACATCAACCTGGCATTTTTATGAAGCCCTTTCTTCGCTCACTTTTTCTTTTCCAGCACAGTGTCTTGGGAGTTTTGTGGTTACTCTTTCGTCTTCTGCACTTCTTACTGTATAATGGCATTTGCTATACAATGATTCACTTTCATCACTTGTTAACACGGGTGTACTGACTGTTCACCCTTTTCTCAATGAAAGTCTCCTCCCCCACTACACTTCATATGTCGCACACCATAGTATACTCGGTTCTCACCAACCTTGCACTTTATATAAAAAAGTCACCAAGTAGTTTGCAACTTTAAGAACTGCAGGCTATATTTTTGGTTTTATTTTAAAAATATTCTTAATAAAAAAATTCTTTTAAATAATTTTGTATACATTGTATGATATTACAGCCCTGAAGAAGCCCATGTTTGGGCGAAACGCGTTGGCTGTCTTGAACACCATTTAAGAATAAAAACAACTAAAGATTACAAGCTACGACGTGGAATCAATATTTAACTTACTTATTGTATATACCTTTGAATTGTTACTTTGCATATATTGCCTCTCATACCCCTGTGAACAATATTGTGATTTGTGGTCATGTGGCAGCTGGCCATCTGAGGTGGGCAATATCCGACTACTCTTTGTGACTTGTCTTGACGGTGCAATCCTCTGCAACCCAGCTGCTTGCTTCATTTATCAATAGACTCTTTCAAATAGGTCCTCATATTTTGGAACACTGGTTGAAAATGATGATCCAAATATTTGCCAGCTGGCTCATGTACGGAATTTCATGTGGATACTATAGGTCTGAATGACGACTATGTGAGGTTCTTATGTATCTTAGGTAACATTTGTATGCTGGGAGTCCTCTGGTTCCTTTGTGTGAGGTATCTTCTGTGAGAAGTTGGCCTGGTATATGCTGTCCACTAATTAAAGTGGGCACCTTGCACCAGTCCAAACGACCCTTATTGATGATTAGGTCAAAGATAACCTTTATAAAAGCTATCCTAGTGGTAGCTATGGAGAGCAGCCTTCAGGCTTAATCTTGAAGGAATGTAAAGCAGCTTGTTTTACCAGAACAGAACCTCCTGAGTGACCAAATGAAAGGAGAACCACACAAGTGTTATATAAAAAATATGTATTTATTACTAAACATTCTCTACTAATCTCTAGGTGAGATTAGAACATAAAGCACACAATACTTATTCAATAGAACGGCAGTAAATAGCACAATACACGGCGGGCTCCAGGGGGAGACCGAACCATATACTAAAAAAATGGTATAACAACAACGACTTCACTAGACACAGTGCCTAGAGCATGTAGAATCGCTGGGACCCCAAGGAACCACCCAAAGGAGTGAAACAGGGAGCCCAAGGAGGACGGGTGCAGTGTGGAAACACAGACACGAGCTCCGTACAACTCTATGGGAAAGTCGCGGTTGGAAAATTACAGTTTAAGGACACTTCGGAGAGGACTTCAAGCAAACCCTTTGGAACATAGAAGGTTCTAATGCCAGCACCCTTGTGAGTACCGAGGTACCCGTGTTACCTATCCCAGAGGAGCCGGGTGCATAGGGGTCAATTGATGTCGGAAACCCTCGTCGTTTTCAATGGCGTGATGCGAAGAAGTGCTGCTGCCGGGAAGATGAAAAGTGTCCGGTGGAATCCAAGCCTGGATCCGAGGTGAGAAGAATCTGAAAGCAGAGGGGACAGAGTCTGGGTCACTTCAGGGTGACCAGGGGCTCGATAGACGAATGCCCACCGATGTCGGGTGCTTCAGGTGTGAAGATAGGATGCTTGACTCTGCAGCCACGGGGACCAGGAGACGTCGACGATGACCAAAGTCCGGAGATGAGCTGTCCCACAAAGGATGTCGAGTGCTGAGGGGTCGGTGTCCAGATTGAACACCAACAAGCCTTGGCAAAGGCAACCCATGTGGTCAGAGGAAACAGGTTACAGTGTGGACCAGCAAGGTCCAGGAGACTCTCCAAGCTATGGGGAGTCAGGGCACATCTGGAGCAACCAGGGAAAATCAAAGTGACCCTCGCCAGGACGCACAGGCCAACACACCAGGGATCGCGAAGGGACCTCGAGCGAAATCACAAAGCACCAGCCCACGGAGCACTCGTGGAGTGGAGGCCGGAGATCTTCGACGGAAATGCTGCTTGGGGTCGGGACTATACGTAGTCCAAAGCACAGCCTCAGGGATTGCCAAAAAGCATATGCTGCTGCAAAAGTACACGGTGCACAGGGGTTCGGGTTGCACTGTCCCCACGAGGGATACTGGTCTCAGGATTGCTGAGAGAGAAGATCGACCTCAGGGACGCTCGGGAACCCACCTCCTGTGTTGTAGAAATCTTCGGAGTCCTCAGGAGCTCAGGAGATGCAAACCGGTCAGATGCGTCTAGGTTCCTGCTGCTGCAGGGGAGTAACTCCTTTACTCCAAGGGAGATTCTTCTGTCGTCCAGCGAAGTGTAGACCGTCGAAGTACTTGGTTTCTGCTTGCAGAGTTTAGTCCAGGTAAAATCCAAAGTCCTGTAGTCAGGTTTCCCACTTTATACCCAGGGACGGGGTTGGACTAACTCTGGGGTCCCTCCTAGGGGAGGGTCAGGACAGAGGGGTGGTTACACCCATGTCCTTTGTCCAGTTTCGCGCCAGAGCAGGAGCAAATGGCTCCTGCAACTGGTTTGAGCCGGACTATACATGGGGACACCAAATGTGCGCCCAGTGCAGACTTTCTGGCACTCTCAGAGTGCACCCACCCAGCCCCAATACACTAAAGCCTGTCTGGGAGGTGGTCACACCTCCCTGTGACAGGAAACCTATTGTCAGGCCTTCCTCTGCTCGAGCTTGGCTCAGCAGCAGGAGGGCAGACTCGTGTCTGTGGCTGGCAGCATCCATTTTGTGCTGCCCAGGTCGAGAAAGCTGGTACTGGGTAGACCGGTGACCCATAGTAGTGGTTCTACAAGGGAGGAATCATACCTCCCACACCAGTTACTGGTGTGGAGGTATGATTCCAAGGTGTTTGACACCAAACATGACATGTTTCTAAGCAGCCGTTTTAAAGTTAGCATTTACCGCAAGGTTATAATGCACTTAAGTATATATGGTTGGCTGCATCACAGACAACCACGGAGAATATATTCCGAAGGCTGCAGAGGGGCTCTGCTCATGCAGGGGCACCCACTCACACAAAACCCAGCACCCTGCCTTCAGGATTGATAAGGCTGCCATAGGGGTGACTGATAGGTTTATATGTGTAGTGATTTAGAATAGATATAGGTAACCTATATCTAAGTAAGGGGTGCATGCACCTCCTTACACAGGCTGCAGTAGCAAACCTGTGGTGTCATTTTGAATGGCCTCTCAGGGGTGGCACAATACATGCTTCAGCCCCTGGGAGGCCTCTGAGGTACCTATGCCCTGGGTACATGGTGTACCATATACTGGGGACTGATAAGTGTACCCCAGAATCCAATCTGGAGTGTACCTAAAGTACATGCAATCAATTTATAGGAGAAAGCAGATAGACTGGGGTCCTGAATAGCAGGATCCCAGTCAGTCTAAGTCAAAAACAGTGATACATCAGCAAAAAGTGGGGGTAACCATAAGAGGCAGATCCTACTCTCCTACACAATCCCCCCCCCCAAACGCAGGGACATTAAACTAACCTTGACCAGTTGAGTCTTCATGTTCTAAGTGGAAATATCTCTAGAGTGCATCTGCATTGGCATGGTTACTCCCAGGTCTATGTTCCACTGTATAGTCCATCCCCTGTAGGGAAATGGACCACCTCAAAAGTTTGGGGTTTTCACCCTTCATCTGTTTTAGCCATAACAGGGGCTTGTGGTCTGTCTGAACAATGAAGTGAGTGCCAAACAAGTATGGCCTCAGCTTCTTCAAGGCCCAAACCACAGCAAAGGCTTCCCTCTCAATAGCTGACCAACGTTTCTCTCTGGGGATCCGCCTTCTGCTAATAAAAGCTACTGGCTGATCCTGACCCTCTTCATTCAGTTGTGATAACACAGCCCCCACCCCCAACTCAGATGCATCAGTTTGAACAATGAATTGTTTGGAATAGTCAGGACTTTGCAGAATGGGAGCAGTGCACATGGCCTGCTTCAGGTCATCAAATGCCTTTTGACAGCTAACTGTCCATTGAACTTTCTTAGGCATTCTTTTGGAAGTTAGATCATTCAAAGGGGTCACTATAGATCCATATCCTTTGACAAACCTCCTGTAATACCCAGTCAGGCCCAAGAAAGCTCTGACCTGAGTTTGGGTAGTGGGAGCAACCCAGTCCATGATGGTCTGGATTTTGCTCTCCAATGGTTGAAGCTGACCTCCACCTACAAGGTGGCCTAGGTACACAACCTTACTTTGCCCTATCTGGCACTTGGTGGCCTTGATAGTAAGGCCTGCTTTTTGCAGGGCCTCCAAAACATTTCTCAGGTGGAACAGGTGATCCCCCCAGGTGGAGCTAAAGACAGCAATATCATCTAGATAAGCTGCACTATAGGCTTCCAGACCTGTAAGGACTTTGTTCACCAACCTTTGAAAAGTGGCAGGTGCATTCTTCAAGCCAAAGGGCATCACCACAAATTGGTAGTGCCCACTAGGGGTTGAAAATGCTGTTTTTGGTTTTGCATCCTCAGCTAATCTGATTTGCCAGTAACCAGCTGTCAGGTCAAATGTACTCAGAAACTTGGCAGAGGCCAAAGTATCTATAAGTTCATCTGCCCTAGGTATTGGATGGGCATCAGTCCTAGTGACTGCATTGAGACCCCTTAGTCAACACAGAACCTCATCTCTCTCTTACCACCCTGGGTGTGAGGTTTTGGTACCAAGACTACTGGACTAGCCCAAGGGCTATCTGAGAGCTCAATTACTCCCAGCTCCAACATTTTCTGGACTTCTGTCCTGATACAGTCCCTGACATGGTCAGGTTGCCTGTAAATCTTATTTTTAACAGGCAGACTGTCACCTGTGTCCACTTCATGAGTGCACCAGGTAGTCTGACTTGGAGTCAGTGAAAACATATGTCTGAACTGATTCAGGACTTGCCTACAATCAGTTTGCTGCTGGTCAGTGAGGCTGCCTGCCAAGGCTACACCATCAACTGAACCATCATCAGGGTTCTGTGAGAGCAGGTCAGGGAGTGGATCACTATCTTCCTCCTGTCCCTCATCAGTAGCCATGAGCAAGCCCATGTCTGCCCTGTCCACATATGGCTTGAGCCTGTTCACATGGAGCACCCTATGGGGGTTCCTGGGAGTTCCAAGGTCCACCAGGTAGGTAACCTCTCCCTTTTGCTCAATGATAGTATGAGGTCCACTCCATTTGTCTTGGAGGGCTGCTGGGGCCACAGGCTCCAACACCCATACTTTCTGTCCTGGCTGATAAACAGTCACAACAGCCTTTTGGTCATGCCAGGCCTTTTGCAATTCCTGGCTAGCCTCAAGGTTTTTGGATGCCTTCTTCATGTACTCAGCCATCCTGGAGCGGAGACCAAGTACATAGTCCACAATATCCTGTTTAGGGGGTTTGAGAGGTAACTCCCATCCCTCCTTCACTAGACATAAAGGACCCCTAACTGGATGTCCAAACAGAAGTTCAAAAGGGCTGTAACCAACCCCTTCTGAGGAACCTCTCTGTAGGCAAAGAGAAGGCAGGGCAAAAGGATGTCCCATCTACGCCTGAGCTTTTCAGGGAGACCTTTAATCATGCCCTTGAGGGTTTTGTTGAATCTCTCAACTAACCCATTGCATTGTGGGTGATAAGGGGTGGTAAATTTGTAATTTACTCCACACTCCTTCCACATAGCAGTCAAGTAACCAGACATAAAGTTTGCATCTCGGTCTGATACTACCTCCTTAGGAAAACCCACTCTGGAAAAGACTCCCAGGAGGGCTCTAGCCACAACAGGAGCTGTGGTAGTCCTAAGTGGAATTGCTTCTGGATACCTAGTGGCATGGTCCACCACCACTAGTATGAATCTGTGCCCAGATGCAGTCTGAGGATCCATGGGACCAACTATGTCAATCCCAACCCTCTCAAAGGGAACCCCCACCACAGGTAGTGGTATCAGGGGGGCCTTTGTAGTACCACCTGCCTTACCACTGGCTTGGCAAGTGATACAGGAGCGACAAAATTCCTTTGTGTCCTCTGACATATGAGGCCAATGAAAGTGAGGAACAAGTCTGTCCCAGGTCTTGTTTTGGCCTAAGTGTCCTGCTAATGGGATATCATGTGCCAGTGTCAATAGGAAGCCTCTAAACTTCAGAGGTATAACCAACCTCCTAGTGGCACCAGGTTTGGGGTCTCTACCCTCTGAGTATAAGAGTCCATCATCCCAGTAAATTTTATGGGACCCACTGGCACTCCCAGCAGCCTCAGCAGCAGCTTGCTGTCTGAGGGGTTCAAGAGAGGGGCAGTTCAGCTGCTCCTGGCTCAGATCTGCCCTGGAAGGGCCCCTGTCCCCAAGAACTCAACCTGATCAGGTTCAAGTTCCTCTGAGACAGTTCCTTCTTCAGGACTAAGATCATCTCCCTCAAGAGACTGATCCTCACTCTGAGGCAGGGGGAAGACACTGCCTTACCCCTACTGCTCCTTCTCTTGGAAGGCACCTGGTCCATTATTCCAGGATCCAGGGCCTGTTCAGTGGAAGACATTTTTGCCTGTGACCTAGTCATGGCAAACACATCTGCAGGGATGCCCAGCATTTCTGCATGTGTCCTGAGTTCCACTTCAGCCCATGCTGAAGTCTCCAAATCATTGCCCAATAAGCATTCTACAGGGAGGTCTGCACTTACCACAACCTTCTTAGGGCCAGTTACCCCTCCCCAGGTGAAATTCACAACTGCCAAGGAATGGTCTGTCCTGACATTGCTTGCATTGGTCACTTGGTACATCTCACCAAGTATGATCTGGTCAGGGCCCACAAGTTCTTTTGTCACCATGGTGACACTTGCACCTGTGTCCCTATATGCCATGGCCTCCTTACCATTGATCAAAGGCTGTTGTCTGTATTTGCCCAGATTACTGGGACTGACAAATAAGGAGGCAATATCCATGCCTCCATCACAGACTAACACAGCCTGAGTTGGAATTCTGACTAGGCCAGAATCCATCTCAGATCCCAGGGTCAACCCTACTACACCCTTATTCTGTGTACCACCACTTGGAACTGAGCTAGGGGGAACAGTTGCCTTAGGGGCAGTGGTGGCTGGAGTAGATTCCTTGGCCCTTGGACAACTGGCATCTTTTGTCCAATGGGTCTTCTCTTTACAGATATGACACCAAGGTTTCTTTTTGCCTTTTCCCTTGTTTGATTGTGACTCCCCCCCAGATGAAGACTTTTGGGGCCCTTGTGAAGACTTCTGGTCTTTACCCTTCTCCCCACCCTTATCTGAGGTTTTAGAATCTTGCTTCTTAGAGTCACCACCTTGGTTCTGAGCTTTCTGCTTCACCCTGGTTCTGACCCATTTGTCTGCCTTCTTTCCCAATTCTTGGGGAGAGGTCAGATCAGAATCAACCAGGTACTGATGCAACAACTGATTTTGGCAATTATTAAGGATCTGCTCCCTCATAATTAAATTGTACAATCCTTTAAAATCACACACTTTACTGCCAAGTAACCAGCCTTCCAGAGCCTTAGTAGCACAATCTACAAAGTCAACCCAGTCCTGAGTCTGTGCTTTCTGGGTGTCTCTGAACTCAATTCTGTATTGCTCAGTGGATAAGCCAAACCCATCAATGAGAGCACTCTTCAAGACTGTGTAATTGTCAGCATCCTCTTCTCTAACAGTGAGGAGCTTATCTCTACCTTTGTCAGCAAAGGAGAGCCACAAGATAGCTGCCCACTGCTCCTGAGGGACCCTCTGTACTTTACAGGCCCTCTCTAGTGCAGTTATCCATTTGTGGATGTCATCCCCACTCTGATAGGGAGGGACTATCTTGTTCAGGTTCCTATGATCATGAGAATACTCTCTAGTTCTAGGGACACTGTTGCTGCCACCATGGGACTCTAGTCCCAATCTTCTGGTTGCTCTCTGGAGCTCTAAGGATTCCCTGTCTAGGGCCAATTGCTCTTTCTTGAGCCTGAGCTTGATTGTCTCAATCTCCAGTAATTGGCACTTCTTATCATAAGAGGATTCTCTCCTATTAGATACAGAGGTCCTTACAGAAGTACCTGAATGATTAGACTCCACAGAGGGAGTTCTGGATCTTCTAGGCAAACTCTGTACTTTTCCTGGTGGAGTAAAGAGAGGGCCACTGGGGCCTTCTCCCCCACCTGAAGGAAGAGTTGGATTTTCCAGGTTAGGATCATCTTGATCCTCCTGGCCAGGGTTTGAGTCCAGATCAAAGAAGTGTTCACTTCCTGCTCTTTCCTCATCTCCTGTCCCACCCACTCTTTCTACTTCATCAGACCCTGGGGTCTTTCTGAGGTCATCTAAGAGCAACATCTCTATTAGACGTTGGGTGCTTGCACTTCTCCCTGTCCTCAGCTTCCTAGATGTACACATATTTCTCAATTCTTGGAATGAGAGATGGTCATACCTAGTTGGCAGAGAGCCACTGGCTTCTCCTCTAGAAGACATACTAGTGTTATGTGGTGTAGGCACCTACCTAACCTAGTGGAGACTAAACTCTCTTGAGTTGGAGAAAGGGTGTGCTAGACCCTTAACTTACCCAACTCCAAGTTCAGTAGAACTTACTTTATTCTAATCTTGATGTATTATATGTACCTAATACTTTTAGTGGTTTTCAGTTAATCACTCAATGAGATTTATCTGGTAAAACAACAGCAAGCTTGAATCCCAGCCGCTGCACACCAATGTGAGAAGTTGGCCTGGTATATGCTGTCCACTAATTAAAATGGGCACCTTGCACCAGTCCAAACGACCCTTATTCATGATTAGGTCAAAGATAACCTTTATGAAAGCTATCCTAATGGTAGCTATGGAGGGCAGCATTCAGGCTTAATCTTGAATGAATGTAAAGCAGCTTGTTTTACCAGAACAGAACCTCCTGAGTGACCAAATGAAAGGAGAACTACACAAGTGTTGTATAAAAAATATGTATTCATTACTAAACACTCTCTACTAATCTCTAGGTGAGATTAGAACATAAAGCACACAATACTTATTCAATAGAACGGCAGTAAATAGCACAATACACGGCGGGCTCCAGGGGGAGACCGAACCATATACTAAAAAAAATGGTATAACAACAACGACTTCACTAGACACAGTGCCTAGAGCACGTAGAATCGCTGGGACCCCAAGGAACCACCCAAAGGAGTGACACAGGGAGCCCAAGGAGGACGGGTGCAGTGTGGGAACACAGACGCGAGCTCCGTGCAACTCTATGGGAAAGTCGCGGTTGGAAAATTACAGTTTAAGGACACTTCGGAGAGGACTTCAAGCAAACCTTTTGGAACATAGGAGGTTCTAAGGCCAGCACCCTTGTGAGTACCGAGGTACCCGTGTTACCTATCCCAGAGGAGCCGGGTGCATAGGGGTCAAGTGGTGTCGGAAACCCTCGTCGTTTTCAATGGCGTGGTGCGCAGAAGTGCTGCTGCCGGGAAGATGAAAAGTGTCCGGTGGAATCCAAGCCTGGTTCAGAGGTGAGAAGAACCTGAAAGCAGAGGGGACAGAGTCTGGGTCACTTCAGGGTGACCAGGGGCTCGATAGATGAATGCCCACCGATGTCGGGTGCTTCAGGTGTGAAGATAGGATGCTTGACTCTGCAGCCACGGGGACCAGGAGACGTCGACGACAACCAAAGTCTGGAGGTGAGCTGTCCCACAAAGGATGTCGAGTGCTGAGGGGTCAGTGTCCGGATTGAACACCAACAAGCCTTGGCAAAGGCACCCCACGCGGGCAGAGGTAACAGGTTACAGTGTGGACCAGCAAGGTCCAGGAGACTCTCCAAGCTATGGGGAGTCAGGGCACGTCTGGAGCAACCAGGGAAGCCCAAGGAAAATCAAAGTGACCCTCGCCAGGACCCACAGGCCAACGGACCAGGGATTGCGAAGGGACCTTGAGCGGAATCTCAAAGCACCAGCCCACGGAGCACTCGTGGAGTGGAGGCTGGAGATCTTCAGTGGAAATGCTGCTTGGGGTTTGGACTACACGTAGTCCAAAGCACAGCCTCAGGGATCACCAAAAAGCATATGCTGCTGCAAATGTACACGGTGCACAGGGGTTCGGGTTGCACGGTCCCCACGAGGGATACTGGTCTCAGGATTGCTGAGAGAGCAGATCGACCTCAGGGACGCTCGGGAACCCACCTCCTGTGTTGCAGAAATCTTCGGAGTCCTCAGGAGCTCGGGAGATGCAAACCAGTCAGATGTGTCTAGGTGCCTGCTGCTGCAGGGGAGTAACTCCTTTACTCCAAGGGAGATTCTTCTGACGTCCAGCGAAGTGTAGACCGTCGAAGTACTTGGTTTCTGCTTGCAGAGTTTAGTCCAGGTAAAATCCAAAGTCCTGTAGTCAGGTTTCCCACTTTACACCCAGGGAAGGAGTTGGACTAACTCTGGGGTCCCTCCTAGGGGAGGGTCAGGACAGAGTGGTGGTTACACCCATGTCCTTTGTCCAGTTTCGCGCCAGAGCAGGAGCAAATGGCTCCTGCAACTGGTTTGAGCCGGACTATGCATGGGGACACCAAATGTGCTCCCAGTGCAGACTTTCTGGCACTCTAAGAGTGCACCTACCCAGCCCCAATACACTAAAGCCTGTCTGGGAGGTGGTCACACCTCCCTGTGACAGGAAACCTATTGTCAGGCCTTCCTCTGCTCGAGCTTGGCTCAGCAGCAGGAGGGCAGACTCGTGTCTGTGGCTGGCAGCATCCATTTTGTGCTGCCCAGGTCGAGAAAGCTGGTACCGGGTAGACCGGTGACCCATAGTAGTGGTTCTACAAGGGAGGAATCATACCTCCCACACCAGTTACTGGTGTGGAGGTATGATTCCAAGGTGTTTGACACCAAAAACGACATGTTTCTAAGGAGCCGTTTTAAAGTTAGCATTTACCGCGAGGTTATAATGCACTTAAGTATATATGGTTGGCTGCATCACAGACAACCCCGGAGAATAGATTCCGAAGGCTGCAGAGGGGCTCTTCTCATGCAGGGGCACCCTCTCACACAAAACCTAGCACCCTGGCTTCAGGATTGATAAGGACTGCCATAGGGGTGACTGATAGGTTTATATGTGTAGTGATTTAGAATAGATATAGGTAACCTATATCTAAGTAAGGGGTGCATGCACCTCCTTACACAGGCTGCAGTAGCAAACCTGTGGTGTCATTTTGAATGGCCTCTCAGGGGTGGCACAATACATGCTTCAGCCCCTGGGAGGCCTCTGAGGTACCTATGCCCTGGGTACATGGTGTACCATATACTGGGGACTGATAAGTGTACCCCAGAATCCAATATGGAGTGTACCTAAAGTACATGCAATCAATTTATAGGAGAAAGCAGATAGACTGGGGTCCTGAATAGCAGGATCCCAGTCAGTCTAAGTCAAAAACAGTGATACATCAGCAAAAAGTGGGGGTAACCATAAGAGGCAGATCCTACTCTCCTACACAATCCCCCCCCCCCCCAAATGCAGGGACATTAAACTAACCTTGACCAGTTGAGTCTTCATGTTCTAAGTGGAAATATCTTGAGAGTCCATCTGCACTGGCATGGTTACTCCCAGGTCTATGTTCCACTGTATAGTCCATCCCCTGTAGGGAAATGGACCACCTCAAAAGTTTGGGGTTTTCATCCTTCATCTGTTTTAGCCATAACAGGGGCTTGTGGTCTGTCTGAACAATGAAGTGAGTGCCAAACAAGTATGGCCTCAGCTTCTTCAAGGCCCAAACCACAGCAAAGGCTTCCCTCTCAATAGCTGACCAACGTTTCTCTCTGGGGATCCGCCTTCTGCTAATAAAAGCTACTGGCTGATCCTGACCCTCTTCATTCAGTTGTGATAACACAGCCCCCACCCCCAACTCAGATGCATCAGTTTGAACAATGAATTGTTTGGAATAGTCAGGACTTTGCAGAATGGGAGCAGTGCACATGGCCTGCTTCAGGTCATCAAATGCCTTTTGACAGCTAACTGTCCATTGAACTTTCTTAGGCATTCTTTTGGAAGTTAGATCATTCAAAGGGGTCACTATAGATCCATATCCTTTGACAAACCTCCTGTAATACCCAGTCAGGCCCAAGAAAGCTCTGACCTGAGTTTGGGTAGTGGGAGCAACCCAGTCCATGATGGTCTGGATTTTGCTCTCCAATGGTTGAACCTGACCTCCACCTACAAGGTGGCCCAGGTACACAACCTTACTCTGCCCTATCTGGCACTTGGTGGCCTTGATAGTAAGGCCTGCTTTTTGCAGGGCCTCCAAAACATTTCTCAGATGGAACAGGTGATCGCCCCAGGTGGAGTTAAAGACAGCAATATCATCTAGATAAGATGCACTCTGGGGTACCTATGCCCTGGGTACATGGTGTACCATATACTAGGGACTGATAAGGGTACCCCAGAATCCAATCTGGAGTGTACCTAAAGTACATGCAATCAATTTATAGGAGAAAGCAGATAGACTGGGGTCCTGAATAGCAGGATCCCAGTCAGTCTAAGTCAAAAACAGTGATACATCAGCAAAAAGTGGGGGTAACCATAAGAGGCAGATCCTACTCTCCTACATCTTCTATCATCCTCCGTTATGGTACCAGGGGTGATGGCTCTGTTTAAGATGTTAGATAGAATTCTGGGAAACTCCTTGGTGGGATTGGAATCTAACTTCATGTATGTGGAGTTGTCGAAAACGTGGTCATTGACATTTTTAATGTAAAAGGAGCTATCCATGATGGCTAAGGCACCACCTTTATCTGCTTTGCAACATACTATTTCTGGCTTATTGGCAATGTGTTAGATGATTTCTTTTTCTTTCATACTTAAATTTGAAATCTTAGGAATCTTGGATTTAAAAGTATTCTTAAACTTTTATGTGAACAATCACTTCAAAAGAATCCAGTACTTTGTGACTCACAGGTGCTAGAAAGGTGCTTTTGTTTTTTTAACCCATTAAGGTCCCCTCTTCTTTGCGAGCTCATTCTTTACCAACATTCTCAAAAAAATGACGTAATCTTAAATTTCTCATGAATTTAAAGAAGCTTATCTGTTGTTCAAATTCGTTAGAATGGTACATAGGAACAAAAGATGTACCCTTCAAAAATGAAATTGAGCCCCCTCTCACTAGCACTGCTGTTCTTCACCTCTTTTAACAAAGTCCATTGGTACATGACAAATGAAATTTTCAATAGCACAAAGTGACCAGTTTTTCCATCTGTCATCTTTAATAGGCTCACAGCCCTATGGCCGTGTTCTTGGATCCCTTCATGTCACAAAACATTTCTCGTTTTGGAGCCTCTACAGCCCCATTTTACAAATCATTAACACCAAAAACATTTTTGATATGCACTAATGTCTCCCTGACTGCAGGACTTGTTCTCCTTGAAGCTATTGCTCTAAACCCTGCTGACAGCTTGGGGGTAGGTTACAAGGGTGAGGTGCTTGAAAACTGCAGATGGTAGGTGACCAAAAATAGTGGGCCCCTCGCAGTACATTGCAGGGGGGGGGCCCAAAGATTTTGTTCCATCACTGTCAGAAGGGTTGATTAATAAAATAAGTCCCTATAGGAGGCTGAGACTACCCGAAAAATCCTTGGCCTCTCTAGGCTTCAGGCTGGACTGTTCCCATGAGGCACAGGGTCAGACTGATTTGCATATGGCCATGTCTGAACTGGGGTGGTGGAGTGAGCTAAAGAATGATGATGGATTAAACCCAGATTAGTTGACTGGGGGTGAGTGTTTGATTAGCTCAAACGCTCCGTCCATCATCCCCTTTGGTATCGGTTTGTTCGCCCTAAGTTGGCAGGGTATGCCCAGACGTGGGTCCCTTGCTCACTTTGCCACTGGATTCAAGCTAGCCTGGCTGATGAGGGCTGTTAGCCCGAAACCAGCCCCAGGATGCTTGTTTCCGGTCCAGGGAAGACATGGCTTGGCAGTTCGGGCTGGACTGTTCCCATGAGGCACAGGGTCAAGACTGATTTGCATATAGCTGTGTCTGAACTGGGGTGGCAAAGTGAGCTAAAGAATGATGATGGATTCAACCCAGATCTGTGACTGGGGGTGAGTGTTTGAAAAGTTTCAGCACTCCGTCCATCATCTCCTTGTGTTCGCTTTGTTTGCCCTAAGTTGGCAGGGTATGCCCAGACGTGGGTCCCTTGCTCACTTTGCCACTGGATTCAAGCTAGCCTGGCTGATGAGGGCTGTTAGCCCAAAACCGGTCCCAGGATGCTTGTTTCCGGTCCAGGGAAGACATGGCTTGGCAGTTCGGGCTGGACTGTTCCCATGAGGCACAGGGTCAGACTGATTTGCATATGGCCATGTCTGAACTGGGGTGGTGGAGTGAGCTAAAGAATGATGATGGATTAAACCCAGATCAGTTGACTGGGGGTGAGTGTTTGATTAGCTCAAACGCTCCGTCCATCATCCCCTTTGGTATCGCTTTGATCACCAGAAGCTCTCCAGTGGGAATGTACAGCAGACAGGGGCACCCAGGCTCTGGAACTGACATTTATAGAACGTGTACTGAGCCCTCTCGCTGTCCTTAAGTATTGTCCCTTGGGCCATGCAACTTACCTCTCTACAGTATCTGAGCGCTCATGGGCTTCAAGATGAACTATTGATTATGTAAGGGGTTGCCCCCACTCCTGGACCCAGCTAGTACCCTTACCCAGCTCTTTTTTCACCTGTGAGAACTTTCACATTGAAACCTGGGTGAGAGAACTTAAGCTGTTTGAACTATAAATCCAACAGGCAGGTACCCGTTGGGCATTGCAGCACCGGCCCGATGAGGAGCTAGCCCAATGATGAAACATGACACCCATCCAGGTGTGTGATGGCCCTGCTCCTATTGGAGTAAATTCCCCCTCAAATAAACTGTACCTATACATACTCTCCCCGCCGTCTTCAAAAGGAACTGCATACTCTTGTTGGATCATTAGTTTGAAAAGAGCTTAGAGATTTGAATCTTTCACCTGGATTCATCACCAAAGCTTTCAAGCTTTTCGAAGCCATGGGTGAGTGGGTCATACTGATTTTTTTTTTTTCCTTTCTAGTGATGTAGTGCTGAATTTATAATAGGATAACAGGACTACAAGTACCATAGCAAATAAAAAAACATGGACTAGATCATACATGCCAATAAATCCGATTCTGGCGGGAGATTCCCGATATTTGAAGCAAAAAAAGGAATTTATTTTAGCTGTCTCCCGCCTGAAATTGCCTCTGTTACAATAAAGGTCAACGGGTGAAATACATTCTCTCGATTATTATTTTTTTTTAATCTCCCAATTTTCTCTTCTAAAATGTTGGCGTGCATGGACTATATGGCAATTCTGCACAGAATCAAGAAATAGAGAGATTTGGCAGCACCACTTCAGTGTTTCTTTATGAGTACATAGATACACATTTACAGCCCTCTGGTAACTGACCCACAACTTCTCTTCCTCTCTTAAATTTCTATATCGTAGCACATGCTCAACTTGGGGGCCTTTTCGAGTGGACCTGCAAGGTCCATGAATCCATTGGATCGGTTGTGCTAAATTGGCTCAGTTCTGCAGAGTCAAAGGCAGAGTTCTTATTCGAGGCTCGCAAGTGTCCCTAGTGAATGCACTAAACACATTTCTAGCTATCGCATCTAGAATTTTCAATTCTGTTAAGGACTCGGAGGCAGGGATTATGCTTTCCTTCTTTGCCGTTTATTGAAATATTTACTCACATCAGCCAATCAAATGAAACTTTTAACATAAACTACATTTTCCATCATTCTCTGGTATGACATCATCATCTCTGCACCAATCAGCATGTCTCTGTAGTCATAAAACATATCTGCACCATTTTGAACCCTCTTTCTTTGCCCCAGCAGCTTCAGTATAGAACAACCAAATGTCTCAACTGAACTTAACAGTCTACATTGAACCAAATAACACACGTCCTCTCGGAGCGATGCTCATGAGGCGGAACTGTCTGCTGAATTAGCCGGAGAAAGGTAAACGCAACCAGGGTTATTCCAACCGCTCTCTTTTATTCTTGCTTCTGGTCATTACCTTGGAGGAAAAAACAAAAGAACATGCGTTATCTCCATAGCATTAAAAGACATTGAATGCAACAATCAGTGACATGCAATATCAGGGTGGGTTAAAGCTTTTACACAAACAACCGTACAAATTTTTGAGAGCAAGCTTACCAGGTGGGATAATCCTTGCCTTCGAGTCCATAATAGAATTGAAAATTCTAGATGCGATAGCTAGAAAATGTTTTATTCTATGTCAGGACCGGAGGCTTCAGATTATGCTTGTTCAAAGCTGTTCAATTACAACTGAGGCTACATCTAGAACTGGTTTATAATAAAAAGATTTAAAGTGGATTCAGTGGACACCAATCTGCAGTTCTCAAGATATCTTGAAGTCGGGAGCCTAGGTTGAAAGATTTGGGGGCTATCGCTCCTCTTACAGAATGTGCCCTGAATCTGTTTGTCTATCCCAGCTTCTGTCATTAACAATCTGACCCATCTTGCTAGAGTAGCATAGGGTAATGGATTAAAAGGTTTTTGGAGAGCAGTAAGCAATTGGCCACCAGTGGAGAGCCTGAATTCTCTGGTGAGATCCTTGTACCCTTTCAAGCATTGGCCAATACACTGTTTAGGGTTATCTGGGAAACTAGGGTATGATATTTCTCTTGAAAATGTTTTAGTCCTCTTTGAGATTTTGAAATTAACCCCTTCTGGGGAGAAAGACCTACCTGTTAGGTCCAGGGTTTTAACATCCAATACTCTTCTGATGGAGACTAAGCAAAGAAGCATAGTTAGCTTCACAGAAAGTTGTTTCCTGTTGAGATCTGAATTAGACGGCCATCTCTGAAGAACATTTAACAGTTTTCATGTCCCACAACTGACTGTAATTAGGTCGAGGGGGTTAGTCAACCTGATACCATGCATAACTCTACTTACTAGAGGATGTTCGGCAACTGGTTTGCCACTCACTAAGGCATGACCGTCTGAAATGGCTTATAGGTAATTGTTCAACGAGTTGTAAACCAGTCCACTAGAAGCTATTTCTGGTAGAAGGTTCATTACAAAGGTAGTCGGGGCTCCCAAGGGATCCAGATTTCGTTTGTCGCACCAACCTAGCCATCTTTGCCAAGCTAAAGAGTATCTCTTGTGAGTGGCTAAAGACCATGATTGAGCAATGAAAGGCTCAGATTGCTCTGATAAGCTTGGCAGGAGCCAATGTTTCCTGTAATTTGCCAGGCCATAAGGTGCAAGAAGTTCTGTAAGATCAGAGGATGTGGAAGGCCCGATGGATCTGTCAAAAGATCTGGAAGCATGGGAAGATGGATCGGCGAGTCGCAAAACATCTCTAGAAGTACAGGGAACCACGACTGTGCTCTCCAGAGGGGTGTAACCAGGATCAACCCTGTTCTCTGATTGTGGGTTTGAGCTGACATTCTGGGAATCATTAGGAAGTGAGGAAAGCCATACTCTAGAAGACCTTGCCAATTCTGGAGAAAAGCGTCCGTGGCCGTGCCATCGGATCTGGCCTCCAAGAGAAGAACTTCAACTGGTAAGTTAGGCGAGACATGAACAAGTCTGTGTTGCATACACCCCATCGAGCTTGGAGAGTTTGGAAGACAGTGGGATTCAATTTCCAATCGCTGGAGCATCAAATGTGTCTCGAGTTCCAGTAGGCTATTACATTGGTCTGTCCCAGGAGACACACCTAAATGTGGTGTTGGAGGCAAGATTGTCAGAAGCTCCTCGCTATGTCCACTAGGACTTGGTACCGCCCAGTTTGTTTATGTAGCAGGCCGCCGTGGTGTTGTCCATCCGGAGGAAAATGCAGCAGTGAGATTTGACAGGGGCTATCGTTTTGATCGCAAACGATCCCGCTAGAAGTTCTAGACATTTTATGTAGAGATTTAACACATCTGGAGCCCAATGGACGCCAATGGAAATGTTTACGCATGTGGCTCTCCAGCCCCACAGGCTGGCGTAGCACTCAATAATGGCATCTGGATGTCAGCCGAAAATGACTTTGCGTTCCAGGCCGCCATGTGGTTTAGCCACCACTGCAGTTCTGTTCTGATATCTGGGGTTAGATTGATATGGCCTGAGTATGATAGGCCTTGATATAGATTTTGGGTTTTTAACCTTTGGGGGGCTCTGCAAGGGGGCTGAAAAGATGGCTTGAGTTGAGGCTAAAAGCCCTACAATCCTGGCCAGGTGTCTTAGAGAAAGATTGTTTCATGACAGAACCGATCTTATATCTTTCTGTGTCATTTTCATCCGATGGGCAGAACGGTTGAGGCATCAGAGAGGTGATATGGAAACCCAGAAAGTCCATGTTTTGGGAGGGGATAAGACAAAACTTTGAGTCGTTTATCAGGAAACCCCAGGGATTGGAGAAGTTGTACAGTCCAATGTAAATGGCTCATAAGTGTTGACCTGTTCTGGGCCATAAATGTCATCCAGGTAATAATCATCCGGATCCATCTGGAGCAGAGGCGTTCTACCACTGGTTTCATGGCCTTAGTGAAGCACCAAGGGGCAGAGGAAGGGAAGAACTTTGAATTTGTACCAGTGGTCTTTCCAGAAAAACTGGAAATATTTCTTGTGAGGAATAAATATAGGGATCGTGAGGTAGGAATCTTTTAAATCTAGACGTACCATCTAATCATTGTTTTGGAGCGTTGTTGCTCCAGGAGCAGATGGATGCCTTCCATCTTGAAATGATGATACATTATCCAGCAATTGAACTCCTTCAAGTTGATGACTAGGCAGGAGCCCCCATCTTTTTGGGTCACCATAAAGATATTACTGCAAAAACCTGTCAGGTGATTATGGGCCAGATGTATCAAGCAAAATTGCGTTCGCAAACGCCGAAATTCACAGAATTTCGGCGTTTGCGAACGCAATTTTGCTTAGTGGTATGTATTAAGGCAAAACTGCCTCGCAAGATAAGGAATCGCAAAATCTGTGATTCCCTATTTTGCAATTGCATTTAAGGAATCGCAAATTGCGATTCCTTAAATCCAATGTAAGAAGCACCAAAAAGTGCAATTTGGCCTTAAGGAATCGCAAATTACCACCAACTTCAAGTTGGTGGTAATATGCGATTTCTTTGAAAAATGCACTTTTAGCATTGTTCAAAGTGCCATGTGGCGCACATACATGCCTCTTAGGGCATGTATGTGCGCCACATGTGCACACATACATATTTAAGGGGTGCAACAGGGTGTCAAAAGGACACCCTGGCACCCTCGAAATTGCATTCTCAATTTGTGATTCTCAAATTGCGAATCGCAAATTGAGAATGTCTTCCCATTCATTCCTATGGGCCTCTACGCCCATAGGAATGAATGGGAAGGTATTCCTTAATTGCGAATCGCAATTGCAATTCGCAATTAAGGAATATTAAGGAATCGCAATTATTATTGCGATTCCTACATACATAGCATTTTGCGGTTCCTTAATAGCAATTCGCTAAAATTCGCTATTAAGGAATCGCAAATGCAATCCTTGATACATCTGCCCCAAGATGTTTAGTGTATTACGTCTTTTTTTTTAGAACTTGTAATATTTCTTGGTCTATGAAGGTCTCTTCTTGACAGAAAAAATGGAGAGGCGGTGGCAGATTGTGCTGGGATGGAGACCCGTGGAATTCTATACTGAACCCCTGGATAGTCTCTAGAACCCATGTGTCAATTGTCAGGTGTGCCCAATTAGGAAGAAAAAATGGTGTCCTGTCCCCAAGGATTACAGATGTTGGAGGAATGAGATTTACCTGAGGAGGAATTAGTGGAGAAGCTTCCTTGTTTGCGGACGTTACCTTTCCCATATCTGTTTCAACCTCTTTGATTTCTGGTGAGATAGAAGTATCCTCGTTGTTGATCAATGGGGCCACAACCTTGAGCGTGGAAAGCTCTTTAAGAGCCTTGAGAGGTGCTAAGGCTGGCTGATCATCCTTTATATTGGCCGGCCCAGCCAAAAGGGAGTGGTGGAAAACTTTGTGAAGTGATGATTGGGCCTTGTCAAGGGCCATAAAAGTGTCAACAGATTTTCTGAGGTCTTTGATGCATTTGTCTCTGAACAACAGTCCGTTTGTCATCGGAACTGGTTCTGCTGTTGCTAGCTCCGTTAGCTCGGGATCAATTCTTATGAGTATCAATCTCTGACATTCAGCTGACAAGGCACAGTTGGAATTGCCCAGTAGGCACAGAACACGTTGGGCCCATCCAGCCAGGATGTCAGAATCTATCATTGAGCCAGAATCTTTCACCTGGACCGCCATTTCTATGATCTTGCAGAGGGGGCCTGTCAGGTCTAGAACTTTGTCTTGACAGGCCTTCCATGATCTGTCTATCCCCTTTATTGGGTACTTTGTGGAGCGCTTGAGAAAGGTCACCAGTTTGGGTTCTAATTCAAAGGTTTAATCTACTTTGTCATGGATATCAGGCCTGGGGCATTCTGACCGCAGTCGATTGCAGACATCTCTGTCAAAGCTTTTGCGCAGTCAAGAGTGAACATAGTCAGATAGTGGGGAAATTAGGGCCCAATGGGATGAGCGAGGGTGGACAATGTTGTCAGGATCAAACTCCAAGGGGTTGGAAGGATCTATGTGATGAGAGGATCGCAGAAGATCCAATTTGGAGCGTTTATATTGGGGAGGTATAGGTGTTGTGCAAGTAAGAGGAGTGAGCTGAGAGCGCATCCGATTCATCATCATCTAACGGGGGTTGGGACGTGCAGCATTGGAGGAAGCATCCTGAGCCGAGTATGCATGATCGGAGAGGAGATCCTGTGAGAGGCGGTGTAAAGCAGCTGCATGTGGCCAGTCAGACGATTTGGCAGTCGCATTGCTTCCTTTGGGCCTTTCAGAGTCTAGGGGTGGTGTGATGGTGTCTGAATAGCGAGGGAGAGGTGGCATGTGCATAGTGTACTTTCTCAGTTGCCCTGTGAATGGCTGCAGAGCAGCGGCCAGGGCTCTATTGACAGAGATTGTGACTGAGTGGTCGAGCTCTTCGACTAGGCTATCTTAGAGTACATAATTATCGGTGAGGGTATGCTCTTGGGCATCAACCTCTTCAGGGTATCTTTCTGCCATTGCGCCTTATAAAGGCTGGCTTGAGGTGAGATCAGGGCAAAGCGTATTGGCAAAAAAACGGAGAAGGGGGGGACCCCTGTGGCAGGCAGCTTAGCAGGAGGTAGGTTGATGGATTCCCCTCAGGGGGTGCCTGTACAAAGTAATTTACACTTGCCCCAGAGAGAGGGCATAGGGGAAGCGATGTAAAGGCCTACGGTGCTTGAGGACAAGTAATTAAGCTCCCAGTGAAGGAGAATTAGAAGGCTGCTTGTCCTGCCGAGTGTAGTGTGACTTCACTGCCAACTACATTCAGACTTGCTGTTGCGCTATGCAAGCGCATGTTCCGCCAAAGTTAAAAGAGGGCTAGACCACTTGAGATGGTCGGGTGCGTGGTTCCCCACCTCCTGAGCACCCCTTTCGGGTGCAAAATGAACGTAGCTGCCCGATCAGGCTTACAAGACCATATTGACTGTACAAAAGCAAATGTAGTACGATAGCCAGAACACACTGAATAAGTAAACTGTACTTATCTGTGAGTCACAGCAGCAAAGAAGCAAGGTTCAAAATGGTGCTGATATGTTTTATGACTACAGAGACACTCTGATTGGTGCAGATGATTGTAGTGTTGTGGGCCCTGGGCCCACATGCTATCAGTAATGGACACGGACAGTGTGGTAGGGTACTGGAACTGGCACAGGGCACGTGGGCCCGGCCCCTTTTATTGGCAGGGTCACCTGACTGGTGACACCTGTGATGGGTGGGTGGGTGTGCAGTGTAGGTTAGCACTAGGCAAAACACTAGAACGTGTCCAGCAGGACACTACAAGGATGTCATAACAAAGAATAATGGGAAATGTCGTTTATTTTAAAAGTTTAATTTGATTGGCTGCTGTGAGTAAATATTTTCATAAAAAACAAAGAAGAAAAGCATATTCCGAAGCCTCTGGTCCTGACAGACTCCAGGATTTTTTGCTTTGCATTTTGGGACTTGAAGTTTTTAGTTAGATAACCAGGACTACCAATCCAAAGATGCAAATCAAAAACCTAGCATGGACCTAAGAAGATTGAAACCTCTACTGCTCCATGTAATTATGGACACAGCTTCAGTCCTAAACGTTTCCTCTGCAATGCATTGCTATTAAGTGTGTTGGTATAAATAGTTCCACTGAATCAAACCAAGACAACAAAGTAAGGAATGCATTACCCTGTTACAGTAAAGTTTGTCAAGTTTCTTTGTTCAATGCGTAATTAGCATCCACTCTAGATTTCTTTTCTTTGCATTCTGGGACTAGCAGTATTTACTTTATAATGGACCGGACCGCATAATGGTAAGAAAAAACCTGCACTGTGTCCTCGCACATGGAGGGATTCCCTCCATGTGAGAGAGCTGTGAAATGTTTTACCTCTGGTAAGCAGAGTGATTTGTGTCAGGTGTTGTTATTACTACCCTTGAAAAAGGTTTGATGTTCCTGTGACTTGTCCACTTTAAGTAACATTGATAAATAATGTATGTACCTCAGTTGTAATAGTGTGAGTGAAACTTCATCAAATTAATAGACTATTTTACATTCAAGAATAGTCACGATATTTGGGCTTGTTTCGAGTTTTTTTGTAGAGACGTGCAATGTCAACACAAACAATGAAGTGTGACTGGCTGCTTTGTCATATGTCACGCATACCCCAATAAACAAAGCTCATTTCAGTGTAATTCCCTAGTTTTGTGGTACCAGCACAATCGAGCAAACGTATTTTTATTTAGCAAGGGTTTTAAAAATCCAAACTCAAAGGTTCCATATTGAAACGGCCTTACAGGTGCAACCGATTAACTCAGCTGTTAGACAAACAGTCAACGGAAGTTACGTATATAGTCCTTCCGTTTTAAACGTACTATACGGTTCCTTCCGGTTTGTACACTGGCGGTTTCAATATGGTGAAGTTTAAATCCAGGTAATTTTTCCGCGTTTAATTTCGGAAGGGAAGACTACGATGCTGTTGGGGAAGCGATCATACTGGGCGTACGGAGAATTAAATAAGGGTACTCGCTCGGACTGTATATACTCGTTTACATAAACATAGAAGACATATTGACGTGGGCATCGTGTGCGCATTTTGTCCGCCATGTTGGATTGGTAGCAATCTGGTGAAGTATAATGAGAAATCAAGTAATCTAGAGGAATCTCCAAGAAATGGTCGGGAAAACAGAGCTTGGCGACTCCTATAATTTAAAGTCTATGTCAGGAAAACCCAAACTCGGATGGGATCTCTCAGCATTGAACCTTTTTCTGTGATAAGGTTCCGAATGGAAACAGTTAATTTTAGATAAACTGTTTTTAAAATGTTTCGCGTCGTCATCGTGAACTGTTCTTATTGAAAGATATTACAATTTCACTGCTGATTAAACTTTGCATGTAGTGTTAAAAAGTATTAATTCTGAATCTGCCACCGCAAAGTTTTTCTTTAAGAGTACATATAAAATGGGACCCTCAGAAGTGTTCTGACCAGCATTGTACATTATGTTTTTGATCTGGCTTAAAGACAGCTTTAGTCTCATATTACTTTGTCTCTTAGTTTACAAAAACAATCATATTAAAAATAAATGTATACACATACTCTGCCTTTCAGTCACTCATTGGTCTGTTGAAGCGTGATTCACATTTTGCTACCGCCCTCCAGAGCATGGATCACTATGCCAGCCCGCTATATCTTTTGGCTGTCTTGCACTTACAATGGCAGAAATTGGTCTAATCGCATGTGCACATCCTGAAAAGGAGTGCACTTCACTGCCAGGGCTGGTGTGCACGGGCTGCTGGGCCACTTCTTTATTTGTATTTCGCATGTTTACAATAAAGTAAATAAGAAAAACATTGCATGCTTGCCAAGAACACACCTTTTGACTTTGCCAACGCTTGTTATTCAAAGAGGATACATCCGCTGCCTCTGGACTGAAACAACTACCTCCTTTCCTTTCTGCGCTATTGCTGAATGAACAAAAGGTGGTTTAGCTGGAAGTAGAGCAAACAAGTGACTCACCTGACCAAAGTGTTGTGGCTTACCACCCCTCATCTTTCACAGTGGCTAACCTAAGCTCAGGTAATGGCAGGGGCGGAGCTTGACACAGGGCTGCCTCCTTTATTTAAATTATCAGCACCACACGTGAAATAGTGAGACGCCCACATATACAGGAGAATGCATCCAGCCATTTGTGCCTAATTTTTACCCTGTAGCTGTTACAATGGTCTTGCATGTGGGCAGCATTGTGATATTATTACCCCACTCTGTGGTACTTATTTCATCAAGCGAAGAGGAATGAAAAGCTGAGTTGGCAACAACTAAATTTTAGCCTGTGAACTTGAAGTTGCCCACACAGTTCCACAGGAGCATTAACCCACTGACTTTCCCTAAAGATTAGAACTGCTGGCCAAAAATATTTGCTGATCAGCAACATCAGCAGGTTAAAACAACCCCTGCAGAATTTTGTGTGTACTGAGCAGGCCCTACCTTCCAATACTGATAAAATGTCTCCAGTGGTTAATATTTCTGCTGACCACAGTATTCGCAATCTGTAGGTCACATACACCGCTCGCCTTTATTGTACACATGTAGGTGTAACCTATTGCCACACTTGACTATCCTGCTTATTGGGATATGGGTTCATGTAATGCTTGGGACACCCATTTCAATGTGGCAGGCAGGATGGCACAGTGGGCTGATTGCTACCTCTGACACAGACAGTGGTCTTTAGTCTGTAAGTTCAAACCCCAGCAAGCAGCTGTCAGTCTTCCATCGTCTTCGAAAATAAAGATCACCTACTTCCATCTGAAGATCAAGGCCCTCTACGACAACTTCAGCGAACAGACGCCGGACACCACCCCCCTCCCCACCGCCGCCGATAAGCCTAACATCATGACCTGGAATCCCGCCACCGTCGAACACATCACCGCGACCATGAAGAAAACCCACTCAGGAGCCCCAACGGACTCCTGCCCACCGCACAAAACTACCGGCCCATCCCGCTCCTCCCCATCGCGGCCAAAGTCACCGAGAGACTCGTTAACGCCCAGCTGACCGCCTTCATCGAAGAGAACTCCATCCTAGACGCCTCCCAGTCTGGTTTCCGCAGCAATCACAGCACCGAGACCGCCCTCCTCGCCGCCACTGACGACATCCGCATGCTACTCGACCAGGGACACACTGTGGCCCTCATCCTTCTAGACCTCTCCGCAGCCTTCAACACCGTTTCACATCGCACGCTCGCAGCCAGACTTCACGACGCAGGGATACAAGGAGCCGCCCTCGACTGGATCCAATCCTTTTTCTCCGGCAGAACCCAGAGGATCAGACTCCCTCGCTTCCTCTCCGCCCCCACCGATACCAACTGCGGAGTACCCCAAGGATCATCACTCAGCCCCACGCTCTTCAACATCTACATGGCCCCCCTCGCCGCCATCGTCGGACAGCATGGGCTCAGCATAGTATCCTACGCCGACGACACCCAGCTCATCCTCTCACTCACGAAGAATCCCGAAGACACCAAACTCTGCTTCCATGAAGGAATGAAGAACGTCGCAGCATGGATGAAAGACAGCTGCTTGAAGCTCAACTCAGAGAAAACCGGGGTCCTCATCCTCGGACTGTGCACCTCCACCGGGGACAACACCTGGTGGCCTTCCACCCTAGGAAATCCACCCACCCCTACAGATCACGCACGAAACCTCGGCATCATCCTCGACTCTCCCCCCCCCCCCTCCCCCCTCCTCTCCATGAACAGCCAGATCAACGCAGTCACTTCCACCAGTTTCAACTGCCTGCGTATTCTCCGCAAGACCTTCAAATGGATCCCCCCCCCCCGACTGCAGAAGGACCGTCACCCACGCGCTCATAACCAGCAGACTGGACTACGGAAATGCCCTATACGCCGGAATCAACAGAACGCTTCTACACAAACTCCAAACCATCCAGAACGCCGCAGCCAGACTCGTCCTCGGGACACTGCGTCACGAACACATGACCCAACACCTACGAGACCTCCACTGGCTCCCCGTCGAGAAGAGGGTCACTTTCAAACTCCTCACCCACGCCTACAAATCGCTCAACATCGGACCCAAATACCTCAACGAGAGAGTCTCCTTCCACGTACCCAAGAGGAACCTCCGCTCCACCAACCTCACCCTGACAGAGGTCCCCCGCATCCGCAGAAACAGAGCAGGTGGGAGCGCTTTCTCTTACATTGCAGCCAAGACCTGGAACGAGCTCCCTGTGAACATCAGACGCTCCCCGACCCTGCACACGTTCAGAAAGGACCTCAAGACCTGGCTCTTCAACCGATCCGGAGCTGCTTCCCTCCCTTCCCTTCCCTTCCCTCCCCTCCCCCCACCCCCACCCCCACTAGCGCCTTGAGACCCTCTCGGGTGAGTAGCACGCTTTACAAACCCCTGACTGACTGATTGATTGATAACTTGGATAATAGCAAACCCTGGTATTTACAGTGCTGCTGAAGCGCAGCATTAAGCGCTATATCCAGATGAGATCGGTTGCAATTAACACCTTTTAGAATAACCAAGAAAAAAAAATGTGTTATTTATATACTTAGTAATTATAGAAGCATCTTTGACTTAAATGTTCAATACATGTGTATGTATGTTGTGCACTCGATAATCGTTATTTTGTTTCTTTACCTTGAGCATTGTTGGTGGTCTCTCGTTGCTCTACACACATTTTGTTAACTTTAGTTGTTAAATGATTGGCGTTTTCAGACGACTTAAAAATGTCTCGTGCCTTCAAAACTTTCCATGCAGTTTATATTCAGCTGTGAATTGGAGCAGCTTGTAATCTAGGACTGATGACAGATTCTCTGACAAAGGATATTAATGGACTGTTATACGGTCAGCTGCTACAGAGGGGGCTCGGACTGTCTCTTTCCTTCACTGTTAACTCCCTGTGAAATCTCGACACCCTTACATGGAAGATAAAGAAAACTTGATACTAATAGGAGGAAATGGAACTACACGCTCCAACATACTTTGGTGTTTGTTAAAAAAAGCAGGACTGGCTGAAGTTGTTCCTTATGCTATGGTGCTAGTTACTATGTAGGTGATTTCAGCCAGGTGCAGTTCGATACTGCCTAGGTTTGCCCTTGCCTTGTAACCAGTCTTAGTAGCTGCCAGGATGAGCAGTGTGATTTCCTTTGAAACCACCAGTTGCTTAAGAGCGGTGGTCCAAAGGGTCTGCTTCAGATTGTAGCATTGAAGTTGAGATCGTTATAGGTATCCAGTTAAATGAACACCATGTCAGATTGGTACGGTATTGGTATTTTTTTCATTGTTCTCCCTCCTTCATTACAGGTATCTTCTTTGTGAGGTTGTGCTGGCAGATCCCTTGGAGCGGAAGAACATCACCCAGGAGTTGGTCCTGTACAACTTGAAAGACGCTTTAATTCGGCTGCACGGAGACTTTGGTTGGGCGGCTTGTACCATCTCTCTAACAGGTACTGAGCCATGTAGTTGGAATAAGTGTTCTGCGGTAGCAAGATTGGCTGTGATGAACCGTACATGAGCATTATTGGGTATGTGAAGATTAGGGAAGTGTCACATGAAGTCCCTGTATGCTATCCCGCTATATGTTCGGGAAAATAAAAGTTTAGGCGAGTTGTCATTGTTATGTTATGTTAATATAACTTATTAAGCGCACGAATACCCAGAGGTGTCTCGGCGCTAAGACTTAACGTAAGCCCCAGGATATGAGAACCTAGTTTTGGAATAGCCATGTTTTAAGGCCTTTTCTAAATAAGGCAAGTGAGTTCGCAGCTCTGATGTCCATAGGAAGCATATTCCATAGTTTCGCCGTGCCGTAGCCAATGCTTCAGCATCCCCAACTAGAGGTGCGAATCCTCAGAACCATCATAAACCTGGTGCCAGTAGAGCGTAACTGTCTGCCAGGATGATACCAGGAGAAGATGCTTTTCAAAAATACCAGTTGTGAGAAGTTGGCCTGGTATATGCTGTCCACTAATCAAAGTGGGCACCTTGCACCAGTCCAAACGACCCTTATGATGATTAGGTTAAAGACAACCTTTATAGAAAGCTATCCTAGTGGTAGCTGTGGAGAGCAGCCTTCAGGCTAAGTCTCGAAGGAATGTAAAGCAGCTTGTTTTACCAGATCAGAACCTCCTGAATGACCAAATGAAAGGAGAACCACACGAGATATATAAAATATATGTATTTATTACTAAACACTCTCTACTAACCTCTTTATGAGATTAGAGCACACAGTACACAATATTAAATCAATAGAACGACAGTAAATAGCACAATACACAGCGGGCTCCAGGGGGAGACCGAACCATATACTAAGAAAGTGGTATAACAACCACAACTTGGGGGGGCGGAGCTTGCGGACGGCAAGATGGCAGCTTAGAAACTCGGCTCCGTGAAGCCGTCACATTATCCGACCATTATCCTTCCTTCTAAGCCTTCGACGTCCTTTCATGACAGCTGTGCTTGACGCTAAGAAAGGCTGGCGCCGGATCGTGCTGTTTGGGACCTTCCAGATCCCGTGTACATTACTGCTGCTGCGGAGCGCACGGCCGAGGCCTGCACGCCGCGCTGATCCCCCGGCCTAAAGTGAAAGTGCTGAGCACGTCGGGCACGGATCGGACGCGCACCACACGGCGTCCCTTTGATCATCGATAGAGGGACGGGTGACTGTGGCCGGGCCCTGGCTGCCGCGCACTGCCCCAGAGAGCTGCTGCGGTCGGCTCTTCCGGACCTGCCGCCCCTTCTGACTGCGGCTCTTCTATCCTCCGAGAGGCGTCTCCCTCCGACTTATTGACGCGGTGGAGGGCCGCGCGGAAACCTACGCAGTGTGCTACAGCCCCGGACCACGGTGGGGGGCACTTGGTGCAACTTGGAGCGCAGCGCTCGCCAGCGAGAATTAGTCTACTGGGCCACCGGGGGGGCTGTACACGACCTGTGACGAACTCCATACCCCGGGCTCGGATCCAGCGCTCTGCCGGGATTTGCCGCTTAGACCCCCGGCATTGATGACTGCTGGCGGGGTGTTGCGCTACGAATCCGGCCGCTATCGGACCCTTATGACTGCTGCGACTGCGGAGGCGTGGTGAGTGCATACTTGGGGAGGAAAATGGAGGTGCACCGGTGACTACAGCGTACCACCAGGGAGCGTGAATAAGCAGCCTGTTACTAGCGAGGGGTGCTCCAGCCCGGAGAGGAGGCCGTGGTCGCAACTTTACTGTTAATCAGTGCACGAGTACAGAGCTTGGGGGTGACTAACACGTCTTTTCACACTACTTTACAAAATACCTGTCCCTCCCACTGAGCCATAACGCACTGTACAACATTTGTCTGGCATTATTGAGCTGCCCGGCTACCGCAGTGAGGCACTGAGAGCAACTGGAGACTTGGAGAGGCCTGCGGGAGGCAACAGTGAAGAACTAGTGAACGACCCTCATATCCTGCTGTAGCTCCCTTCCTACAACTAAGCCGAGATACTATTGGCAAGCCTGTATTGGCCTGTACACCGCCACGCACAATGGGCAGGGTGGACAGGAATCAACCTAAGCTCACGTTCGACCAGAGAAAGTCAAGAAACCGTGATTCTACCGTGGATGATGCAGATCCCGCTCCGGACCACTCACATGACATGGGGGAGGGTGATATCCGTTCCATGTTGATAACAATAGAAAAAAATCTTCAAGGGAGCCTGGCAGGACTGGGCAATAAAATTGACGCTCTCACTTACCGCATGGACAGAATGTCCGAAAGAGTCGACAAACATGCGGAGAGAATAGACATGGCGGATCGCAGGATCAACGAGGTGGAAGAGGGGCAAACTTTACTGGACACTGGCCACCTGAAAGTGGAGAGAGCCCTCCAAACCCTCCAAGACAAGGCCGAAGATTTGAAAGCGCGCTCGCGCCGAAATAACCTGCGTATCACGGGGGTCCCGGAATCGACCCCAACGGGCAATATGGAAAAGTTTGTTGAGGCGTTGCTGACCACTCTACTGGGCACAGAAGTCTTCTCTAACATTTTTGTGGTGGAGAGAGCGCATAGATCGTTGGGCCCGCGCCCCCCTCCTGGGGCACAGCCTCGGCCCATAATAGCGCGATTGCTGAACTATAGAGACCGCGACTCGGCGTTAGCTGCTGCGCGATCCAAGGAATCTCTACAATATGAGGGGTCCAGCATTTCCTTGTATCCAGACTTCACGGCGCGGGCGCAAGAAGCGCGTAGACAATTTGCTCCGTACAAGCGTCAGATGAGAGACCTAAATATAGACTACTCCATGTTATACCCCGCCAAGCTTCGAGTTAATAGAAATGGCTCTTCACGGATTTTCACTGATCCCAAATCTCTACAAAAGGCGCTGAAGGAGTGGGCCAAGGAGTCTCAGAGAAGCCCGGCGTGAGAAGTGCTGGAGGGAGCGGTCGGCGGTAGCCTAGATGAACAGGACTGAGTTGGACATTGGGGTATTTGCTATAAATGTTGTCTGGGGTGGTGGGGGCTGCTTGGTCTCGGGTGGGGGGTGCGGGCCTGGCCTCTGAGAGATTACTCTATCTGGTGACTGGTTATTGGTTATAGTGGTCTTGATATAAGGTTGCACGCTGGGAAAGTTGGGCGCTGCATGGGTTGTACCCTTGGAAGCCTCATTGCATTTCATAACATATGAAAATGGGAGGGATGTCTTGGACATGAAGGCTAATTCATAATGGCGGTGGAGGGCGCTGTTCTCTAGGATAGCTCATTGTTTGAGTTTTGGGTGTGCGCAACATCTGCCCTCGAGTGAAAAACACTGTTTTTGTTTATGCTGGGATGGGGAACGCGGGTATATCGCAACCTGTTGGAGCGAAAATGCACCAGTTCTTTTGTCTTTTGTTGGGAATGGGTGGGGAACACATTGTCGATCAGGCGCAGTTGGGAATAGCCTGACGTGGGTGGGTACGTATTGAGACTTTTGTTGACACTGATTTTTGCTGTGGCACTTTGCAATGAGTTGCACCATAAATATATTAGACTGATGATACTAGCAGTAAGGCACCTATGCTTAGCACAAACACATGACTAATACGACTAGGCCCTGTAGGGATGATTGTCCGGACACTGTTACCGTGCTCACATGGAACGTCTGTGGCTTAAATGACTATAGGAAAGTTCGCAAGATTTTAAGCTATTTGTACAGGCACAACATTGATGTCGCACTTTTGCAGGAAACGCACCTCCCGCGAGACAGCCCTATACTGCGCACTAAAGGTTTGCAGGGCAACACTCACGCGGCTGGCTTTACCACACATGCTAGGGGGGGTCCTTACGTGGGTGAACCCTAGAAAGGCATTCAAGCTGGAGCCTTTAGAGACTGATGGGCAGGTTAGATATGTGATCACTGGGTGTAGAGGGAAGGGGATGGATTTGCTTCTGGTGAATGTTTATGGCCTGAATTTTGACAACCCAGACTTTTACATTAAATTGTCGGACCTGGTACACCGGCGCACATTTGGGCAACTCTCATGGGGAGGAGATTTTAATTTTGTCAGAGATCCTGCTCTGGACAGGTCTAGGGGACCGGAGAGACGCATTACAGCTTCTGCTAAAATTATGGACGCTACTTTGGTCAGGTTGGACATGTGCGATGTCTGGCGCCAGCGACATTCGGGACAAGGGGGATACACACACTACTTTGCGTATCATGATGTCCACACTAGGATCGACTACTGGTTTGCGACTAGACACCTACTTACACAGATTAAGACTTGTACGATTCTTCCTCGTAGTTATTCTGACCATTCCCCCCCCTCTTACTGGTGCTTGACTCTCCTGTGAGACGTATTCCCCCCTTTACCTGGTGATTTTTTTCCCCCCTACTCCCTACTGGACGCTGTCTTTAAGGAAGAAATGGCTGCGGCTGTTGAACTGTTCTTTGAGGAAAATGTGGGTTCAGTCGAGTCGTTCCAAACTGTATGGGAAGCGTTCAAGGTGTATATAAGAGGAGTGGCGATATCCAAACATGCAGGTGTCCTTAAGTCAATCCGTAATAGACTGGCTGATCTAGAACGCAAGCTCATGACATTGGAACAATCCCTACTGGCTGGCCCTGATGAAGCACTCACCCTAGCATTGAAACAGACTCTAGAGGAATATCACGCGGAGGCGGATACAGAGATTAAACACTTGGGCAAATATGCCACTGCCAGAACATATGGTGAAGGCGAACGCCCGGGGGCAGTGCTTGCGCAGCTACTCAAGCATCGTAGAGACAAGACGGTGGTCCCAGCACTAAGAACTCCAGACGGAGACACACTAATGACGGAAGCGGAAGTTGCGGAGCAATTCCGACAATACTATTCGGAATTATATGCCTCGAGAGGCAGTAGTTCGGACGAACACATACTTGACTATTTGACCCATATCAAGTTACCGTGGCTAACCAACACGCATCGGGAATTTTTGATGCGGCCCATTGAAAGGGAGGAGATACTGCTTGCCCTGTCTAACATGAGGGCGGGAAGTGCGCCTGGAGGGGATGGCCTAACACTAGCCTTCTACAAGGCGTTCCTTGACCTTTTGTTACCACAATTGACAGCGCTCTTTGAAGATATGTGTGTTACTGGCACGATGCCGCCCACAATGAGAGAAGCGGTTATAGTTGCTTTCCTTAAACCGGGTAAGCCTCCGGATGACTGTGCCTCATATCGACCATTATCCCTAATGAACGTTGATACAAAAATCTTTGCGAAATTACTAGCCAATCGATTAATCCCACTTGTGCCGACTCTAGTGGCCCCGGAGCAGGCAGGATTTGTCCCGGGTAGAAACCTGACGTACAATTTGCGCACGGTCTTTGCCGCTTTGCAGCACACTAGACCGAAGATACCCGCCTTAGCAGTCTTCTTAGATATGGAAAAGGCGTTCGACTCCGAATGGCCCTTCATGCGACAGGTTCTCCTTAGAATGGGAGTAGGCATGGTGTTTATCCAACTGCTAGCAGTGTTATATAATTCTCCTACGGCCCCTATAAAAATCTGCTCCTTGGTCACTAACACTATCCAAATAACCAGAGGCACGCGACAGGGCTGCCCCCTGTCCCCCATTTTATATGCCCTGGTGGCTGAGCCCCTGGCTTGTGCTCTTAGGGAATATCATAGTCACAGAGGCATACGTTTCCCGAACTACAATTTGATCGTCTCCACTTATGCAGACGACACATTATTGTATGTCCGCAATCCTGAGACCAACCTGTCCCCGATACTGCGGGAGGTTGTGCTCTTTGGTTCCCTGTCTGGCCTACGTGTTAACTGGAATAAGTCTATTATGTTCCCCCTAACGCCTGTCACGACGAATACCCATTGCAGTGGTCCACTGAGGCGGTGCGCTATTTGGGGGTTCACTTGCACACGGACGCTGAGGTGGTTTTCAGGGCCAATTATGGGGTGGCAATTAGTAAGCTTGAGGATGATATTGACCGTTGGGTTAGCCTCCCACTGTCCTTGATGGGTAGAGTGTCCCTTATGAAAATGATCATACTACCACGTTTTCTTTTTCCTTTCACGAACATACCTATGGTATTACCGCAAGTGTTTTTTCAACGACTTAAGTCCCTTATGACCCACCTGGCCTGGGCGGGCAAACAAGCTTGTGTCACTTGGCAAATACTTAGGCTGCCGTATTCAATGGGGGGGCTGGGGGCACCTGACCTGGACCTATACTATAGAGCTGCGCAGAGCACTCGGGCATACCATTGGATACACGGACCGTTTGACATACCGCACGTCAGGTTAGAAACAATAGTGGCGGCTCCTAAGTCTCTTCCATCCTTGCTGTTTCACCCCCTGATAGGCGTACGGGGATAATTGACTCGCTTAACACAGTTACACACGCCTGGCATTACCTATTGAAGTTACAGGCAGGGAATATACTGTATTCCCCGGTGGCCCGCCTCGACTGGTGCTGTTGGCTCACGCCATGTAGAGACAAAGGGGTTATAACAGCTCTACAGACGCTCAATGCTCATCACATCGGTGACCTCTTCATTGATGGTGTTGCTCGGAGATGGGGAGACATGGTAGAGAACGAGGACACACCGACACTTCTCGCTAAATTTCAATTCTACAGAGTGAGGCATGCACTTAGTGAGCTATTAGGGAAAGACATGGCTGAGCCCCCTGAGGTACTAGCCTTGACCACACTCATTAAAGCGCACACACCCGCTAGGATGGTGTCTAAGATTTATCAAATCTCGATATCTAGTAGAAGATACGAATACACTAAAGCTAGACTGGCCTGGCAGCGAGACTTACAGACCGAGATTACGGACGAAATATGGACATACTGCTGCATGAGCACAAAGCGCATATCCTTAAACGGAAGACATAGATTAATACATTTCAAATTTCTTAATAGAGTTTATTACACTCCAGAACGATTGTACCGATACGGCTTAAGAGAAGCGTCCACATGTGATAGATGCAATGTCCACTCTGCTGATTTTTTTCACTTAGCCTGGGTATGCCCTGGGATAGCTCATTTCTGGGGACTGATTTATGGTGAATTGAATAGAGTTACGGAGCTGTCGTTAATACCGGATCCTAAGCTTGCCTTGCTTGGCTACTCTAAACCTATCCCTAAGGCGAAGAGAAGGCTGATAGATATGGGCTTATTAATAGCAAGAAGATGTGTAGCAATGTGTTGGATGCGTGGACCCCCTCCTACATTGACTCAATGGTCAAGAGATACGATGTATTGTTGCACCCAGACTGAAAACTATAATGACATGATGCCGCCCCGTAGTAGGCCTAAAAATTTCTGGGCTTTGTATAAGACATTTGTAGCGAGCAAGGATGTTGCCGAGGAGAACGCCGGTACCGTGGTGCATGTTGCCGCCTCCTCTGACCTCCAGAGTGACTTGTAGTACTGAGATTGTATTGTATGTATTATGTGCTGCAATGTTGTGCCTTCAGGAAGCTACGAAGATGGGTACGAGAAACAGTGTGCCTCCAAGATGTAAAAGTTTGTCATGTAGCCGATACAACCTTTTATTGGTTCATGTATGCTGCTGTATCATTTAGAAGAGAATTGCCACTGTTGATGACGAGATTAATGTAAGTGTCTCATGTTTAATTTGTATAAAATCAATAAACATTTTTTTTAAAAACAACCACGACTTAACTAGACACAGTGCCTAGAGCACGTAGAATCGCTGGGACCCCAAGGAACCACCCAAAGTAGTGACACAGGGGACCCACGGAGGACGGGTGCAGTGTGTGAACACAGACGCGAGCTCCGTACAGCTCTATGGGAAAGTCGCAGTTGGAAAATTACAGTTTAAGGACACTTCGGAGAGGACTTCAAGCAAACCCTTTGGAACATAGAAGGTTCTAAGGCCAGCACCCTTGTGAGTACCGAGGTACCCGTGTTACCTATCCCAGAGGAGCCGGGTGCATAGGGGTCAAGTGGTGTCGGAAACCCTTGTCGTTTTCAATGGCGTGATGCGAAGAAGTGCTGCTGCTGGGAAGATGAAAAGTGTCCGGTGGAATCCAAGCCTGGATCCGAGGTGAGAAGAACCTGAAAGCAGAGGGGACAGAGTCTGGGTCACTTCAGGGTGACCAGGGGAACGGTAGACGAATGCCCACCGATGTCGGGTGCTTCAGGTGAGATGACGGGATGCTTGACTCTGCAGCCACGGGGACCAGGAGATGTCAACGACGACCAAAGTCCGGAGGTGAGCTGTCCCACAAAGGATGTCGAGTGCTGGGGGGTCAGTGTCCGGATTGAACACCAACAAGCCTTGGCAACTGCAACCCACGCGGGCAGAGGAAACAAGTCACGGTGAGGACCAGCAAGGTCCTGGAGACTCTCCAAGCTATGGAGAGTCAGGGCACGTCTGGAGCAACCAGGAAAGCCCAAGGAAAGTCGAAGTTACCTTCACAGGGACCCACAGGCCAACGGACCAGGGATCGCGAAGGGACCTCGAGCTGAATCACGAAATTCCAGCCCACGGAACACTCGTGGAGTGTGGGCCGGAAATCTTCGGTGCAATTACTGCTCGGGGTCAGGACTACACGTAGCCCAAAGCACAGCCTCGGGGATTGCCAAATAGCATATGCTGCTGCAAAAGTACACGGTGCACAGGGGTTCGGGTTGCACGGTCCCCACGAGGGATACTGGTCTCAGAATTGCTGAGAGGTCAGATCAACCTCAGGGACGCTCGGGAACCCACCTCCTGTGTTGCATAAATCTTCGGAGTCCTCAGGAGCTCGGGAGATGCAAACCGGTCAGATGCGTTTAGGTGCCGGCTGCTGCAGGGGAGTAACTCCTTTACTCCAAGGGAGATTCTTCAGTCATCCAGCGTAGTGTAGATCGTCGAAGTACTTGGTTTCTGTAGCAGAGTTTAGTCCAGGTAAAATCTAAAGTCCTGTAGTCAGGGTTCCTACTTTATACCCAAGGAAGGGGTGGGACAAACTCTGGGGACCCACCTATGGGAGGGTCAGGACAGAGGGGTGGCTACACCCATGTCCTTTGTCCAGTTTCGCCCCAGAGCAGGAGCAAATGGCTCCTGCAACCGGTTTGAACTGGACTATGCACAGGGACACCAAATGTGCCCCCAGGGCAGACTTTCTGGCACTGTAAGAGTGCACCCACCCAGCCCCAATACACTAAATCCTGTCTGGGAGGTGGTCACACCTCCCTGTGACAGGAAACCTATTGTCAAGCCTTCCCCTGCTCGAGCTTGGCTCAGCAGCAGGAGGGCAGACTCGTGTCTGTGGCTGGCAGCATCCATTTTGTGATGCCCAGGTCGAGAAAGCTGGTACCGGGTAGACCGGTGCCCCATAGTAGTGGTACTACAGGGGAGGAATCATACCTCCCACACCAGTTACTGGTGTGGAGGTATGAATCCAAGGTGTTTGACACCAAACACAACATGTTTCTAAGTAGCCGTTTTAAAGTTAGTATTTACCGCAAGGTTATAATGCACTTCAGTATATATGGTTGGCTGCATCACAGACAACCCCGGAGAATAGATTCCGAAGGCTGCAGAGGGGCTCTGCTCAGGCAGGGGCACCCTCTCACACAAAACCCAGCACCCTGCCTTCAGGATTGATAAGGCCTGCCATAGGGGTGACTGATAGGTTTATATGTGTAGTGATTTAGAATAGATATAGGTGACCTATATCTAAGTAAGGGGTGCATGCACCTCCTTACACAGGTTGCAGTAGCAGACCTGTGGTGTCATTTTGAATGGCCTCTCAGGGGTGGCACAATACATGCTTCAGCCCCTGGGAGGCCTCTGGGGTACCTATGCCCTGGGTACATGGTGTACCATATACTAGGGACTTATAAGGGTACCCCAGTATCCAATCTGGAGTGTACCTAAAGTACATGCAATCAATTTAGCAGAGAAAGCAGCTAGGCTGGGGTCCTGGATAGCAGGATCCCAGCCAGTCTAAGTCGAAAACAGTGATACATCAGCAAAAAGTGGGGGTAACTATAAGAAGCAGATCCTACTCTCCTACACCAGTCCCGTGTTATTCAAGGCCCTGTAAGCTAAACATAGTGTCTTAAACTTGATACGTTGTGCCACAGGAAGCCATTGAAGTTTCCGGATTTCTTTAGAGACTGATTCGTGCTTTGGCAGATTTAAAAGGAGCCTTGCAGATGCATTTTGCACCATCTGCAGTTATTTCTGATGTTGCTTCCGCATATTCAGATAGAGGCTGTTACAATAATCTAACTTTGATAATACCAGTGCAGTTACAACCGTCCTCCTGGAGTCGAAGGGGATATAAGGCAGAACCTTGTTCAATTTCCTAATCAAATAGAAGGCGGACGAAAAAGTAGCATTTGTTTGCTGAGAGAAAGTTCGTTTGTTGTCAGTCAGGACCCTGAGATTGTTTGCCTTTTCTATAGGTTTTGGTAACTCTCCGATCTCGACAGGTCACCAAAGGCCGTCCCATCTTGGCTGGAGATTACGAAAGATCACTATTTCGGTTTTGTCCGAATTAAGTTTTGAGACAATGCTTGCCCATCCAACTGCTAATTTCCATCATGCAGTTTTGAAACTGCAGTGCAGGGGGGTACTTAATCTTTATGTGCAGCTACCACGATCTGTGTGTCGTCGGCATATGATGTTAAATTGAAACCGAAATGTTGGATTAGGGGAGCCAATCCCGACACATAGATGTTAAACAGAGATGGGCTAAGCGACGAACCCTGTGGGACCCCACAAGGAAGCACATAAGGGGTTGATTTAAACTGGTCCAGGGTCACTGTCTGTCTTCTTTCCTTCAAAAAAGACGATAGTAAGGACAGAGCCAAACCCTTAACCCCTAGTTTTTCCAAACGCAGTAGCAGTATGATATAGTCAACGGTATCAAAAGCCGCCGACAGATCAAGGAGGATCAGGGCAGCAGCACCTCCTTTATCCATCACTGTCCTAATCTCCTCAGTGGCCTTGATCAAGGCAGTCTCCGTACTATGCCCTGGGCGAAAGCCGAATTGAGAGGAATCGAGTAGTTCATTTTCTTGGAGGAATTGCGTTAACTGATTATTCATGATTTTCTTCACTAACTTCGCTGGAAGTGGCAGCCTGGCAATAGGATGATAGTTGCTTGTGTTTGATGCGTCCAAATTCGATTTTTTTATTAATGGAAGGATAGCTGCATCCTTCCAAAGAGCAGGGAAAATACCAGAGGTGAACATATTATTAAATATTTCAGTAAGGATGGGACTCGCCTCCTTCGCTATATCTCTCAAAACTGCGGGGGGGCAAGGGTCCAGAGGGGATCCGGATTTAATTTCCTTAATTAGTTTTTCCAGTAGCTCACTAGATGCCTGGGAGAAATTCTGAAAGATATTCTTACCGGGCCTAGTGCTCGAAGACTCCTTGGCTGGCTTGTGTGTGAGGGCAGCTTCAAAGGAGTCATAGATGTCATTGACTTTATTCCTAAAGGCGCTGGCGATGTCATCACAGAAATGTTGATTACTCATTGTGGATTTTTTATTAGGCAAGGAAGTGAGTTTCTCTACCACCCCAAAGAGTTCTTTGGTTGAATTCTTAGCTCACTCAATATGCCTGATGAAAAAAGGTCCCTTTTTTAGTAATCAGCAAGGTTTTATATTTGGCCAATGCAGACTTGTAATTAATTTTGTCTAGTATCTCGTATTTTGTTCTCCAGCGTCTTTCTAGTCTGCAGCATTTTTGTTTTTCTTGTTGCAGGGCCTCTAAACCAAGGGGCCGAGGGTAGATTGCGGTTGCCTGAATTTTTGCAGATGGGCACCGCAACCCTAAAAGCGTCATTTAGCCAATCTGTGTATTCATTGGCTGCCTGATCTGCATGTGCACTTAGAGTAGGCCGGGTCAGATCCAATTGGAATTGCAACATGTCCTTGTGAATCTTATTCCAGGCTTTATAAGCACTTTGGTGTTTTTAGCAGCCCCTGCAACTGGTACTTTTGGGACTGTATACTCAAATAGTTAAAGATATCACCCTCTCACCTGGTCAGATCATTCCATAATTCTGTCAGGCCTGATACAGAGGAAAATATACCATCAAGTGTATGTCCTGCCTCATAAGTAGGTTTGTGCACCATCTGTGATAGTCCAAGCGTACCAAAAGTATCCATGAGCGTGACTGTGTCTTTATCAGTCATATCCTCAAGGTATACATTAAAATCGCCCAGGATTGTGAACTCATTTGCAGAAAAGAAGGGTTCCAGAAGGGAGTCTAAGTTACCAACAAAGCTACCTCTAGAGCCGTGGTGTCAATATAGAAGAATGCCCCTAAAGGCTTTTTTCAAATTTAGTTCTAGGGCAAAGTAAAGCCCTTCACAGTGGGGGGTGGCAACTGGGGAAAAAGTGGCTCCAAAATGCTCACGATATATTACAGCCAGCCCACCTCCCCTCTTGATGGGTCTATCCATTCTGAACGATAAAAATGCATGGGGGACTGCAATCACGAAATCTGGGTCCGACGCTGCGTCCGCCCATTGTAGGAAAGTGGCCCTGTGTATACTGAACCAAAGTAAGGTTCAGGGTGCACAGGATCCACAGTCCCCAGAGGTTTGGCAGAGGCTAAAGTTAGATGTAACCTTACTCTCTAAAGTGGTAGCTTGGTCGAGCAGTAAGGCAGTATCAGAGGACAGTGTAAAGCATTTGTTGTACACACTCAGTCAGCAAATGAAGCCACACACTCAAGAACTGAACTCTAGGCCAATGGTTTGTGTATAAAAAATTATATACTTGTTTTATTTTAGAACCCACAAGAGGTATTGCAATATGCTTTCTCAGGATGAGATGCTTTGGTTAATCACCTTACAAATAGGCAATAGACTTTTTGATGGTAGTAATCACAGTTGGTGCAAGAGGCAACACAGGGTCAAATACAATGCAACATTGAGCTCAATGGAAATTTGTGATTAATTACAATTAATTACTTTGTAGATTACTTTTCTAACCACAGGACTGGATCCTGGATTCAGTCCTGGGACACTTCCTGTAAACAGGTAAGAAAAAGCGTTTTGGTTATTGTAGTGATTTTTGAGGAATATTACTGTATTTCAAAAGTTGACACTTAGAAACTTTTCTGGGTAAAATTACCAATGTTATCCTATGGAAGGAAATGCAGTTTGCAAGCAAAGCAGGTTTACGTTACTTTTGTAATCCAGTGCTGGGTTCTCTGGTTCAGCACTGGGGTATCTATCTAAAACAGGCAAGTAATTACGTTGTATCGTTGGCACGATTTTTAAAGAATATTTGTAAAATGCAGAAATCGACACTTAGAAACTTTTTCAACAAAAGCAGGCAATGATATCCTATGAGAGGAATTTCGAGTTACTGGTAAGTACGGTAAAATTACTTTTCATGGTTGGTACTAGACTAAAAGAGGCAGTACTGACGTCTCTCCTGATAGCAGGTGAGTAGTTCGGAATTCGTTACTGTTGTGATTTTTAAACAATATTTTAGTATTTCAAAAGTAGACACAGAAGAAATTTCACAGAAAACCAGTCAATGGATCCCTATGGAAGAAAATGGAGTTAGCGGTAAGTAACGTTGTGATTACTTTTTAGGGCCAGTGTTGGGCACCCCGGTCCAGCACTGGGGCCTCTTCTAATACCAGGTGAGTATTTTCGTTTTCGTGACTCGGTTGATTTTAGGTGAATATTTTAAAGTTTCAAAACTCCACACTTAGAAGAAATTCCAGGTGGGAGCCAGTCAGTGTTACCCTATGGAAGAAAAGCGAGTTATCGGTCTTTGGGTAAGTACTCGACAGGCAGAGTTAAGGTTCTGGGCATAGACTCAGGGGTCCCCCAGTATCAGGTAAGTACAGTTGTTACACCCTCAGCGGCACAGGGGCGGCCGGGTGCAGAGTGAGTAGGCCCAATGTTATCCTATGGCAGGCAGGGGGCCTCGGGTTGGTGGCTGCTGGCAAGCAGGCCACGCGGCTGTGGGAGCTGGGCTCCTGGTCACTTGCTCAGGGCAAATGGGGAAGTAGGTTAGGGTAGAGGTTGCACTTCCAGGGGCACTCGGGCGGCTGGGTGCAGGGTGCTTTTGAGCCGTCGGGCGCTCAATGTTAACCAATGGAGATCTTGGACGGTGAAAAAAGGCTGCAGGCTCGGGGACGGTGACTCTTCAGGGGCGACCAACACTTCGGGAGGTAAGTTGGGGTCTTGGAGGATAGGTAGACACCCAGGAGTTGGGCACAGGGGGCCGTGGGGCGCCGGGTGCAGGGGTGTCTTTTGAGGTCGGGTCGCGGTTGGAGGGGTCCCTTGTCCTGAGGCTGCAGGCGTCGTCTGGGTCGTCGAGGAGGGTCCTTGGGCACTGGATTCCAGGTCAGAATCGCCGGGGGGACGTCCTCAAAGTCTTTGTTCACTCAAGCACAGGCTGGGCTCGGCGGGTGCAGAGTGTGCAGGTTTCGCGGTTCCGTGCCAGGGCCGGGTCTTTTGTAGTTTTTCTTTTGAACAGTACCACTGCTCGTGGGAGTCCCTGGGTTGAAGGCTGTGGCACAGAAGTCAGGTCCTCCGGGGTTTTTGAGGTGGCTGAGGCCGGGGGTCGACGGGCCGGTAGGGCTGGGGCCAAGTCAGTTGTCGTCGCCTCCTTGTTAGCAGCTGCACGGCTGGTCTTCTTGCTTCGTCTTCTCCTCTTGTTTTCGGATTCGGGAACTGAGGAAGGAAGGTTCAGGGAGCCCCTAAATACTGAATTTAGGGGTGGTTACAGGTAGGTAAGGGCAGGGACCAATGGGTCCCTTCCCTGGGGTGGGTACACCCCCTATTCTGCTCCTCTCCAGTGGGAGGGGGGCAGGAGCCTGTCCCTGGTTGGCTGGGTCCCCCCATCCTCAAGATGGCGAGGACTCGAGTTTGTGCTTCACCTCGCCTCCCCCACCTTAGGGGTGGAGTTGGCAGAGGTGGGCACAACCCATTTCCTGCCTCTGGTTTTCCCGCCGGTTCTCCCGCCAGAAGTGGGGGTAGAACCAGTGGGGACCAGTTTGCTGGAAGCAGCAAATGGTCTGGGGAAGCTCAAAAGGCGGCAGGCCTTTGAAGCTCCCCCTGCCCATCCTGGGGGAGGAGGCTTTGGCACCTCACCCCAGGATGCGCATTGTTTCAGGCCCCTGAGAGCAGAGGCTCTCGACCCAGGGTCCAGAAACATGTCTGGTGGTGGCAGCCTGGGCAGCCACTCAGTCCGGACTCTGGAGGTCGGGTTGGTTTCAGGGGGCATCTCTAAGATGCCCTCTGGAGTGCGTTTACATTAAATCCCACACTGGCATCAGTGTGGGTTTAATGTGCTGAGAAGTTTGATACCAAACTTCTCAGTTTTCAGTGGGGCCATTATGGTGCTGTGGAGTTCGTAATGACAGACTCCCAGCACCATATACTCTTAATGGCAGCACTGCACTTACAATGCCCAAGAATGGACTTGGGCACTGTAGGGACACAGGGCTCATGCCTCTGTGCCCTCACCACTGGCATAGTGCACCCATCTAGAGGGGTGGCTGACCTAGGCCAGGGCAGTGGTTTGTAGGCATGGCACACAGGGATGTGTGCCATGTCGACTCTTCACTTTTTGTTCTGCACCAAGACACGCAGCCTGCAAGGCAGTGTGTGTGTGTAAAGTTACAGGGTCCCTAAGGGTGGCACAACAAGTGCTGCAGCCCTTAGGGGCCTTCCCTGGTCACAGTGCCCTGGGGACCCATGGTACCATTTACCAGGGGCTGACCTGTGGCCAGGGATGCCAATTGGGTATAGGCATCAATGCAGTTTTAGGGAAGGAACACAGGCCCTGGGTACCTGGTTGGCAGGAGCCCAGGGCACACTCAGTCAAAGCACATCAGCAAAAAGTGGGGGCATACCATGCAAGAAAGATGGCACTTTCTCACACAACCCCCCCAAAAACGAAAGATGATGAGACTAACCTTGCCCTAGGGAGTCTTCATTGTCTAAGTGGAAGAACCTGGAAAGGCCATCTGCATTGGCATGGGCAGTGCCAGGTCTGTGTTCCACTTCAAAGTCCATTCCCTGTAGGGAGATGGACCACCTCAACAGTTTTGGATTTTCTCCTTTCATTTGCATTAGCCACCTGAGAGGTCTGTGGTCAGTTTGAACTAGGAAGTGAGTCCCAAACAGGTAGGGCCTCAGCTTCTTCAGGGACCAAACCACAGCAAAGGCCTCCCTCTCAATGGCACTCCAACGCTGCTCCCTGGGGAGAAGCCTTCTGCTTATAAAAGCAACAGGTTGGTCTTGGCCTTCATCATTGGTCTGGGATAGGACCGCTCCTATCCCTAGCTCAGAGGCATCAGTCTGCACAATGAACTGCTTGGCATAATCTGGTGCTTTTAGAATTGGTGCTGAGCACATTGCTTCTTTCAGAGTGTCAAAAGCCTTTTGGCAACAGACTGTCCAGTTTACTTTCTTTGGCATCTTCTTGGAGGTGAGTTCTGTGAGGGGAGTCCCAATGGACCCATATCCCTTCACAAACCTCCTGTAGTACCCAGTCAAGCCAAGGAATGCCCTGACTTGGGTCTGAGTTGTTGGAGCTGTCCAGTCCAGGATGGCCTGGATCTTGGGCTGTAAGGGTTGTACCTGGCCTCCACCAACCAGGTGGCCCAAGTACACCACAGTGCCCTGCCCTATCTGGCATTTGGATGCCTTGATAGTTAGGCCTGCAGTTTGCAGAGCCTTTAAAGCCTTCCCAAGGTGGACCAGGTGATCCTGCCAGGTGGAACTGAAGACAGCAATATCATCAAGATAGGCTGCACTAAAGGACTCCAACCCAGCAAGGACTTGATTCACCAACCTCTGGAAGGTGGCAGGGGCATTCTTTAAACCAAAGGGCATAACAGTGAACTGAAAATACCCATCAGGTGTGGAGAATGCTGTTTTCTCTTTGGCTCCTGGGGCCATGCCAATCTGCCAGTACCCTGCAGTTAAGTCAAAGGTACTCAGGTATTGGGCTGCACCCAATCTGTCTATCAGTTCATCAGCTCTTGGGATAGGGTGTGCATCTGTCTTGGTGACAGAGTTGAGACCTCTATAGTCCACACAAAACCTCATCTCTCTCTTTTCACCCTGTTGATGAGGTTTGGGGACCAGAACCACTGGGCTAGCCCAGGGGCTCTCAGAGGGCTCAATAACCCCTAGCTCCAGCATCTTGCTGACTTCAGCTCTGATGCTTTCCTTAACTTGGTCTGACTGACGATAGATCTTGTTTTTGACAGGTGCACTGTCACCAGTGTCCACATCATGGGTACACCAGTTTGTCAGACCAGGGGTCAAGGAAAAGAGCCCAGCATACTGCTGCAATACTTGCTTGCAGTCAGTCTGCTGTTGGGCAGTGAGGGTGTCTGAAAAGACAACTCCATCTACTGACCCATCTTTTGGGCTGTGGGAGAGGAGATCAGGGAGAGGTTCACTTTCAGCTTCCTATTCCTCATCTGTCACCATCAGCATGGTGATGTCAGCCCTGTCATTGTAGAGTTTTAGGCGGTTCACATGGATAACCCTTTTGGGTGTCCTGCTTGTGCCCAGGTCAACCAAGTAGGTGACCTCACTCTTTTTCTCTAGGATAGGGTAAGGGCCACTCCACCTGTCCTGGAGTGCCCTTGGTGCCACTGGCTCCAAAACCCATACCTGTTGCCCAGGTTGAAATTCAACCAGTGCAGCTTTTTGGTCATACCAATGCTTCTGAAGCTCCTGGCTGGCCTCAAGATTCTTGGATGCCTTTTCCATGTACTCAGCCATTCTGGACCTTAGGCCAAGCACATAGTCCACAATGTCTTGTTTGGGTTCTTGGAGAGGTCTCTCCAAGCCCTCCTTCACAAGACAGAGTGGTCCCCTCACAGGATGGCCAAACAGAAGTTCAAAGGGTGAGAAACCTACTCCCTTCTGTGGTACTTCTCTGTAAGCGAAAAGCAGGCATGGTAGTAGGACATCCCATCTCCTTTTGAGTTTTTCAGGGAGTCCCATGATCATGCCTTTCAATGTCTTGTTGAATCTTTCAACGAGGCCATTGGTTTGTGGATGGTAGGGTGTAGTAAACTTGTACTGCACCCCACACTCCTTCCACATGTGGGTCAGGTAAGCAGACATGAAGTTGGAACCTCTGTCTGAAACCACCTCCTTAGGAAACCCTACCCTGGTGAAGACACCAATGAGGGCCTTGGCTACTGCAGGAGCTGTAGTAGTCCTAAGGGGAATAGCCTCAGGATACCTAGTGGCATGATCCACTACCACCAGTATGAATTTGTTCCCTGAGGCTGTGGGAGGTTCCAGTGGACCCACTATGTCCACACCTACCCTTTCAAAGGGAACCCCCACCACAGGTAGTGGTATCAGGGGGCCTTTGGATGGCCACCTGTCTTGCCTCTGGCTTGACAGGTAACACAGGAGCTGACAAACTCCTTCACCTTTTGGTGCATCTGGGGCCAGTAAAAGTGGCTAACTAGCCTTTCCCAAGTTTTGGTTTGGCCCAGATGTCCAGCTAGGGGGATGTCATGAGCCAAAGTTAGGAGGAACTCCCTGTACTTCTGGGGCACTACCACTCTCCTGGTGACTCCAGGATTGGGGTCTTTTGCCTCAGTGTACAGTAATCCCTCTTCCCAATAGACTCTGTGGGTACCACTGACATCTCCCTTGGCTTCTGAAACAGCTTGTTGCCTCAGGCTGTCAAGAGTGGGACAGTCTTGCTGTCCTTGGCACAGCTCTTCCCTAGAGGGTCCCCCTGGGCCCAAGAGTTCAACCTGGTAAGGGTCAAGCTCCAGGGGCTCAGTTCCCTCTGGGGTATCCAGGTTCTCTCCCTGAGGAGAGGGGTCCTGCTCTTGTGGCTGTGTAGAAGCTGGTCCCCCAGTCTTCTTTCCTTTTCTCTTGGTAGGTTGGGCCATCATTTCAGGCTCCAACACTATTACTTCACCCTGCCTTTTGCTCTGTGCTCTTGTTTTTACACACACCAATTCAGGGATGCCCAGCATGGCTGCATGGGCCTTTAGCTCAACCTCTGCCCAGGCTGAGGTTTCCAGATCATTTCCTAGCAGACATGCAGCTGGTAACTTCTGAGAGACCACTACCTGCTTCAGGCCAGTAACGCCCCCCAGCCTAATGTCACCATGGCCATGGGATGACTAGTGGTGACACTGTCAGCATTGGTGACCGGGTAAGTTTTCCCAATCAAGTATTGCTCAGGGAAACCAGTGTGTCTCTCACCATAGTGACACTGGCACCTGTATCCCTCAGAGCTTCTACCCTAGTTCCATTCACCCAGGGGTATTGTAAATATTTCTTTAAGTTGGGTGGCCACACAGCTACAGTGGCAAACTCCACTTCCCCTAGTGAGACTAGACTCGCCTGAGTGTATCCCCAGATTTGCTCAGGGCACTCTTCTGATCCCATCTGTAGACTTGCTGCCCCAGGAGTAGCTGTACTGGGTGCCTTAGGGGCTTTGTTGTGGGGGCAAGATTTATCTACAGTGAGGTGTCCTAACTTCTTACAGTTATTACACCAGGCCTTTAAGGGATCAAAGTTCTTCCCCCTATAGGGCTGAGGCACATAGGGAGTAGTTTGGGACCCAACCCCCAGAACAGGTTTTTGGGGCCCTTTGGAAGACTCAGACTTCTTATCTTGGGGATTCTCACCACCTTTCCCCTGGGGAGGTTTGGTGACCACCTTCTTTTGGTCACCCCCAGTGGTTGTCCTTGTCACCCTAGTCTTGACCCAGTGGTCTGCCTTCTTTCCCAATTCTTGGGGAGAAATTAGACCAAGGTCTACCAAATGCTGATGCAACTTTTCATTTGTGCAGTTACTTAATATATGTTCCTTCATGAACAAATTGTACAATCCAGTAAAATCCTGCACACCATGTCCAGCTAACCAACCATCCAGTGTCTTTACTGAGAAGTCCACGAAGTCAATCCAGGACTGGGTCTGGGTTTTTGAGCCCCCTGAATCTAATTCTATACTCCTCAGTAGTGAATCCAAATCCCTCAATCGGAGTCTTCCTCATGAGGTCATAGGACCCTGCATCTGGCCCAGAGAGGGTCAGAAGCCTGTCTCTGCAGTTACCAGAGAACAGTACCCACAGGAGTGCCCCCCAGAGAGGTTTCTTTACTTTTCTTATTTCACAAGCCCTCTCAAAGGCTGTGAACCATTTGGTGATGTCATCACCTTCCTCAAACTTAGGGACAATCCCTTTGGGGATCTTAGGTTCAGAAGTTTCCTCCCTATCCTTATTTTTGGTATTGCTGCCACCATTGATGGGTGCTAAACCCATCTCCTGTCTTTCCTTCTCTAGAGCCAGGAGTCTGGTCTCTAGGTCCAGTCTTTTGGCCAACCTTGCTAACAGGTTGTCCTCCTCACTGAGGCTGTCCTCAGTGTCCTCTCTGGGACCTGGACCACCTAGGTGGCCCCTAGGTCCCCAGAGGTTTTCTTTTGGAAATAAGGGCGCAGTGCCCCTGTCTTCCCTAGGAAGTGATGGAGGTGGGTTACCATCCCCATCCTCCTCACTCCTTTCCTCCTCTGTTTGGTCATCACCATGCTCAGAGGGGTGGGCCTTAGCATACTCAGCCAGGAGCTCCTGGAGCCCTTGTTTGGTTGGATGCTGGCCCATTAGTATATCTTTAAGTTTGCATAAGGACCTTATCTCTTTGAAAGACAAATGAAGATAAGGGGTGAGGTCGAGCTCCTCAACCAGCTCCTGTATGTCATTATTATCTTCACTAATAGCTGGGTTCTTGTCTTGAGGCATTTTAACAAAAGTTCTAACCCCTCTACCCTTGACTATAGTGACTTTTTATTTCCTAAAATTCTAAAGGGACTTAAGCAAGGCCCTAACAAGACTTTTAGTAATTTGGTAAAAAAAATGCCAATTTAAAAAAATCAGAATTCTAAAGGCAATTTAAGAGTTCTGTCGTGTGATCAGATGGTAACCAAGTAGTCCAACAAATGCAAGTTTGTATCCCACCGCTGATCCACCAATGTAGGAAAGTGGCCCTGTATATACTGAACCAAAGTAAGGTTCAGGGTGCACAGGATCCACAGTCCCCAGAGGTTTGGCAGAGGCTAAAGTTAGATGTAACCTTACTCTCTAAAGTGGTAGCTTGGTCGAGCAGTAAGGCAGTATCAGAGGACAGTGTAAAGCATTTGTTGTACACACTCAGTCAGCAAATGAAGCCACACACTCAAGAACTGAACTCTAGGCCAATGGTTTGTGTATAAAAAATTATATACTTGTTTTATTTTAGAACCCACAAGAGGTATTGCAATATGCTTTCTCAGGATGAGATGCTTTGGTTAATCACCTTACAAATAGGCAATAGACTTTTTGATGGTAGTAATCACAGTTGGTGCAAGAGGCAACACAGGGTCAAATACAATGCAACATTGAGCTCAATGGAAAATTGTGATTAATTACAATTAATTACTTTGTAGATTACTTTTCTAACCACAGGACTGGATCCTGGATTCAGGCCTGGGACACTTCCTGTAAACAGGTAAGAAAAAGCGTTTTGGTTATTGTAGTGATTTTTGAGGAATATTACTGTATTTCAAAAGTTGACACTTAGAAACTTTTCTGGGTAAAATTACCAATGTTATCCTATGGAAGGAAATGCAGTTTGCAAGCAAAGCAGGTTTACGTTACTTTTGTAATCCAGTGCTGGGTTCTCTGGTTCAGCACTGGGGTATCTATCTAAAACAGGCAAGTAATTACGTTGTATCGTTGGCACGATTTTTAAAGAATATTTGTAAAATGCAGAAATCGACACTTAGAAACTTTTTCAACAAAAGCAGGCAGTGATATCCTATGAGAGGAATTTCGAGTTACTGGTAAGTACGGTTGGTACTAGACTAAAAGAGGCAGTACTGACGTCTCTCCTGATAGCAGGTGAGTAGTTCGGAATTCGTTACTGTTGTGATTTTTAAACAATATTTTAGTATTTCAAAAGTAGACACTTAGAAGAAATTTCACAGAAAACCAGTCAATGGATCCCTATGGAAGAAAATGGAGTTAGCGGTAAGTAACGTTGTGATTACTTTTTAGGGCCAGTGTTGGGCACCCCGGTCCAGCACTGGGGCCTCTTCTAATACCAGGTGAGTATTTTCGTTTTCGTGACTCGGTTGATTTTAGGTGAATATTTTAAAGTTTCAAAACTCCACACTTAGAAGAAATTCCAGGTGGGAGCCAGTCAGTGTTACCCTATGGAAGAAAAGCGAGTTATCGGTCTTTGGGTAAGTACTCGACTGGCAGAGTTAAGGTTCTGGGCATAGACTCAGGGGTCCCCCAGTATCAGGTAAGTACAGTTGTTACACCCTCAGCGGCACAGGGGCGGTCGGGTGCAGAGTGAGTAGGCCCAATGTTATCCTATGGCAGGCAGGGAGCCTCGGGTTGGTGGCTGCTGGCAAGCAGGCCACGCGGCTGTGGGAGCTGGGCTCCTGGTCACTTGCTCAGGGCAAATGGGGAAGTAGGTTAGGGTAGAGGTTGCACTTCCAGGGGCACTCGGGCGGCTGGGTGCAGGGTGCTTTTGAGCCGTCGGGCGCTCAATGTTAACCAATGGAGATCTTGGACGGTGAAAAAAGGCTGCAGGCTCGGGGACGGTGACTCTTCAGGGGCGACCAACACTTCGGGAGGTAAGTTGGGGTCTTGGAGGATAGGTAGACACCCAGGAGTTGGGCACAGGGGGCCGTGGGGCGCCGGGTGCAGGGCTGTCTTTTGAGGTCGGGAAATCTTACCCCCTGCTGGTCGCGGTTGAAGGGGTCCCTTGTCCTGAGGCTGCAGGCGTCGTCTGGGTCGTCGAGGAGGGTCCTTGGGCACTGGATTCCAGGTCAGAATCGCCGGGGGGACGTCCTCAAAGTCTTTGTTCACTCAAGCACAGGCTGGGCTCGGCGGGTGCAGAGTGTGCAGGTTTTGCGGTTCCGTGCCAGGGCCGGGTCTTTTTGTAGTTTTTCTTTTGAACAGTACCACTGCTCGTGGGAGTCCCTGGGTTGAAGGCTGTGGCACAGAAGTCAGGTCCTCCGGGGTTTTTGAGGTGGCTGGCAGGAGCAGGTTCAGAGGTCGACAGGCCGGTAGGGCTGGGGCCAAGTCAGTTGTCGTCGCCTCCTTGTTAGCAGCTGCACGGCTGGTCTTCTTGCTTCGTCTTCTCTTCTTGTTTTCGGATTCGGGAACTGAGGAAGGAAGGTTCAGGGAGCCCCTAAATACTGAATTTAGGGGTGGTTACAGGTAGGTAAGGGCAGGGACCAATGGGTCCCTTCCCTGGGGTGGGTACACCCCCCTATTCTGCTCCTCTCCAGTGTGAGGGGGGGCAGGAGCCTGTCCCTGGTTGGCTGGGTCCCCCATCCTCAAGATGGCGGGGACTCGAGTTTGTGCTTCACCTCGCCTCCCCCACCTTAGGGGTGGAGTTGGCAGAGGTGGGCACAACCCATTTCCTGCCTCTGGTTTTCCCGCCGGTTCTCCCGCCAGAAGTGGGGGTAGAACCAGTGGGGAACAGTTTGCTGGAAGCAGCAAATGGTCTGGGGAAGCTCAAAGGCGGCAGGCCTTTGAAGCTCCCCTGCCCATCCTGGGGGAGGAGGCTTTGGCACCTCACCCCAGGATGCGCATTGTTTCAGGCCCCTGAGAGCAGAGGCTCTCGACCCAGGGGTCCAGAAACATGTCTGGTGGTGGCAGCCTGGGCAGCCACTCAGTCCGGACTCTGGAGGTCGGGTTGGTTTCAGGGGGCATCTCTAAGATGCCCTCTGGAGTGCGTTTTACATTAAATCCCACACTGGCATCAGTGTGGGTTTAATGTGCTGAGAAGTTTGATACCAAACTTCTCAGTTTTCAGTGGGGCCATTATGGTGCTGTGGAGTTCGTAATGACAGACTCCCAGCACCATATACTCTTAATGGCAGCACTGCACTTACAATGCCCAAGAATGGACTTGGGCACTGTAGGGACACAGGGCTCATGCCTCTGTGCCCTCACCACTGGCATAGTGCACCCAGCTAGAGGGGTGGCTGACCTAGGCCAGGGCAGTGGTTTGTAGGCATGGCACACAGGGATGTGTGCCATGTCGACTCTTCACTTTTGTTCTGCACCAAGACACGCAGCCTGCAAGGCAGTGTGTGTGTGTGTAAAGTTACAGGGTCCCTAAGGGTGGCACAACAAGTGCTGCAGCCCTTAGGGGCCTTCCCTGGTCACAGTGCCCTGGGTACCCATGGTACCATTTACCAGGGGCTGACCTGTGGCCAGGGATGCCAATTGGGTATAGGCATTAATGCAGTTTTAGGGAAGGAACACAGGCCCTGGGTACCTGGTTGGCAGGAGCCCAGGGCACACTCAGTCAAAGCACATCAGCAATTCAGCAAAAAGTGGGGGCATACCAGGCAAGAAAGATGGCACTTTCTCACACCCATGTCTCTGTAAGAAATGGCACATCCAAGTTGTATTGAGATATGTCTGCTTTTTTGTATTTGTTTGGCAAGTGATCGTCCATTAATAAGACCACAATGTACCTCTGCCCGAAGTTGGGTTCCTGAGTACTTCGCATTAGACTTTGTGCCTAATTTTTGACCTGCTATGACCATCTGTTGTACCGGGAGGGAAAAACCACATGCACATTTCTGACTTCCTTGTAGAGAAACATTGCCCAGAGTAAGTCTGCTGCAGCCAGAGCTCGAACTTGTGTGGGCAAGGTCTAAGAGTTCCTTGCCTGTATATCTTACTGGTTCTGATTCCAACGGACCAGAGTTTCTGGCCCTCGGCCTGGTCCAAGCGCAGACGGGCATGCCTTTGGCGCGCCGCTGCATCATCTGGCTTAAGTAGTGTGGTGGCGGTAAAAGGCTAGACCGCTCACCACCGGAAGCAGCAAGACAGTCCGGAAGAACTACCGGAAACCAAAAGAGAGGTCGCAATGCCCTCCGCGCAAACTGCACTCAGCCGCGGCGGAACTGGGCGTGATCCTCTCTAAGGTAAGAACGGCAGCGAAGGCACAGGTAAGTAGCAAAGTGAAGGTGCTAAAACCACAATATAACAGATATAGGGATTAACAGCATATACAATATATAGGGATTAGCAGCATATACAAAAGGAAATAACTAAATAGTTAAAAGATCTCTAAAAGCAGTTATGTTTTAAAAGTCGGTATTGGTGGACAGGCAGCAGGGCTTACTTCGGTCATTCAGTAGCATTCGGTCATTAAGTAGCACTCCCTGTCAACCTAGGAAAATAGGCACAAGACTGAACTGGTCCAAATTCAGATGTTGGACTGAAGAATTACCCCAATAATGGCTGGGAGTACCCAGCCCATTCCGTGTAAAGGGCTGAAAATTGAGAGACCAGGAGAGGGCAAGATCCCGCAGAGAGGGATGCGCTCCCCTATCCCTATGGATCAACCTATATTAGAACTGCCCAAAGGCACTAAGCAAACCTGCCCGCCATATCTTATTGGGAACAGTGTTGTTTCCAGTATTACTCACTATTTTGCATTGTGAGCCATGTAACATTTCTAGGGGAGCATCACACCCGCGTATTGAGGTTTTTGCAGCTGATGCCCTTGAAAGACAGCATGCTTCATGAGAAGCTGATTCATCAGTAGAGTCTTTGCTATGTTAACTTATCCAATTGCTCTCCACTTGGGAAAAAGATCCCTGTAATCTTTCCCCAGTGTTAGATGTGGGAGAAAGGGATAATTCTTACCCGGGAAATTTCCTTAAGGATTGCTAGTTCCTCTATAGGAACTTTTGCCACAGCAATTCCCCTGAAGGGGAAGAAGTTGCTGAATTGTTTTTCTTGCCACCCATAGCTGCATCTTACTCCTGTCCTCTCTGGGGACCTTGTTGGCCTAAGTGGCAGGTCAAGAGTCCCCTGTCACAGGCTGGCCCAACAAAAACATTCCCTCTGAATATATTTTTATGAAGATCTGCACTTTGCCTAGGGAGGCAAATATAGCAATGAATTGTCATAGTTCTTTTACAAATGGCTCTAAAAAAAAGGCATGTACCACAGTCCCCACCTCTGAGGGAGCCATATCCACCAGTTTCAGGTCCACCTTAATCAGAAGTAATCTTGCCAAGAGGGAGCAATTGACATTCTCCAGAAAGCATATTGCACTCTGTGTCCAGCAGGACACAATCTATGGGTTCCTGCCAATACCAGAGTCATTGTATTTTTCAGCCAAGTCCAAAATCTTAGTGAGGGGTCCCATCACATTGAAAAGCTCCCCTTTTTGGGGGCTCCTAAGAACATTGCCTGGAAGGTCATCATCTTGGCATTAATCTTTGGCATCAACGGAATCATTCCCCCTAGAATCGGTCTGGAACACTTTGCCCTCAGATGTGCTCAGTTAATTGTCCATCAGTTGACCGATTTTTTCACACAACATAAGAAGCCACCTTCGCAGCCTGTGTCCACTACAAGGGTCTTGGTTGGTAAAGATGATCCAGTTTGAACAACTCGTATATTGCTAGGTCATCTAGTCTCTCTTCCTGTCGAGCGGACAAGGGGCGCCAGGGCCTGCTGTCCTCAGTTTTGTCATTGGATAACTCTCTATTGTTCATCTTGCTATTCCTTCCTAGGGCATTTCCATCATTGAGAAATAATTCATCTACTCCGGGTTAGTCAGGAGAGAGGGTAGGGATTTTAGCAGGTGTGAATTTTTTTTTGGGGGGGGGAACAATTCTCTAAGCATGTTGAAGGTCTCCAAATGCCTCTGTCACAGCTTCTGAGAGCCTTAGTTGGAAGCGGACCATTCGGCCCCTGGGTCTCATGACCCTGGAATTCTTCCTCCCTTCAAAGAAGAGGATACAGCAGACGAGCTGCCAGCATGAGCAGCTACTCATTGCTCGTGGAGTGGTTTGAGAGCTTCTTTGACACCAAAGTGTCAATGGTCTCAGATCGGACAGAGGGTCATCTCCTTCCTCCACTGCTCCACAAAAGTAGTATTGATGGTCCATGCCTCTAGACACAACATGGATATATACTTAGCAGAAGCACAATTTCGCCTAGGTCTGATTATCAAGGTATCCCTAATTATCTATGCATTTAATTCTGTTAATTGAGGGTTAATATCTGCCTCCAGTGATCCTACCACCTTGTGGTGTAAGTGTCAGAGTAGCAGGCATCAAAAAGGTTTCTAATAGGCCCCAGAAATGGGTGATATCAGCACGTTTTTTTCAAAGGCTCTTGAGAGAAAGGCATGCTCCAATGCTGGGCCCTGCCCCGCGTTTGCCTACATACAAGTCGCAGAGCTGCTGTGTGCACACTTAGATACAGCGCTGTCAGTGCACCCATCTGGTTTTCCAGATGCCCCTATTAGCTGGCTATAATCGTGGACACGGTTTCGTTGCAGCACATCTGGGTGACTCACCAAGAGGGTGCCTACTGCATGAGCACCTACAAGATTGGACGGGTTGTACCTGAAAACGAATTTAAATAGCTATAGCACACAAAAGTAAACATATAATACAGTTTCTGATCCTGACATAGAATCACCCAGCAACCCTATGAAAAAGCTTGACCCTGGCCCAGAAATCGAATTGCAAAACTGTAACTGCTCCCTTCCCTTTTCGTTACTTGATAATCCAGCAAACGCATGGTTTAGTCCAAAATATACCAGTATAAGGTTCCTCAAATCTTTTTTTCCTAATTGTATTACTTTAGTTGATATATTGTAACATTTCAGTTTTTAATACTTGTTTATTACCAGTTTTAAATCTACCAGTAATTCTTGTTTTCATGTGCTATGCATGAAAGACCCTGGTTGTCCTGAAAATATAAACCTGGCTTTTGAGATCAACTTAGCGGGCAAGTAGAGGGTGAAATTGTGCAGTCTAGTAATTGGGTATGTTTGCAGTTAGAGAAGTGAGCATAAGGCTTGAATAGATTTGTTCAGTTCTCTTCTCAACCCACTTCCAGTCATTAGGGTTGTTTGAGATGTTAATAAGATTTTATTAAATTGGGAAAGAAAATAAGTATGGAGTTGTAACATGAAAAGATTTGTAAACACTTTAGAACAAGTGTAGGATATGTATAATAGATGTGCTGATTAGTTTATTGTGTAATCCATATTTCAGTTTATTACAAAAGATTTGTGATAAAATAAAAACATGTTTGTTAACCATTATTTAGTTAGACTTTCTCCTATCACAGTTTTAAGGAACTTGCAATACCTGCTCCTGTCAGTGTTGACTGCTTTATTATGCTGTTACAGAAACAGTAATTGCAGGGCTGGTACCACATAAGTAAGATCTTTTGCTGTCCACGTACCTTACTTACTAATCCCTCCCCTTCCATGAACCGTACACCAACTAGTGCCAAGATCTTAACATATGCTAAGAGTGGATGAGTAGAAGGAGTCTGTTAGACCTGACAGTCTTTGGTGTGGTCTGCGCTCTTTATCACTGCTAACCAGTGCTAAAGTGCTTGTGCTCGCTCCTTTAAACATGGTAAAATTGTCTTACACCCAGTTGGCACATTTATTTTACTTATAAGACCCTATTAAAATGGTACTACATGTGCCCAGAGGCTGTAAATTAAATGCAACTAGTGGGATTGCAGCACTTATGTTCCTACTCACTTAGGAAGTCTTTAAAACATGTCTCAGGCCTGCCATAGAGCAGGCTGTGTGCAGTTTTAAACTGTCAATTCGACCTGGCAAAATAAACCTTTTGCCAGGCCCAATTCTGCCTTTTTAATGCGTATATGTCACCCGTAAGGGAGGCCCTAAACTGCCCATAGGGCAGGGTACATTGTAGTCAAAAGGTAGGACACGTGTTTTTCAAGTTTTACATGCCTTGGTTGTGAAAAACTCCCAAATTTGTTTTTCTTTCTCACTACGGTGTGGCCTACCACTCCAATAGGATAACATTGGGTTACCTTATTACATTTAATAAGTGCTAACTTTTAATTGGGAACAGATACAAATGTCATGTTTGGTTTCAAAAGAATTGTAATTTAAAATCCTCTTTAATGGTGTAGTCAGATTTGAAGTCACAATTCAGAAAATGCCACTTCTAAAAAGTTGGCATGTTTCTTGTCCTAACCATTTGGTGCCTGTGTCCTGGATCACATGACTGTAAATAGCTCATCAGTTGACCTTTGTGTATTCCTCCCATACAGTGAGACAAAGGTGTAGGATGAACCATCCTGCAGGGATGAGTGGGGCTGAGCTGTCCCCTGCCTCACTTACATTTCAAAGGGCTGCCTCCAGCACACTCACAAAGGAACTTGACACCAGCCTATTGTCACCCTAGACCACTTGGAGCCTGTGCAGGGGAAGGAAGGAAATTTCCAGAACCAGATGTGGGGATAGTATAGAAGTTTCTCCCACTTTAAAGGATGGCACCAGGTATAAATATTGGACCTCCTGAGCAACTCCTTTGTACACCCCTGGACCTGCAGAGGTTCCCCAGATGGACTGCTTGTATTTCAGAGGCCTACCCTGCTGCTTAACATCTACTTTGTACTTCAAAGGACTACCTATTGCTTGAAGTATGTCTTGTACCCCCGAGTACTGCCCTGCTGCTTGATCCCAAGATTACCAGAGTGACTCCAAGGCCTAGTTAGCTGCCCTTCTGTATGAGCTACAGGGACATAACAAGCTCCAGAGACCTTCAAACCTGCACCTGGCCTCTTCCTGGAGTTGGCCCTGACTACCCTCCAAACAAAAGTGGTGCCCAACCAGTTCTGGACCATTGGAAGTAGTGCTAAAGGTGCTTCTCCAGCCAAAACTTGGAACGTAGAAAATGTCCCTCCAAAAAGTGGCCTGAGAACAGAGAGAAGACCGGGACCTATCAGCGCGCCGATCTGCCGAAGGTGCATTGCTAATGGGCCTGACTCCGCTGTAGCTCCTGCAACATTCTTCTCTGCAGCCGCAAATACTGTTCAGTGGGGCCTCTCACTTAAGGTATCCAGCCTTGTGGATCCCTCGTCTGCTACAGCCAACAGCTTCGTTCTGCTTGAGACATTGGACTTCCAAAAAGTGACAAAGTCTGAAGGTAGAAGTTTTCACGGTGACTCCGTCCAGCGGCTCCCCGATAACGACGCCTACTCTTTGGACAGCGCTGGCTGCTTTGGCCTGCTGAATTTTACCTTCTCAGGAACTTTTCTTCAAAATCTCCAAGTTCCAGCCGCTGCCGGTCCATTGGGGCTGAGGGGCGATGCCCCTCCACCTTTTGCCCCTCACGAACAGTGTCTGTCAGGCTGAAAAAAAGGTCAGCCTGACGGACACTATTCATTTTCAGGTCAGGCAGCCAGGAATCAGACATGCGCTAAATGCGTAGGCTCCTGGCTGCCTGAGCTGAACTTTGCTGGGCTGAGGAAGTCACAGCTCCTGTGGGTGTGATGTCCTCAGCTCAGCAAAGGTCCCTGAAGCCCTCTCCTCAGTGACAAGGGGTAGCGCCACTGATTGCCTCGCACCTGGGCACTTCAGTTTTAAGCCCTGAAGCGCACAGGGTCGAGTGTCAATCAGTGACACTTCATCACAGAGTGGGGTGGGGTCAGCAGTCTCACTGACCCCATCCCACTCTGTGATGACGTTGGGACTGCTGCCTGTCCTCTGGGAAGGCAGCAGTCCCAAGCCTCCTGGAACCTCCGAGACAGAGCTGGCTGCAGGTAAGTGTGTGTTTTCTTTTAAATTAATGTTTGGTGCGTGCGTGTATGTATGAATGTTTGGTAAAAAGTGTTGTGAATGGATGAGTTTGTGTGTGTGTGTGCGCACGCGTGTGAATGCCTGGCTGTGAGTGTTATGTGTATGTATGCGTGTGTGTGTGTGTGTGTCCCGTCCGCCCCCCTCCCTCCAAAACGTACCGGCCGCCACTGCCAAGTCCAAAGATAAGCAGAGACTGGGCCCAATCCACCTTGTGTATTCAAACTGTGCTCCATGACGGTCGCCCATAACTTTTGACTTTGACCCGGTCTCGCACGACTAGATGCCCGCGGTTGATGCTTTGATCTTTTAGGCACTATTTTTCACATAAAACTTTAAAATTGCATAACCACGGTTCTACTGATTGGACATATTTCGTTTTGATGTCATTCATTACAATTTTCTCTATTTCTAAATTGGTGTGGGATTTTTCTTGTGCTGTATTTCCACTTTATTACTATTTTTGTGCTGCATAAATACTTAACACTGTGCCTCTAAGTTAGGCCTGACTACTTTAGTATCAAAAACAACAAAGCCCAAGTGTCAATCACCCCAGTAGTCTTTCTAATAATCACGTCTAACTAGATCCTTAAGTGTGTAATCTTAAAGCAACAAGGTATGGTGCCAGTGGACCCTACATCAAGGGATATGAATTAAAAAATATAGGAAGTGCCTCACGTAAGCGACCACCATGAACCTGATGGCTAATGTTGACCAACTGGCTCACCGCATCATCACTGGCACTTTCCCATTTTAGCAGGAGGACCCAAACACAGTGAGTGTTTCTACCTATGCTGGGTATATGTAAAGACTGATACATTTCTCAAAATTACGTTACACTACTTCATCCTTTTTAATTAATATCCCTTAATGTAGGGTCCACTGGCACATACCATGTTGCTTTAGGATTACGCCCGATATATGACGTGACTCTTAGTTGCACCACTGTGTCCTTAAACTGACGTGTATCTTAAGGATCATGTTAGAAGTGATTAATAGAAAGACTACTGGGGTGATTGACATTGGGGCATTGTTGTTTTTGATCCGGTTTTGAGTGGAGGGCGCCCTTTTGTCTGTCCCTCTCCAGCTCCTGTTTTTGTGTTTCTGACTGCTTTTGTGCCAAGCTACAATAGGTATAAGCACAGGTTAATTTAGTGACTTTTGTGGTTCACCCTAACAAGGATTGAGGTTGTTAAAGAAAGGTCGTCACCCCCCTCAATTTCTTACAGTGTCTGTTAAATGAGAAAGTACAAGTAACTCGATGTATTAACTATGGTACTTTCAGTCATTTAGCATCTTCAGTCATGTGCATGCAGTGCTAAAAAAAAAAAAAAAAATCATTGGTCTGTGGTTCAGCAAGTGCCTTAGCCCTTAAAGAAAAACTAGTTGTACACATACTCTCTCTGCCTCCTGCAAATTTGCCTTTTTGAAAACTATTTTACAAATAGGTCGAGTAGGGAAGAGAAGGATAAATGATTATTATGGCTGAAGAATACTTGTAATATAGTTACTGTACAGTTATTGCGTTTTTGTATAGAGCAGGCCTGCCCACTGGAGCAACAGTGCACTTCATAAGTAACAGAGAAAACATTAGTACAGTAACAATATAGAGTTATGGGGAGAGAAGAACAATACTTACGTGTCTAGGCACATTCTGAGAAGGTGAGTTTGTAGTGGTATGAAAATGTCAGTAGATTTGGGTTGAGTCTGAGGCGACTTGGTAGTTGGTTCCTATTTCTCAGTACTTGGTGTACCTGACCTGTTTACATGTCTTGGTCATTTGGGAATCTCGAGTAAGAGGGTAGATTTGCCTAAAGTGTCAATGTGTCTTTCTCCCTTCCTGGGATGCACAGTATTTCTTCAAGTAGCTGGCAAAGCAGCAATATATTGCACTGATGAATCCATCTGTTTACACTAGTGTTCCTGTCGCTTCAGCCCCATGGATAAAATTATCTCTAAGAATGCAGTGTGGTGTACGTCTAGTAGCAGTCTTGCTAAAGCTAGATTTTCAGCACAATGTAACCAAGTTAGTCATCAGTCATTTTGCAAAAGTCCAAACTTTATGTTTACAGAAATTATGTGGAAATGCCTTATGTAGCCAAAGAGCAGTTGACATCACAAAACATGTGGATAAATTGCTGCTAAAAGATGCCCTGGGTCCAGTAGTGTTAGCCTGGCTTCCTGGAGGTAATGGGAGCACTAATCTCACAGACCTAGTATGCAAGAAGAGATGAGCATGCCAGGAAGGCTTGCAAAGAGGGGGCAAATAAGAGAGGCGGGCTTCTGGAATGGACTTAAACCATATATCCCTGATACAGAGCACCAATGAGCTCTTATAAGCTTCCATTGGGCCAGTCACGTTATATCCAGTGCTGGCCCTGAGTTTTCTGAATTTCCCAAAGATCAGGTCAACACCCCAGTCAAGTAATTTCTGCTCATTCGCACCCAAGTAGTTGGTGGGGACAAGAATTCCTTCGTATTACGTTTTGGAGCTTTATAACACAGAAGGAGCCAGCAGATTATGCCAAATCTTTGGATGCATCTTGTGGAATTCAGAGCGGTTCAGTTGTAAATGTCTTTCCGGCATTGAACCAGTACTTCATCCAGTAGCATCTCCCATATTTGGACAACACAGCTTACAAAAAATAAATGTCAATTGCATTTCGCTAGAACCAATTTTAAGAGTTTTCCAAGAAAAATCAAGAATTGTACTTTTTTGGGTCCCCAGACATAGCTGGATGGCTGAAGGGAGTTCTCCGCTTGCCACCCACAGCGATTGACATGTCAGGAGTGAGCTGGAAGACGGATAGATCAGTCCATACAACCTGTAGATCTTTTTTTTTTTATCGAGGAGCTGCAGGATTTCTTTTTTTTTAAATCAAGGACATTGAAAACAATCAAGTTAAACTATTTTCCTTACTTCTTTCATACTGAAGGAAAGAATGCTGTCCCTGACAGACACAATAGACGTTTTAGCCAGTAGGATTCTGTACTTGCAAACCCATGCGTCACAGGCCTTTTCCCAGTTCATGCACTGGACTCCCTGGTAGGGCACAAGCCACTATTTATCGACATTTGGGCTAGGTACTGGAGTATTGGGGCTGGTGCTGGAATCTGTGCTGTTGTCATGGTTCGAAAAAAAGCTACAAACATCTGTGTCATGGGTGAGAGTCTGGTATCCGTTATCTGGGATCCTGCAAGGTCTGAAGTGATGCAGTTTCAGAGGACTTAGAGGTGTTGGGATTTCTGCAGACGTTTTCAGTGCTGGAAGTCCTGGTGTCTGTTCCAGTGCATGCCTCAGTTAGGCCTGGGCGGTAAATTCTGTTCCGATTGCGGAATTTGGGTAATTTCGCGTTCCGCGGAGAACGAGAAATTGCCAAAAATTCCGCGGCTTCGCGGAATTTTTTGCTTGCTCGCGCTTTCAAAATGCATGTTTGCGAGATATTTCTCCCCGAGCACGCAAACTGCGTTCGCGAACAGGATAAAAGCATCGCGAACGGGCGGAACAAGCAATTCCGCGTGTTCGCGGAACTTTTCGTGCTCGCAGAGATTTTTTACCGTTTCGCGGAGCTTTGCGTAGCACGACTACGCAAATTCCGCCCACCCCTAGCCTCAGGATCCTGCTGTCCAAAACCTCTTGTACTACAGTAGCTTGAACTCAAGATGGTTCAAGTGCAGCAAGAAAGGTCTTCCCTTCAGGGCTCCTGTTTAATGCGTCTCGTCGCCACCTTTTCAGATTTTTACTGGTTGAAGAGGAAGGAATCGAAGACCTATTTTTAATTTAACAATAATAAAATGTCTCAACATACACTTGACAGTTGTTGATATCAAACGAGGCCACTCATAATGTTGAAGGCAGTCCAGCCCAAAATCACCCTCACGGAAAGAAGGACCCTAAGGTAGCAACTCAAAAACTGAGCTGTATTGTCTATTTACAAATCACTCATGAACAACATCCCTGTCTGACTGGGTGGCCTTGGCGACAAATGGGAAAGGGATGTAGATCCACTCTTAGACCTAGATTGGGAAGTGCCATTGGTGCGCCCCAACGAGGTGGCCATAAAAGCTAGTCTGAGGTTTATCCTGTTGAAAATCCTGCAATTACATTTTAAATATGATTGAATAGAAGAGTTTGTGGTCGACCTGAGTCTGGATGGGTGATAATGCAGAAAGATTTTCAAAGGGATTGTTGGGTGCCACCATGGAGTGTCTTTTAGGTGAGGCAGAGGACCTTGTAATGCATTCTTTTCATTTTAACAGCAAGTTACACAAGATGGTTGGCCGCTGTAGGAAATGTGGGAGGGGAACAAGCACTCTCATCCCCACCTTGTGGAACTGCAGTGCTATGCATATATTCTGAGTGGAGGCTAGACACTCTGATGGCAGTGCTGGAAGTTGCGATCTCTCTGATGCTTCAATTTATGGTGCTGGTCACTCCGAACGAGGTAGACATGACCAAAAGTAAGTTGATCCTCTTCTCCCTCGGATGAATGACCTAGCAGTGGTATGGGTCGGCGCTCACTGGCCCTTTTGACAAAGACATGCAAAGGAATGGACCAACCCATTGGAGTGAAGAGAGGGATACTTAAAAGCAAGGGTTGGCCCTGTAAATTCCAGAAAATATGCAGCCCACGGATAACATAATTTTAGCTTGAGTGAAGTTGACGATACACACCTGGTAACAGGTGCCAGCAGAGGAGGGACTACAGAAACGGGGTGCAGATTAATGCAAGCATGAGTTTGACTAAAGGATGAAATGTCTCTGCTCCTTTTCTCCCCCTCCAATTGATGAACTGACCAACAAACAAATACGTAAGACAATCTCGCTGAAATGTGTTGCGAAGGGAGCCAGAGACCCCTGAATGTTTGGTGCATGGTTTTATGGGACTGTAATTTTATCTCTGCTAAACTTAATAAAAAAAAAAAATAATCCCTTATTAACTCTGTATCAATTTGATTTCACAGTGAAATACCTAAATGCCTACACAGGGGTTGTTCTAATTCGATGTCGGAAGGAGTTCTTACAGTTGCTGTGGTCCACGTTACCCTTCATCACCTGCCTTGTAGGCAGAAACCGGCAGTACCCCTGTTTCTTCAATACCCTGCATGTCGGAGGTGAGTCGCTGCTTTTGCTCTTCATTGACTCCAGGGAATGAGTGAGGGGTGGCCACTGAATTGATAACAAGGTTGTGTCATTGGTTCTGTAGATCTGATTGCAGCCATGACGCGAACATTTAAAACAAAATAAGTTTCTCACAGCCTGCTGGCAAGGCAGTGAATATTTCTGAAATTTTAGAACGTTGACAGTATTATCTTGTAAGGCGATTTTACATAAGAACATTTTGTTCAAGGGATGATCTTCTGATGACCGTATTACCCCAGGATAATTTCACTTGGCCATTGTTCACAGGACAAGAGGCTTTATCTGTATGGTTATTGTGGTATTCTTTGTCCTTGGTCACCCTTCTTTGCAGCTAGTGAAGAATTACAGCCGGGTATGTTTTGTGGATAGTTGACAATCCAGGTGTGGGGGAAAACCATAATTGGGTAGGACGTAGGGTCGGAAAGATTCTGCTAGAGGCATCCCACCTCTCCAACTCCCTCAGAGCAAGTCGTCTTGGGGACCTAGACACAAACTGCATTTTGTAGTACATTTAGTAGTACAACAAATAGTATTAATAATGAACGATAAAATGCCATTCATAAACCTACATGGGGAGATCTATGCCTCTACTATCTTTTGTGTGTGGAGATCTCCGCACACATCAGCATAGGTTTTAGTAGTAATGGAAGTGGTGGGCTTGAAAATGGGGAATACTTACCACTAAAGGGGAGGGAGTAAGGAGGGGTTTAGGGATGAACATGCACCCACCTACAAAAGAGCAAGCCCCTTGCTATTCACAAACAGCACTTCTATAGTTACTGCAGCCAAAAAGAACCGGAAACAGTAGTAAATGTACTCCAGCTCTGAACTGGAGTAAGTCCAGCACCGCTCCTGGCCAACCACTAGTACTGCGCCACCTTTAGAAAATAATAGAGGCAGGGACTCGAAATCAAATCCCATATTAATGAATGTCAAATTACCTTATTTTAACTTTTAAAAATATGAACAATTTTAATTGACTAATTACACACAAATATAAATAATTTATACAATGCTAACACTTAAAAAGAAATAGTTACTTCTATTTTTATATTTAATTAAGTTATTTATGTTAAATTAATTCTAAACATAACTTTAATTTTTACAACATAATATGTATACTTTTTTTCCCTTGAGTGGAAATTTGTTTTTCATTTAATTCATAAGAAAAATAATTTTGCTTTAATAAATTCAAAATAATTACATATTTAATCCAAAATTAACTTCGTAATGCTGTAGCATTTTGTGTATTCTACATTTATTTATTTTACATTAAACCTATTTTCACTTCATTTTTATAAAACCTTAATAAACTTTTAAACCTTTGCCCTATGCTTTGCCATAGGCAGATCTCTGCCCAGTGGCCGAGATCTCCACCTACAGGTGAGAAGTTACATCAGTTACTTTATGATCTTAAATTAGGCTGCGCCCCTGAATTACGGGGGACGGGGAGACATGTAAGACTGTTTTGTAGTAAATGTACACTCCTAAATGATGAATAACCTAAAGTAGTACATATTCTACAAAGGGTAAGTTTACCTTTGTGACTATCCCCCCTAGTATCTCCTTTCCTGATGCAACTAACTTACATCTCAAACAAGCTGTAGTGAAACTCCACCAATGTGAATTGGAAGACCTAAGGAATTCCATAAAATCTGATCAGCTGCAGGGATTCAGTAATGCTCACCTCAGGTCAACTGCAGTGATGGTAAAGGCCCACAGTTTTGCTCTTTTCTTATTAGTACTGTGTGGCCTCTAGTGGTTGGGAATGCCTGACCTTGAGGCACTGTGTTATGCGCATGACAATCCTTAAAGAAATGGCTGATGGCCCCTGCCTTTGAGCTTGTTTAGAAGATGGCCTTTCTGTCCATCAAAATACCCTGTTGTGTGGCTAAAATCACGAACAAGGGACATAACCAGGGAAGGATGAAAGGAAACCCTATACAAGATCGAATTGAAAATATGTTTCTAACAGATACATTTCTCCCACACATTACTCCTCAATTGCAGACTGGATATGGGAAACTTTGCATAGCCACCAGGGGCTATTCAAATGGCTCCATATATATTTATTTCATTTTTTTTTAGTGCTGCATACAGTACAAGTTGCATCAAAGCTGTCAATGTGGAAAGGGGTGCTGGATGGAAATAAAACTAGGGGAGCAGTGACGTTGACCATGATGAGGGTCCAGGTTTGCCACTGGAAGTGGGTAGTGTTACTTTGGATTGGTCTGAATCGCCAAAGTGGAGATCTGACCAGGTGGTCTGACTGGGCTAGGTAGCGTTTAGATTGAATCATCACGAGAACACCTGTAAAAGGGCAATATGATGGAAAAGTATTGGTGGAGAACATGAACAGTTGGAGCGTTAGCCCTCTGCTTACAGCATGATACTGGCTTGTCTTTAAGATGAGACTGCTGTGTGTCACAAATCGGGATTCATCAGCACGGCATCGAGTCGACAAAAAAGGTAATTCAAGAAATCAATTTTGAGTCCCTTGTGGAATACAAGCACCTGGAGATAGGGCCTTGAAGATAGAGGCGCCTTTGCATTTCAAATGGGATTGAATAGACAAGTTTGTTTTCTGTGGTCAACCTGAGTCTGGATGGCTGATGATGCTGAAAGATTTTCAAAAGGGATATTTGGGTGCCACCATGCAGTGTCTTGCAAGTGAGGTAGAGGGTCTTGAACTGCATTCTTTTCATATCATGATAAGTTTCCAGTGAAGGTTCTTCTAGGCTGCTGTGAGGTGGCCCAGTGTCTGACTAAAGATGAATCTAGATGCAACTGTTTGCACTTTTTCAGCCTAGATAATCCCGTTTGTCGGGAGACTCGTATAGCTAGCATTGCAATAATCAAGTCTGGAATTTGGAACTGTGATTATCAATAGGGTTACTTTCTATATGACAATATCACTGACCGTTGTCAGAAGATGCACTCACCTTATTTGCAGAGCTACATATGCAGTGATGCTTTTGTGCCACAGATGCCACCTGTTCAAACTTGCCACTCGTTAGCTTTATTCTCTTTCTTCGCTATTACTCCCAAAGCCTTGTAAAGCTCTAAAAAGCCCATGATAGCGACTGATGCAAACAGGTGATGCCTGGGGCATGGATTACACATTATCTTGACCCTACGCTCAAAGGCCTTCTGAATGAGTGGCCAAGGTCTTTACTGCTCTCAGTGAGCAGCACCAGGAGGCCACAATTCATCCTCAGACTTGTGGCAGTCCAACCCCCAGGTATGCTAGTCTTTCTGAACGTTTGACAGGCAATGCTGGTAATTTTCAAAGACTGACCCTACTATGCACTATGTTGGTCCTGTGTGGGGCGTTCTATCAGGGTCCTTCTAAATTAACTTTCAATGTTGTCCTCCACTGGATTCCTAATTATCCAGTATGTGGGCCTCTACCTCCTGCAGTAGCGAAGCTGCTACCTTGACTAAATTCACATCTGGTATATACTACTCCCATGACACACCATGGCTGTATTCACTAATGGCTCAGGTTTGACACCCGTACCACCCTCAGTTTTGGCGGTATTGCCATAACTGTGCGAAGGATCCGGAAAAGACAAATGTAATGTTATGGCGTTATTCCAGTGCACCTGCCCCTTTTTCTTCACAACTGATACTACCCTTTTGCTACAGGCATGACCTGAAAAAGAATGATGGTGCTTGCATCAAGATCACACACAGCCAGGGACTTTATCCTTCAACCATGTATTGGAGCCACACTCAGGAAGTCCAAAAGAGAACCGATCTCAGCCTCAAACAGGTTTCTTCTCCACTAGAAAAGCTGTGACGAGCTCAATCCTGAAAAGAGGTTTGACCTGCCGAAAACAAGATCCAGTATTAGACGATCTACCTTGAAAAGAGTATTGGCATTATAAAGAACTTACTAAGTAAATACAAATTAAATCCACAAAATAACAAGCTGAAGGCATATCAGCCAGTCTTGACTAGAATGGGCATCATACAAAGGAATATGCATGCAAACCCAAAGACTGGCCATGTTGGGATACTCTCTCCACATAGATTTCTGTGGTGTCCTACTGAGCAGCAAGAGAAAAATGTCAACTTGCTTTTGAGGAGGACATTTCGGGTAATTTCCCGTCCCTGAAAAGCCCAAGACAGTGGAGACAGTTCTGCCTGCCACAGTTTCATTGCCTTTGGCACCACCTCCAACAGACTGAGAGGGTGAGGAAGAAGAAATATGAAGAACGGAATGATGCTCGGAATATTTATCAGATGGATTCCACAGATGTTTGAATTCTTATATCATTAAAGTAACACCAGAGGGAGACTTATTCTTACCATGCCATTAGAGGACTGTATCCACCATGTTACTGCCATGCAGGCAGAGAAGAAAAATTATTTTTATCTAGATTCCAGCAAGAACGGAAAAGACTAATCCATCTCCCAATGTTGGAGACTGCATTAAAATCAATTCCAGGAAATTTCTTTAGGAATGTGATCACTTTCTCCTTGTGTAGAGGGCAAATGTATGGATGCTCAAAAGGACCTGACCTATTAAGGAGTATGTGCAAGCAGACTGTATGATTTTCAATATACTTCAAAGCAGGGCTTTTACTCATTGTACTGCATTTGGCCCTCCATGAGAAACGGAGAGCAAGAGATTGGATAAAGCGGGCCGGAGAGTAGCATCAGGCGCTACAAACTCTTACACACTGTTTAGAAGCTATAACGAACATCAGGTGGAGGAGGATTAGCGGTTATCTATCTGAAAAAAGGCTTAACCTTCCAGGCAAGGTAAACTTTTTCCAGTGCAGGAATTTACTTTCTTTGAAGCAGGCACAAATTAAAGACAGATTAAATTTTTTTGGGGAGGGGGTTTTAAATAGCGTGAACTTGACCCGAAGGTATCGGAGCGCTTTACATGAGCACCAGGTGCGTTACTGACAGACACATCACATTCATTTCTTTTGTTCGGCACGGGGAGATTGTGATATGCCCAGAATCACAGGATGTTGAGCATCCCTGCCGAGACTCGAACTTCCCCAGCTTTGAGGTCGACCGCTCTAGCCGTTGGGCAACATCCTCTCCCCTACCCAGATCAACCCAGTCTACTCCTTAGACAACAGCCCTTCCTTGGATCTCAGGATTCAGGCCAAAAGTTCAGCAGTATCTCCTAAATATACTATTTGATGGAGAGCATCTTTTGGACCAGGTTTGATTATTTGCAGGAAAAATATTAAAAGGACACGAAACAGCCCTTTTATAAAATGAGCAATTAAAATCCTTGCAGGTAATGAATGGGTTGTCCCAACCAGCCAACTAAGTTGCGAGATAGCCAAATATATTTGGATCATCTATGTTAGGCCCATATATTGTACAGAATGTAAGCATCATAAAACTATACTGTATTTGAGAAATCACTGAGCATTCTTCCTTTTAGTGAGAGAGGCCCTACAGATTAGCTGTCATTTGCCATAGTAGGGTAGTATGGCAACCTCGCGTGTAGACACTGAGTTCTACAGACCTAAGTATAATAACAAAGTAGCTCTAATAACCTTTGATCTTTATTACATGTGTGTGTTTCTTGGAAGCAGACTAAATCCACATTAAAACCATTTACAGGCTTCTTTTACTAGCTTAGTTTGAACCTATAACATTCCCTGCTAACAATTTCATCATAGAAATCATTCGGTTATCTTGGGAATACAAAAAAATATTTCTGAATGTTACTCAAACTTAAAGGCATTTTCATCACTTTTTAATGCTCCTTCCCATCTGCCCTCCTATCCACTGCCAAGCACTTCTCCGCATCTGCCCTCCTCCTCAGCCCTAACCCTCAATCCACTGTCTCAGAACTTATGTTGCAACTTTGATGGGGAAAGGCGCCCCGGTAAGGCTTTTGTTTTTGTTGTGTGTGTTTTTTCTTTTTAAATCATCGTTGTATCTCCTTGACCTGGTGGACATTTCCTAGACTGACTGGCCTCCTAGCCCATCACCACAGTCGCAAAATAAAAATAAAAGTATTTTACATATCTTTGTAAGTCACAACGTCTAAAAGTGGAACTTCCTGTAATATGTCTCTTGGACAAAGTGTATCCTAATATTCTTGGCTTTCAATTCTGAGGTGAAAAACGTGTTTGACCATCTTAAAACCACAATCTGAGCGACCAATTCCAAAGAGGGAAGTCCAGTTGCTGCTACACCACTCCTTTCTGAAAGGCTTAACTGCATTCGATACCATTAGCTGGCATGAGGACTTCCTCAATGGCAGGCATCAGCTGCTGACAAACAGTATAAGACAGCAGGGAACAGCCAGGAGTAGGATCACCGAAAGATATGCCGTCACAAGTACTTCATGAGAGGACAGACAACCTCAGCACATGATTTTAAAATTGCTGCCTGGGAGGATGTGGTTGCGACCTAGCCAGTCTATTCTTGCCAGTTCCTGAAGAAATACTGGACTACCAGCTTCCTGAATAGGGTCTATAAGCTTGTGCAAGTGCCATCTTCTTTCCAATGTGACAAGGCAAAAATCAGGATGGAATAAAAGGGTGGTTTTTCAACAAAAAAGCTTGAGCTGGGACATACTTTATCATAAAGTAGCTGCCGAAGTGAAAAAAAGTGTCCAGTATAGGTCCGGATTATTTTTTGTTTGTATTTTTGTCTGGTTTTGTGATGGGATCAGCTCATGTTTATCAGGCATTTCATATTTCTGAGCACATTGGATCTGGTGGTGCCAATTCTAGTTGTGCATGTCTGGGAAGACCTTCTGGAATAGATTAACAACAAACTTGCTTACATCAAACCCCAACACCCAGAGATTCTTTTTTTTTTTTTTTTATAAATCTTTTTATTGACAAAAGAAACCAACATAGAACATTCTGTAAGAAAGTGACATAGTGCATAAGTACCATAACAGCATTAAATCATCTTCGCAGTCCAACATCTCTATCACAGTACAGTCCTACAATCACAACATCCTGACCAATAATATTACTGAATCATGTCTTCTTGTACAGAGGGATCTAGAAACGGTTCACATAGCATTCCCCTCGCTTTATTCCATTCGCCCCAGATCTTGGTCCATTTCTGGGGGCAACCCCTCCCTTCATAGACCATCCTTTCCGTCTGCATACACCAGTCCATATCTGTTTCCCAATCACGGAGTTTGGGTATCGTGTCGCCCCTCCAGGTTCTGGCTATATTTCGTTTCGCTACAGCACTACCAAGGGTAACCCAGATCCTTTCCTTAGCCGTCAGGTCAGTTGCGTCCCATACATTCAAAAGGCAAAGGCGGGGGGTGACCTCCATACTTTTCCCGCAAACTTCTCACATTTTTGCGGTCACTTTACTCCAATACAGCCGTATACTTGGGCACTCCCACCACTGATGGAGGTAAGTGCCAACTTGCCCACATCCCCGGGGGCAATGCGGGGAGCTCAGAATGCCCATCCTGGCCAAAGCGACACCTGTGTAATAAACTCTGTGGAGGAGTTTAAGCTGGACCAATTTAAATCTGGAATGCACCGCGACCTCTCGCGGAGATGACAACGCCTCTTGCCATTCTTCGTCATCTAGATCCCCCACATCCTCCACCTATTTTGCACGAACCTTCCCTAGAGCGTCCGGAGAATTGTTTAAAATTTTTCTGTATGTCAAGGAGATTACTTTTTCCTTTAAATAATCGTCAAGTAGCCAGTCTTCTAGGGGCGAGGCTGCCGGGAGGTCCGCTCCCATAGGGACAGCCTTATACAATGCGCTACGCACCTGTAAGTATCGGAAAGTTTCTCCTGGATTAAGATCATACTGACGCTGCAAATCGCTGAATGGGACCACCCTTCCCCTTGCCCACAGGTCGCCTACCGTTGAGAGCCCGATAAGATCCCAACTACGAAACCCGGGACCATGGGCCAAAAGCCCTAATCGGTCAGAGTCGAAGAGAGGGGTGACGAGGGTAATCTTATTCTTCCAACCCAAGGCGGCGGTCGCAGCATGCCACAGCGCCACCGTGGTAGCAGTCGGTGTGAATACCGGGGCATTCCTCCGCCCCCCCCATAGAGAGCTCGCTGGTAAGAGCCATTTGCCATATTATATCTATCCATCCTATAAGCAGGTTCATCAATGGCCAGTGCACCCAATGATTAGTGACCGCTAATTGTGATGCCCAATAGTAACTCCTGAGTGCTGGGAGAGCGATTTTTCCCCCCCCCCATCATACCAGCTCCTCGTAAGCTTAATCAAAGAGATACGAGGGTTTCCAGCATTCCAGAGTAGGGTCCTGACCTCCGATTCTACAGTCTGAAAGTATTTAAACGGAACGGGAAAGGGTGTATTTTGTAATGCACAGACAAAACGGGGCAGCGCCATCATTTTATATAGAGCTGCTCTGCCCAAGAGCGTGAGGGGCAACGACTTCCAGTATTGTACATCGGCCTGCAGACGACGCAGAGGTGGGACCAGATTGTTATCGTAAAAGACTGCCGAGTCCGTCGTGACGTAGATCCCTAAATAGCGAAAGCCCTCCGTAACAGTTTTGGCACTGCAGTGAGCGGGTAGTCTGATATCATCCCCTGCTAGAATATAAATTGAGGACTTATCCCAATTTATTGTGTAACCAGAATATTTCTGGAACAGGGTAAATATGTGGAGTATTCTGTGGATGGAGTGATAAGGCTGGGCCAGATACAGTAAGATGTCATCTGCATAAAGGGAAATTCTATCTTCCCAATCCGGCGTCCAGTTCAAGCCTCTGATGAGGGGGGTCTCTTCTAATCCAGATTGCCAATGGCTCAAGGACCAATGCAAATATCAAAGGTGAGAGCGGACATCCCTGCCGCGTCCCCTTATGCAGGGTGAAGGGCGCCGAGCGACCCCCGTTGACCACCACTCTTGCCAAGGGCTCAGAGTAAAGCAGCCGTACCCAAGACAAAAATTTCGGGCCAAAACCGTAACGTTCTAACGCCGCAAAGAGATAGGGCCATTCTATCAGATCAAACGCCATTTTGGCATCTAGTGACATAATTACAGCGTCTTCTTGTATAGTCTGGGCTCTACCCTTGACTCCATGAAGCCTCCGCAGATTGAGCGCTGTGTTTCTGCCAGGCATAAATCCGGACTGATCGGGATGAATTAATTTATGGAGTAAGGGCGACAAACGCGTGGCCAGAATCTTTGCCAAAATTTTCACTTCCGGATTTAATAACGATATTGGTCGGTACGACCCACACTGTTCTGGAGGCTTGCCCTGCTTGTGAATCACCACCACATCTGCCTGTCTTTGAGCCTCGGGAAGGCAGCCGGTAGCCACACTCTCTTCATACATGTCTATTAAGTAGGGGGCAATAGTAGATGCGTTAAGTTTAAACAGTTCGATTGGAAGACCACACGGTCCCATCGCCTTTCCGGATTGTAAGGCACCAATTGCCTTGGCAACCTCTTCTCTGGTCAAATCCAACTCGAGGTCCTCCACCTCTGTGTCTGCCAATACTGGGAGTCTTAGGGTGGACAACCACTCCCCCGCCTCGACGCCGGAGCATGCACTCACAGAGGAGTATACTGCTTTAAAATACTCCGCAAACTCCCCTGCTATACTGTTCCTGTCCGTGAGGCGATCCCCGCCCTCCGTGACAATCTCAGCGACCCACCTGGAGGCCTGTTCGCGTCGGTCCAGCCACGCCAAGAGCTTGCTTGCCTTGTCTCCTATCTCATAGACTCGACACTGCGTGGCTCGATAGCAAGCCTTAGCCGCCTCTTCGGCGATATCTCTATATTCCTTCTGCTTAAGCAGCTTATGTTTGCATTCCGGAGTCCCTGCAGTCACTAGGTCCTCTTCCAGTTGGGTTATTTCGCATTCTAGGGCCAGCAGTTGTTTATGCTTTTCTTTCTTGTGCCCGGCAACCATAGATACACCCTGGCCCCTGATCACAGTTTTGTACGCCTCCCACAACGTGGAGGTCGAGTCCATTGAGCCCACATTTTCTTGGAAATATTTTTCTGTTGTGTCAATTAGGCCCTCCCGTACCTTAGGGAGTCTCAAATACCAGGGGTTGAGTCGCATCTCACTGCGATGTTCGGAGGGGCAACTACCATACGCAGCTATCACCGGGGAATGATCTGAAATGCCTCTAGGGAGGTGACCCACCCCGCTAAACAGAGAAAGCTGGTTTGTTTTGCAAAACATATCATCTATGCGGGACAGACTCCCATGTACCCCCGAGTGAAAGGTGTATTGAAGGGAGGACCGATTTTGGGCTCGCCAGAGGTTGAGCAGGCCCATTGCCGTCAAAAAATCTTTAAGCGCTCTTTCCACCGGCTCACACAGCCTGGCAGGACGTCTATCCAGTTCACCATTTAGTGCTGCATTACAGTCGCCCCCAAGTAGCAACTCACCCTCTGGCAAATTGAGCAGATGTGTACCCAAATCAGTAAGTGTCGGGAGGTGAAATCGAGGTGGAATGTACAAAGAAGTGATGTTAATTAGCCGTCCCTCCCAAGTACCCGTCAGCGTCACAAACCTACCCAAGTGGTCGCGTGTAACAGTTTGGACTTGAAAAGGGGAGGACTTACGGAGAAGAATTCCTACCCCCCTAGAGCCCTTGGTGTAGCCTGCATGCGCCACCAACTTATACCCCCACCTATTCAAAGCGCAGTATGTGGAGCCTTGTATGTGCGTTTCTTGCAGCAGGACCACGTCAGGGGCCTGCCTCTTTAAGTATTGCAAGACAATCCCTCTCTTTATTCTATCCCCAAGCCCATTAACGTTCCATGAGAGCAATTTAAGTCGGTCTAGTCGCCCAGGCTGTTTCAGTTGACTAGCCATTTATATGACGGAGCGAGGGGGAACTCAGACCCAGGATCACAGACTGACACAGTAGCATAGCACCCCTTCTAACAAGTAAAAGGAGTTGCAACATAATCAAACAAGTCACGTGTTCTATTGTCGGACATTCTATCACCAAAACAGGTACTTTCTTGCACTGTCAGAAAACATTATTGCAAATGAAATTAAACCTGCAACAACAAAACAACAAACCCCTAAGACACCATCCACCTCTCTCCCCCTCCCTGCAACGTGGACTCCAAACTGCCCACCCCCCAAAAGTGCAGAGCGCCTGTTTACCCCGCCCCATAAAACTATTGTAGAGGGAACATGGCCCCGTCAACCCCGGCCCAAGTTTTTATACTACCCCATTTCTGACCAGAATTCTCATATAGGATAACTTGCGACCCCTCCCGCTGGAAAGCGGTCCAGGTCTCGTGGTGAAAGACAGTAAGCTATAGCATAATAAAAGCCAGAATATACACAGTCTCATCTCCGAGTGGTAGACGGTCTCGAGCAGCGCCCAATCACAGCCTCAGGAAACAGCAAACGACGAGGAGGCCACCATACAAGCAGACATACGAGCGCCACAGTGGTTCTATCGGTGGCCCTCCCTGGAATCAGGCGCCTCACGAAGATCACCCTGCCCCCGCTCCCTCCGCTTTGAGTCTTGCTGCGAGGGGCAACGCGCCTGCCATTGTTCAAACCAGTCCCACATATCCTCCGGGGACGAGAAGAACCAGACCTTCCCTCTCGTTGTCATACTAAGTTTTGCTGGAAAGAGCATGGCGTATTTAATGTTCTTTTCACGAAGCACCCTCTTAACCTCCAAAAAGGATCTACTCATTTTCTGGACCTTGACTGTAAAGTCCGGGAAGAAAGTAATTGTAGAATTTTCGAACTTTGTAGGGGGGGAGGAACGTGTAGCTTGCAGGATCACATCCCGGTCCCTATAATTGAAAATCCGAGCCATGAGAGGGCGCGGCGGGACACCGGGTTTTGGGGGGACCACCCGGCACCTTATGGGCCCTTTCCACAGAAAAATAGCGGGAGAGCGAGCGTGGCTGCAGGTGATTCAGAATCAGATCCTCAACAAAGAGGTCCGTTGCCTGGCCCTCCGCCCGTTCCGGCACCCCCAGGATGCGTACATTGTTTCTGAGTGCCCTCCCCTCCTGATCCTCCAGCCGGGCTTCCATCTCTCTCGCCGCAACTTGTAGTTTCTTGACTTCTCGTTCCAAAACTTTCGTGGAGGATTGTAGGTCTGTCACAGAGTTTTCAGCAGTTTTCATCCTTTCTCCCAACGACCGAAGATCTGCGTGCATTAGGGTCACCTCCGAAGTAACGTAGTCTATTTAAGTTCCAAGGCCGTGCGGACCCCCTGTATGGCTTCCATGATGTCTTGGAGGGTAGGGGCACCTCCATCCGCCTGCTTCTTCGCACCTGGGTCCACACTCGCCAGGCAGGTCACTTGCTAGATCCTATCTGCACAAACTTTCCTATTCAGACCAACAGCCCTTGCCCTGTCACTTGGTCAGATAATTTCTTAATTCGCTTCTCATGGGAGCTAAAGAGTGGTTCACTGACAAGGAACACCTCCCGGACTCCGACCTTCAGGAAGGTGGATTCGGTCGAATTCATTAGGACTCTGGATGCTTCCAGACCCACTCTCTCAGGTAATCTGAATGATCACTGGGAGGGCTTTACATCTTGGATCTGTGAGGCAGTAGACATATTGGCCCCCCAACCCTCCCTACGCCTCTCTCGAGAGTCCCCGTCCAAACCTTGGTTCAGTCCAGAGCTGAAAGCTCTGAAGCATGACTGCAAGGTTCTGGAGCGTACCTGGCGTCGCAGGGAGTATTGCCCTATTGCCAAGCTGGAACTGAGAACCCAGCAAAAAATGTATTATGCAGCTATATCTACTGCAAAAAATCAGTTTTACACCAACCGCATTTCCGCCGCCAAGAATAACGCGAAAGAAATTTTTGCGATTGTGGAAAGCTTCACGACCCCCCCCCCGCTCTAACTATGGCTACCCCTACCTCCCCTATGTGGTGTGAAACTCTATCGCACTTCTTCCTCGAAGATTTGCGTCATCCAAAACACTTTCTCCTATAATGTTGAGGTGGTGGCCGATCCAGTCATGGGTTCTCTAGTTACCAAAGAGAAAGAGTGTGAGCTGACCTTCTTTAAGTCAGTCGCTCTGGCTGACTCGTTAAAAATCTTAAAGAGTCTGAAATCGGGGTCCCCCTCTGATCCGTGCCCTGCCAGACTGCTCGCTGCAGGGGCAGAATCAATAAACGGTGAGGTTAACGGGATCATCAATCTTTCGCTCCAGACAGCGCAGATCCCGGAGGCCTGGAAACAGGCTAAGATCCTACCTCTTTTGAAAAAACCGTCCCTTGACCCACTTAACCCGGTGAACTACCGACCCATATCTCTGTTGCCGGCTGTGTCTAAAATCTGTGAAAAGGTCGTCAATAGCCAACTTACCGATTTTTTTTATATATATATATATATATATATATATATATATATATATATATATATATATATATACACACTTCTTCACCCATCACAATCTGGCTTCCGCTCCTCACACAGCACCGAGTCGGTTCTGGTAGAGGTGGTGGAGGCGATTCGGGAGTGTCGAGACGCCGGGGGAGAGCAGCGTTAATCCTGCTCGACCTCTCGGCGGCCTTTGACACGGTCCCCCATTCCATTCTCTTACAGCGCCTGACCCAGGTCGGTGTCTCAGGCACGGCCTGGGGCTGGATTAAGTCCTTTTTAGAAGGGCGGACGCAGCAGATTTGGATCCCTCCTTCTTGCTCGACTGCTCAGCCGGTGACCACGGGTGTCCCTCAGGGGTCCTCTTTGAGCCCCCTTCTTTTTAATGTATATCTGACACCCCTGGTTTTTTTGGCTGAAAGCCTAGGTGCCAAGGTAATGGCCTATGCTGATGACACCCAGCTGCTTTTTACCTGGGACAACAAGGATGAATCAGTAGTGCAGATTCATCACTGTCTCTCCTCCATTTTTAAATGGCTAGCAGCGGCACAACTGAAGTGCAACGAGGAGAAATCTGAGATTCTTCTCTCTGGTAAGTTCCCCTCGGATTTCCGTGCCACTCTTTGGCCTTCTGAATTCCCTGTGCCTGCTTCTGTGGGAAAACCAGCAAAGAACCTGGGTATTTGGTTTGATGAGAGTCTATCCTTCTCATACCACATCAATAGGCTAGTAGGAGGCTGCTTCGGCATTTTAAAAACTCTAAGAAAATTCTTTCCCCTCCTCCCGCTGGCAGCACGCAAAACAGTCACCTGCGCTCTCATTCTGTCTAGACTCGACTATGCCAACGCATTGTACGTGGGTATACCTGGATATTCGCTCCAACGGCTCCAGGTCATTCAGAATGCAGCAGCTAGGCTTCTGCTGGACATCCCCTCACGGGAAAGTGCGCGATCTCACCTATACTCACTACACTGGCTGCCGGTAGCGGATCGTGTGAAATTTAAATCTTTGACTCTTGCCCATCGGGCTCTTCATGGTAGTAGACCCTTATACCTCCAAAAACGGCTCTCCTTTTACACTCCATCTAGACAGTTGCGGTCAATGTCTCTTCATCTGTCACAGGTCCCTAGATTTAAACTTCACAGACTTGGAGGTAGATCTTGGTCTAGAAAGGCGGCAGACGCTTGGAATGCCCTTCCACTGGCACTTCGTTCCATTTCTGACACTGCAATTTTTAAGAAGAAATTAAAGACTTTTCTCTTCGCCTAATTGAGCACTGTTTCCCTTGGGTTCTGCTCGCACCGGGACACTCTTGAGTATCCGTGCGCGCTATAAGTTAAAATAGCATAACATAACACATTCTGTTCCTCCAGGCTTTCCGCCTTGGAGAGCGCGTATTTGTCAAGCTTAGTTTGATGCGTCTGCCTCAATCCCTTGGTCGCCGCCATATCGCCGTCTTCATGCAAAATCACCTCGAGCCGCCTCCGGCCAGGCCGCAACTAATATGTGGGTTGGAGCTGTTCCGCACCGCTGAGGATGGCGCCCCCCTCTCCCACACGTGTTGTTCCAAGAGCATTATGAGCCCCCGTGAGGTTCAGAGGTATAAGGTCAGTAGAGTGGGCCCACTCCGTAGACAAGCTCCAAGAGGGGCACCAGCAGGGCAAAAGAAAGCAGCAAGAAATCACCAGGGCCCAAAAACGTCCGCTGCAAGGGAGACAACACAAGTAACAGCTCCTCTCTATCTCCACATCCAATGCTGAACAAGGATCTCCAATCAGGCCCAGGCAGGCATCCCTCGTCGCAGCAGCACGTTACAAGTCCTTGTGCCCTGCACAGCCATTCACCAACAATACAGCATGCAAACGCGCACCACAGTGCGCCGACCTCGTGGAAGGGTGGTAAATAAGGCCTCTCACCTATTTCTGCAGAGGCAGTGCCAGCACCCTTTCCACCGTTGCGTGAAGGCAATTAAGGAGATTAGAGGGGAAAGGAGGTGCGGCAGGCGAAGTAGCGCGGAGGCAGCGCTTGAAAAGCAATGTCGCGGCGTCCTCAATCTATGCGCCACAATCCTCTCTGTCCCGGAGGGCCCCCGGTATTACCACCAGTCTCTGTTGAGGGGCGGCCGCACGGAGAGCGCCGCATGCGCCTCCCAGTCACACTGGGTCCGACTTCCCCTCGGGGCCTTCCGCAACATCACTTCACTCGAGGCCCCGGCGTCAGAGGCCCCTCTCCGCCGGCACCGCCGCAGCTCCGATCTTACGTGCCAAATAGACGCCGGCTCACCGCTTCCCGCTCCGGGTGTCTCGGAGAACACCGGGCACAGCAATCCTGGGATTATTTCAGGATATTAGACGGATTTACTCGGGGTTTTGGGCCGGCGGGGGACGGAGCTCTACTCGAGCGCCGCCATCTCAGCTGCCGGTCGGCCACGCCCCTCCCAACACCCAGAGATTCTTTGGCGATTTTCAAAGTCTCAGAGTTTCTACTGCTTAACATCTAGAAGTTTCTCATGCCCCTTTACTTGCCTTGAAACTCGAGTATTGTGTCTGTTTCCATTGTACATTTTACAACCTCTTTGAGCCTCTCAGCCATTGTCAAGCAGATTTTAGTAATTTCTCTGACTGATCCCTAATTGTTTCTGGTGGCCCTTTGACACATTGACTATCTCTTTACGGAGTGGCCTAATTAGTTGATTGAACTTAAGGCCTTCCCACTTCTGGGTCCATAGGTAGAGTGTATATCATTAGCCTGGTCTGAACAAGCAACTTTACAGTCACGTAGTAGAGTAAATGGCCCAGCTTCGGTTAAGAGACTTCTCAAGCCTTACAATAACCTTTCCTGAATCTATATTGCTGTGTGCTGTATCTCGAGATGGAATTGTACTTTCTACATCCTCATCATCATTGTCAAAAATTTCACTAGTTTAAGTCTCTGAGATTTCTTTAGCAAATAAATCTGACTGAGATGTTCAGGGTTACAGAAATCTTGCTTCACTGCCTTTTGCTTGGAATTGCCCCCTTCGAGGTTTAAATTGCATTGGGGTTTCTCAAATACATCTTGTACACCCATTGAAATGCCTGTATTTTCCAACAGAATAGATTATTTTTCAGAGGAGAGGTTCACGTTGGATGATTGATCATTGCTGTTCTGGCTCGTTTCTATAACTGCCAGTGGCTAAAGGGGAGCTTGCAGAGTTCTGTACTGGTAGCCCTGCTATTGAATTGGCGCTGCAAGGATGTATATGTTCCGTTGACCGTACAGTATCACTTGACACTTTCTGCTCCCCTTTATCACGTTTTCCATCCCCACTCCCTGCAGTGGTAGGCCTTCCGACAGCCCCCACTGAACATCATCAAGAGTTAACAGAATGGGCAAGTTTGTAGAGTTTGAATCTTAAAGATGATGGATGTCTAACAGGTTATCCTGGTCCAATATTTGAAGGATCTTTTCAGCTGTCTCAGGCAGCCCATGTGTGCCCCATTCAATCCATCTAGGTTTGTGTTCAAGATGGCATTGAAGTCACCACCCCATTTCACCTAAGAGTCCCGTTCTTTGTACGCTGAATGCATGTTTGAGTAGGACTGCTGACAGTCAAAATCTGTACACAAGTGATATGGAGTCCCTCTTTGACTCCCTGAATAATCAAGAACCTCCTCCCCAGGTCTGACCATTTTGCATACTTTAAATGGGACCCAACACCCGTTGTCCCCCCCATGACATGGGTGCTGTAGGATGCGTTGGCCACCCATTCTTGCCGCAGTTTGCCTGCTCATTTTGTGAAGTCATGTGTTTCTTGTAGGGGGGCCATGTCTATTGTTTACTTGTTCAGATATGTTCTGACCTTTCATTCATCGTTCAGTCCTCGTACATTTCGGGAGATCAGGTGAAGTGTTGTCCCATAGCCATGTTCTGAAATGTGCAACCTCAGTTGTGTGGCTAAACGTGCTTGCACAGTTTCTCATGTAGGACATTGTGTCATTAAGCTGTGTTAGCCTACAAATCAACATTCAACTAATGAGGTATATGCTGGGGGCAGAGAGCAGCAGACATTGTTCACGCACCACAAATTTGTGGCGTCTGCTTAAGTTTCCAGACAATCTGATCTAACAGCATCTCCTGACACTCCCTCCCCCATGTGAGGTGATGAGATATATAGCGATGAGGGCCAGACTTCCCACTACATTCCTGAGTAAACATTTAATAATTGTTAGGTCAAGCTTAGAGACCTGTTGTATATAGCTGTGGGCTTACAGCCCACCCATGGCTTTTCATTTGGTTGTTTCAGTGTCCTTTAAAAATCCTTGCTTGCTAGTGGTCAATCCTTCCTCTTTGTCCCTCCGTTTTGCCTTTTGTTTCCTCCTAGGGAGCAGGGACCAAGTACTGTTTCTTTATGCTTTGGTTGTTTATCTGTTTGTTTGAGGGACTTTTTTTTTCTTTTTCTTTCCTGCTCGTGCTGCACTGTGGGTGCGTGTTCAGCTTCGGCACCCACATTTTATTGCATCTGCGCTCCTGCCCTCTCCTTCCCATTGTTGCTCCCATCCTTCCCACACCTCCCGCTCCATTATTTGTTTTTTCTCTTTGGCTTTTCTGCAATTTTGAATGTTGACAGTCAATCTTGTATAGTACTTTGTTTGGTAAGTTTATTCATTTTGGGCTTCCCTTTTAAGAGTGATTGGGCTTGGTTTTAGCCTTTTTGCAATTTTGTATGTCGACTGTCAGTCTAGTGTATCAAAGATAATGTCCAAATTAGTTGTGTCATCAGTGAAAGCATAAAAGCAAACTTGAGAGGAATGAATAAAAGCTGCAAGCAGAGAAAGATGGATGTTAAATACGGTAGGATTAATGACCGATCTTTGCCGTATGCCATGTGGCATAATTTCAAATGCCCCAGTGAAATTTAGTTCGGTTTTTAAACTTGCCCATGTCCCTCTGAAATGCTCTTAGCATTTGATGAATATTGGGACAGAAATGTTGACCCATATGACAAACTCTAGGCCAATACATTTTTCAGACACTTGACAAGTGTTTATTGATTATACAACTACATAAAGCAGGTGTATGACGTGTCCTACTAAAAACTCATCAGGAGTTAGGACCAGTTCATTATTCCACAAGGATGACTGTTTGAGTGTTTCTAACAAAAAGGTTTTCGCATTTTCATTGATAAGTATAGTGGGTAAAACCAGGTAAGATAATTGATGGATTCTTGGTAAGATTCATCCCTGTAATGATTTTCACTATGCCTATTACCTGCTACTAGTAAATCTTTTAGATGGGGCATTTCTACCAGGAATACAACTCTGGCCCTGAGCTTCCACAGCTTTTACAGCCTAGTCCTGTTTCATTATCATAGAAGTCTTCTGTCCAGGATACAATCTGAACACAGCTTTATATTTCTTTATTTCAATTGTACATTTAAGAAGCACCTTACAGGTTGTCAGAGTCGTTTTCTACAACCAAAAGGACGACTGACGCTCTTTCTTTTGGGAAGATATAACTTCATTTCTCTGTGTTGGACTCTGGACACTAATTGCATTTATCAATTTTTTACATGTTGTTTTGAGTGCAGGGCCATCTCTGTTCAAAAATAAAATATCACCTTGTATAATGTAATTTAGTGTTTATTTACAGTGCTTTAATGCCCTTAGGCCAAGTACGCGCTATGCAAAAAAAGGAATGTTACCCTGTAAGCATCTGTTTGTGGCATGTAGTGCTGTAGATTTGCATGCTCTACATACTCCTGCCATCTAGTGTTGGGTCAGGAGCTGTGCAAGTTGTTTTTCATCCAATAAGTCTTTTGCGTGACTTCTTCTCTTGGGGATTTTGCACATGGGTATCGACTCCGTTGTAAGATTGTTTTCCTGCAGTTGGGTGATAAAGGAGTGTAAAGTATGTGTAAGTAATGCGATGACCATGCTAAGTGTATAATGTAACTGCAACGGCCACAGGCATCCGGGGAGGAGGGAGGGCGCATGTGAATCTACAGCACTGCATGCCATGAACAAATGCTTACAGGGTAAGTAACATTCTGTTTGATGGCATGTGTAGCTGTAGATGCACATGCTCTGCATAGACTGTAAAGCAGTCCCTCCTCAGAAGCAGTGGCTAGTCTGTGGGTGTTGCAGTAGTTTGAAAAAGGGCACGTAGCACTGCCTGTCCTACGCTGGCTTGTTGGTGTGCTAGAATATCCACACAGTAGTGTTTGGTGAAGGTGTATGATGTGGACCATGTAGCTGCTTTACAAATGTCAGCTATGGGGCGGTTTCCTAGAAAGGCCGTAGTTGCTCCCTTTTTGCGAGTGGAGTGGGCTCTGGGAGAAACAGGTAAAGGTCTTTTAGCATTAAGGTCGCAAGTTTAAATACATTTGACTATCCATCTGGCTATGCCGGATTTGGATATTAGGTTGCCTTTACGTGGTGAAAAAAAGGCGACAAATAGTGTTTAGATTTTCTGAAAGTTTTTGTTCTGTCGATGTAGAACGAGTGCCTTTTGACATCTAGTGTGTGAAAAGCTCTTTCTGCAAGTGAATCCGGTTGAGGGGAAAAAAACTGGCAACTCAATGGATTGGTTGAGGTGAAATTGAGAGACTACTTTAGGTAGGAATTTAGGATTGGTACGAATAACCACTTTGTATCTATATATTTAAAAGAAGGGTTCTTGTAAGGTTAACGCCTGGAGCTCACTAACACGACTGAGTGAGGTAATGGCACATAGAATGCTACTTTCCATAAAAGAAATTGAAGGGGGCATGAGTGTAGGGGCTCAAATGGGGGACACTTGAGTCTGGTGAGAATGAAGCTAAGGTTCCAGGAGAGTGCTGGAGGTACCCTTGGTGGAATAACAAATTTGAGTCCTTCCATGAAGGCTTTGATGACTGGAATTTTGAAAATTTAAAACTGCTTTCTATTTTGGAGGAAGGTAGCCACTGCAGCAAGATGTAAACGTGTGGAAGTGTACGCTAAATTTACTTTCTGTAAGTGAAACAGGTAGCAGAGAATGTCTTTCACCGCGGCTTTAACAAGATCAATTTGTTTGGTTAGACAATAGCAAACAAAGCGCTTCCATTTTGCTGCATAACAGGCTCTAGTGGTGGGTCTACGTGCCTCCTTGAGAATGTCCATACATTCTGGAGGTAAGTCAAGGTAGCCAAACTCTATGACCTCAGGAGCTAGCTTAAGAGTTTTCAGGTCTGGGTGTTTGATTTGTCCTGGATTTTGAGTGAGAAGGTCCAGCCTGTTTGGGAGCTTCTCGTGTGGAACTACAGAAAGGTCTAGGAGTGTTGTGAACTAAGGATGACATGCCCATGTGGAAGCTACCAGGATCATTGTAAGAGACGTTTGCCTGAGTTTCTGAACTAGGAAGGGAAGTGGGAGAGGTGGAAAAGCGTAGGCAAATATCCCTGAACAACTCATCCATAGTGCGTTTGCCCTTGAATAATGGGTATGGGTACCAGGAGAAGTTTGGGCATTTAGTGTTTTCTGCTGTGGCGAAAAGGTTGATTTGAGGGAACAACCACTTTTGGAAGTATGGTAAGAGGACTTGTGGGTGGAGTTCCCATTCGTGGACTTGTTGCTGCATCCTGCTGAGCAAGTCTGCAAAGCTGTTGTCTGTTCCTGGAAAGTATTCCTCAAGCAGGTGAATGTTGTGGTGAAGAGCCCACTTCCAGTTGGGCTGAGACAGGTGGGATAGTTGTGAAGACTGTGTCTACTCCCCCTCTCATTTTCTGTAAGTAATACATGGCTGTCATATTGTCCGTCTGGACTAGGACAACCTTGTGAGACAGGTGAGGAAGGAAAGCTTTTAGTGTTGGGTAGACCGCTTGAAGCTCTAGGAAGCAGATGTGGAGATATTGATGCCTGGCATCCCAGAGACCTTGTACTGTGAGGTCTTGTAGGTGAGCACCCCATTCTGTCTGTGATGCATCCGTGGTGAGTGATACAGGGACCAGAAAAGGCTGCCCTTTTGACAGGCTGCTGGTGTTCCACCATTACAAAGAGCGGTGAGTGTGGAGGTCTAGCAACACTAGATCCTCCAATTGACCCTGTGACTAACGCCACTGGTGAGCTAGACATTGCTGCAAGGGACACATATGTAACCTTGCATGGGGAACTATGGCAATAGAGGACACCATCATTCCTAGCAGGCACACAACCGTCCTCACTGTGTCTGGTTTGTTTGAAACTGGGCCAAAGTTGCCTGAAAGTTCTGAATCGGAGCAGGGTTGGGGAAGGCTAATCCTAACTGCGTGTTTAGGATTGCTCCCAAGTAAGGTTGAACCTGTAGCGGTTGGAGGTGAGACTTGGGGATGTTGATAGTAAATCCTAGTCTGTGAAATAGATTTATTGTTATCTGAGTGTCTTGTTGCCTCTGCTGATGTGTACCAGCTTTGATAAGCCAGTTGTCTAAATAGGGGAATAGATGAACATTTTGTCTTCACACATGTCTTGCAACTACCACCAGGCATTTTGTGAACACTCTAGGTGCAGTAGTCATCCCGAATGGAAGAACTTTGAACTGATAGTTTGCCTGCGATCACAAATCCAAATCATTTGCAGTGAGCAGGGTGTATTGGTATTTGGAAGTAAGCGTCCTTTAGGTCTAATGTTGCCATAAAGTCACCCTGTTGAAGAAGTGGAATGACATCCTGTAAGGTGACCATTTGGAAGTGTTCTGATAGGATGTACTTGTTTAGAGGCCTGAGATCTAAAATTGGTCATAGAGACTGGTCCTTTTTGGGGATTAGGAAGTATAGGAGTATACTCCTGAGCCCTGCTGTTGGAGTGGAATGGGTTCTATGGCCCTTTTGAGGAGAAGGGCTAGAACTTCCTGCTTGAGTAGTGTTTGATGTTCCTGCAATAACCTGTGAACGCAAGGTGGAATGTTGGGCGGTGGGGTAATGAGCTCCAGACAATAGCCCTGTTGGATAATGGCTAACACCCATTTGTCTGTAGTGATGGTATGCCAGACTGGGTGGAAAAATAGAAGTCTGCCTCCGAATGGTGGTGTAAGAGGTCTGAGGCTGTTTCTGTAGGGAGGTGGATGCCTCTGTGGAAGTGGACCCATATGTACCCCTGTAGCTTAGGCGACAAAAAGTTATTGTTATTGTTAATTGGGATTTCTAAAGCGCATAATCACCGCCAGGTCTCTAAGCGCTGTGAGAGAGAGAGCCCAACCTCGGCACATCTGCCGGAGAGTGCATCGAAATTTGGTTTAGGTTGTGCCCCAGGCTTGAGTAAAAAGTAGTGTTTTTAGTTTCTTCCTGAATGGGAGGAGAACGGGTTCCTAGCGGAGACTTGCGGGTAGCTTGTTCCAAAGTTGAGGAATCGTAGTGGAAAAGGCTCTGCCCCCTTTGGAGGCAGTGCTAAAGCGGGGGCAGGCCAACAGGCCGGCATCCGAAGAGCGGAGGGACCGGCCTGGCATGTAATTTACCAGCCGGTCTTTGATGTATTCTGGGGCCTGACCGTGGATGGCTTTATGAGCTATGCATAGACCTTTGAACCTGGTTCTCTGCTTGACCGGGAGCCAGTGCAACTGTTGCAGTAGGGGGGTAGCGTGAGCCCTCCTTGGGAGTCTAAAGATCAGTCTGGCAGCATCATTCATGATTACCTGGAGTTTCGTTAGCAGCTTTTCTGGGAGGCCAATGTACAGGGAGTTTCCATAATCTAATCGTGACACTATCATTGCCGACACTGCCATTCGGAGTGCCGTGAATGAGAGAAGGGGGGCGAGTCTCCGTAACTGTCTTAGCAGGCCCACACATGTTCCCACCACGGAGGATACCTGGTGAGACATGGAGAGCTTGGCATCGATTTTTATGCCTAGGCTTTTTACGACTTGGGCTGGCTTGGGATTAGTGCCAAGCTCTTGTGGCCAGAAGAGATCGTTCCAGGGGTTGATATCTGTGGTAATGGCCAGTACCTCTGTTTTATCGGGGTGGATTTTGAGGGAGTTGGCTGTCATCCAGTTGACTGTGTACTTTAGAATATTCTGCATCCGTGCGTGGGCCGAGGGAGAGTTGTCAATCTGGATGATGATTTGGGTATCATCCGCATAATTGAAAACTTGGCACTTCATGAGAGACAGTGCGGCAACCAGGGGCTGAAGATAGGCATTGAACAGAAGGGGAGACAACGCCGAACCCTGGGGGACACCGCACGTTAATTCGCCGGTATCTGACACCTGGTCAGCCAGTAGTATCCTTTGTGATCGGTCAGACAGGAAGGACGAGAGCCATTGGAATGCCGGCCCCTGGATGCCCAGCTCCGAGATCCGTGACAAGAGTTGGCCGTGATTGACCATGTCGAATGCCGCGGATAGGTCTAGCAGGACCAGGGCGCATGGTTTCTTGTTGTCGGCCATGAGCCTAAGTTCGTCCGTCACTGCCAGCATTACCAGTTCTGTACTGTGGTGGGTCCTAAAACCTGCCTGTTTCATTTGGAGTAGCTGATTTACCTCTATGTGGTGTGATAGGGTTTTCAGCACATGCTGTTCCACCTTTGCCAAAAAAGGAAGCTGGGAAATTGGCCTAAAGTTTTTAAGGTTCTTTGTGTCCGCCCCTGGTTTTTAGGTCTCGCCTAGGCAGCGCGCCAGCGCTGCTCTAGAAGGGCCTTTAGCCATCGGTCTTCACTTTTGAAACACTGCACTCGTGCTTGTGGCAGCATCCACCTTGCGGGAGCGAGCAGCGGCGCGGCCACGTTAATTACAAACATATGTCCGCTGCTCGCTCCCGCAAGGTGGATGCCGCCACAAGCACGAGTGCAGTGCTTCAAAAGTGAAGACCGCCGATCGCGATGCTGCTTGCGTGTGGCATCACTTGTTTTTCTCTTACCAGCATCTGCTGCCGGTCTGGGTCGAATAACCGTGCCTCTCTCCTGATAACCTTGCAACTTTCTTTCCAGTTTTACCCCTCTCCGCAAGTCTCTCTTCTGTCCCTTCTCTAAACTCTCTGCAACTTTCTTGCCAGTAAGCTCTTCTCTCCATGTCCCTCTTCGCTCATCCTCTGCCTACTCGACCTCACTCACCTCTCGGTCTCTCCTATCAGTCCTTAGTAAGCCAACCTCTCCCCTCAAAACTCCTGCGGTCTGTGCTTCTTAGTACGTCTCTAACCTGTTGCCATCTCCGACCAGCCCCCTTCACAGCCTTTCTCTTCTCTCAAATCTCAAACCCGCTAGTCAGGTTGTCTCCCTCTCCCCCGCCTCTCTTACCTCGGATGCCCCTTGCCTTTCGTGAGCCTGTCTCTCTCCTATAGGCACCTCCTGCCAGCTTCTCCCTACTCGGCCGGTCCTCTTCTGCCTGTCTCTCTCCTGCCGCCCACTACTCAGTATGTCCATCTCGCCTCACCCTCTCTCTTGATGGTCTCCATCTTGACCACTCTCTCCCCTAAGGCCTCTGTTGTGGGTGTCTTACGTTCCACTCCCTGTTCCTTCATTGATCAGTCTCCTTCTCCCACCCGTGTCTCGTGTCCCTTTTCGAACTCTTTCCATCCACTACGTCTTTCTCTTTTCTCAGTCTCTTTCCCTGCTCGTGTCTCACTCTTTTCGGTATTTGCTTCCCCTCTTCTCTTTTGTGTCCCTCGCGCTCTCTTTTATCCGGCTACCTGCGCCAGTCTCTCCTCCGAACCTTTCTTTGTGGCTGTCCATTGCCATGGAAGCCCGGTGCGGCCACCGTACAAAAGAGGCGGGGAGTGTGAAAGCTTACAGCCCGGACCCTCTTCGCTACACCGGTCCATGGTCCGCTGAGGATTCCATTCCCCGCGCGCACAACGTGCTTGGGATAATACCCGTCTATCCACAAAAGGGCAGGGATTTGTGGTGTGTTTAAATCTATCATGTATTTTCCGCCCTCACCACACAGACACATTGTGTTATGATTTGCAGAGGGGATTAGGGCTACATCACTTATATACTGTTATATTTGTAGTATGTCCCGTATGAAGATACTTCGTATTTACATAAACCATATCCAAGCGCTTATTTGCGCATGGCACACTTTTCTGCTGCGTGGTGAAATACGAGTCCAGTATGGATGAATGGTTTATTAAAGTTTATTAAAGTGTAGCGCATCTCTGGACTCTTTGAGCGTTCGTCTTTTATGTGTCAAACAGGATAAAGGTATTTGCTCAGGGTCACACACGTTGGTTCAGTGGGTAAGCTGGTGTTGAAATTAAGAGTGAGGTCTGTTTTCTTGGACATCTCTCTGTGTGGACTGCAAGGGTATGTGTCGTGAACAATCCAGTAATATGCAGCATTTTTTGTGCAGTGCTGGCTGCGGGGATAGTCCACTTCTAAGCACTCTATTCATTGTTAGCCCAGGCTGGTTCTCATTTGGAAATCTCGCTTTGCAGTTGACAATAAGAGCCAGTTCCTCCATTGGTAGATTTGCATTTCCTAAAAATAAAATGTTAGGTTTAGATTGTGCAGACATCGGTTTTATCCGTAGGAGGCGCAGGGGGAGGGAATACACGTTCTGAAAGAAACAGTAATGCGTCTCTTGGGACACTGCTGTACAACATAGCTTAAACATATTGGCAAAGCCAATGGGTCTGGCAAAACACTTATAAGGTCCCAAAGGCGAGACCTATTGGCTATGCCAATGCTTGTTTCAGCAGGGGAATGACTCTAGCTTCCTTGAAGTTGGTCGGGACGTGGCCAATTTCAAGTGACCGATTTAGTAAGTTGAGGACCTCACTCTCTACCCCGGGGAGTGCCATTCGGAACACCTTAGGTGGTCATGGATCTGCTAGTGACCTCAATTTGACACGGCCCATTAGGAGGTTCAGGGAGTCATGGTTGAACTTTGGGAAGACGGTGAGGGCTTGTTATAGGTGAGCGGTGTGGGGTCCGCTACCGGGGGACAGTGGACGACGGGAGTGTTGTGGATGTCCGTCAAGAGGTCTTTGACTTTATTAAGAAAGTAGGACTGAAACTTGTTGCAGTCTTCAGGGCAGACCGGGTTTTCCTTCTTGTGACTGCCTCAGCTCCTTTAAAATCTGGAAGGTCTCTTTCTGTTTGTTGTCGGCAGCCAGGATCCTAGATTCGTAATATTCCGCTTTCCTGGCTATAATGGCTTTTTTATAGGCTGCAAACATTGTTTTGTATTCAGACAGAGACTCTGAGTCGTAAGCTTTACGCCAGGCTTTCTCAAACTGGCGCAGTGTTTGTTTCTTTCCTCTTAAGGCCTCATTAAACCAGGGGGCCTTTGCCTTTGTTCCTCACTCTTTCCCTACGTGCGGGAGCTACTTTGTCAATGGCATTGCTCAGCCTGATTGAGAGGGAATCGCTTTCCTGGTCAAGATTTCCCTGTGCTAGCCTCAATGGAGCTGATTTACGCAGGGTTCCGACAAGGTCACATTCTTTTTATTTTATTCCATCCACGCAGCACTTTCCACTCAGGTGGAGGATGAGCCACTCGGCCCGTGGGCGGAATCAGGCCTCTGATCAGAAAGTGGTTGGACCAGGCGCAGGGGCTGATATCCGTCAAGCTGGCTGATGGGTGAGTGGTCCAGACTAGGTCGAGAGTGTGACCCTTGTCATGGGTGGGGGCGTTTACAAGTTGTTTGAGTTCCAGGGTAGACAGTGCCTCATCCAACTGTTTGGCATAGCAGTCTCTGGGTATCTGATCCCAGTGAAAGTTAAAATCCCCCATCACCAAGATGCACTGATACCGGGAGCGGAGGTCGCTGACTAACTCAGTAAAGAGCTCAATGAACTTGGGGGTCGTTCGAGGGGTCGGTAAACCACCAATAGGATTAGGCAAGTAGTCTGGGAACAAATCTTTGCTCCCAGGACATCTGCACCCTCGATGTTTTCCGCACATAGGGTCTCAACTGTTAGCTGTTGATTGTAAAGAATCGCTACTCCCCCCCCCCCCCCCTCCTAATGTTGCCCGGTCTGTTATGCCAGAGGGCAGCATAGTCCTGGGGCAGGGCTGCTACCATGTCCGGGGCCGAGGAGTCCTCAAGCCATGTTTCTGTAACCCCTAGGATGTCCTGGGAGTCATCTTGGAGGAGCGAAAAGACCTCAAGATTGTGCTTCTGTAGGGAGCGGGTGTTCAGGATCGCAACCCGTAGTCCATGTGAGCTAGCAGACCGGGTCGTCCTGGGAGGGTGAGGTAGAGGACCTGCACTCCCAGCTACAGTTTGTGTCCTTAGTAAGCCTTCCGCCCTGAGGATGTCAGCTACATTATTATTTAAGGGGGCAATTCCTCGAGCTAAGGCCAGGAGTTCCTCAGCGGAGTACGGGGGGTGAGAACCAGGGGGTTCTGGACCCGGACGGGCGCAGACGGGCTTGCCTTCGGCGTGCGCTGCGCGCCTACTCCAGCGTGGCAGATAACTGTTTAACTCCTCCCCCCACCAATCAGCCCTGCTGTGCAGCAGCTGATCGTCCCAGAGCACTAGACTGCATTTAGCAAAAGCGGAAGTGCCGATCGGGTAAAGGAAGTGAGGATCGCTGAGCGCGCTAAAGTGCAGTCTCAGCTATACCAGGATTAAAAGCAACACAGCGGAAGTACAATTGGTAAGTTTTTAAAAGGTTCTAAAACGGTTTCTTTACTGCGTCTCGGGTAAACCACCACGGGGAGGTTTAGTGTGTCTCTGTGTCTCTCTCTCTCTCTCTCTCTCTCTCTTCTCTCTCTCTCTCTTCTCTCTCTCTCTCTTCTCTCTCTCTCTTCTCTCTCTCTCTCTCTCTCTCTCTCTTCTCTCTCTCTCTCTCTTCTCTCTCTCTCTCTCTTCTCTCTCTCTCTCTTCTCTTCTCTCTCTCTCTCTCTTCTCTCTCTCTCTCTTCTCTCTCTCTTCTCTTCTCTCTCTCTTCTCTTCTCTCTCTTCTCTCTCTCTCTCTTCTCTCTCTCTCTCTTCTCTCTCTCTCTCTCTCTCTCTCTCTCTCCCTCCCTCCCTCCCTCCCCATTCATTCATTCATTTATTTATATATATGTATATATATGTATAATCTACCTGTGGGCCAAAGAGATGTTTTGTCGAACAGGATGTTGAGAACAGTCCTCCAGCGTAAAGCCAGAACATCTCACCCAAGCATGTCGCCTAAGAAGAATGCTAGTGTTTATTCCCTGAGCTGCAGTGAATAGAAGTCTTGGTTTGCCCCTCTGTAACAATTTGTTGGCCCCTTTTTCTATGTTCTTCAGGGAGATACTGGAGGAGCTCCTCAATTTTGTCCTAATGGTCTCCGTCATAACAGGAAGAACCCTTTTCCCTGCAGCATCTATGCGCTTGCTTGCTTTCTTTTTAAGGAACAAAGGGGGGGGGGGGGGCGGGGTTTTATCCTAGGTAGCCTGGGAAATAACCCTTTTGTGTGCAGTGGTTGTTGCAATGGAGTCTGGTGGCACTTCGGTCTGAGGGCGCTGCCTTATATATTTTTTTTTTTTATCTACCCTAGGGGTGAGAATTCTAGCCCTAATAGTGTCCTTAAAGATGTCTGCATGTCTCATCATGCCTGGTAACATTGGCAGATACTGTGTGTGTGTGTCCCTGTCGGTAAAAGCTAGTATGTCAAATAAGAAATCCTGCTTGAGGGGTTCTTTGTGGAGCTCTACGTTATAGAAAGCGGCCATTCTTGCAATGAACTCCTGGTAGGAGGTTGCGTCCTCAAGAGAGGGAAGGACGAGGTGTGTACAGGTCAGGATCATTTGGTGTAGTGGGATCTGTGTCATACAAATCCCATGAATCAGGATCACCTAATGGCCCTCCTAATCCACCAGTGTCCGATTGTGGTGACCCTTGAGTTGAAGTGTCCAGTGCATCGTGTTGTGGTGACAATGGCTGAGGGGAGGGGGATGAAAATGGCAGTGAAGGTGGCGGAGGGAGTGTAGGGGGTGGTGTTAGGCAGGACTAGTGGCCTAGTAGTTTGTTTTCTTCCTGGGAGGAAGGAGAAAATCTAGTGCCTCCTCAAATGTCAATTTCCTCTTTGGAGGTGGAGGAGAGGAAGGCAAAGCAATAAGCCGACCAGTTCTAATTTGTATTTGTAACTTCCGCTGGCAAATGTCCATCTTTTCCAGAATGGGTTCAACAAGAGACATGGAAGTTGATGATGTTAGTCTTTTGGCTCCGAAGATTTTGGTACAGAGGATTCATCGATGCGGAGGGAGAGGAAGTCGGGTGCCGGATCAGTACCAAAGGTCAGGTCGTTGCCAAAACATGCTATCTGTCCAAAGAGGTCAATGCCGAAGGCTTGGCCTTGGTAGTAATATTCAGTGGCAGGGTGTCCAAAACGGTTTTTCTGATCCGACCATAGCCAGAAGGCAATGGTGGTCAGGCGACCTAACAGTAGGAGTGCTGAAGCCGTATATTGTTTGGTCGGCTTGTGTAGGAGTAGAATCTGCCTCTTATGGCTACCCCCACTTTTTGCTGATGTATCACTGTTTTTGACTTAGACTGGGGTCCTGAATAGCAGGATCCCAGTCAGTCTATCTGCTTTCTCCTATAAATTGATTGCATGTACTTTAGGTACACTCAAGATTGGATTCTGGGGTACCCTTATCAATCCCTAGTATATGGTACACCATGTACCCAGGGCATAGGTACCCCAGAGGCCTCCCTGGGGCAGAAGCATGTATTGTGCCACCCCTGAGAGGCCATTCAAAATGACACCACAGGTCTGCTACTCCAACCTGTGTAAGTAGGTGCATGCACCCCTTACTTGGATATAGGTTACCTATATCTATTCTAAATCACTACACATAGAAACCTATCAGTCACCCCTATGGCAGGCCTTATCAATCCTGAAGGCAGGGTGCTGGGTTTTGTGTGAGAGGGTGCCCCTGCATGAGCAGAGCCCCTCTGCAGCCTTCGGAATCTATTCTCCGGGGTTGTCTGTGATGCAGCCAACCATATACACTTAAGTGCATTATAACCTCGCGGTAAATGCTAACTTTAAAACGGCTGCTTAGAAACATGTTGTGTTTGGTGTCAAACACCTTGGAATCATATCTCCACACCAGTAACAGGTGTGGGAGGTATGATTCCTCCCTTTTAGAACCACTACTATGGGTCACCGGTCTACCCGGTACCCGCTTTCTCGACCTAGGCAGCACAAAATGGATGCTGCCAGCCACAGACACGAGTCTGCCCTCCTGCTGCTGAGCCAAGCTCGAGTAGAGGAAGGCCTGGCAATATGTTTCCTGTCACAGGGAGGTGTGACCACCTCCCAGACAGGCTTTAGTGTATTGAGGCTGGGTGGGTGCACTCTTACAGTGCCAGAAAGTCTGCCCTGGGGGCACATTTGGTGTCCCTGTGCATAGTCCAGCTCAAACCGGTTGCAGGAGCTATTTGCTCCTGCTCTGGCGCAAAACTGGACAAAGGACATGGGTGTAGCCACCCCTCTGTCCTCACCCTCCCCTAGGTGGGTCCCCAGAGTTAGTCCAACCCCTTCCTTGGGTATAAAGTAGGAAACCTGACTACAGGACTTTAGATTTTACCTGGACTAAACTCTGCAAGCAGAAACCAAGTACTTCGACGGTCTACACTTCGCTGGACGACAGAAGAATCTCCCTTGGAGTAAAGGAGTTACTCCCCTGCAGCAGCAGGCACCTAAACGCATCTGACCAGTTTGCATCTCCCGAGCTCCTGAGGACTCTGAAGATTTCTGCAACACAGGAGGTGGGTTCCCGAGCGTCCCTGAGGTCGATCTGCTCTCTCAGCAATCCTGAGACCAGTATCCCTCGTGGGGACCGTGCAACCCGAACCCCTGTGCACCGTGTACTTTTGCAGCAGCATATGCTTTTCGGCGATCTCTGAGGCTGTGCTTTGGACTCCGTGTAGTCCCGACCCCAAGCAGCATTTCCACCAAAGATCTCCGGCCTCCACTCCACGAGTGCTCTGTGGGCTGGTGTTTTGTGATTCAGCTCGAGGTCCCTTCGCGATCCCTGGTCCGTTGGCCTGTGGGTCCTGGAGAGGGTCACTTTGATTTTCCTTGGGCTTCCCTGGTTGCTCCAGACGTGCCCTGACTCCCCATAGCTTGGAGAGTCTCCTGGACCTCGCTGGTCCATACTGTAACTTGTTTCCTCTGCCCGCGTGGGTTGCCTTTGCCAAGGCTTGTTGGTGTTCAATCCGGACACTGACCCCTCAGCACTCGACATCCTTCGTGGGACAGCTCACCTCCGGACTTTGGTCGTCGTCGACGTCTCCTGGTCCCCGTGGCTGCAGAGTCAAGCATCCTATCTTCACACCTGAAGCACCCGACATCGGTGGGCATTCGTCTATCGAGCCCCTGGTCACCCTGAAGTGACCCTGACTCTGTCCCCTCTGCTTTCAGGTTCTTCTCACCTCGGATCCAGGATTGGATTCCACCGGACACTTTTCATCTTCCTGGCAGCAGTACTTCTTCGCATCACGCCATTGAAAACGACGATAGTTTCCGACACCACTTGACCCCTATGCACCCGGCTCCTCTGGGATAGGTAACACGGGTACCTCGGTACTCACAAGGGTGCTGGCCTTAGAACCTTCTATGTTCCAAAGGGTTTGCTTGAAGTCCTCTCCGAAGTGTCCTTAAACTGTAATTTTCCAACCGTGACTTTCCCATAGAGTTGCACGGAGCTCGCGTGTGTGTTCCCACACTGCACCCATCCTCCGTGGGCTCCCTGTGTCCTCTACGTGCTCTAGGCACTGTCTATTGAAGTCGTGGTTGTTATACCATTTTTTAGTGTATGGTTCGGTCTCCCCTGGAGCCCGCTGTGGATTGTGCTATTTACTGTCGTTCTATTGATTAGGGATTGTGTGCTTTATGTTCTAATCTCACATAGAGATTAGTAGAGTGTTTAGTAATAAATATATAAAAAAATATGTAACACTTGTGTGGTTCTCCCCTCATTTGGTCACTTAGGAGGTTCTGTTCTGGTAAAACAAGCTGCTTTACATTCCTTCAAGATTAAGCCTGAAGGCTGCTCTCAATAGCTACCACTAGGATAGCTTTCATAAAGGTTATCTTTGACCTAATCATCAATAAGGGTTGTTTGGACTGGTGCAAGGTGCCCACTTTAATTAGTGGACAGCATATACCAGGCCAACTTCTCACAGCTTGGATGGAGGAGCAGGGGGGGGTCACAGTACTCACACACTGGGGGGCTGTGACTTCCTGCAGCTCCAAGTCTACCTCCATGTCGGAGCCGGAGCTGTCCTCGATCAAGGTGGTCTCTTCTTCCTCGACAGTTGGCTCTTCTTGGGCATGTTCTTCACCAAAGATGTAGGGAGTGTCGTCTATGGCCTTTTGTGACATTTCCAGGACGGGTAGCAGAGTTTTCATTGACCGAAAGGACTTACAAGTGCCACAGTCAGCTTCCTTGTGGTCGGGTGAAAGGCACAGATTGCACACAGTGTGTTGGTCCGTGTGTGGGTATTTTGCGTGGCAATGCAGGCAGACTCTACAAGGCGTGCGTTCCAGCAACACATCTTCATAAGGGCGGGTAAGACACCAAAGGTAGGCTAAAAAGGGCGGACAAATGAATTTGAACTGATGAGTTTTTCAAATGGATGCAGATATTGAAAGCGCCAATGAGAAGCAATACCGTCAAGGACAGTAAAGACCCGAGGAATCAAACTGAATCGAAGCATGGAGCCAAGGCGCACACGTCCAAACCAGACGACAGAGAGAAAACAATCTAACAATGGAGTAGATGCCCATGCGCAATATTACTGAGAGAACTCGTGACTCGAAAGTCTTCTTTGAAGAAAAACAACTTGCACAACTCCAGACCCAACACTAGATGGCAGGAGTATGCAGAACATGTGTATCTATACCATCGAACGCCTGCTTTCTGCTAATCCGCCATTCTTGACACGCCTTTGTCTGGCCGCATTCTAACTCTTCAGCATTCACTTGCACCAGGGCAGTACAGAAATAACTGTCCAATTTACAAAGTTCAAAGGCAGTCAGATCCAGAAAACCTGTTCATTTCTAAACTCTTCCATTGTTCGTTGCATTTTTATCAACAGATCCCTGGTGATATTTTTCTCACGTGTCCTTTGTTTCCCATGAATCTCCCTGCACAGCCCCTCACAAAATTGACTGTTCATTGTTCACAGAATTGATGCTTGTTTTTAAAAAAGGGTTTCAAATAGAGAAAAGATATTACATGAAAATATTGAATTGTTTTACAGGGGATGGCAGGTCATCTTTAATGTGGCGTTTTTGGGGGGATTTGCACTATAGAGGTATTTCAATGAAAAGGAGTGGTTGGTGTTGAATAAAATAGACTTTCGAATAGGCCTTGGTAGCTGGAGATGCGCATCATTCTTCATCCTTACTGTGAGTGGCAAACATCAACCAATTTCCTATTCAACATAAGCAACTGCATCCGCGTAAAACTGCTTTTTCTGACAATGAGCTGCATCTCGGGATCTAATTATATTTTTCAAGTATGCTATTTGAAAGATTTCGGAGTAGTCTTCTCTTGTAAGTGGCATAACATGCCTCATACAGTCTTGAACGGTGTCAGTTTTTGTAAATATTGTGGTGCATCGGAAGTAGTGCATGGAGCAAATACACCATTGTATGCTCACAATCCTATTTGTATCTTCTTAGGGTACAATGTTTTAATGGCCTACCCTGTAAAATCACATTGTAAAGGTTTTCAAAATACATAACGGGACTACAGTTTAATACAATTTCTATTTGTTTGATGTGAGGCCTGCATTAAAAGAGGAAAAACACATGCCCTGGAACACTTTCCATCACAAGCATGATTTACATAATTGCTGAAGCTGATGACATTAACCGCACATTAATACATGTTGTCTGCAACAGGTCGATCTATCAGGAGGTTAGGCATGTGATGGCGAAAACATATGGGGCTGCCACAGCTATTTTATCAGCCGTTTTACAAATGGCACAAGAGCAAAATAAAAATCCCACTATTTGGTTGTAGGTCAATTTGGATAAATAAATCTAAGATATACTTGTGTGCCTTTTTGTATCAAGTATATACGACTCATTTTAGAAATAAATATGTACGCCTATTTTAAATCAACTCTTATGAACGCACATGGTTAGCATTCCTGTAACCCTGCCAAAGGTGCTTAATTTTTTTAGGTTATGACATGTACGTTTTCTAAGACCAGGAATTACAAAACCTGGTTTATTTGTACTGAGTTTAAAACATTTTTTTTTAATTAATTGCAGATGTTTTTTGTGTTCTGTTGGTCAAAACATACTTTCCCATTTTTGGGTCTGGCCTACATGTAAAGACATACAGAGTGGCTTTGGGGACTGACCTCTGCTTTTAAGTCGTCAGGTCCGTTTGCATTACTGCTGGTCGGGTGGAATAGAATAGTAGTGAAGTCTTGCGTGTTCATTTAAAACAAGTCCTGCTTTTGTAAGCTTTCATGTGGTCAAACCTGCAGGTTGGTAGTTTCCTTGATGTAGGATGCTAATCAGACAAGCTGCCTAATGAACTGGGAAGATTTTGATGGTTAGCAGCAGGAATGTCGTATTTTATTTTCAAAAGCAACATGGAAGCAGTGTAGTAGGCTCCATTCAGTAGGTGATAAGGCCGGGTATAGTTAGCAAGTTACGAATCATTATTTAACAGACACGCTGGACAGGATCACGGTATGCGCGCCTGACATGTAACATAGTTCAGTTTAGGTAGTAATCGCAGGACTAACATGGTCAGGTGGTTACTACTCATTTATGATCCCACTCCACTATCATTCCTAAAAGCACCTCAAACGTCATGGAGCTCCATGGATTTGGCCAGCAACCTGTCGAATTCCTCCCTGATGCGTAATTCAGAACTCCCTACTCAGTACAATAAGAGTAAGTGATTTGCACACAGCAAACTGCGCCGCTTTGCAGGGACTGTGTATAGGTTTCCACATCTCTGTTGGGGGTAATTTTCCCAGCTTTGCCAATAGAATAAGTTTAGGCTTCTGTTAGTTGGCCACTTTCTTACAAAATTCACCAGTGGAAGGAATTCCCACTGCAAATGCACACTTGGCTCACTAACTAGGGGATTTTTTTTTTTTTTTTTTAATCTTTCTGCTCCTTTTGGAGTTCTGTAAGCTCTGGAAAGATGAATGGCCTTTTTCAGTTGGAGTTGCATATTTATGTATGCTTAACGGGTGTTTTTATGGGCCATGTGTAAGGGCAAAAGTCCCAGGCCCAATCACTTTGTGGCTTCCTGCTCTTCGTTTCAACATGTCCGACTAACTGGAAAGATTTTGATTTGCTGGATGCATATGTGCTCTATACGATTTCTGGTACAAGTTGCTTCCTGAATGGCGTATTGGACTCTGGTATGAATGGAGTCACCAAAAGTGAATTACCTTTTATCATTAGTGGCAACTTAGTTTGTTAGTCATGGGGTACACGTTTGCCTTGCACTTTAGATTGAAAAGGATGCTTACCGGACATTTCTGGTAAATTCTTTTATTCTTAGCAGGAGCCCTCTTTTCTTGGCGGAAAAGAGAGCTGTCTGGCATCTGCAGAGGCAGCAGGGGAAAGGCATACAGGAGTCCTGTGCTCCTCTCCAGCCAGAGTGAGTCTCCAAGAGATAGCCTTCTTGGGAACTCTAGCACACAAAAGTTGACTCGCACTTCTCAGCGGTGGCGAATAAGTCTAGCCAACTGCTAACGTCAGTTGCTTTCTAGACTTTCCAAGTTTTCAGACATAGTGCCCATCAGCAGACTAGCAGGACCATTGTGCAAATCACTAAATTGGCACCTTATCAGAACAAGAGGTGGGAGGTTCAGTGAGGAATCTGCGGTTAGATAGTGCCAGTAGGTGGCGTTGTGGCTCCGCACCATCATTCTTCTCCGGATGTGACAAAAGGAGCCGCATATACGCACCACCCATATATGCTGATGCCAGTTGCTTTCTAGACTTTCCGAGCCCTCACACGCAGTGGCAGCTGGCACAGATCAGGGGGGTTAAAAAAAAAATATATATATAAACTTCACTCCTGGCACAGGAACAAAGCACCCAGGCTCCCGTAGGCCAATCACAATGCTGCATTGTGATTGGTCTGAGTGCTGTGATTCAGCGCTCAGGCAGGGACTGGGAGCCTGGCCATGTTCTTCACCCAGGCTGTAATGCAGCCTGGGTAGAGAACATACAAAGTGTGCATGACTGTTTGGCCCAAGAATGCTGGCCAAACATTCATGCGCACTTACATGGTGCCACCTCTCCTCCCCGTGCTCTGAGAGCAGAGCAGGCCCGTCCGCAAAGCAGCAGGAACAAATAAAATGATAAGCGTTAGATGAGACAGGGCATACTCCGTCGGAGAATGTAAATGAATCAATGGACACTTGTCTTATCCCCACTAGGGGTACATTGTTATCCTGGAATATTGCAGGGTTGAGTTCAAAATTCTTGTCACCGGAGTGGTTAGCTTTTGTCAATTGTTTTGACATTTGTCTTTTTCAGGAGACATGGCTCTTGACACCATTACACTGTGAGGGTTTTTTAAACTATCATGTCCCAGCGGTGAAAGGTGGAAAGGGTCGTCCCTCTGGTGGGTTAACTATATGGATTCGTCAGGAATTAAACATCACCATAAAAGAACTCCCCTCTAACAGTAATGACATCCAGGTGTTAAGATTAAAGCTAAGCCCGCTAGAGTCAATTGACATCTACAACATTTATGTCAGGGGAACAAGGGGGGGTAGGTCACAAATTCTAGCAGCACTGGAAGATCTTCTTGAGCAACACTCCGTGGGTTCTAATATTATCATAGCGGGAGACCTGAATGTAACATTTGAGCCACTTGATATAGACGACTGGCGCCTTACTGATGATGAAGATGCTCAATGGGGCATCCCACAACTGGAACTTACCCCTGTCAAGAAATGGACAGAGGTAGTCATCCAGATTAATTCCATCTGTCTTGACAAGGGATTAAGAGCATTAAATGGGAGGACGCCGCATGATAGACCGGGGCTGAGCACATTTAACAATGGGTATAGCAATAGCAGAATAGATTACATTCTGGTGAGTCTGCAATTGTGGCGCAAAATAGATGACATGGAAATAAAGGATCGATTGGAAAGTGACCATAATCCCCTGTGTGTAACCCTTGGGAAGTGGTGGCACACGCATCCACAATGTAGTGAGGTAGAATTGTGTACACTAGATGTGGTTCCAACCCAGATATGAGGCGACTCAAGTGGGCAAATTTAGTTAAACATGCTGATGTACTGACTAGCATTTCCAAAGATGTTGACAATGCCCTGCTAGAGATAGAAAAAATATTATCCACTAGTGGGAATTTAGAGTGTCATCCAGTCACATGAAAGATTTTTTGTGCACATGAGAACCCATTTTTTTTTAAGAGTTGTAAGTCTAAGAAACCGAAACCCCAAAAATCCTGTCGCTGGTATAATAACGAGTGTAGACAGGCGCTAGCTAGTCTTGGAAGGGCGATTAAAATCGGAGAGCCTGTACAGGTACGGACAGCTAGGAAGACGTATAAGAACTCGATGCATAAAGCTAAGTGCTCCTGGGACAAGAAACGTTGGCAAGACCTTAAAGAGGCTAGTGTCCAAAACAATAGTAAACAATTCTGGAGCATATTAAAATGGGAATGTGATGGCCAATCTGATGAACCACAAAATTGTCTCTCAGGATGACTGGGTTAAACATTTTAAGCCGCAGTATGCCCAATAGAGGAATACGGGGAATAATTTAATCATGTGTTTTATACTAAAGAGGCCTTTAATAGCAAGGACGTTGAGTTGGCCCTTAGAGCGGTGGTAGGTGGAAGAGCACCAGGCCCAGATGGCGTCCCTGCAGATGTGTTCATACATGACAAGGAACGATGGGGTAGGTATATTGAAATGCTGGCAAATGCCATAGCACAGGGAGCACCCATTCCGGATTCCTGGAAGGGTGCGGTAATAGTCCCCGTATATAAAAAAAAAGGGGTTAAATCATTGCCCGGGAATTATCGACCCATTAGTTTGATTGACTCATTTCAAAAGATCATGGGTAGGCTGATACTTAATAAAATGCAGGACTGGATAGATGACAATAATATCCTGTCCCCCCTGCAGGCCGGATTCCGGGCATTTACTAGCACCATCGACCAGGTGTTTCACTTTATTCTTTTATACTGGAAAGTAGTGGTTCTGAGCAAAGGCAGTCTTTATGCCACTTTTGTGGATTTGAAGTCAGCCTTTGACTTAGTACCTCGCACCAAACTGTGGGCAACTTTGAAGGACTTGGCGTTGCCAAGTGAACTTTTATCACTAGTAATAAGGCTGCATGAGGACAACTCAGCTAGAATCCGATGGGGTTCTCAGGGTATGGACACTAGCACATTTCCAGTAGAGCGCGGGGTGCGACAGGGATGTGCCATGGCACCCACCTTATTCTCGTTGTTTATCAACGGCATAGTGGACTGTATATCATCTGTGAATACTGATGCCCCAACACTAGCAGGGATTAAAATACCTATTTTAATGTTCGCCGATGATACTTTGATAATTTCGAAGACCCCTAGCGGACTCCAGCGAGCTTTGCTTATTTTTGAAGAATTTTGTTCCGCTCGTGGTCTAGAAGTCAATGTATCTAAGACGAAGTTTATGATTTTTAATTCACATAGTGTTTTTAAAGGTAAAATTTTAATGAATAACCGACCATTGGAACAAGTTAGAACATTCACATATTTGGGGGTAAATATCCAGAGTGATCTCAAGTGGAATCAGCAAACTGATCTTGCCACACTTAAACACCGGCAATTGTCAGGAGCGCTAAATGTGGAGCACAAAAAGTCACTCACAAAACCTATTAGGCCTGTGCTCCAGGTTTATGACATGAAAGTGATTAGCGCGGCCCTCTATGGCGATGAACTTTGGGGTTTTGAGAACATGTCTAAACTTAGAGCTTCTGAAAATAGATTCCTACGTAGTATCACTAATCTCCCCCAAAGTACACCACTGTGCCCTTTACTTTATGAGCTTGGTAGAAAGTCCATATCTGACATTGCAAAATTACGCCCTGTATTATACTGGCGCAGATTGTGGACCACGCCGGAATTGATGTCATATGCTTTGGGTTTTGTGGATGTTGTTAAATCAGATACCTTCCATAAGATAAGCTGGTTACGGGGAGTTAGGGATGTACTAATATGTATTGGGATGAAATCCCTTTGGGTGGATCCAATTTCAGCATGTTTTCCCTCAAAAAGGGTCCTAAAAGAAAAGTATTGGGAGATGGTGGTGTATAACACCCTGAGATGTAGTGAATCATCTTCACTAACAGGATCCTTTTTGAATTTTAAACACATCCCGAACCTTGAACCCTACTGGGACACCATAACTAAACCACTGGATAGAAAGCTGTACTTTCAGTTGAGGGTGGGCTCGTTGCCTCTCAAATCTTTTACGTCAAGGTGGTCGAGCCCAGGTGATAACAGATGCCCCATTTGTTTGTCACACAACGAAACGATTGCCCACATGTTATTTGTGTGCCCAGCTTATGCTGCTCCGCGCCGGATTTGGTTAAAGCCCGTATGCAAAATGTTGGGTACGAGGAAGAGCGCGGAGGCAGAAAGGATAATGCGCACCAGCACCCAACCGTATATTTCTATAGGAGTTGCAAAATATCTAGGGTGGATGTGGGTCATAAGGTCCAACCCAAAAGTAGCTTGAATTATATTGACTGTTTGTAACCAGAAAGTCATCGAGTGATGCAATGAAATCCACATCGCTCAAATAGCGGGTCATTTTATGTTAATTTTATGGTCGGAATCAACTAAAAAGGAGTCAATGATACTGTATAATTTAACTGTGAACTTTTAAATGTGTTATAAAAGTGGTAAGTTTTAAAAAAAATTTTTTAACTGAAAACTTGTTCTAGTGGTAATCATTATCACATGATATCTATTCTTTTTGTCACATGTTTTTTTTGGTTTTAGTCATCTTGGAAAGATCATGGATATTTATGTAAAATGCTTTTATGACAATGTGTCGAATAAAGCTTTTTGGATTCGGGTAAGAGTTATTTTATTTTTCTTTCATTCACACTGCTGCAAAGCAGTGGGGCGACGCTCCTCTGCTTTAGTGGAGGAGCCGCCACTGCTCACATGGTGCTCATCAGCAGACTAGCAGGACCATTGTGCAGATCACTAAATCGGCACTTTCAAGTTCACAGAACAGGGAGGTGGGAGGTTCAGTGAGGAATTTGCACTTAGATTAGCCACCAGAAAGACAGTTACCAAAAGTAAGTAACTTGTTCTGTTGGATACTTCTAATTGCAGATTCCTCATCTTATTAATAGATACCATAGCAGTTCCTCCCAAGGCGGTTGGTCTGTTAACAGGCTCAGATCAAAAAGTCCTGCAAGACTGAGCGAGCAAACTAAATTGACAGTCCGGTCCATCTAAGGGGGCAGTTTGTTGTGAATATATGCACCAATGCCCATGTAGCTGTCCGACACATGTCCAGGATAGACACTGTGTGCCAATGCAGAGGTAGCAGCTTTGACTCTGGTGGAATGAGCCTGTAAGCCTTATGGGGGGCTGCTTTTTAGCCAGTGCACAACATCTCTTTTTATGCAGATAAGTCAATCGCGATATGGTTTGTTTTTGTACAACCTTGCCCTTCTTTGCTCTGGAAAACCCCTACAAAGAGGTGATAGTTCCCAGATTTTCTTTGGTGCAGTCAATTTTTAAAGTTTAGTGCCCTCTTGGGGGGCCAAACGATGGAGTCGCTTCCTCCTTAGAGGGATGAGGTGGAGCAAAGAATGCTGAAAGGATGATGAAAGAGTGACCACTTTTAGTAGAAAGGAAGCTTGGGTCCTCACTCCCAACTTTCCCTCAACGCGACAAAAAGGGCCTGCAGCTCACTCACATGCATAACAGATGTTATGGCGATGAGAAAGATAATCTTCAATATCAGTCGTCTCAATGGACAACTGTGCTGCAATTCAAAAGGGGTGCACATTGAAAAAGTGAGGCCCAAGTATTGGTCTCACTGTGGCATCACAAAGGGTTTTTGCAGAAATAATTTTGCAATCCAATTAAAACATTTTTTACAGCAGGAGAATTAAGTAGCAAAGGCTGATCTGGCAACCACAAAAAAAACCTAAGAGCCAAGATGTTGCCCTAAACACTGCCTAAAGCAAGTTCTTCCTGAGCCAGAAATCAAACAAACAACAAAACTTCAGACAGCCTTATTTGAAATGGGTCAATATCTCAGGTGCAAGCAAACGTTGCAACTGGCATGCACGGATTTTGTGGAAAGACACCTCGCTGCCACGATGACTCCAACAAACTGAGAGGGAAGGTGGTCTGAGATCAACTGCTGCTGCTCAATCTCCAAGCATGGAAATGCAAATTGTGCAGGCATGGGTGCAGTTCACTGATCTGCAACAGAAGATCCTCCCAAAGCAGCAGCTTGATTGGAGGACAGATGCCTATGCCCAGGAGTTCCAGATAGTACACTCCTGGCGAATGTGATGCCAATTATATGACTAGGGCCATGTCGTTCCTGATCTTCAGAACTTTGGGCAGAAGTGGCAGGAAGGTATACAGGAGCCCCCAGCTCCACTCTAGACAGAAAGAGGCAGACAAATGATGGACGGTATGTGGAACAAATCAAACATTCACCCCCAGCCAAGAGATCTGGGTTATAGCCATTGTTCTTTTGCTCACCAAGCCACCCGTTTAGACCCAGCATTATGCAAATCAGTCTTGACCCTGCTCCTCATGGATCAGTCCAGCACGAACTGCCAAGCCAGGTCCTCCCTGGAACAGAAATAAGCATCCTGGGACCAGTTTCGGGGTATCCCCCCTCAGCCAGGCTAGCTTGAATCCAGTGGCACAGTGAGCCCTGGGACTTGCGTCTGGGCATACCCAGCGCACTTAGGGAGAGAAAGCAAAAGATAGACAAATGATGTACAGAAGGCAGAACAAATCAAACATTCACCCCCAGTCAAGAGATTTGGGTTAAATCCATTGTTTAAAAAAAACAATGCATTTAGGCCCAGATCTATGTACTTGGGCGAATGTTTGACATTGTTCAGCATTCTGTCCATCAATTGTTCTTTTTGCACCACTCTAGACAGAAGGCATCTCAGAGAGAGAACTGTTTCGGAAACTCCAATGCACAAGAGTGCTGAGATTGAGCATTCTCAGCAGTGCCAAAAAGACAACCAGGGTTCTCCCCGTTGCTGAAAGATGTCCTGTCCCACCTCTGGGTACAAATGCCATGTGATTCACTAAGCATCAGTGGCTGCGTTACTCTGCCCTGGTTTTTAGAGATCCCACCAGTTTGTTTACCAACAGATTCCTTGGCTGTCCATGCACTTCCAGGGGTGCAGAGCCTCCTGACAGGTCCCAACTTCTCGCTGTACCACATGACATTGATGTTGTTCATACGCACCTGCACCAGCCTTCTACTGATAGTGTTGAAAGCCTTCCTGCTCACCAAGTAAATCTCCCTCAACTGCAAAAACTGATGAAGTGGTCTCCGCTGGAGAACAAAGGCCTCTGAGCTCCACCACAGATAGCCTCCTTAACTCAGTAGTGATGCATCCGTGTCAACTCTGGGCGAGGTAGTGAGAGAGGTCTGCCACAGATCAATGGCCATCACTGCAGATATTTTGCAGTCTGATCTGAAATCCGGATATAATCAAACTCCCCTGATGCTGAGCCTCCTGGATTTTAGGTCCTAATCTAGGGCCTTTATGTGCCACCTGGTATGGTTGGCCTGCAGGAGGTCAGCAACACCAGGAGCCTCCGAGTCCTCACACTGAGATCAAGGACCAAGGCTGAAACATCAGGATCATAGCCTCAATATTCTGAAATCTCCACTCAGGGGGAAGGCACAAAGCTGTACTATATCCAGAATAGCTCTGATGAACCGTAGCATCTGCGGAGTCAGGTGAGATTCTGGCACATTGATAGTGAACCCCAAAGATGTTCTGAGGTTCGCTGTCTGGAGATGGACTACTGCTTGGGGCAAGCCCACCTTCTACAGTCAGTAGTCAAGGTAAGGGAAGACTAGTGCAGCCTTGACATCAAAAGGTATGCTATAACCATCAGCACCATCTTCTTGAACACCAGAGGGACACTGGTGAGACCACAAGAAGGCACGGTAAATTGAAAATGCTCCTGGTCCACCGTGAACCGCAGGTAGCGTCTGCAGGTCCAATCTCAACATCCATAGGGTCCAGGGCTGATAGGACCTGGGCTAGTGTGAGCATCTTTAATTTGTCCTTTGACAGGAAGGATTGAGAGGGCAAAGATCCAAAAGAGGATGAAGGCCTCCGTCACAAGGAAGTAACCGGAGTAACACCCAGTTCAGACCTCAAAGTCCAGAACCCTCTATGGCTGCTTTCGTCGAAAGAGCCTGCACTTGAGGGGGGCGTGGCTTGGCACCAGCCGTGATGGCGGCGTAGCTTCTGCGCTCCGCCGGGGCCTGCGACAAAGCCCGCAATATCCATACATCAGCCGGCACCTAGAGCGGTGAAAGTGCCGGTCCTGTTTTCCTGAAGGTGGACAGCCGGATCGACGACGGGGCAGGGCCTTGCCAGCCGACAGCTCTGGGCTAGCAGCGTGAAGGAGGCGGAGTCCCGTTGTGCACCAGCCAGGGTTGAGAGCCTGCAGCCAGGAGACGCCGCTACGTGAGGCCGCGGCGCTCTGCCTCCAACAACTGCAGACTCCGTTGATGCCACACGGAGCGGAGAGGGAGTGATTGGATGCCCCCCAGAGCCGGGACCGGAAACCAGCTGAGGCGATCCCTGCGCCGCGAGGCTGTGCAACCCGGCCGGCCTCTTGCGACCTGGAGGTGAGGCGGTGCCCATACCGAGAGGGGACGAGGCCCTGAGAGTTGCAGTGGGCCCCCTCCAGCTACTGCGGCGCTCTACAGGTTGGTGCGCAGGGGGCATTGGACTTGCGGGCAGTGACTGGCGGCCACACAGTGTTCGGCCCCCGGCGCGTGAGGACTTTGGTCACACCTGAGTGGGGAGGGCGCGACCAGAGACTGCCCCCGGGACGGGGCCGGACTCTGAGGAGGGGGCGCAAGACAGCGACTCACCTGGCAAGGAGCCGTCCCTTAGCTCCATCATGGCGGCGATGCAGACAGTGGGGACCAACTTGGAAACCAAAATCGACAAGGTCACGATCGAGATGAATCTAATGAGGGCGGACATGCGCAAAACCTCCGAAAGAGTTACGGCAATGGAGGAGCATATAGGGGAGCTCCAGTAGACGACGCGCAAACTGGAGGAACAGGTCCAAAAGTTGGTGCACCAGCACAAGGCAATGGCACTGCAACTGGACGATCAAGAAGGGAGGGCACGCCGGAACAATATTCGCGTGGTAGGTGTGCCGGAAGGGGCAGAGGGTCCCAGCGTGGACCTCTTTCTCGAAGACCTTGTCCTAAACCATCTTAAGCCCAAGAGACTGTCACCGTTGTTCTCAGTGGAAAGGGCACACAGGGCCCCAAACCAAAACCTGGGGGCCCTCCTCGAACCATCATTGCGCGCATCCTGAACTTCCGGGACCGCGACGCCATTCTGCAAATGGCCAGGGTCAAAGGCGACCTCTTGTATGAGAACACGACGATTCGGTTCTTCGCTGACTTCACCTTGAAAGTTCAGCGAGAGAGGCGCTCCTTTGAAGGGGTGAAACGCACCCTCAGAGACAAGGGTCTTAAGTACATGATGTTCTTTCCTGCCAAACTCAAGGTTGTGGAGGGCGACAAATCCTGGTTCTTCACGACACCCGAGGAGACTCAGCTATGGCTGGATGAAGGCCCTCCCCAGACTAATAGACAGCGAGAGGATACAGATTGGCGGGGCATCGGCTACCGATCCCTTGAATCGGCGCGGGGAGAGGATGAGATCCGAGTCCAGGTCCAGAAGTTCTCGCTCTTTGAGCCCTGCAGGTGGTGCAGCGGGTACTGAGAAGTGAAGACTTGATTCATCTGGTTGATTGGTTCTTTGTTTCTTGTCCAGGCCTGAGGTATGGTTTCTTGTCGATGTCGTAACTTGGTGATCTCCCATTCTTGCTGCTATTTATGGGCCATGTATTTATGGGCCAGAGGCCGGGCGATGCACAGACTTGCTTGATATCTGAACTCTCACATGTGGTTGGGCAGAGTTGCGGGCTCGGGGGGGGGGGGAGAGAGAATGTTGTTGGGTGGTGGCGCCAAGCAACCCTACATTAGACACAGTTATTGGGTCGACAGGTGCTCTGCTATTGGGGATGTGGGTGGTTCCAGACCTACAAGGCAGGGTTGCCGGGAGGGGGGGGGGGATTGTTATGGGTTTTTTTTTTGTTGTATTATGTTTCTTTTTGGTTGTGCATGTTTCAGCACATTGTTTGCGCTTCAGAAGGGACGAGACTAGTGATTGTACAATCAATAGGAATATCCGAATGGGACAGAGACCGGGATGGGGGGGAGGGGGGAGGGGATGGGGGGAGGGGGGAGGGGAGGGGGGAGGGGGAGGGGAGGGGGGGGGGGGGGAGGGGGAGGGGGGGGGGGGAGGGGGGAGGGGGAGGAGGGGGGGAAGAGAAAGAGGGAGGGATCGCATGACATTCTACATGGGGACACGACATACGAGGACCTTAACAATTCTTTCGTGGAACGTGAATGGCCTAGGGGATAAGATAAAACGCACCATGGTCCTTCAGTATCTCCGTCGACACTCCCCGGACCTCGTGTTACTTCAGGAGACCCACCTCAAGGGCACTCACTATTTGGCAATGAATCGCTATGGCTACACACTTAGGGCACACGCCGGCTTTACAACTGGCTCCAGGGGCACCTCTATACTCATTAAGAACTCACTCCCCCTCGTCATAACGCGCATTTGGACTGATCATATGGGTCGTTAGGCGGCCCTCTCGGGTACGTGGGAGGGGCAGGTACTTAACGTCTGCTCGGTCTATATCCCACCACGGTTGCATGACACTACACTCCCTGACCTTAGTGGACTGCTATTGGACTTACCACAGGGGACTTTGATTCTCGGGGGGACATGAATGATACCATGTATCCGGATGTGGACAGGGAGTCATGTTCACTCAGTCCTCGGGACTCACGGGTTTTGTCTACATTTACACACGCACTGGGACTGATAGACCTCTGGAGGAGTCACAACCCTGACCTGAGACAATACACACACATATCGGCAGCCCACGGGAGTAGCTTGCGGATAGACTATATTTTCACGCACAATGCCTCTGCAGGACTCTTCGGGGGGTGATGCCACAGAGCACGACTCAGACCACTCGCCAGTGGAGGTTCAGATGTGCGGGCCGCGGCGAGAGCAATCTCTCCCACCGCGCTTGGACCCCACCTTGTTTAGAGATCACGACTTTAGGGATCAGTTTGAGGAGCGCACAACTCAATACTTTGCTGATACCGTTGGATCGGTCAGACTGTATACTCTGGGAAGCATACAAAGCAGTGGCCAGGGACTTTGTTCAGGTGACCAGTGGCACTAGGTGTAAAGAAAAACGTGCACAATGTGACGCCTTGGAGCTAGAGATCCTTACCCTCGAAAAGACGCTAGACCCAGAGCTTGTGACCGATGCCGAACGTATTCATAAACTCAAACAGAAGAAGCTCAGGGATCTGGAAGAAAACGCTGCTCGTGCGCATGCGTTAGCAACGCAGAGGAAGGTCTATGATCTAGGGGACAAGGCCAATAAGCTTATCGCGTGGCTTGAGCGGCGGGACATGAGTCGCAACTGGGTATCGGAAATTAGAACTGAGGAGGGCGTGCGGGGCGGCGCAGAGCTGGCGGAGGTGTTTGCGGATTATTACGAATCTGTCTTATCGATCGCAGACTCTGCGGGAGGAGGGCAAGTCTACGGAATTTCTAAAAGACCTGAACATGAGGGCACTTGGGGAAGAGGATAGAGCAGCGCTGGATTCCGTCCTGAGGGTGGAGGAAGTCGAAAATGCTATTCAGGACCTGCAATCCGGTAAGGCGCCGGGCCCTAACGGGCTTCCGACGGAAATGTTTAAATGCGTGGCAAGCAAACTCACCCCATACATGCTCAACATGTTCCATGGAGCAAGGGACGAGGAGGTACTCCCGGAAGACCTACGCATGGCGACCTTTGTGGTTATTCTTAAAAAAGGGAAGCCCCACGATCTCTGCAGTTCGTAGAGGCCTATCTCCCTGGTAAAGTTTGAAGCCAAAGTGCTGGCCAAAGTCATAGCCAACCATATAGGCCCGGTCATTCAATCCCTTATACTCCCGGACCAATCCGGTTTCATGCCACACAGAAGCACCAGGCTCAACTTGCGCCGCCTGTATGGAGTGATGCAGATGACTCAGGTGCGCGGATACACTGGCCGCACTACTGTCCCTTGACGCGAAGATGGCGTTTGACAGTATTGAATGGACAAACTGTTTGCTGTTCTAGACAAAATTGGGTTTGGCCCTAATATAAAACAATGGATACGTCTCTTGTATACAGGTCCGAAGGCACGCGTTGGTGTCAATGGCAACATTTCTAGAGCCTTTGAGCTTTATCGGGGCACCCGGCAGGGATGTCCGCTATCGCCGATGCTCTTTGCACTGGCGCCACTGGCTGTGTGGATACGGGGGGACCCAATAGTGAGAGGAATAGACCGGTGGGGGCTGGGAGGAGTGTATATCTCTCTATGCCGATGACATCGTTTTGTATGCCCACAACCCCCAACAAACGTTTCATCGCCTCATACACATTATACAATCCTTCGGTACTTACTCAGGATATTGCGTCAACTGGGATAAATCCCTGGTGTTCTCATTGGCGGGAGAGCTACCGCCCCTATAGTCGCCATGTTCAGAGCTGATCCCTAGGGAAACGTTTAAGTACTTGGGTCTCTGGATCACCAAGAATGAGGACAAATTCATGCGGCTAAATGTACAGGCACAGTTGGTTCCATTGCTGGAAGATATCGCACATTGGAGGCACCTCCCCGTCTCCCTGATGGGTAGGGCGGTCCTTTTTAAAATGATGGCCCTCCCACTTCTATTGTATATAGTCCAGAACACCCCGTACCTGATCCCAGAGACGTTTTTTCGTTCCATTGAATCTGAGCAGCGTGCATTGCTAGGGGGCGGGGGGGAAGTAGCCCCAGAATCGCACTTAAAAAACTTCTGAGAGGAGTATACGACGGGGGCCTCGCTGTTCCTGACATACAGAAGTACTACTGGGCGTCTCAGCAAGTAAATATCAATGGGTGGGCCTTCTCGCCACTAGAGGAACCAGCTTACAGGGTGGACCGCTTGGCCTTCGGAAATAATAGCTACTTGACGGAGCTTTATCGGAAAGGGAGGGGGTAATCCGCTTATCCCGGTACATACCCGAACGGTGTTGGAAATCTGGCGTAAGGCAACCAAAATGACTGGGTGGGCACAAACTTACGGAACAAACTCCTCTGTGGGAGGGTGGACAATTGGGTGAATTGACACGACTAACGGGCTTCCGGAAATGGAGCCTAATAGGGATTGACCGTCTTGGGGACGTCTGGAAGGCCAGGAAAATGGTGGACTTCGACACCTTGCAGAGCCAGTTTCAAATGGGGAGGGGGGAGTATTTGCGGAACTGACAGCTGCGCCATGCGCTTCATTGCCATCTCCATGAAGGTACCCAGCTACTTTGTTGTATTCCGCTTTAGGGGGTCCGTATATAGGTTTTCCTGAATCATGTCCTTATATAGGCACAATTCTCATTGCCCTTATATAGGCATAGAATCCCTGTCCTTATTTAGGCATTAACCGTGCACTCCAAATACAGGCATGGTCACCGACATCCGTCCACCCTAACGTCACAACGAGTTCTTAGAAACCAGACCCTTAAGCTTCGGGAGTTCCCTAGCACAGGACTATTGATTTCTCCAAGAACTCATCTATTATGTATGAACCATTATACCTTAAGGGTTCATTCCTGACGTCTTCCTATGTCCGACTTCACGTCAATGCTAACATTCCTCGACACCTACCAGGTATAAATATACCTTCCCTTGCCCAAGCAAGTTAGAGGAGACCTCGACTTCAGAGGAGCCCGTATCCCGGCCTGACGCACTGAGAAGACGCTGTCATTCCTGCATGCAGACGAATCCAGCTTCCAGTGTTCTGACTCCTTCGCGGGGTGTTAGAGTTCCAAGATCCGGCAGGAGATTCCCACCTCTCTCATTCTCAAGGTATGGAGCTGACTAGATCCTAGAGGGACTCTTGGCATACTAGACTTGGCGTACTATACTTCACATACTCTTAGTATACCAGACTAGAGAATACTCCACCTACTTCTACCTTTCCCTACACCAGGTTAGGTACACTGGGGTAGAACTAGTTTGGCGACGCATCGTATGAGTACTCGCATTTTTAGCTCATGTTATTTATGTACGTGAATATATGCTAAAAGAATGCTAGCGCAGTATTATATATTTCTACTGCTTACTCTGTACATTATTTAGCTTGCATACTGTCTTGTGATCATAACAGCACATATCTCTTACACGAGAAACAAGACTGTTCAATAAAACCCTTTTTATTGAAACGCCCGTCTTTCCTTTCTGTGTAACTCTGTAGAAACTAAGGGGCAGATTTACGAGCCCCTTGTGCCACTTTTGCGTCACTTATGTGATGCAGCGGCGATGCAAAACATGCCCCACGTTGCGCAATATTTACAACGTGACGCATCTAGGGAGATGCGTCACGTTGTAAACCCCTGCGCCACATGAAACCTGCGTCATGTTTCATGTGGGCGTTCCGGCGCAGGGTGGGCGTTCCCTCGCAGGTACGCCTCGTAAAAGTGACGCAGTGAAATCTACAAGATTTCACTGAGTCACTTTTACGCCCATGCTGCGTCAAAACCCTGCGCCTGCTTGAAGCAGGCGTAAGGATTGACGCAGCATGTTAGGCATAGCGCACCCCCGAGCCTTGCTGGAGCCGCGTCGCGCTTGCGACACGCAATTCCAGCAATGCGCCGCCTTTCCGTCGGGGGATGCGACACGCATCTGCCCATCCGTGCGCCACGGCGCGCCGCATTGTAAATACGGCGCAGTGGCGCAAGGGCAAACTTGCGTGACGCATCTTCCCTGGCGCATCCCTGCTGATTTGCAGGGATGCGCCAGGGAACGTAAATATGCCCCTAAGCATGCACGATTGACTGAGTGAAACTTATCTATTGTTTCCACGATTCTGAGACGTGTTCCGCTTCTAAAGGGAAACAAAGTAGTCATGTTTATCAGTTGCCAGAAACTACTCCCTTCTTGTTCTCAAGGAGTTTCTAGTGGCCTCTGAGCTAGCTGGCACAAGTAATTAAGTTTAATATACTCGATAGAGACATACCGACCTTAGTCCTATGTCAAACCTATAGGTTATATTATTCCAATGCGCAGAGCCTATTAGGGATATAGGAACTACACTACAACCTGACTACTCGCCACTCGAGGACCGCTTACTCCTAGATCCCATGATTGATAAGGCCATTTCCCTGACATACCAGAAACTGATCAACACCCCAGACTGTTTGGGCCCACTGCGGGAGGCTTGGGAGTCTGATGTGGGTCTCTTAGAGGACAACGATTGGGCTGAGGCGTTACAGACCCCCCGGGAAATAGCTATAAGAGCAAGATTTCGGCTGATTCAGCTCCGTATGCTCCATAGATCTTATGCTTCTCGAATAGCTTGCGTCCGAATGGGCACCTGCGAGACTGACGAATGTGTGCGGGGGTGTGGCGAGACAGGGTCCTTCTTTCATATACTGTGGTCCTGCCCTAGGATCCAAACATACTGGGAAGGTATAACTCGAGTAATGAGGAACGTGGTGGGTGAGGACGTCCCGCTTGAGCCAAGGTGGCTCATTTTGGGTGTGACTGGCGAAACGACGTGGCCGCAATGGGCCTAGCTCTGGCGGGAGGGGTGGCCAAGAGGAACATCGCCCGAGCATGGGGAGCAGGGACACCCCCCACACTCGCAGCCTGGAAGAAAGAGCTTGACTGGTGCTACGGGGCAGAACGGGTGATCTACCAGAGCCGGGGATGCCCACGGTAAGGTGAAAGATATAAGGTGCCTGGGCCAAGTACAGAGGTTATAGTTGAAGGCCGGAGGGAGCAGGGTGCACTGATGTGGGAAAATTGCTGCCACAAACTGTCACAGGAAGGTTGTTGTTGCACAGTGGGCACCTATGAAGGGGGGGCACGTCATGCACTGTGAATCCAGAATTGCATGTCTCTCGAAATCTGCTGTTATGAACCGACAATGTACTGAAGCTTGTTTATGTTCAATAAGAGACTTAAAATTTTTTTTTTTAAAAAGCCTGCACTTCCTGCAAGATGGACATGTCCTCCATCAGCTACCCTTATGGTGGTGGAAGGTGAGGTAGCAAAAACAAAAGTGGGGGTGTAGCCTCGAATGGCAATTTGGAGGACCTACTTAACTGAAGTGGTGACCTACCACCCCAGAGGAAATATCTTATCCTGCCTCCTACAGAATGCTGTGCCCCGGCAGGGGCACACCAAAGTAGTTTTACAGCTGCAGATACTGGGGATAAGCTGCACTTTGTCCCCACTGTCCCTGGTGTTGTTCTTTGTGAACTGCAGCCTCGGCCAAGAAAGGGCTAAAAGGCCTGCTGGGCAGGTCTGATGTTGGCAGAAGTGAAAACCCCAACCCTGCTTTTTCACCAAATCAGGCGAGAGCTGCCAAACGGCATGGCCATCAACAGTGCTTGGACATCTCCAGAGAAGCCCGTAGATCTCAACCAGGTCTGTCGCTGAAGTACCACACTGGTGCCTGTTGCTCAGCCCAAGGACTTGGTAATGTCCAAACCAGAACATATGAATTTTGCAGCATTCCTACCATCCTGGATGGCTTGAGTAAGGGTCGCCCCCCCCCCGTAGGTCATCCAGAAAAGCTGGTAAAATTGTGCCACTGTCTCCCAAAGTGTTACCTATCAATGGGGTCACCTGAAATGCTACCAGACCCAGGTTGACATTGCCGTACAATGAACAATTGGTCACAGTAGCAACATTTTATCAAAAACAGCATTCACAATACCAATGTAGCATAGTCTGCAGTGAATGCAATTTATTTTCAAAGCAAATATTCACTTAGTTTCGGCAACGCAGTTGCTCTTGCATTTACAGTCCAATCAAATGTTTTTGGTTGCTCCAGTGTTGGGAAAGGAAAGGATGGGGTTTTTGAGGTAAACGTGAGTGAGTAAAGGTGGTGGACAAGGGAAAGGTGATGTGACAGATATACATCCGATTCACATAGTAGGACTAATCCGGCCTAACATAGGTCACTTGTTCCAGTTATACCACATAGCAATGCATAGTCACCGATAATGAATTAGTCATCGGGACTTGTGCAGTAGTGGTAGTCAACGTTTCAACCCCTTAAAAGTTCAAGGTGAATCAAGCCTTAGCATGGGGTCTTCATCAGGACTGTGTGAACCAGGAGCACCTAGAGGCAATTGGATACTCCGTGTTAGGGGGGGGGGGGTGATTTAGAAGGTAGGTAGTGAATGCTTCGCAATTAAAGGAAAAGATTACCTAATCATTCCACCAGCTCATGAATACGGCTGGGCAGTCAGTGGGGATGGGCTCAGCTGAGCTCCAAACTACAGAGAAGAGACAGAATCAAATGAATAACTGTTCAAAGAGGCCGGGATAATAAATCACTATTCTGTTACTGGCATGGCGCTTACAGGATTAAGTGAGAAGTACGGCCAGATGTGCACGTACGGGCCTTGATGTTCAGCTGTGGGTCAAAAGATCCCTTGCAGTGACAAGATAAATCTACCAAAAGAATACAAATACGTAATTAAGGTGGTTTCCAACATATAGGATAATCTGTAGAGACATATTTAAAAGACTGCATACGGAGGGATGACTAAATGGCAATCAACCCTGTCAAATAACTTGCTATTCAAATAAGGGGATAACTGAATAAAAATAATAAACTGTTGATTCCCATGCTATTCAGATTAGGGGGCAGGCAACCAGTGAATGCACTCGGCACCTTTATCTCTATACATTGCACTCAGCACATGTGTCTCTATTCACTGGGGTTGTCGCATGTTATGCATATTGGGAGCGCTCGAGAATACACAATGTGCGCAATCAAAAAAGAAATGGATCTGCAGATAAAATAAACAAAACGACTCCGGCCCGGTTCAAAAGTCAGGCATTTGTGTGGTGGCGTGAGCATATGCGGTGATTAACAGGCGGCTGACTCTAAATCTGCTGGGAAGTCGTAGATCTGACTACTAGATGGCGATTTTGTTGCAAAAGTGCTCCCTTTCCTCGTCTAACTAAGATGAGACTCAAAAAATAGTTCAGAAATCCGGCAATCACGAATAGCTCTTGTGCGGCGAGATCACATACCTTAACATCAACCGTATTCTCGAGCGCTCCCAATATGCATAACATGCGACAACCCCAGTGAATAGAGACAAATGTGCTGAGTGCATAATGGGGAGTTGTGGGTCTAAGACTTCTGTCACACTCTGTATAACTTCAAAGGAGGCATTTTGCTTTGTAGCAGGACCAGGGAGGATAACAGGCTAGAGTCTGGAGATGTATCCAGACCACTGGCATCTTGAAGATCTTCATACCATTTATCGAAATGGTTACTTACCAGTAGGAGTAGTTTTGCATCTTGAAGAGTTTTCTATCTAGTGGTTGGGTCCGGAATAGTCTTTGTTTTTTTTTAAATTTTGTTTTGGTCGCTGTCGACAACCATTTGGTGTCCGGTACGTCCCCTGTATGACGTCAGACGGCATCCTGGAGGTAGACGTGCGTGGTGGCCATCTTCGGATTCTTTTTTCTGTCTTTATGCCGTTTAATCCTTGTGATGGTCCTTATTTATAGTTCTTATCGTTGTACTTTGCTTCCCCACCTGTTTGTGTTCCTTCTAGGGGAAGGCTGGGTGGGTCGCATGTGAATCCAGAAAACTCTTCAAGCCGCAAAACTACTCCTACTGGTAAGTAACCATTTCATTTTGTAGAGTGAATCCTTTTCTGGATTCACATGCTGTGCATCAGATTATGTAGCGGTTTCTCCCGTGTGTGGGAGGCTGTGGTGAGAGGAAGACTTAGCAAACAGGTGTTGCAGCACCCTTTGTCCAATTTGAGCTTCCTTATTTATCTGTATATCCACACAATAATGCTTTGTAAATGTGTGTGGTGATGCCCATGTTGCTGCTGCGCAGATGGCATCAATGGGTACATTTGCCATGAAAGCCAGCGTTGCTCCTTTCTTTCTAGTGGAGTGAGCTGTTGGTTGTATTGTTAGTTCTTTTTTGGCATTGGTATAGCTTAGTTGTATAGCTTGTACTATCCATCTTGCAATGGTTGCTTTAGTGACAGCTGATCCTGTATTGGTATGTGAGTAAGCCACAAACTGTTTTGTTTTCCTCACTAGTTCCGTTTTTTGCAGGTAGTATAATAGAGCTCTCCTTACATCCAGGGTGTGGAGGCTTCTTTCTGCCTTAGTTTTTGGTTCCTTGAAGAAAACTGGCAAGATGATGTTTTGATTCAGATGATACTTAGTTACCACCTTCGGTAAAAACTGTGGGTTACTTTAAGATTACCTTATCCTTGTGGATTTGTAAATATGGCTCTTGTACAGTTAATGCTTGTAGTCCACTTACTCTCCATAGTGATGTTATTGCAATGAGAAATGCTGTCTTAAGAGTGATATGTTTGATATCCGCTGTATACATGGGTTCAAATGGTTTCCCCAGTAGCTGAGACAGCACCGTATTTAAACTCCAAGTTGGTACAGGAGCAGTTCTTGGAGGAGCCACTCTTTTTGCTCCTTCCAAAAATCTTTTGATGAGTGGTCTAGTAAAGAAACTTTTGCATGTTTTTCCTCTTGTGTATGCCACTATGGCCGCGAGGTGTACCTTTAGGCTTGAAAAATTGATGTTGCTGTCTAAGAGGTAGGTAAGATATGGGACTACTGTTTCCTGTGTATTTATTGTAGTAGTTTTGTTGTTAGCGGTGCACCATGTGGTATATCGCTTCCATTTAGCTGTATAGCATTTCCTTGTTGACTGTTTTCTTGCCTCCTTTAGAACCTCCATGGTTCTGGACGGCAGTTTGAGGTGTCCAAATTCTATGTATTCAGGCGCCAGGCTGCTAATTGTTGCTGTTTCTGGGTGAGAGATTTGACCCTGTTGCATTGTTAGCAGGTCCTTGTCTGCTTTGATCCTGATCATCTCTCCTTTGGAGAGTTCTAGGAGAGTTGAGTACCATGTCTGTCTTGGCCAACGGGGGGCAATCAGAATCATATTTGTTCCTGGTTCGCTTGCTTTTTGTAGTACTCTTTGTATCAGGGGAATTGGTGGAAAAGCGTAGACAAATGTCTGAGACCAATTGAGTGAAAGCGCATTTCCCCTTGACAGGTGGTGTGGAAACCTGGATGCAAAGTTCCGGCATTTCTTGTTCTGCATTGTTGCAAAGAGATCCAACACTGGCGTTCCCCAGATGTTGAACAGGTCTTGTACGGTTTGCTTTAGCTCCCATTCGTGTGAGCAACTGTTTTGTCTGCTTAGCCGGTCTGCTGTGATGTTGTCTACCCCTAGTAGATGTACTGTTTGCAGATTGATTTGCTGTGGTATTGCCCATTGCCAGATTTCTTGCGCCAGTTTGCTTAGGGGAAAGGATTTCGTTCCACCCGGTTTGTTCAGGTAAAACATTGTCGTTGTGTTGTCAGTTTGTATCAGGATGGTTTTCCCCTGAATCTGTTTCTGGAATGCTTTGAGTGCCAGAAGAACAGTTTATTTCTAAGAAGTTGGTGTTTTATGGATCCTCTTCGCTCCATCTCCCATGAATCTGTAGTTGGTTCAGATGTGCTCCCCAACCGTTGAGGGATGCATCTGTGGTGATTGTCACAGATGGAGTTGTGTTCTTGAAAGGTCTCCCCTGTGCTATGTTGTTGGATGCCCACCATTGTGTCTCTGTCTGTATCCTTTGATACACTAGATCTTCCCAACTCCCTGTGGCTTGTGACCAGTTGTTGGCGATCCATTCTTGGAATGGTCGCATGTGTAGGCGAGCGTGAGGGATGAGTGGGATGCATGATGCCATCATGCCCATAAGTTTCATTACCTTCCTCACTGTCAGAGACTGTCCCTTCTGGTAGAGGGCTGTTTCCTTGTAGATAGCTTGTATCCTGTTTTGTGTGGGGTACGCCTTTGCGTTCTTTGTATTTAGTCTTGCCCCCAGAAAGGTTTTTTCCCTTTGTTGGTTTGTTGATGATTTTTTGTGGTTTATTGAGAAACCTAGGCCTTGAAGTGTTTGGATTGTTTTCTGAACCAGTTTGTGGCATATTTGTCTTGTGCGTCCCCTTATTAGCCAATCATCCAGATAGGGGTATACATGGATCTTTTCTCTTCTTAGGTAGGCGGCCACTGTGGCCAGACACTTTGTGAACACCCTTGGAGCTGATTTTATTCCGAACGGGAGTACCTTGAATTGGTAGTGTGTTCCGTTGTGTAGGAATCTTAGGTACTCTGTGCGTCTTGTTCATTGGAATATGTAAATAGGAGTCTTTGAGGTCTATTGTTGCTAGGAAATCTTTTTGGATTTGTGGGATTATTTCTTGAAGGGAACACATTTTGAAGTGTTGTGTCCGTATGAACTTGTTTATGAATCTCAAGTCCAAGATTGGTCTCAGGGTTAAGTCTTGTTTTGGTACCAGGAAGTATGGGGAGTAGTTTCCTTTGTGCCGTTCCTGTTTTGGTACTGTTTCTATTGCCTGTTTTAGACACAGTTCCTTGATTTGAGTTTAGCAGTGTTTGTTCTTTTTTGGATAATTTTCTTATTCTTGGTGGATTTGCAGGTGGTGGATTTGTTAGCTCTATGCAATATCCGTGTTGTACCAAATTTAATATCCATTTGTCCGTTGTAATCCTTTCCCACTGGTTGTGGAAGAAGGATATTCTTCCCCCCCACTGGTGTTTTGTGTGGGTCCTTTTTTGTGTGGAAGTCAGTTGGAGGTTTGGCCTCTTCCTCTGGCGTTTCCTCGCCCTCGAAAGGGCTGCTTCTATTGTTGCCAGCCCTGGTAACCAGATTGTTGACCCATTTGTTGGCTTGTGTTTTGCCCCTGCGATTGTTGTGGCATCTGCTGGTTTTGGCCGAAGCTGCCTCTTCCTGTGGTCTTTCCGTTAAGAGAAACCTCCTCTCCTGAAAGATCCTCTTTGCTGTAGGGCCCCCATTGCCCTGGCTGTTTCATTATCCTTCTTGATCTGCTGAAGGGATTCATCTACTTCCTTGCCAAATAACTCTTGTCCGTTAAGAGGTCTGGTGATAATTGAGGTCTGGACTTCTTATTTGAATCCAGAGATCCTGAGCCAGGCATGTCTTTGGAGTATGGTTCCTGTGCACATTTGCCTGCTTGCGGTGTCTGCTGCATCTGGTGTAGATTTGAGGCAGGTATTAGCTACATTTTTTTTCCCCTCTTGAACTGCCGCTCTTGCTCTTCTTGTCCTCCTCTGGGAGTTTGTTTATAGACTCCTCCATTTCATCCCACTGTTGGTGGCCGTATCTGTTCAGCAGGGCATTTGAGTTGGCAATGCGCCACTGCGTTGCTGCCTCTTTCTCCATTCTTCTGCCCACTAAGTCCATCATTTTACTCTCCTTTTCTGGAGGAGGTCCTGTATTGGAGACTGCGTTAGCTCTCCTTCTGGCCGTTGTTACGATGATGGAATCTGGCGTAACGTTTCCCTGTATATATTTTGTGTCCTTTGTAGAGGGTTTATATTTTTTCTCCACTCTAGGAGTTACCCCTCTGTTAGATGCTGGCTCTTTGAAGGCTTCCTTGCCTTGGTACAGAATACTTGGCAACATGGGAAGATAGTGTTCCTTTAGTTGCAGGTGCCAGGGTTTCCAACAGGAAACATTTATCCCCCTTTTCTTCCTCTAGGGGCACCCCAAACTGGTTTGCAGCCCTTTTAACAATTTCATTGTAGGAGGCAATGTCATCTGGGGTAGAGGCCTTCGAGGGATAGTTGCAGATCTCTTCCTCCGGACTCTGTCGAGATCGTTCCATTCGTCCTCGAAGTTTTCTTCGTTTTCTTCGTTTTCCTCCTCCTCCGGTACGTTATCGTATTCCTCGGGGTCTTCGCCTCGAGGTTCCAGCGTTGGTGGGGATTGGAGGATACCATCTTCCTCTTCTTCGGCGTCCTCCGCCTCTTCAGCATCGACGGTTTCAGGTTCGACTTCCAGAGCTTTAGGGATTTGATACTCCCTTAGTGAGTCGTCGAACTCCTTTTTCCTTTGCAATAGCGCAGCCATTTCTTCCTTGAGTCTTCTTTTCGACTTAGAGGGCCCTTTCGGCATCAGATGCCGGGGTCTTCCTTTTCTTTGACGTAGACGTTAGTCTTCCGCGTCGATGCCTTTTTAGCGGGTTCGGTGTCGTGGACCCTTTGCTTAGGAGCCTTGTGCGACTTCCCCTCTTCGGCAACCTTTGGGTGGGTGCTGTGGGTTTCTTTCGGTCGCGGCTGACCTTCGATCGCCTTTTTGTTCGGCGTCGGGGCTGCCTTGGCTGTTTTTTGGTTTGTGGCCCTTCGGTTCCGACGGATCTTTGGTTCTTACCTTGTCAGTCTTTTTCTTTGATTCCTTCGTCGTCTTTTCTCGGCGTCCTTTTCTATAACTTCGACGTCCGATCCTTCATGTGTGGATTCCGCAGGAGCTGCGTGTGCCTCTTCGTCGCTCGAGAAACCCATCTCGCTCATGGTAGGCTTTGCTGGCATCCACATCGTGGCGTAGTGGGCCGGTCTCTGATTTTGGCGTGTCCTGAGAGTTTTCGGCAGGAACGCTGCACAGGCCTCAGTCTTTATCCTGGTAATCCTTGGGTAGGCAGAGGTTGCATACGGTGTGTGGATCCCGCTGTGCGTATTTGTGATGGCACTTGGGGCAGAATTTAAAAGGGGTCTTCTCCGTGGCTCCTACCTCGCCATTTGTGGCCCAGAGTGGTCCTCTGGGGCGGGCCGCTGTGCTTCTGTCTACGACTCTGTGTCGATGATCGGTCTCTTCTCGTTGATCCTATCGATCATCTTTTTTTGAAATTTTTTCGGGGAAAAAAAACTTTTCTTCGGAGCTTCCAGTCTTGCTTCCAGACCCAACGGCGGAAAAAAGAATCTGAAGATGGCCACCACGCACGTCGACCTCCAGGATGCCGTCTGACGTCATACAGTGGAAGTACCAGACACCAAATGGTGGTAGACAGCGACCAAATCAAGAAAAGAAGAAAAAAAAAAAAACAATTCCGGACCCAACCACTAAATGGCGGAATGATGCACAGCATGTGAATCCAGAAAAGGATTCATGCTGCAAAACCTCAGCTTATTAAAATAATCATCCCCATCATAACTGTCAGGCAGTGCCAAAAAGATAGTGTAAAGTTTGATATGTACCTCATGGTAAGGTGTCAGAATCGGAGGGACTGCCTGTTGGCTGTGTGCCAGTTTGAGGCAGTCACACCTCAGTCGAGGTAGCAAAGTATTCTGCTCGGAGTTGTATAGCACAATAGGCTACGAATCATCCTCTGCTATTAATAGGAAGGGAATGGTGCAGGGAGTGGCGTCTGAACAGAGGTCTACACCAGACCCAGCCCTAAATAGGATGCAGGTTCAAGGGGCACCGAATGTGCTTAGGGTGGACCCGCTGGTGGAAGTCTGACTGGACACCTGCAGATCCTTGAAGCCTCAAGGCACACCACAGGGATTAGCCCATAAAGCACCAAAAATATGCCATATGTGCTCTCTTAAGGCCTCTACTTACGGTGCAGTCACCAACTGACCCGAAAACTCTGGGTGCACCAGAACTAAGTTCTGAATCAGCTCTCAAGGAGATCAGAATCTAGTTCAGGAGACACATTGACACCCTTTCTCCCTCTCTGGAGTCCAAGAGTGGCAGGAGCAAACTCACTTCTAATGCTTTTCTTGGACTTATCCGAAGACTTCGACCGGTCATGAACTAAGATCTACCGCAGGAATGACTTCCACGGTCATGTTGTGGAGTCTTGCGATTGGTGATAGAAAGCTTGACCTTAATGTCCCGTATGGCCTTCGGGTTCATCTGGGAGCAGTTATCATAGGACCTGGAGTCGTGCTCCTACCCCAGGCACTACGTGAGGGTCTATCATAGTTCACTGTTTGAGACTGCCCAATACAGTTGGAACCCTTTTGTAATAGCTGGTGACATTTTTCTTGGCACACTAGTAAATTCTGATGAAATGTGAGTTCTTGAAGACCAAGAAGCAGCTCCAGAACCGCATCCAAGGGTGCCGAAGGAAAGGCACTGACCACCCGCATGAGTGGCACTTATATGTGGCTCGATACGTCACTCCCAGAGTAGAATGTAGTCCGTGCGGAGCCACACGACACCACCCACCCACAGGAGTACTGCTTTAAAGTTTCCAGATTCAGACAAGACGCCGGGGAATATTCACAAGGTGAGGAATCGGCAGTTTGAAGTAGCCATCGGAAGTTACTCTTGATGCGCTTGTGCTCTATAGAACTACAATGGCAGGACGAGGTCAAGTAATGCTTTGTCTTTTTATATTTGCATTTGGACTTAAAGGAGATGGACTTTTTGCTGGAGCGACTTTGGGACAGAGACCATGCCCACGAAAGAGCAGGACTTGTGCTTCAACTGACTGTGTTCAGCGATGTAGAGCTTTGACTCCTGGGCACTGATCACCTTCGGGTGAATAAGGACACACTTGTCACATGATAGTCTTGGCTGACACCCTGGCACCAGAGACCCCTCATGTGAGTCCATGACTGACAACTGCTGCCTGCAGTCGCAGCACAGTTTGAAGACCGTAGCTTTTTGTGGGGACATGGTCCCCTAGCACAATGAAGAATATTTACTGATCAGACAGTTTGGAGGGGAACTTCAGATCCACAATGGAAGGTACTGAAAAAGAACTGACGTCAGTGTGCAGGGGGTGGCACCCATATGCTGCCCCGCTCAGTCACTTCGGCCCTGCTCAGTCACTTCTGCATGGATAAACCTGCTGGTGTGTGGGAGCTCTGCTGTGAAAGTTTTCGGATCAAATCTGGAAACTGGGGAATATTCAAAAGGTGAGTAATCTGTGGTAAAGGTAGCCATCAGAATACTTGTGCACTAAGCCATTGTTTTTTTCTTACCATTCTTTAATTTTGCCATCCTAAAACATTTGTCAGGGTACAACAGCATCTTTTCTTTGCACCAATCATTTTCCTGGGATATGCATTGAAACTGACAGGGGTTTCTAGGCCTGCTGCAAGTACAAACGTCTCCAAGGAAGCACCTGTTCTGTTAAAATGTGTGTGCTGCCAACTGCTTTTAATTATTTTATTGCAAGTGTATGACCATGTTTACGGTGCTAGCATGCTTTTTTTTTTTAAATATTTCTGGTGAACCTTTACAATAAAATAAGGAAAAATTTAAACATCACACTAGCTTGCCATGGTCTGACCCACTGACTTTGGAAATGCTTGTTGAAACAGGGGCACTGATCTGTTCCGTTATATAAGTTTATTTTTTCAAGTGTTATTTGTGGGGTTAGGCATGGACTGGTCCAGATTGTTCATTGCCTTAGGCTGCACATTGACGAATGGACCCCAAGCACTAACAGCACAAACGTTTCTGCCCTTTCAAGATAAGGAGGTACTTCGTATCTTACACCAGTATCAGAGAGCAGTGGGCACGGAGATCAGTGATTGGTGTTCTCTGCAGGAAGCAATGGTTCCTCAACTGCAAAGGTTTAGGGGCGTTCGAACGATTCCTTACAGAGAAAGTCAATCACTCAAAACACGATCTGCTGAAGAGAATTACGTTCCGAGCCCAATGCAGTGGGAATGATGAAGAGGGTGCACACCAAGTACTGATATCTTTGATACCATTACTTCTGGTGAAGCCCGTTCCATCGGGCATCCCAGCTATGAGAGTATAGAGTGCTTGATTAAATAGCATGCCGAATATCTAAGTGTTAAGAACATCCAAGAAAAACACATTCATGACAAACATTACATTTTGGGCTAGTTTACTATTTTCTTCTTTCTGGTCACTTTTCCTTATCCTCTACAGGCACAATACGGACCAGCCAGAAGTTCCTGATTCAGTATAACCAGCAGCAACTTTTGGTTTTACTACGAAATTGCACCAGTCAAGGTATTTTCCACATTGCAAGATTGAAACAATGCCATATTAACTGAGTCCTAGGGTAGTTTGCCTATTCTGGGGACAGGGAAAGGTCTTCATACAGAGTGACAGATGTGTTCTCATTTCAGAAGAACGGGATACTATTCAGAGATCAATCATGAGCTGTTCCCTCCTAGATGAAGAGGAGAAGGAATACCTGGAGAGTGAAGAGGAAGGTGTTGAAACAGAATAAAGATGAACCTATCACAGAGCTGGCCCTCTGGAAGTTGCTGCCCTAAAGACCCTCATGCATCTGGGACAATTCTTTCTCTTACTGTCCTAACTCAAAGTGGTCTAATAATTTGAAAAGTGCACAATGTTCAGTGAACACTTCTTGACATACCATGCTATACACAAAAAGTAATCCCTTCTGCAACACAGTTTTTCATGTGAACTACAGCAGTTTGTAAATGCAAGAATGTTTGTAAATATCTGACTGGTATCACAAGCGTATGATACTGGGAAAGTGAATAAAGCTTTTTATTTCTGTCACTCAACTTTATTAGGAACAAAATTCAGTGCTCAGTTTGACAAGAGTTCAGATGTTGCTTACTCTTTATTGCAACTCCAGTTACAACTACCTTTCATTTTCTTTCAACACATCAACTCTTCAAACTAGTAAGCATTACATGTTTAAACAAAAGTTCAACTTGTATTTTGAAACTGATTCACCATCATAACATCAGTTTATTTAAAGCATTAAGCAACCCTATCTGGCCCCCAATGAAAGTGTCTGAAATCAGATGATCACAGGACTGGTTATCTATAGTGAAATTTGGTGCAGTTTATTGTAAGTCGACACATTCACCCGGAAACAGCTCATTGTACAGCGTACTCCCAAATGCCACTCAAACCTCAGTTTAAATGCGCACTATCTGGAAGAATCCCACCTACGATAAACATACCCTGAACAAACAAGCCAGCAATTCAAATTATTTCACCACATCCAATATACCATTTTCCTTGCTGGTCCATAAGTGGCGGTTGCTGATATTCCTAATGTACCTTGAGTAGGTCCAAGAGGCCAATCAAATTCAGACTACACAGAGCTGTGTGGAGGACAACTAGAGTTCGTTGCTTGACAATATGAACATTAGTCTGACAACCAAAAAGGAATCTACATTGCTCAAACTGAATTAACAAGCTATAGCAGCAAAGAAAGCCATAAAAATAAAAGTAATTTGTGGAACATGAAGAGTAAATACTCCCTCCTTGCGATAGCTCAAAGTCGTTTCTCTTGGTATGGTGTTGCTCTCACTTAGGAACCATCCAAGTGGCTTCTGTTATAACAGGAATCTCAAAAGTCAGAGGTTATTCTCATGGGATCGGGAAGTACTTTCCTTGGCAATTTGTAATGTGACTTCATTGGTAGTTAATGGGCGCATCAAAGTCAATGTTTTGTCATCACTTGGTGTGGACAATCGAAGTGCTGAAGAGAAGTTTCTTCTTTTGTTTCTTTTTCTTCCCTCCCTTTTCCTCTGTTAAGAAAAGAAAATCTTGAATCAGTGTTTGGCTTCAAACCATGCGAGCATGTTATAAAAAGTTACTTCGCATTTGAGGACTGCTCCAGCAGACTTTCTACAATATTCCTTACTACAGCCCAGTGTAAATACGAGGCAAAGTTTTCATATTTCACTAAAATAGACATTTTCTATTTAAAAAATGCACAACGCAAGTAAGAAGTGAAAGTTATGTCACTATGATAACGTATGTAATATTAAACCTGCATATGGGATTTCAAGGTATACTAGACCAGCATAAGTGCACAATATTGGTGGTTAGAAACCAGAGTGGGCAAATCAGCCGCCATGAGGAATTTTACGCCCAAACGAGCACATTTAGAAGTACCCGACAATTTAATTCAACTATTTGAAACTGAAAACTTCCTATAGACTAACTGGAGCAAAGTTGCCTTGGAGGAACCCACATGCCGTGTAAAGGGTTAAGAAATAAATACCAAACATTACATTTAAAATCGTCCTCCAAGACCCAGTAACAACTCCCAAACGTTCACACTTTTTAATAGGATTACTTTTAACCGAAAACCTTAGGCATTCAATTTATCACTTGAACCAGACAATCTTTGCACCCCTAAACTTTTCCAATCATTTTCCGTTTCAGTACAAGGTTTTTTTTTAGATTCTGGCAAGAAACTCACTTGGGACTTGAACCCACAGAGTGGCAGTGTGGAACCCAGAACCACAGACCACTGACAGATGGGCCCAGTCATATTGTAGTTCTTTGTCAGAAATCTTTCATTCAACAAGAAGTTAGTTACTTACCCTTAACTACAGTTTGCAAACCTTGGTATCTTTGATAAACATGATAGAATCTTTCCCTGTTGCGAAGCTGCACGATTTACACTACCAGTGCTTAACCTTAACATACATGACAAGCTTAAAACAAGTATTTGCAATGCAATAGGTCTCGCATTTGCGAGAGTTTAAGCTATTGACATTGTAAATGACAATGCCTTTTATTTATCCGTTTTGATAATTAACAAATAAAAGGCAGTCATTTACAATGCCAATAGCTCAAACTCTTAAATGCAAGACCCATTTCATTTCAAAGAAGCAGCCGCCATTGTCCTGGGCTGCTTGGAAAGCGAAAGCACGCATGGCGCGCTGAATGTTGCAGGAAAACATGTTGTGCCTGCAGTAGGAGAAACTCATTAAAGAAAATGGTGCTTACAGACTAAGACATACGGTGTAACAGAGGTAAAAGGGCCAGTCCTCATTGGCGGTTACAAATGAAGACAAGGCGGTACTAAGGAGGGACTAACAAGCCTATTAACGAATCAGAAGCCAGCGTTTACGAAGGACAATGACAAGCCAATGAAAAATATGGGCAGAGTGTGGGCAGGGATTCAAGTTCATACTCGAATACAGCAGGCACCAAGGACAGAGAAGGCGGACTCACTGCAGGTGAATCAGCGGCAATGAAGGGGAAGCTCTGTAGGGCAATCACAGGAACCCAGCTGCCGTTAAATAAGATCACTTATTCTGACTGAAGGGACAGGGCGTTGGCATGAAATTCATTGTTGCGCCTGGAGCTAGAAAGAAGACTATGCAGCCTCCTTGCTGAAACTCCACTACACAAAGTTTGGTTTGAATCTACATCACGAGACAAGGCTGGGTTGACAAGAGACACCTGGCATAAAGTGACTTGGCATGCATAGCGCAAACTTTCATTTATAAGCAGAGATCATTTCTTTCAATCCAATAGGCTTGACAGACATACAATATTTAGTGAGTATGCTCAGACAGTGGCAAGAGATGCACAGTTAATAGAATGGGCTAAGGATACACGCACCAGTACACACCCTTGTTTCAGGGAAGGAAGAGATAGCCAGAGATTCAAGTGAGATCGCCATGCCTTGAATGGGAAAAGACAACCAGTGACAACAGTAGAGGGTTGATTTTAAGAGGATGTTCACAGCTCAAGATGGCCAATTATAGCCCAATTTAAATTAGAGATTCTTTGCAACATGAAGGTTGCACGGTCAAGATTTCCAGACTACACCTAGTCAGTTCAGGCTTCTACGAACACATTCGTTGAAGGGAAGAGGGCCTTGCATAGTAAGAAAATCTGAAACTCCATGGAGATTTAAGTGTAAAAAGGAAGTAACTTGATTATTGAATTGGAATGTAATAGAATTGCGCAATGCGAGACCAGAAAACCTGGATCAGCCCTGGCTTCCCTAAGACAATTGTCTAGGAAAACCCAATTTGGTCAAATTTCACTTTGCCTCCTGTTTCTTCAATAGGACATGTAAGAGCACCTTGAAAACATGAGTTCAGGATGAGGGCTCTACAAAACTCGTTTGATTGAATAAACTATAATGTTGTCCATTTATAATACCAACCCAGAAGGTTCTGTGTGACAACTGACTTGCCTCTTAGTTCACTCTTGGCATCGTTGTCAGGGTGGGTGGTGGCATGAAGTTTTCTACATTCTTTTGAAAAGGTATCAGTTTTAAAAGTACTTTTGGATGCACGGATATAATCGGTTGTACTAAGGTGAAATTCATGTGCAGGTTAATGAAATACACATTTTTAATTTTGAAGAGACTATCACTTTTACATTTGTTGCAAATAACTTTAGGAAAGCATTTTTTTTTTTTTTAAAGCCAAGTCATGCAGGACGCCTTAGTTGCTTCTTCTCTTACTTCAGTTAGTGTAAATAAACGCTTGCCGTTTATTTAACATCTTTCTGAATGTTACTGCTCCATCAAGTAAACAGCAGCCCAGTGCAGTCGATCTGTTAGGGGTCGCATGCCCCCAGGCCGTACTTTCAGTATCACTGGTTTATGGTGTTTGGTAGGTTTCAAAAGAGGGTGATAAGACACTGATGGTAGTAGAGTTATTAGTGAGGGTGGGAGTGACTGGATTTAAACAGATTGCAGGTTAGATTTTAGAGACAACCTGGAATCATTGACAATATTCTGTCCACACGATATTTGTTTCTGATATTCTGTGTCAAAAATGTCGAGGACCAAAATATGGAGAAAGGTAAGTGCAAATAGGTAAGTACAGATTTACCATTCTTAACTCCACATCTACGTACCTAGAAGATATATATACTGTCAAGGTACATATATGTGGAGTTGTATATAATAAAACTTTGCTTACCTATTGAAACTTACCTTCACAATATTTTTATTGTCGATATTCTTGACACAATATTTTGCCCCACGATATTTTTGTTTCAAACATTGTCTAAACGACAACCTCACAACTCAAAAGAATACTCTGCTCCTGGTAAAAACAGTACCACAAAAAAAATAGAAGAGCTGGGCCAGTGCAGAATCTGCCCACTGTAACGCATAATGTGAGAGCCTTAAGTGCTCATCAAGGCCAGGAAAGTGATCACTTTTTGAGAGATACAAGGTGAATAGAGCTATGATGCAGGAAAGTCACTTAAAGCAAGTGAGACACAGGCCTTGCCTGGAAAGGATGATGGCAGATACTCTACTCATTCATGAGGAGTGACACTAATGCATAACTGTAGAATGGTGAAGGTGATTGTGTGTCCACTGGGCTGTTCTGTGATAGTACACAGAAGTATAGCAAATTATAAGGTCACAGTAGTGACTACATGCAGTCCTTAACAGATGATGCATCCTCTGATGTGGCAGATAACACACAAATGGCAGTTCTCAAATTTAAATTTAGTCTTTCAGCACAATTACTGACCTGGATCGCAATAGGTCTACTACAAATGCTCTAGTTTTGTCACAATCTGCTAGGGCTGTCCTAGGGTATCATGACCTTTTTGGGATGAGGCGCATGGAGGCATTTACTCCCTGACAGTGTAGAACTCACATTCCATAAACACATCTAGCATAGACCGGGTCTTATTGACACCGGGACCCATTACTTGCACTTAATAAGACTGGTATCTTGCCTAACTTTGTCTGACCACTCACCAGTCCTTGTTCAGCTATCGCTTAAGCACAAGGGAGCCGCTCGCCGCCGATGGCAGGTTAAGAGCATGCCAAATACAGATTTCTGCCAAGAAATTAAGGTACACACATCTACATGCTGAAATCAACAAACTGACTAAAAAGGGCACGCTGTGGAGTATGCAAAGCTTCTATCCGGGACATATGTAGAGCCAAAGAACAAGGGGTACTCAGATGGTTCTTAGATCCAAGGCGCATGTTGACAGTGCTTTAGCTGAGGCAAAGATTTGGAAATATTGGAGTATAGAAGCTGAAGGGCTCCTGGTTGAAATTTATGTGGGCGCTTGATGAGATTAGGTAATCAGAAGGAGGAGGAAATTGCCCTGGTGGACAGGAGGTCCAAGTTTTGGCACCAACGTGTTCTAGGTCCGGCCGGCACAATCAACGGTGAGTCATCACTGGCGACAATATTAGCAGACATAACTGTTGAGTTTATGGTTGAGACTTTTACCATCATGACACTCTACAGCGCCAAAGTTTAAGCTGTCAAACAGATTGACAGTGTCAAACAGATTCATAGATGCATTCTTCTAATGCTCCTTTTTCTGTAGAGCTACCACCCAAACTCAAAAATTGTGCAAAATCGCAAATCTATGTCGCCAATCACAAAGATGCCTTTGCCTGGGTCCCCTGTAATTCCAACTTACCCTACTGCACCTTCAGCAACACGCAGCAAAGATAAGAGATCTACTACCTGATCACCATCAGCATATTCCACAATGGATTCTTTTTCAAAATATACTGACTTTACCAGCTATGTCTCCTGTGCACACATCTTCAGTGTAAGACTTCTACTTTCCAGGATGCTCTCATAAGCGGTGCAAATAAGCTCAACATACAATTGGAGGTGCCACAAACATCTTTCTTTGTAAGACACTTAAGCCTAGAGCAGCTCCTAAGACCAACCTTGCCGCTGGCTCCAGGATTTGCAGAATTAGTGGGAGATCAATTTAGAGTTGGTTCCCCAGACAACCCTATCTTCTTGAATGCAGATGATAAGTTATTTTAAGATGAGAACTTCTCTCTCATGCGCCTTAACGAGGTAACAGCAATGAGGGAATCTTCTTTCCAAGAGATTAATTGCAAAGGAGGGGAATGTAGTGGCTCGAATGAAGAACCCAGAAGTCTTGTGATTACTATATTAAGGTTCCACAGAGGGGCAGGTGGGTCTCTTGGTGGGATAACTCTAAAGTCCTTACTTGAAGGCTTTAATGACTGGAATTGTGAACAGTAAGGAATGTTCAGTTTTACATGCATGCAGCAATAGCCTCAAGGTGCAAGCGTAGGGAAGTTTATGCTATCTCTGACTTCTGGAGGTAAAGCAAATTACAGACAAGGTCTTGAATGGCTAGTTTATGCCGGTCCAAATCCTTAAAGTCACAGTAGTGGATATATCTTTTCTATTTTGCTGCATAACATGTTCAGGTAGCAGGTCTACGAGCAACCTTTAAGATGTCCATACACTCCTGTGGAAGATTCAGATATCTGAACATTAAGACCCCCAAGTCCCAAAATTGTTAATATTGAGTTGGCTGGGGCCTGGATGTCTGATCTTGACCTGTTCCTGCAGGAAACAGTCAAGCCTATTAAGGAGCTTCTCAGAAGGAATAAGCCACTGAGCAGGGTTAGAGAACCATGGTGGTCTGACCCATGAGTGAGCCACCAGGATAAGGGAGGTTTGCCGTAGCTTCCTTACCATGTGTGGAAGTGGGAGAAGAGGAAAAGAGTAGGCAAAATATCCTGGACTAATTCATCAACAGAACATTGCCCATGGAATGTGGGTGTGGACACCTGGAGGCAAAGTTTTAGCATTTTGTGTTTGAGAGTGGCGAGTAGGTCTTTTTGCAGGAACCCCAGTATAGTTAGTAGGGAAGTAAGACTTGTGGGTGAAGTTCCCACTCGTGGACTTGTTGATGCATTGTCCTGAGCAAGTCTGCAAAGTCACGGTGTACTCCCGGGAGGTACTCTGCTAAGAGTCGGATCTGATAAGCCCAATGCCAAATCTTTTGCACCAGTGCAGATAACTGGTGTGAGTGTGCAGCCCTGTTTCTGCATGTAATATGTGGCAGTCACACGGTCTCATTATCAGCACATCCTTGCCCTGAATGTTCTGAAAGACTGCTTTGATAGCTAGGTGAATTGCTAAAAGTTATAGGTAGTTGATGTGAAACCCCTGTAGCAAGGAGGGTCCATAGACCCTGAGCTGTCATTCTGTGGAGATGTGATTTCCCGCCCCCCCCCCAGCTGACAAGGGATGCCCCCATGGTGATGGTCGCCTGTGACTGTCAATAAAGGGCCTGCCCCATTACAGATTGGTGCTGTTTTACCGGTGCAGAGTGCTGGCCCTAACCAACACTAGATGCTGCGTAGATCCTCCCCTGAACTGCTCAGTGAGATGTTGGATGAGCTCCTCAACCTCAATCCACTGAGCCTTATCATACCTTGCGGTAAGGCCTATAGAATTAGGAATCAGTCAGTATGGCCGCCCTGACTGCTACTCTTGCCTGCTAAGTCTGTGCGCTTGCTCTTTATGGGGTGGTGGGAGATCACCTGTGGGTTGCGCAGAGGCCCTTTCATAGACAGTGTGTACCAGAGAGTTAGGTGGTATGTGACCCCTGACGTATAAGGGGTCAGATGGAGAGGGCTTAAACTTCTTTACATGGGGATGTAGCTACCCTGGTTTTGACCAGCTCAGCAAAAATGTCTGAACACTTCGATTCAGAGAGAGTTTCTAAGAGGAAACCCTCTTCTGGTAGGTCATTGTGTGGTATGTGGTGGTATCATCAAGGGGAAGCCCTGATAAAACATGCTCCAAATCTGGATCCCCCAGTGGGTCAATATCAGCCCTCCAATGAGTAGTCCCTAGGGTGAAGGTGGAGAGAATCCTCCGTTGTGTGAAGGGCAGCATGGGCTCCTTTTCACCGAAGAGTGTGGTGACCCCCAAGGCTAATCTGGTGGAGATGGTGGTGATGAAGGCGGCAGAGGTGGTGATAGTGGAGGAGGTGAGGGGGAGCAAAAGGAGGGCTGGTAACAATGTCCTTAAATCTCTTTGTGGCTGTTAAGGTCTCTGAAAGGGGTTTTGCAGCGTGAATCTTTCTGGATTCACTATGCTGTGCATTATTCCGCCATCTCGTGGTTGGGTCCGGATTCGTAGTCTTTTCTTTGTTTTCGTGTTTGTTTTTTTTTGTTTGTTTTTTTGTTGTTGGCCCAGGTGGGCGGCGACGCCCCACCATTTGGTGTCTTCGGTGACGTCGTCGCGCTTCCGGCGGAAGCTCCCACCCTTGGTAGCCATCTTCAGATTCTTTTTTCCGCCGTGGGGTCTGGATCGTTGCCGAGAAGTTCCAGAAACTTTGGACGAAGAATCTCAAAGTCGAAATATCACCAGAGAGGATGGATTCCTGAGACACCGGACGACGACACAAGTACCGGAGACAACAAGAAGGACGACGAGGTAGAAGGTCCACGACCAAAATCTCGACGCCTACAGAGAATGCGCTCACAGGGGGCTCCCTGAGCGCGGTTATGGACAAGACTCCGTTCAAGTTTTGCAAAAACTGCCACCACAAGTACGCCCAAAAAGACCAGCACCCAGTCTGCAACCTCTGCTTGCCGCTCGACCACATCAGCGAAGACTGCAACGCGTGCTCGGCGTTCACCCCGAAGACCCTCCGGGTGAGAGAGAGACAGAGAAGGGCGAACTACAACATGCAGGGCCAGGGACCAGCACCATCGCTCCGAGACCTGGGCCACTCCAGCGGAGAGGAAGACATCGCAGAGGGACCGGAGGACTGCGCTGTCGTCGAGGTCCATAAGAAAACGTCGAAGGAGGTAAGGGAGTCGTCGACACCAAAGCGACGCTCGAAAGAGTGAAGCCAGAACACCGAGCGACACTCTTAGAAGTGTAGCAAAGTCCTCAAAGGGAGCGTTGCCGCCGAAACCCTCGACGAAAGCAACAGCATCCAAGGACAAGCAGCCGAGCGGATCCTTTGAGAAGGACTCACAATCGGCGAAAGCCTCCGAAAAGACAAAGGCGTCGAAGGTCACCTCCGAGAAGGAAGCCTCGGCACCGAGAAAGGAAGGCCCGGCGTCTTTTTTTTGACGACCGCGACCGCAAAGAGAGGCGCTGCACCACTCGACGCCGAAAAGGCCCACCGGATGGCGAAAAAAGGAGGCTCGAGGCAGAGATGGCGAGCATCCTGCAACGGAAAAGAGACTTCGACGAGAAGATGAAGCAATAAGCTATTCCATCGAAGCCAGCGCACGAGGCACTCGAGGAGTTCGACGCCGAATACATCGAGCCCCCGAGAACACCCGAACCACTCGAAGACCAGGACGAAGAAGACTACTACTTCGAAGCCGGAGGCGAAGAAGAGATGCAGTCTTACCGGGACTCGGCGTCCTCGGAGGTACAAGACAGACTGGAAAGACCTCGACGCAGAGTCACCAGAAGAAGGGGTAGACTCTTATCCCTCGAGGCCTTCGCCGCCAGACGACATCAGAGTCTACAATGAGGTCGTCCAGAAGGCTGCAAAGACATATGGGGTCGAAATGCAGGAGGAAAAAACAAAGGCAGGTTTCCTCTTCGAAACCCTGCTCCGTCAACAGACAAAGCCAATTCCTACCCATGTTGCCTGGCGTCCTCGACCAGGGAAGGGAGGCCTTCAGGGAACCTGCAGTCTGCAAGGCGGTTACACCTAGAAGCGAAAAGAAATATAAGCATTCCACAAAAGACCCGGCGTACATCCAAGGGTCAGTACCAGCAGACTCCATTATCGCAGCAACAGCCAGGAAAAGGGCCGGCATGCCCACCAACACAGGCCCACCTCCAGACAAGGAGAGCAAGCGAATAGACCTCACAGGACGAAAAGTGGAGAGGAACGCAGCCATACACTGGCGCATCGCCAACTCCAACGCCCTCATCAGCAGGCATGCGTACCAGCATTGGGCAGAAATGAGCCAGCTCATTAAACACCTGCCAGAAGAACACCAACAAAGGGCTAATTACCTAGCGGAGGAGGGCAAGGCTATCGCTAACACTTGCCTAAAGTCAGCCTTGGACGCAGCAGAGAACTCCAGCAGGCAAATGATGATAGGGGTGACTGAGAGGAGACACGCATGGCTCAGGATCTCGGGCTTCAAGCCAGAGGTACAGAGTAACATCATCAACACACCTTTCGACTGTGAGAAACTGTTTGGAGCACCAGTCGACAACAAGTTAACCCAACTAAAAACAGACAACGAAACTGCGAGGTCCATGGGAGCGCTGCAGTTCAGGGGAATGAGAAGAGGAAACCCCTTAAGGCGGCCCAGTGCTAGAGGGGGCAATGCACCCACCACTTCACACCAATCCCCCCAGCAAGGATACCAGGGGAACAACCAGGGCCAAAGCCAACAGGGACAACAGCAGCAGAATTGGCAGTACCAACCCAGAGGACGGTCCTTTCGAGGGCGCGGGTACGGACGGGGACAGGCCCGAAGAGGGGGTCAGCAGCCCACCTCAAAGTGACTCCAGACACAAACCAAACCCTCCCCAGTTAACACCAAGGGAGAGGAGAAGTCAACAGAAGGACAAAATAAGGAACACACACAGCCAACAAATAACCACCGAGCATACAACCCCGGTGGGGGGCAGAATAGGAAAATTCCTCACACAATGGAGGGAAATTACCACGGACAAGTGGATACTGAAGCGACCATAGACTTGAAAGATGCATACCTGCACATACCAGTCAACCACAAACACAAACGTCTACTAAGATTCGTGATAGGCCACGATCACTACCAGTTCACAGTGCTAGCCTTCGGACTAAAGTCCGCACCAAGGGTGTTCACAAAATGCCTAGCAGCAGCTGCAGCGCACCTTCGGAGAAAGGGCATACATGTATACCCCTACCTCGACGACTGGCTTGTGAAAGCAGGATCATACAGACACTGCAAGGATCACATCAAACAAGTCATACAAACACTGTCCACACTAGGTTTCTCAATACATTGGGAAAAATCGTCAACAGAACCTCAGCAGATCAAAATATTCTTAGGGGCACAAATAGACGGCACACAGTCCAAGGTGTTCCCCAGCGACAAGAGAACTATAGCGCTCCTGAGGGAAACACGTCATTACCGCAAGGGGCAAGTTCTGACAGCGAGGACGGTGAGCAGACTAATGGGGATGATGGCATCATGCATCCACCTAGTCCCACATATCAGGCTGCACATGAGACCGTTCCAAGAATGGATACAGCAGCAGTGGTCACAAGCGACAGGGAGTTGGGAAGATCTAGTGGTTGTCACACACGCAGTGCAGAAAGAAATAGCGTGGTGGAAGGAAGAGAACATATTACAGGGGAAGCCATTCACACAGCCAACTCCAACAGTGACCATCACAACAGACGCCTCACAGCAGGGCTGGGGCGCGCACATGGACAGACTCCGCGTCAGGGGGCTGTGGTCACAACAAGATGCAGTGAAACACATCAACTTCCTAGAACTAAAAACTGTGTTCCTAGCCTTAAAAGCCTTTCAGAAGCAGCTTTACGGACAGCAAGTGCTGATACAAACAGACAACACAACAACCATGTTCTACATCAACAAACAAGGTGGAACACAGTCAGCACCGCTATCAAGCCTGGCACAAGAGATCTGGAGATGGGCCATCCCTCTAAGGATAGACCTGCTGGCAATACACCTTCCAGGAATAGACAATGTAGAAGCAGACCGACTCAGCAGGCAGACGTCTGCATCCCACGAATGGGAACTCAACCAACAGGAGGTGCAGCGGCTGTTCCAAAAGTGGGGAACACCACGGATAGACCTGTTTGCAACACTCCAGAATGCAAAATGCCAACATTACGCATCCAGACAACCGGACCAAAGGTCCCTAGGGAATGCGCTATGGATAAGTTGGTCGAACGAATTTGCATACGCTTTTCCCCCAGATACCACCGTTACACAAGGTACTCAGCAAATGCAGGAGCTGCAGCATGACACTCATACTGGTGGCACCTCAGTGGGCCAGACAATCATGGTTCTCACAAATAATGGAAATGGCGCAGGAACCAGCACACAGGTTCAGCAGAAGGAAAGACCTCCTCACAATGCAAGACGGAAAAGTGCTCCACCCAGAACCAGACAGCCTCAGCCTAGCAGCATGGCTCCTGAGGACCTAGAATTCGCACACCTCAAGCTACCTCCAAGCACCATGGCAGTACTCAGGGAAGCAAGGAGACCCACTAAAAGAAAATGCTACATTGCAAAGTGGAAAAGGTTCTCGCAATGGTGCATTACAGAGGGACTGCAACGAAAGGTCACAAGAGAATCAACGGTACTACAATACTTAACGCACTTACTACACAGCGGGCTGAGCTACTCGTCACTAAGGGTTCACTTAGCAGCCATAGTGGCCTACACCAGGGGAGAAGCGGGGAAAAGCTTCTTCACCTCCCAGGTGGTCAAAAGATTCCTGGAAGGGGCTAAAAGAATAGCCCCCTAAAAGGATGCCAGCCCCAAGCTGGAACCTCAACACTGTACTAACACAGTTGATGAAATCACCATTTGAACCCATGCACAAGACCACACTGCACATGCTCACACTAAAAACGGCATTCTTAGTGGCTATCACGTCACTGCGAAGGGTCAGTGAACTGCAGGCTCTTACACTACAAGAGCCCTACTTGCAAATACACAAGGACAGAATTGTCTTGAGAACGGACCCACACTTCCTGCCAAAGGTGGTGTCGCGGTTCCATATCAATCAAACAATACAGATACCAAGTTTCTTCCAGAAACCATCAACGCCCACAGAAAAGGCGCTGCACACGCTGGACGCCAGAAGGGCAGTGATGCACTACATAGAAAGGACGAAGGAATGCAGGAAAACAAAACAACTCTTCGTCTCCTTCGCAAGCAGTTTCTTGGGACGGCCAGTAACTAAAAATACCATAGCACGATGGATTGCACAGGCAATACAACTCTGCCACAAGCAGGCAGGACAGGAATTAGAGGGAGCCGCCCAGGCTCACTCAACAAGGCAGAAGGGGGCAACGGTTGCGTTCCTAGCGAACACACCTATACAAGACATTTGCCAAGCAGCAACATGGTCTTCCGTGCACACGTTCACCAAACACTACTGTGTGGATATCCAAATGAACAAAGAGGCACAAGTAGGACAGAAAGTCTTACAGCACATTTTCAGCAACCAATGCTCATCTTCCACCCAGCCACCGCAATAACAAAACCGCTACTAAGTCTATGCACAGCATAGTGAATCCAGAAAGATTCACGCTGCAAAACGAATAGTTTCTTACCTGTCGGTGTAGTTTTGCAGCTTGAAGACTTTCTGGATTCACTAGCGATCCCACCCGCCTCCGCCAGGAAGATAACATAGGAGGTTAAGGGTACAACTAGACTACATACAGAGTTTAGAGGGATCAAAAGGAAAATTGGAGGATAAAAAGTGAAAGACAGACGATAACTGTAAGAGGAAAAGAAAAAAGAATCTGAAGATGGCTACCAAGGGTGGGAGCTTCCGCCGGAAGCGCGACGACATCACCGAAGACACCAAATGGTGGGGCGTCGCCGCCCACCTGGGCCAACAACAACAACAAAAAACACGAAAACAAAGAAAAGACTACGAATCCGGACCCAACCACGAGATGGCGGAATAATGCACAGCATAGTGAATCCAGAAAGTCTTCAAGCTGCAAAACTACACCGACAGGTAAGAAACTATTTGTTCTTACTCAAAAGTTAAGACTGTTCTTCTCTGGCAGGTTGTCTGACAGAGGGACCTTAGCCATCATTTTCACTGTTTGAGGTTGAATGAGCAGCCGCTGTTTTTTGTCAAGGTGTTCCTGCAGTTTGATAATTGGCCTCTGGAGTCGAAGCTGGTTGTGGAAGGAGCTCTCAATGCTGGTGCTTTCTCAGGTGTCAAAGTTGGTGCAGTCATAGGCGGTGCCTTTGGACTTGAAGGGTGAAAAGACGTATCTGCCAAATAAAGCCAGTAGGTGGTTGAGGGCCTGAGGGCCATTTCTTACACACAGGGCTAGAAAGCCTGACTCTGGAAAGCTATGCTCCTGCTCAGAGTACAGTCTCTTATGAAATAGTGTGCTTGGGCTTTAACCATACTCACTAGCCTGGCTGTTGTCTTCTTTGCAGGGCTAGACTCGGCAGAAGTGGCTACAGCTCACGTTCTTCCTCCTCATTGGGTGTCGGAGTTGATCACTTCTGGGCTGGTGGGCAGGAGTGCCCAAAGATAAAGCTGCAACAAGGAATTTCATCTCCCTGAAGATATCTGGGGCTTCTTCAGCTGCTTGTCTCGGAATCCTTATGTAGGGCCAGCGTTTGTGCGATACCAAAGTCTCTACACCGAAAAGTGAGACAAGAAGCAGTCAAATGCTCTAGGGAGAGGCAAACGTTGCATATGCTGTGGAGGTTGGCCCAGGGATATTTAGCATGGCAACTAGGACATTTTCTAAAATGGGTTCATGCATGGGCATTATATGGCATTGACGATGGAAGACAAAGGGCACGGGCCCCCCAGAAGGACTGCCCGAGTCTCTGGGACCTGACGTTCTGCAACAGTCTCCAAAGTAAGCTGGAGTAAAGGAAATATCAGAATCAATACCATGACCGTTTTTCGGAGATGGGAGTGGAGGGATAAGAAAATAAGTTACTTACCTGTAACTGTAGTTCTCCAGTATTTGAAACTTTCATAGATTCACATGCTTGAATCAGAATATCAATCAGTAACAAGCACATTTTGTAAAGAATATATATATATATATATATATACACACACACACACACACACACATATATACACACACACGTATGAGGTTGAAATCATAATACAGATAGAGCAATATACAGCAGAGAACATGTGCAGAAACAGGTTAAGCGGATGGTGTGTAGACCAAGATAGCTCACCTTTATTGAAACATGTGTCAGAGAACCGCTTGTCCCACTGCTGCATCTCTGGGGACGTCCGAATTAAGACAGTAATGCTGCACGAAGGTGTGCACACTTTTCCAGATTGCTGCCTGGCAGATATCTGGCAACACCACCCCCGCAAACAATGCCATGGATGTGGAAATAGTTCCTGTGGAATGAGCCGGTACTTTAGAGTTCAAAGGCCGTCCTGCCTTTTAATGAAAGAAAAGAATGTTTTTTGATATCCATCTAAATATGCTCTGTTCGGTAAGCGGAAGACCTTTCCTTGGCGCACTGAAGGAGACCAAAAGCTAGTTTGTTTTGCGGAAGGATTTATTTCTGTCCAAATAAAACTCCAAACAGTTTGACGTCTTGCGAGTGAAGCGCTCGCTCAGCCACTGTTTGAGGATTTGGAAAGAATGATTTGAGAATTACGGGTTAATTAAGGTGAAAGTCCGACAGGAACTTCGGAATGAATTTTGGGTTAGTACATAGGATAACCCTAGCTTCTCTGAACTGAAGAATGGCTCTTGGATGGTAAAAGCTTGAATCTCATTTACTCAACGTGTAAAGGTGAGAGCCAGGAGGGCTACTTACCAGGAGCGGTATTTAATGTCTGCTTTATGTATTGGCTCGAAAGGAGGCTTCATTAATTGTCCCAAAACTGTGTTGAGATGTCACTACGGAGGTGGTGGTGGTCTAAATGGTGGACATTCCCTGAACAATCCCTTGAGGAACTGTTTAATGAGCCTTTCGGACCATAGAGATGGCATGTTGGATGATCTCTGGAAATGAGAATTGGCAGCAAGATGTACCTTAGAGGCATGAGCTAGGCCGGATTGTGCAAGGTGCAAAAAGTACAGTAAAATCTGTTCCAGAGAGGATGCGAGGGGTTGAATGTTAGCAGTTCGACACCAAATACAGGATCTCTTCCATTTTAAGGAGTAGGTTTTATTTGTACTGTACACCCTTGCTTTAGCAAGTATTCTTCTGCAGTCTGCGGGAATGTTCAGATGACCAAATTCTCGGAACTCAGGAGCCAATATGACAATTTGAGCGATCTGGATGGAGAACTTGTCCGTGGCTCAGTACGAGTAGTGAGGGAATCTGTTTGAGCCAAATGGGAGTTCGCAACGAGAGTAGAAGCTCTGTGTACCAGTGCTGACATGGTCACGCAGGGGCTATCAGGATGATCTGACAGGGCTCTGCCTCCATCTTCCTGAGGACCTTCGGAAGGAGGGGAATTGGCGGAAAGGTGTAGGCAAATATGCCGTACCATGCAATTGAAAAGGTATTCCCCCACGACCCCTGATGGCGTTGCCAACTTGCGAATCACTGGAATTTGGTGTTTGGGTGGGGGGGGGGGGTGGGCAGTTGCATAGAGATCCAGCTTTGGTCTGCCCCACTGGAGAAAGATTAAATCCAGCATGCGTTGGTCTATTTCTCACTTGTGGCAGCCAGTTTTGAGCCTGCTTAAGGTGCCTGCTGTGGTGTTCAAAGTCCCTGGTACATGCTCTGCTGTTAAAATTATCTTGTGTTGGAAGCACCATTGCCAGATTAGATGTGCTTCCTGGGCCAGTAGATGAGATTTGGTGCCTTTTTGTGAGTTTATGTAGTGCATAGTTGTCGTGTTGTACGTGCGCACAACCACTGGGGATTGCCGAATTCAGGGAAGGAAGGCTTGAAGAGCAATTTTTACTGCTCTTAGTTCGAGCAGATTGAGGTGCAGGCTGCAATGCGAAGGATGTAACTTGCCACAGACCTGAAGGTCTGCGAGGTAAGCTCCCCACCCATCCAGAGAGGCATTTGTTGTAATTCCCAATGGAGATGGCTGGGGAAGAAAAGGGAGACCTGCAGAGATTTGCTGGTTGGGTCCACCAGTGGAGCGACTTGATCATGATCGCGTGACTTGAATGATGTCTTCGAATGCTCATGTGGCCTGAGAACATGGTGTCCAGTGCATTCTGAAGTGGTCGCATATGAAGACGGCAGTGCAGTACGAGGTGCATGCAAGAGGACATCATACTTAGGAGAGACTTGTAGAGGCAAACTGAAAGTGTCCTTTTGTATGGAGCGTGCCAGAGTGCAACTTTTGTTGCCTCATGACAGTTGGGTATGTTTTCTTGAGATCTGTGTCCAGTACCGCTCCTAGGAATATTATCCGCTGTGAAGGTTGGAGGATTGAATTGTCTGAGTTGAGTGGGAGTCCGAGGTCGCTGAACAGGCGTAAGCAGGCTTTGGTGGATGCTTCTGCCGACTCGTGAGTCTGACTTGCCCAACCAGTCATAGATACGGGAAGACTTGATGGTGCTGTCTGAGGTAAGCTGCGACGGGTGATAGGTGTTTTGTAAAAATGCAGGGGGCCGATTTGAGACCACATGGTCAACACCCGGAATTGAAAGTGGCTGCCAGCTACTGTGAACCTGAATAACTGTTTGGAATGGATGGGTACATGAAAGTAGGCATCTTGGCGATCCAGGGAGGACATGTAATCTCTGTCGTCAAGGAGCTGTAGTGTGTCTTGGAGCGTGATCATACGAAAGGATTGCTTCTTGAGATGCTTGTTTAGCTCCCTTAAATCAAGAATTGGTCTCCACTGCTTTGACTTCTTGCGTATCAAGAAGAAACCGGAGTAGAATCCTTTTTCTTTCTGGGAGCGGGGAACTCTATTGCCCCCTTTTGTAGCATCATTTTTACCTCTGATCTGAGAATGTGTAAATGCTTCTGAATGTTTGGTTGGGGTGGTGTTGGAGGAGGAATGTGGATAAATTCTAATAGGTGTCCGAATTGGATGAGGTCCAAGACCCATTGATCTGTAGTAATTTGTTTCCAACAATGTATGTTTGGTAATTCTCGTTGGGCGGGATGAAAAGGGAAGTAGCTGGCTTTTGGCAGGTCATTGCCTACGGTTAGTGTCTTTATTCTGTCGTCCTGATTTTCCTCTGAGGGGAGGGCGGTTATATGCTGGTGCTGATATTCAGAGCGGAATTGCTGTGTGTTAGAGGAGTATGCTGGATAACGGTATTGCCGATATCCACTGCGAAAGGAAGGCTGACCTTGTCCTTTGGCACCCCGAAAGGGTACTTTTTTTATACTTTAACATGCTTAAGGATTTGCCCGTGTCTATCAGTTTTGATTGTTTTTAGGGCCTCATCAACATGGCTTCCAAACAAAGCCTCCCTGTTGTATGGTAGATCTAATATTTTTGTTTGGACTTTGGCCGGAAAGTGGTGGCCTACAGCCATCCCTGATGGCATAGGACCGCTGAACCTGCAAGAGGTCTAAAGCCTGTAGAGGCAATATCTATGACGCATTTGATTATCTCGGAGGAGGAACATTGACCTTCTAGTAACACCTTTGCCTCTCCCCAAACCTCCTCTGGAAGTTGGTCGAAGAAAGAGGTTATATCGGACCACATTTGGCGGTCATAGCGTCCAAGGAGGGCTAAAGTATTGGGAGCTCGTACTGTGAGGGCTGACGGATGAAAAACGTTTGCTGATGTTATCTAAATGCCTACCATCTTTGTCTGGAGGTGTTGTAAGGAGTGTAGAAGGATTTTGTGATCTTTGCTGTGCCGTCTGCGAAATGACTGAGTCCAGCTTGGGTTGACCAGTGAGACAAGCGGGTGCCTCCTCCAGGGCCCTTATATTTGTCCAATTTGGGCAATACTGCTGGTACTGTTGCCGGATTGAGCATAATCTTAAGGCCCTGACTCCATACAAAGTCAATGATGGGTATGGTTAACTGTTTTGAGATAGGGCTCCATAAAATAGTTCAGGAAACAATCCTGTTGCGTGGTAGGCATGGGCAGGTCAAAACAAGTGGCCGCCCGCTCTAGCAGGCAAAGGAAACCTATATCCTCAGGAGGAGAGTCAAAAGGTAAATGCTACTTACCAGTATGCATCTGTTCTTGGCATGTAGAGCTGCAGAGTCGTACACTGTGCATGAGATCGCCATCTGGTGTTGGGCTCGGATGCTTGCACTTTGTTGTTGTCTTGGAAGAGTCTTTTGTAGTCACGAGATAGGTGACTCCTCCTTTGGACGATAGTGCGCATGGGCATCGACTCCATGGTTAGATTGTTTTTCGCCATGATGGGAAAAGATGGAGTCAGTAAGAAGAAAAAGATGTCCATGTGAATATATCTAATTAAGATTATACTGGAACGGATACAGGTTCCGGGGAGGTGGGTGGGCGTGTACGACTCTGCAGCTCTACATGCCAAGAACAGATGCATACTGGTAAGTAGCATTTACCGTTCGAGGCATATGAGCTGCAGATCGTACACTGTGCATAGACTGTATAGCAGTGTCTCCCCTAGCGGTGGTCACCTGTATCAGTTGCAGTAGTCTGAAAAAGTGTTTTAAGAACAGCTTGGCCCACAGCAGCTTGCTGCTTTGCGTGTACATCAACACAGTAGTGTTTGGTAAAGGTATGTGGCGTAGACCATGTTGCTGCCTTACATATGTCATTTAGGGGGATGTTCCTAAAAATGCCATAGAAGCCCCTAGTTTACGTGTGGAATGTGCCCTAGGGGGAATTATTAAGGTGCGTTTAGCCTTTTGGTAGCAAATTTGAATGCATTTGACTATCCATCTAGCAATGCCAGCCTTTGAGATGGGATTACCTTTATGTGGTGGGGAGAAAGCTACAAATAATTGTTTTGTCTTTCTGAAAGGTTTGGTCCTGTCAATGTAGTAAAGTAGGGCTCTTCTGACATCTAGTGTGTGTAGAGCTCTTTCTGCTACAGAGTCTGGGTCTTGGAAAAAGACGGGTAACTCTATTGATTGGTTAAGGTGAAAAGCAGAAATTACTTTAGGTAGGAATTTGGGGTTTGGTCTGAGAACTACTTTATTACGATGGATTTGTAAAAAGGTTCTTGTATGGTTAAAGCCTGAATCTCACTCACTCTTCTGAGAGAGGTTATTGCAATTAGGAAGGCTACTTTCCATGTAAGAAATTGTAACTCACATTTGTGCAGAGGTTCAAATGGGGGACCCATGAGCCTGGTGAGGACAATATTTAGATTCCATGCTGGAGAGGGTGGCAATCTAGGGGGAATGATTCTTTTAAGGCCTTCCATAAAGGCTTTAATTGCAGGTACTCGAAACAGTGACAAATGCTGTCTGTTTTGTAAGTATGCGGCTAGAGCGGCAAGATGTAATCTTATGGATGAGTATGCTAGGTTACATGTTTGCAGATGCAGCAAGTAACAGATAATGTCTTGTATGGAGGCATCTAGTGGGTTGATATTGTTGTTATTGCAATAAATAGCAAACCTTTTCCATTTTGCTGCATAACAAGCCCTGGTAGTGGGACGTCTGGCTTCTTTAATGACCTGCATACACTCAGGTGGAAGGTTAAGGTAACTCGAACTCTAGGACTTCAGGAGCCATATTGCCAGATTCAGTTGACCTGGATCGGGGTGTCTGATCTCTCCATGGTTCTGAGTTAAGAGGTGTGGAGAGAGGTGCAGTTTGTGGTGTGGAACTACTGAGAGTTCGAGAAGTGTTGTGAACCATGGTTGTCTTGCCCATGTGGGAGCAACTAGGATCATTGTTAGAGACTGTTGTCTGAGTTTGCGTACTACTAGGGGAATGAGTGGGAGAGGCGGAAAAGCGTATGCAAATCTGCCTGACCAGTTCATCCATATTGCATTGCCCTTGGACGACGGGTGTGGGAACCTGGCGGCGAAGGTTGGGCATTTTGTGTTTTCTTGTGTGGCGAACAGGTCTATTTGTGGATGGCCCCACATTTGGAAAAAGGTTGTAGAACTTGCGGATGCAGTTCCCATTCGTGAATCTGTTGTGTCTGTCGACTTAACAGATCCGCAATGTGATTGTGAACTCCTGGAAGGTGTTCTGCAAGGAGGTAAATGTTTTGAGGAATGGCCCATCTCCATATGGCTTGCGCCAGGCGAGACAGCTGTAGAGAGTGTGTCCCCCCTGTTTTTGTACATAGTACATTGCTGTCATGTTGTCTGTTTTGACTAAGACAGTCTTGTGAGTAAGATGCGGTTGGAATGACTTTAGCGCTAGAAATATTGCTAATAATTCTAGGTGGTTGATGTGGAGCAGTTTTGTGACTTGGTCCAGCTGCCCTGCGTTGTGTGGGTAAGGAGGTGAGCTCCCCACCCGGTGAGAGATGCGTCTGTTGTGAGCACTATTTGTGGAACTGGCTCTAGGAACGGCCGCCCTTTGGAAATGTTTTGTATGTTCCACCATTGCAGAGAGCGATGAGTGCGGCTGTCTACCAACACCAGATCTGTAAGCTGGCCCTGAGCTTGGTTCCACTGACGTGCTAAGCATTCTTGCAGGGGCCGCATTTGAAGTCGTGCGTGAGGGACAATAAAGATGCACGAGGCCATCATTCCTACGAGTTGCATAAACACTCGAGCTGGAAGGTAGTGTTGAGGTAGGAATTTGTTGATGAGGGCTTGCATACTTGTTATCCTGGAAGGATTGGGGTATGCAAGGGCCCTGGAGGTATCGATTGTGGCTCCTAGGTACTGATGTATGTAGGAGGGATGGAGATGCGATTTGGTATGGTTTATTGTGAACCCCAAATTGTGTAGTAGCCGAACTGTTTGGAGTGTGTGCTGTACACATTGGTTGTGTGACTTGGCTTTTATTAGCCAGTCGTCTAGATACGGAAACACGTGAATGTGTTGTCTTCGTAAGTGCGCAGCTACTACTGCTAGGCACTTGGTGAAAACCCTTGGTGCTGTTGCCACCCCGAATGGGAGGACTTTGAACTGATAATGTTGTCCGTCCACTATGAACCTTAGGTATTTCCTGTGCGCAGGGTGAATGGGAATATGGAAATAGGCGTCCTTGAGATCTAGTGTGGCAAGGAAGTCGCCTTGTTGGAGTAGTGGAAGTATTTGTTGAAGAGTGATCATGTGAAAATGATCTGAGTGAATGTAATAGTTGAGGGGTCTGAGGTCCAGTATGGGCCTGAGGGAACCGTCCTTTTTGGGGATTAGAAAGTATAGTGAGTAAACCCCTGTGCCCTGATGTTGTAGAGGGACTGGTTCTATTGCGTGCTTTTGGAGCATAGAGAGAACCTCTTGATTGAGGAGCGTTAGATGTTCCGTGGACATGGGACGCTGCCTGGGTGGTATGTTGGGGGAGTAGAAGTGAGTTCGAGGCAGTAACCATACTGGATAATTTGTATTACCCACCTGTCGGTGGTGATGGAATTCCACGCAGGTAGGAACTTTGACAGTCTTCCCCCGACGGGAGTGGAATGATCGGGGGAAACGGAGGGAAGTCACTGTTTGGTGGTAGGGGAGGTGCGTGTGTTAAACCCGCGTCCTCTACCCTGTTGTTATTACCTCTGTAATTACCTCTGGAGTAACCTCTATTAGAGGAGGTTTGAGTGGTGTTTTTGTAGTTAGCAGAGGTGGTGTCTGTGGCTGTAGTTTTGGAGCCGCCTCTATATAAGGAGCGACGAAAGGAACCTCTGCTAGGTGTGGCTTGTAGAGCTCCCATAGCTTTGGCTGTGTCTGTGTCCTTCTTCATTTTTTCTAGAGAAGTGTCCACATTAGGCCCAAACAGGTGTTCCTGGTCTAAGGGTTGATTGAGGATGGTAGATTGTACCTCCTGCTTGAAGCCAGATATTCGTAGCCATGCGTGTCTGCGCAGCAAAACGCTTGAGTTTATTGTGCGTGCTGCTGTATCTGCTGCGTCAAGGGCGCACTTTATTGAGGTGTTTGTGACAATCTTGCCTTCTTGTATTAGATCATTGGCCTTGGTCTTATACTGATCTGGAAGGTGCTCAATGAGCTTTTCAAGCTCGTCGTAATGGGCTCTGTCATATCTCGCCAGTAAGGCTTGGGAATTGGCGATGCGCCACATGTTTGCTGCTTGAGACGCAACTCTTTTTCCCGATGCGTCGAGTAATTTGGACTCCTTGTCTGGTGGTGGTGTCTCACCAGTAGTCTGGGAGTTTGCCCTTTTCCGTGCATTAGCAACTACTAATGAGTCTAGAGGGAGTTGGCCTTTAATATAAGCTGGGTCAGAAGGGGCAGGTTTATATTTTTCTCGATCCTTGGGTTAAGAACCCTAGCCCTAACTGGGTCTCTGAAGACCTCAGGGGCATGTTTAATAATGCCTTTAAGCATAGGTAGAGTATGGGTAGACTTTTGAGGCTGGCTAAAAGTTTCTAGTAAAAAGTCTTCTTCCAGGGGGTCTGAGTGTAACTTGACACCATGGTATTGTGCTGCCCTGTTTATCACCTGTGAAAACCCTATAGCATCATCTGGAGGTGAGGCTTTTGATGGGTATGGTTCAGGGACAGGTATATCTGGGAGGTCATAACTGTCCCAGGGGTCTTGTGGTGGGATACTGTGAAGGTCGTCATCAGTGTAGGTGTTGTGAGGTGACTGCATGTCATCATCATGATCCTCCCTGTCTGTATCCCCTTGTGGTGAAAAACAAGGTGGAGGAGAGTGAGGCGGGGAGTGTAGAGGGCTGAGGTGTTGTGGAGGTGGAGAGAAAGACCTTATAGGTGATGTGGAAGAGTCTTTCTTCTTATGAGGTGGCTCAGGTGTGGTTGGTTCCTGTATCTTCCTCTTGTGAGGTATTACTGATTGTACCTGTCCGGTAATAGGGTCAATGTGCAGAGTTTTCTGCTTTGGGTCGATGGGAACCAAGAGTTCTTCTGAGCTGGCGTGTTTGGTCGGCATCGAAGATTTCGGCTCCGAGTGTTGTTTGGGCTTGCGAGGTTGTTTGGTGTCCTTTGGTGAAGTTTTCGACACCGAGGGTTTTTTGTCGACTCCGAAGGTTTGGTATGCTTCGGTGTCGAGGTGTCTGGGACCTTGGACTTTGGCGCCGAAGGGTCTGTTGGTGCCGAGACCTTAGTCTTGTGTTTCGGTGCCGATGAGTGTTTTTCGGCTCCGGGACGTGGCTGGCTCGGTCCCGAGCTGCCAGAAGGCTTTAGGTGCTTGGGAGTCGAGCCGGAAGGCGGGGCTCCTGAAGCTTTGTGATGGTGCAGACCTAGGCCCGAAGGCGAAGGTGTGACCGAAGCCTTTTGTTTCTTGGGGGCAGGGGCATCGACGTCAGTACTCACAGTACGTTGGTGTGGTGTGATGAGTTGGTCGTCGGACCCTGAGTCTTCGGCTCCGGAGGTGTCGATTTGTAAATCTCCGGTGTCCGGGTTGTCGGAGCCTGTGTCAAAGATGTCGTCCGGTGCGGGAGCGGCTGACCTGGACATTTCGTGTCGTCGGGCCCGGCGATCACGGATGGTCTTTTGGACCGAAAGGAGTCACAGGCTTGGCAGTGTTGGCTCTCGTGTTCTGGAGAGAGGCAAAGATTACAGATCTCGTGGAGATCTGTGTGTGGAGTTTAGCCCCACACCTGCATTTTTAAATGGAGTCCTTTCCATATGCTGGATGATGGCGCCGACACGCCCAACGGACCAACGTCGGCGACCGGACTCGAAACAGTGTTGGAGTGGAGACGCGATGAGGGGATCGCGATCGAAAACAATACCGTCGAACGGTAGGAGGTTCTTCTGCGCGTCGAGAGGGGAACCGATCGATGTGGATCCGGAGCGCAGCAAGGTACATCCGAACCCGATGGCGGAAAAAAACAATCTAACCATGGAGTCGATGCCCATGCGCACTATCGTCCAAAGGAGGAGTCACCTATCTCGTGACTACAAAAGACTCTTCCAAGACAACAACAAAGTGCAAGCATCCGAGCCCAACACCAGATGGCGATCTCATGCACAGTGTACGATCTGCAGCTCATATGCCTCGAACACTTGGTTACAGAGATGCTGGCGTCAACAAGACAGTCATCCCACTCATTGTGGCCCGGAAGCTCACACTTTTTTTCCCCCCCACAGAGTTTTATATAGCGCAAACTTGACCCGAATCGGGTATCAGAGCACTTTACATAGCAGCAGTTGCATTAAATGAGGACACATTCGTTTTTGTTAGGCACGGGGAGATTAAGTGATTTGCCCAGAATCACAGGATGTTCAGCGTCATTGCCGAGACTCGAACCCAGTTCCCCAGATTCGAGGTCGCCCGCCCTAGCTGTTGGGCCAACTCCTCTCCCCTCTTCTCTGTCAGATTAAGTTGCGTTGTGGAAGGGTAACACAGATGAAGATCAGTGTACTGGCGGAGGAGGAGGCAGAGTGATAGCTGGCTGTGGAGTGACAGGCTGAGAAGGTACAGATTGTACCATAACAGGAGCTTGTTGACTTGGCATAGAGACTGGAGGGAAGCGATCTTTATAGTCTGATAACATGACCTGAAAATCTGTCAGGAGAGTGGATTGCAACCATAACATATCTTGTTACTGCTTATGATAGTCCTGCAAGTAGTCCTGCGCATGTTCCCCCTCATCTGAATAATCCTGGCATTTAACATGAAGCTCAGAGGGACTCTGAACTGCTCCATAAAGGCTGTCTTCCTCTGATCCTTCCTGATCGAGGAAGCAGTGAGGACACCTTACTGGGGGGAGGCAAGTGAAGGTGTAATTAGTTTAACTTTTTTATTCTGGGCCATCAACGATGTAGATGATGAAAGAGCCAATGTAGACATCTGGCGATCGCCGGCGGTGAGGTAGTCGACTGGTTAGGCTACGTCGACGAAAAGGGAGCTGTGATTGAAGGGTCCGCCGACAGTGTCCCGTCGACGAGTGCTCCAACAATGGATGGACTCCCATAGACGATGGCGCTCCATCGATAGATGGACTGCCATAGACTATGGCGTCGATGAAATCTGCAAGTTTATCGACTGCACTGGAGCGGAGGCCGCCAAAAAAAAGTTGTAGACTACGACAATGCCGCCCCGGACACTGCGATGTGTTAACTGTAGACTCCACTGAGGATTCAGAGAAGGCGTCATTGAGGTAGTCGACGGAGAGGTCGATGACCCATCCGTTGGCGGTGCTGATGCTGTTTTTTTGAAAATGTGCTTTACCACAGGAGGAGGCATTGGGGGCTCGGAGGTAGACTTTTGAAGAGAAGTCTGGCCTCTTTCTCCTTTTTAGATGTCGACTAGGCAGAGCTGAGGCAATTTAGAGGGGCTTCTGTGACTATGAACACCCTCAGAAGACTTTTTTGGTGGCTCTGTAGAGGTATGAGGTAATGTCTCGTCTCTAGGTCTTTTAACAGGCGTTTTAGAAGAGGACAGAGGTGTTGCTTTCTGTGGAGAGTTCTCTGGATTTGAGTTTTTGCAGCCAGAGAAGACATCCTTCTGTATCCTTCAACATTTTATTAGAAAACATGCCACATACCTTGCAGTCTCTAGTTTTGTGCTCTGATAGAAACAGTAAATACAATCTTTATGAGGGTCATCAATGTGGAGCCTTCTACAGGTGCCACAGGATCTGAAGAGCCCCTTCTTTGGTGTCTCTGGCATGGTGGCAGCCAGTTTGAAGCACCAACAAACCAAGAGTAAGAAACCACTGAAGCGGAGTAGAAAACACTGAAAATCTCTTTAGAGAGTTATGACTGAAGAAAACTGAGCAGAGCTCAGTGGAGACTCCCTAGCATGAAGTGCGGTAGAACATCTGAGGCACTGCAGCTTCTCTCAGGATGGTTCCAAAGTGTGGTATCTGATTGGTTGACTTAAGTTTGGTATTAAGGTCGAGCCTGGGCAGCGCATGTGCTGCTCTGCGAGCCATGCTGTATTAGAATATGTACTTGAAGCCCCACCCACTCCACCCATATTTGTCATCGGCTTGGGTCATTGTCCTTCGTAAATGCTGGCTTCTGATTCGTTAATAGGCTTTAGTCCCTCCTTAGCACCGCCTTGTCTTAATTTGTAACCTCCCAGGAGGACTGGCCCTTTTACTTTGGTTGTTACACGGTAAGTCTTTAGTCTGTAAGCACCATTTTTTTTTTATGAGTTACAGGAAGCACTCAACTAAACAATTTTAAACTATGGAAAGGAGCCGGTTTAAAGTGAATGTGTTAAAGCGCTGCTCAAAGGTCTTGTTAATTCGCACTTCTTATGGGTGGTTAAAGGCCGTGCGCTGTAACAGTGAGTTTGCAGTTTATTTTTGTTACATAACCTTTTGATAAACTGCATGAAAGTGAAAGATCCGGTAACCTGCTGAACCAGTATTGAGTGCTCTCCTTGGGTGATTAATTCACAGGTATTCCTTCATTTGTTTTACAAGCGTGTGTTGATTTGGGTCTTTCCCTGTTGCCAATGTGCTGTGCTACATTGATACTGGGAAGACAAGCTCGCAAGCAGTGGCACGCACTGTGATTGCAAAACTCGAACACAGGCCACATACGTAAACAAACACAAACAGTCAGTCACTTGGTCACTTCTTATGCTACGACAGACTCGAGCCGCATTGGTACTAAGAATTCCATGAGAAACTATTTGATTTTCTTGCCAAGAACCTGATTTACCTTTCTCAGTACCCCAAGCTTAAAATCACAATAGAACTGTTTTTACAGCTAGCGCATTCTGATAAAGACAGTAGCATGTACATGCAGAAGTGTGCTTAGCTGAAAGTGCTTCTAAGAAATAAAACTGCTAGTCTGTTACTAATTGGCATTTCTCAGGTTTAGTGTAAACAAAAAAATATATAACACTGTGCCAAAAAACGCTCTTACCAGGACTAAGGGAGAACTCAAACTACCAACCAACAAACAAGAGGGTTACGAGCAAAGAGCCTTCCAGGCCGGACAGACCTACTCTGCCAGAATGTCCTTTTCCTTCAGTGACCTATGATATGAGGAAAGCAGCTAGGCTTTTAAAGGCTAAGAAGGCTACAAGATAACCCTGTGCCACCAGTACACAACAGTACCCTCAATTTAACAAGTAATTTACACCAATAATTAATCACTCAGTTTGCATTGTGTCCTATCTAAATGATCTTGATCAGTGTAATTAGACACATTGTAGGAAGCTGGCTCTGTATATACTATACGAAAGTGAGGTATAGTGTGCACAGAATCCAGTGGAACCCCAAAGGTAGGCAGAGGTAAAATTAGATAGCACCTTACTCTCTATTTGTGGTAGTGTGGTCGAGCACTAAGGCTTTATCAGAGGGTAGCGTTAAGCATTTGTTGTACACACTCAATCAGCAAATTATATCACACACCCAAAGACTGAACTTCAGACCAATTGGTTTTGTATAAAAATATTTGTAGTTATTTTATTTTCTAGAACCAAGCAAGGCTGGCACAGGTAAGCAATAAATACTTTACAATAGTAATGCAGTTTGTAAATAGTTCGATTTGCAATTGTATGTGCACTTTGATTTGATTACAGTAGTTACTGATAATGCAATGCTTTTCAGAATACAGTACATATATTTTGTATAGGATTTTTAGTAGAATGTCAAGTAGATTACTTTACAGATTACTTTCCTTACACAGTGCAGTATACCTGGATACTGCACTGGGACATTTCCTGTAAACAGGTAAGTAAAAGCGTTTGTTATTTAGTTACAGTTTTAAAGGGTTTTATAGATTTTCCAACTCCACACTTAGAAACTTTTCATAGTAAAACACTCTGTTATCCTATGGAGGAAAATAGTGTTATCGGTTAACAGGTAAGTACTTTGTTGTGGGAGCTGGTATTCTGGGGTTAGACTCGGGGGTCCCCCAGGGTCAAGGATGCACTCTGTTACACCCTCAGCGGCATTAGGGCGTCCGGGTGCAGATTGCTGAGGCCCAATGTTATCCAATGGGGGGTAGGGGGCCTTCGGTTAGTGGCTGCTTGTGAGCAGGCCACTGGGTTGTGGGAGCAAAGCTCCTGGATTTAAGCTCAGGGCAAATGGGGGTTCAAGCCAGCACAAAAGGTGCACCCTCAGCGGCACTGGGGCAGCCGGATGCAGAGTGCGGTTTTGGCGTTGGGCGCCCTGTAGCTTTTAATGGGGGTTCTCCGGTTTGCAAACGCACTGCAGGCTCGGGGAAGAAGGTCTTCTGGGTGCGACCACCACTTGGAGAGTTAAGTTGGGATGCTGGTGGTTGGTTCGGCACCGCCAGTTGGGCCACCCAAGGCCGTGGGGTGTCGGGTGCAGGGGTGCCTTTTAGGGTCAGATCTTCTTACCAGCTCCTGGTCGCAGTTGTGGGGACCTTCGGGTTTGAGGCTGCAGGTGTCGGCTGGAGGCTTGAAGCAGGTCAGGGATCACTGGATCTCGGGTCAGGATCACCGGGGAGACCACCTCTTGGTGTTAGGCCACTCAAACTCTGGCCGTGGGCGTCGGGTGCAGACTCGTGGATCCTAGCGGAGCTTGAGTCTGTTGGTGAACAAATCCGGTGTTCACAGGAGAGAAAGTCTTTGGGATGGAAGGCAGGCAGGTCCTCTGGGTTTCTCGAGGTTGCTGGCTGCAGGACACACCGGGATTTCGCTGGAGCAGGATCGAGGTGGGGACAGGCCGGGGCTGGGGCCAAGTCAGTGGGCGGCCTCCTCTTGTTAGCTTCGGCACGGCTGTTCGGTCCTTTTCTTCTTCTGGTTTCTTGTCTGCAGAAGCAAGGTTCAGGGGTGCCCCTATATACTAGATTTAGGGGTGTTACAGGTAGGGAAATGGTTGGGACCAAGGGTCCCTTCCCTGGGGTGGGTACACCCCCTATTATGCCACCCTCCAGTGTGAGGGGGGCATATGCCTCTCCCTGGTTGGCTGTGTCCCCCCCATCTGCAAGATGGCGAGGACTGAGTTGTGCTTCACCTCGCATACCCCACCTAAGGGGTGGAGTTGGAAGAGTTGGGCACACCTTTCTTCTTCACTTGTTTTTCCCTCAGGTTCTCCCGCCCAAAGTGGGGTCAGAACCAGTGGGGGCCAGTTGCTGAGAGCAGCAAGTGGCCTGGGGAAGCTCACAAAAGCGGCAAGCCTTTGAAGCTTCCCCTTCGTGGACCCTGCCCATCCTGGGGGGAGGAGGCTTGGCACCTCGTCCCAGGATGTGCATTGTTTCAGGCCCCCGAGAGCAGCAGGCTCTCGACCCAGGGGTCCAGAAGCAGGTCTGGTGGTGGCAGCCTAAGCAGCCACTCAGGTCACTAGAAGTTGGTCGAGTTTCAGGGGGCATCTCTAAGATGCCCTCTGTTGTGCATTTTACATTAAATCCCACACTGACATCAGCGTGGGTTTAATGTGCTGAGAAGTTTGATACCAAACTTCCCAGTTTTCAGTGTAGCCATTATGGTGCTGTGAAGTTCATAATGACAAGCTCCCAGCACCATATACTCTTAATGGCAGCACTGCACTTACAATGTCTAAGAATGGACTTGCACTGTAGGGGTACAGGGCTCATGCACCTGTACCCTCACCACTGGCATAGGGCACCCAGCTAGAGGGGTGACTGATCTATGCCAGGGCAGTGGGTTGTAGGCATGGCACACAGGGATGTGTGCCATGTCGACTCTTCACTTTGTTCTGCACCAAAACACGCAGCCTGCAAAGGCAGTGTGTGTGTAAAGGTACAGAGCCTCTAAGGGTGGCACAATAAGTGCTGAAGCCCTTAGAGGTCTTCCCTGGTCACAGTGCCCTGGGTACCTATGGTACCATTTACCAGGGGCAGACCTGTGGCCAGAGATGCCAATTGGGTTAGTTTTAGGGAAAGAACACAGGCCATGGGAACCTGATTGGCAGGGACCCAGGGCACACCAAGAAAAAGTGCATCAGTAGTCTGGCAAAAAGTGTGGTGGGGGCGGGGTTACTGCAACAGAAACCCACTTTCCTACACAGGTGAACTGTCACCAGTGTCCACATCATGGGTACACCAGTTTGTCTGACCAGGGGTCAAGGAAAAGAGCTTAGCATACTGCTGCAAGACTTGCTTGCAATCAGTCTGCTATTGGGCAGTGAGGGTGTCTGACAAGCCAACTCCATCCACTGACCCATCTTTGGGGCTGTATGAGAGGTGGTCAGGGAGAGGTTCACTGTCTCCTGATCCTCATCAGTATGGTGATGTCAGCCCGGTCGTGGAAAAGCTTAAGGCGGTTCACATGGATCACCCTTTTGGGTGTCCTGCTTGTGCCCAGGTCAACCAAGTAGGTGACCTCACTTTTCTTCTCTAAGATGGGGTAAGGGCCACTCCATCTGTCCTGGAGAGCCCTTGGTGCCACTGGCTTCAAAACCCTCACCTTTTGCCCTGGTTGAAATTCTACCAGTGCAGCTTTTTGGTCATACCAGTGCTTCTGAAGCTCCTGGCTGGCCTCAAGATTCTTGGATGCTTTTTCCATGTACTCAGCCATTCTGGACCTTAGGCCAAGCACAGTCCACAATGTCTTGTTTTGGTTCTTTAAGACAGAGTGGTCCCCTGATAGGATGGCCAAACAGAAGTTCAAAGGGGGAAAACCCTACTCCCTTCTGAGGCACCTCTGTAGGCAAATAGCAAGCATGGCAAGAGGACATCCCATCTCCTTTTGAGTTTTTCAGGGAGCCCCATAATCATGCCTTTCAGTGTCTTGTTGAACCTTTCAACAAGACCATTGGTTTGTGGGTGATAGGGTGTAGGAAACTTGTACTGCACTCCACACTTTCCACATGTGCTTTAGGTAAGCAGACAAGAAGTTGAAACCTCCGTCTGAAACCACCTCCTTAGGGAACCCTACCCTGGTGAAGACACCAATGAGGGCCTAGGCTACTGCAGGAGCTGTAGTAGTCCTAAGGGGAATTGCCTCAGGATACCTAGTGGCATGATCCACTACCACTAGTATGAATTTGTTTCCTGATGCTGTGGGAGGTTCAAGTGGACCCACTATGTCCACACCTACCCTTTCAAAGGGAACCCCAACCACTGGTAGCGGTATCAAGGGGACCTTTGGGTGTCCACCTGTCTTGCCACTGGCTTGACAGGTGACACGGAGCTGACAAACTCCTTTACCTTCTGAGACATCTGGGGCCAGTAAAAGTGGCTAACTAGCCTTTCCCAGGTTTTGGTTTGGCCCAGATGTCCAGCTAGGGGGATGTCATGAGCTCAAATTAGTAAGAACTCCCGGTACTTCCGAGGCACTACCACTCTCCTAGTGGCTCCAGGGTTGGGTTCTCTGGCCTCAGTGTACAGAAGTCCCTCCTCCCAATAAACTCAGTGGGTACCACAGACATCTCCCTTTTCCTGGGTAGCAGCTTGCTGCCTCAGGCTTTCAAGAGTTGGACAGTCCTGCTGTCCAAGGCACAGCTCTTCCCTAGAGGGTCCCCCTGGGCATCAGAGTTCAACCTGGTAAGGGTCAAGCTCCATGGGCTCAGGTCCCTCTGGGGTGTCAAAGTCCTCTCCCTGAGGAGAGGGGTCCTGATCCTTTTACTGTACAGAAGCTGGTTTCCCAGTCTTACCTTCTCTCTTCGAAGGTTGGGCCATACTTTCAGGCTCCAACACTTTTTTCACCCTGTTGTCTGCTCTGTGCTCTTGTTTTTACACACCATCTCAGGGATACCCAGCATTGCTGCATGGGTTTTCAATTCTACCTCAGCTCATGCTAAGGTTTCAAGGTCAATGCCAAGCAGACATGCAGCTGGAAGCTTTGGAGAGACCACTACCTGTTTCAGGCCAGTAAACCCCCCCCCATCCCCCCCAGTCTAATGTCACCATAGCCATTGCATGGTTAGTGGTAACACTGTCAGCATTGGTGACTGGGTAAGTTCTCCCAATCAAGTATTGCTCAGGGGAAACCAGTGCATCTCTCACCATAGTGACACTGACACCTGTATCCCTCAGAGCTTCTATCCTAGTTCCATTAATCCAAGGGTATTGTAAGTTTTTCTTTAAGTTGGGTGGCCACATAGCTAAAGTGGCAAACTCTAATTCCCCTTCTGAAACTAGAACTGCTTCAGTGTGCAACCCGATTTGCTCTTAGCACACCGTTGATCCCATCTGGAGACTTGCTTCACCAGGAGTAGCTGTAGTAGGATTAGGGGGCTTCTTGTTAGGACAAATAGCATCTCCAGCTAAGTGTCCCAACTTTCTACAGTTGTTACACCAGGCCTTTGCAGGATCAAAGTTCTTTCCCCTTGTACTTCGTAGTAGATTAGGTAGAGTTTTGGGACCCACCCCCCTGTGCAGGTTTTTGGGGCCCTTTAGAAGACTCAGGCTTTTTATCTTGGTGATTCTCACCACCTTTCCCCTGGGGAGGTTTTGTAACCCCTTTCTTTTGGTCACCCCCAGTGGTTGTTTTAGTCCCCCTTGTCTAGACCCAGTGGTCTGCCTTCTTTCCCAATTCTTGGGGAGAAATTAGACCTAGTTCTACCAAATGCTGATGTAACTTTTCATTAGTGCAATTACTTAAAATATGTTCTTTCATAAACAAATTGTAAAGTCCATTGAAATCATGCACATTGTGTCCAGTTAACCAACCATCTAGTGTCTGAACTGAGTAGTCTACGAAGTCAATCCAGGATTGGTTTTGGGTTTTGTGAGCCCCCCTGAATCCAATTCTATATTCCTCAGTTGCGAGTCCAAATCCCTCAGAGTTCTCTTCATGAGGTCATAAGACCCAGCATCTGCCCCAGAAAGAGTCAGGATCTGTCTCAGCAGTTACCAGAGAACAGTTCCCAAAGGAGTGCCCCCCCCAGTGTGACTTCTTCACTTTTCTCATTTCACAAGTCCTCTCAAAGGCTGTGAACCATTTTGTGATATCACTTCATATTTAGGGACAATCCCTCTGGGTATTTTAGGATCATAAGATTGCTCTTTATCCTTAAGTAAATTGCTGCCACCATTGATGGGTGCTAGGCCCATCTCTGCTCTCTATAGAGCCAGCAACCTGGTCTCTATATCCAGTCTTTTGGTCAACCTTGCTAAAAGGCTGTCCTCATTGAGACTGTCCTCAATGTCCACAGTAGTACCCGATCCACCTGAGTGGGTTCTAGGTGCTGAGAGGTTTACTTTTGGATTCAGGGCCATTGGGGCCTTTCTCTCCCTATGAAGTGTGTGGGGGGGGGGGGGGGGGTTGGACAGTATCCTCATCCCCTCCATCTTCTTCCTCATCTGATTGGTCTTCACCATTTTCAGATGGGTGGTCCTTAGCATACCCAGCCAACAGCTCCTGGAGCTATGGTTTGGTGGGATGGGACCCCATGGTTATGTTTTTAATTTTACATAGGGACCATACCTCCTTGAAAGACAAGTGAAGGTAAGGGGTGAGGTTGAGCTCCTCAACCTGGTCCTCTATGTCATTGTGGTTATTTTCACTAACAGCTGGGTTCTTGTTAAGAGAGTTAAAAATAAACTTCTAACCCCTCTTATCCATAGCTAAAGTGACTATTTTTCCAAAATTCTAAAGGGACTTAACCAAGGCCCCAACAAGACTTTGTAATTTTGCAAAAAATGCCAATTTGAAGAAAAAAAAATCAGAATTCTAAAGACAATTTAAGAGTTCTGTCGTGTGATCAGGTGGTAACTACGTTAGTCCAACAAATGCAAAGTTGTATATCCCACCGCTGATCCACCAATGTAGGAAGCTGGCTCTGTATATAATATAACAAAGTGAGGTATAGTGTGCACAGAGTCCAGTGGAACCCCAAAGGTAGGCAGAGGTAAAATTAGATAGCACCTTAATCTATTTGTGGTAGTGTGGTCGAGCAGTAAGGCTTTATCAGAGGGTAGTGTTAAGCATTTGTTGTACACACTCAATCAGCAAAGGATGTCACACACTCAAAGACTGAACTCAGACCAATTGGTTTGGTACAAAAATATTCTTTATTTTATTTTCTAGAACCAAGCAAGCCTGGCACAGGTAAGCAATAAATACTTTACAGTAGTAATGCAGTTTGTAAATAGTTTGATTTGCAATTGCATGTGCACTTTGATTTGATTACAGTTGAGTTACTGATAATGCAATGCTTTTCAGAATACAGTACATACATTTTGTATAGGATTTTTAGTAGAATCCTAAGTAGATTACTTTTCTTACACAGTGCAGTATACCTGGATACTGCACTGGGACATTTCCTGTAAACAGGTGTGTAAAAGCCTTTTTGTTATTTAGTTACAGCTTTAAAGGGTTTCATAGATTTTCCAACTCCACACTTAGAAACTTTTCATAGAAAAACAGTCAATGTCATCTATGGAGGAAAATAGTGTTATCGGTTAACAGGTAAGTACTTTGTTGTGGGAGTTGGTATTCTGGGGTTAGACTCAGGGGTCCCCCAGGGTCAAGGATGCACTCTTGTTAAACCCTCAGCGGCACTAAGGCGTTCAGGTGCAGAGTGCTGAGGCCCAATGTTATCCAATGGGGGATAGAGGGCCTCCGGTAAGTGGCTACTTGCGAGCTGGTCACTGGTTTGTGGGAGCAAAGCTCCTGGACTTAAGGTCAGGGCAAATGGGGGTTCAAGCCAGCACAAAAGGTGCACCCTCAGCGGCAGTGGGGCGGCTGGGTGCAGAGTGCGGTTTTGGCATCGGGCGCCCTGTAGCTTTCAATGGGGGTTCTCCGGTTTGCAAACGCACTGCAGGCTCGGGGACAAAGGTCTTCTGGGTGCGACCAACACTTGGAGAGGTAAGTTGGGATGCTGGGGGTTGGTTAGGTACAGTCTGTTGGGCCACCCAAGGCCGTGGGGCGTTGGGGGCACGGGTGACTTTTAGGGTCGGATCTTCTTACCAGCTCCTGGTCGCAGTTGGGGGGGGACCTTCCGGTTTGAGGCTGCAGGTGTCGGCTGGAGGCTTGAGGCAGGTCAGGGATCACCCGATCTCGGGTCAGGATCGCCGGGAGACCTCTTGGTGTTGGACCACTCGAACTTGGGCCGTGAGCGTCGGGTGCAGCCTCGTGGATCCTTGCGGAGCTGGAGTCTGTTGGTGAACAAGTCCAGTGTTCACGGGAGACAGACTTTGAGATGGAAGGCAGGCAGGTCCTCCAGGTTTCTGGAGGTTGCAGGACACACCGGGATTTCGCTGGAGCAGGTTCGAGGTGGGGCCAGACCGGTAGGGCTGGGGCCAAGTCAGTGGGCGTCCTCTTGTTAGCTTCGGCATGGCTGATCGGTCTGTCTTTTCTTCTTCTGGTTTCTTGTCTGAGGAAGCAAGGTTCAGGGGTGCCCCTAAATACTAGGTTTAGGGGTGTTACAGGTAGGTAAAAGGTTGGGACCAATGGGTCCCTTCCCTGGGGTGGGTACACCCCTGATTATGCCACCCTCCAGTGGGAGGGGGGCATATGCCTCTCCCTGGTTGGCTGGGTCCCCCCATCTGCAAGATGGCGAGGACAGAGTTGTGCTTCACCTCACCTCCCCCCACCTGAGGAGTGGAGTTGGCAGAGGTGGGCACACCTCTCTTCCTCACTTGTTTTTCCCGCCGGTTCTCCCGCCAAAAGTGGGGGTCAGAACCAGTAAGGGCCAGTTGCTGAAAGCAGCAAGTGGCCTGGGGAAGCTCACAAAGGCGGCAAGCCTTTGAAGCTTCCCCTTCTAGGACCCTGCCCATCCTGGGGGAGGAAGCTTAGCACCTTGTCCCAGGATGTGCATGGTTTCAGGTCCCCGAGAGCAGCAGGCTCTCGACCCAAGGGTCCAGAAACATGTCTGGTGGTGGCAGCTGAAAGCAGCCACTCAGCCTGCACACTAGTGGTAGGTCGTTTTTCAGGGGGCATCTCTAAGATGCCCTCTGTGTGCATTTTGCATTAAATCCCACACTGGCATCAGTGTGGGTTTAATGTGCTGAGAAGTTTGATACCAAACTTCAGTTTTCAGTGTAGCCATTATGGTGCTGTTGAGTTCGTAATTACAAACTCCCAGCACCATATACTCTTAATGGCAGCACATCACTTACAATGTCTAAGAATGGACTTACACTGTAGAGGTACAGGGCTCATGCACCTGTACCCTCACCACTGGTATAGTGCACCCAGCTAGAGGGGTGACTGATCTATGTCAGGGAAGTGGGTTGTAGGCATGGCACAGGGATGTGTGCCATGTCGACTCTTCACTTTGTTCTGCACCAAGACACGCAGCCTGCAAAGGCAGTGTGCGAGTGTAAAGGTACAGGACCTCTGAGGTTGGCACAATAAATGCTGCAGCCCTTAGAGGCCTTCCCTGATCACAGTGCCCTGGGTACCTGTGATACCATTTACCAGGGGCCAGGGATGCCAATTGGGTTTTGGTTTCAATGCAGTTTTAAGGAAAGAACATAGGCCCTGGGTACCTGATTAGCAGGAGCCCAGGGCACACTCAAAGCACATCAGCAGTTCAGCAAAAAGTGGGGGCAACCATGCAGAAAGAGGGCACTCGCCCACACAGACCTAAATAGCATACATGTACATAAAACTTAAAAAATAACCATTTCACATTTCAAGTTATTAAATATAAGTGATACAGTCAACTGTATTTTTGTGTCTCCTGATGGGCAGTTGAGCCTAGAGACAAGCTGTGACTGAAACAATTTTGATCCACTTTGACTTCCGGTACGTGTTTCCATCCAACCACAACTTAGACCAAAGAAATTCTTGCAATGACCCGTGGAAGACTCAGACTCTGGCAGGGAGGCGGGAGAGGGGCCCACCCCTCTTTGCAGGGCAGGCTGCAGCTTTCCATGATACAGCAATGCATTGAATGTGCGAGTTGCTTCATTCGCTGGGTGTCGGCACCCTATATTCTGAAAGTTCCAGAAGTACCCCTAGGAAGCTGCCACTGTCAGGAGTACGTACTCACATGTGCATCCATTAATGCATACAAAAATGTAAATATGTACATTTTGGCGTGAGGATATGTCATGCTAATGTGGCTGTGCGTCTGCCAATATCTTTCCTGTTTCTTCATTGTTAAACTATTTTCCACTTGGAGAAACCCCTTTCCCCAAACCAACACAAATGTTGAGGACCCCCACCCTCTCAAAACCCCAATATGTAAATACATTTACTGCTGTTCTTGACAACGGGAATGAGCTGGAAATACTCAAACTTTTCACCATTCTGCAATGTCCAGAAAGCCACCCCAGAGAGCAGATCTTGAACAAATTCTGTTGTAAGATTAAATATTTAAGTGTGACAAATCCCATTTGTCAGTGTAAATCAACACTATTCTCGATTTTCTGACTCAGGAATGTTAATATGTACTTATTAATGAAGGTATTTGCGTGATATTTAGTTGCTCAAAAATGTTTGTGATTCGAGCCCTACATAACTTTCATACATTGATTTTTCCTGCACTTTTCTATGTCAGACGTGTGGAGACCAAATCTGCACCCATCTATAAAGTCTTGTGCACAGACAATTCACAAATGAATTCGTGAAAACATTCACAGCTCTTGTGCAAAGGTCTTCCACCATTTATTAGGCATGCCCCTTTTTAGGTCGAGCCTGGGCAGCGCATGCGCTGCTCTGCAAGCCATGCTGTATTAGAGTATGTACTTGAAGCCCTGCCCACTCTCAGCCCATATTTATTATTGTCCTTCGTAAATGCTGGCTTCTGATTCGTTATTAGGCTTGTTAGTCCCTCCTTAGTACTGCCTTGTCTTCATTTGTAACCTCCCATGAGGACTGGCTCTTTTACTTCGGTTGTTACACAGTATGTCTTATTTAGTCTGTAAGCACTATTTTCTTTAATGAGTTTCTCATACTGCAGGAGGGTCTCTCGCGCAGTTGTGACCACCGGCTTGTTTAACTCGTAGCAAAGGGCCATGTGAGACAGAAGGGGTCAACTCAGCAATGCCTTTAGGGAGGTCAAAGGTGCGTGATGTAAATTCCGCTAGATCGGGCGTATATATTTTCTAAACTAACATCTATGTTAAACATAATTTTGCTTTAGGATTGCTCCTCCACTCACTTGCTAAAAACCATGACTTCAACAAAGGGCTCTTACCCTCTTTTCTCAATTTGTTCCTCTGTTAAATGGATCCAAAAAAGAAGTCTTTGGCTGTAAATGTCTCTTTGGACACTCTCCCGCAACCGCGAACCCGACCGGAAGGTATTGGACCGCTTTACTGAGCAGTTCTCCAGTTCCAAAGTGGCAGCTCGCTGCACTTTGCTCCTCAGCTCAGATTACCTGTAAAGGGTGCGCTTTCACCCCCAGCTTAACATTGCTCTCGCTCATTTACTTTTCTCCCCCTGCCCACCACATTGCTCTATCGTTTGCTTCCCTATGCCCTCCGTGCCCCTTCACCCACCGTGACATAACATTTTGCTTCCCCACAATCTCCCCGTCTGTGTTCCTTCTGTTTGCAACCCCCCCCCCCCCCCCCTACACACACTTTTAAACAAGCATTTGGAATGCAATAGGGGTCGCATTTCTGAGAGTTTAAGCTATTGGCATTGTAAATGACAATGCCTTTTATTTATGTTTTAAAAACCAACACATAAATAAAAGGCACTGTCATTTACAATACCAATAACTCAAACTTGCTTAAATGCGAGACCTATTGCATTGCAGATGCTGGTTTATTAAGGATGCCGATATGTTGTTAAACTAAAAGGCCTCTGGGAGCCCCAACGGGAGTCCAGGGGCCCCATAGGCGGGCGCTCCCGCAGTGGGCTCAGTCTTCCGGCCTGCCGCTCCACCAAAGGCCCGGGGAACCTCCCCCTAGTTTGGCTGGGCTTAGGCCTCTATGTTCTATGCCTATTGTGAAATTACTTTAATAAGGTACCAGGGACTCCCATCTCGACAATGGGGAATAATTCAAGCACATGAATCTATGAAAGTTCCAATGCTGGAGTAGCAGTGAGGACTCAAAGCACAAATGCTGTTACATCAAACAGGGGCAGCCCTATTACCCGAACCTGGGGCCAATAAGGAAAATGCTACTTACCAGTATGCATTTGTTCTTGGCATGTAGAGCTGTAGATTCGTATACTTGTGCATAGATCGCCATCTGCTGTTGGGCTCGGATGTTTGCACTTTGTTTTTGTCTTGGAAGAAGTCTTTTGTAGTCACGAGGTAGGCGACTCTTCCTTAGGACGATCGTGCGCATGGGCATTGACTCCATCTCCAGATTGTTTTGCCATGGAGGGTTATGATGGAGTTAGCAAGAAATAGAAAAGGATGTCCATGTGTAATGTATCGAAGTAAGATAGTACTGGAACAGATAGAGGTATCCGGGGAGGCGGGTTGGCGTATACGAATCTACAGCTCTACATGCCAAGAACAGATGCATACTGGTAAGTAGCATTTTCCGTTTGAGGCATATGAGGCGTAGATCGTATACTTGTGCATAGACTAAATAGCAGTTACCTCCTTAGCAGTGGCTACCTGTATCTGTTGCAGTGGTTTGAAAAAGTGTTCTTAATACAGCCTGGCCCACATTAGCTTGTTGTTTTGCTTGCACGTCTACACAATAGTGTTTTGTGAACGTGTGTGGTGTAGACCAAGTTGCTGCTTTGCAGATGTGATCTAGGGGAATGTTCCCTAAGAATGCCATAGATGCCCCTAGTTTACGTGTGGAGTGAGCCCTAGGGGGAATGGTTAAGGTGCGTTTGGCTTTAGCATAGCATATTTGGATGCATTTAACAATCCACCTTGCAATCCCTGTTTTTGAGATAGGATTGCCTTTATGAGGGGAGGGTGGGGGGAGAGAAAGCCACAAAAAGTTTAGTCTTTCTAAAGGATTTTGTTCTTTCAATGTAGTAAAGTATTGCTCTTTTTACGTCTAGCGTGTGAAGAGCCCGTTCTGCTACCGAGTCTTGTAGAGGGAAAAACACTGGGAGTTCTACCAACTGGTTAAGGTGGAAAGCAGAGACAACTTTAGGTAGAAATTTTGGGTTAGTCCTAAGAACCACTTTGTTATGATGTATTTGGAGAAATGTTTCTTGTATGGTTAATGCTTGGAGTTCACTGACTCTTCTGAGAGAGGTGATCGCAACCAGGAAAGCTACTTTCCAGGTGAGAAATTGTAATTCGCATTTGTGCATAGGTTCAAATGGGGGACCCATGAGTCTGGTAAGTACCACATTTAGGTTCCAAACTGGAGAGGGTGGAACTCTAGGTGGAATTATTCTTTTAAGTCCTTCCATAAATGCTTGATAGCTGGTACCCTAAACAAAGACAATTGTTGTCTGTTTTGGAGATAGACTACATCTCGTGGCAATAGCCTAATAGATGTATACGCTAGGTTATATTGTTGTAGATGCAAAAGGTAACAGATGTGTTGAATAGAAGCATCTAGTGGGTTGATTTTGTTATTTGTACAGTAAATTACAAATCTTTTCCACTTTGTGGCATAGCAAGCTCTAGTGGTAGAACGTCTAGCCTCTTTAATGATGTTCATGCAGTCTGGCGGGAGATTAAGGTAGCCAAACTCTAAGACTTCAGGTGCCAGATCGCAAGGTTGAGTTGACTGGGATATGGATGCCTCATCTCCATGGTTCTGAGTGAGAAGCTTGGGTGAGAGGCGTAGCTTTTGATGAGGAACTACTGATAGTTGCAAGAGGGTTGTGAACCATGGTTGTCGGGCCCAGGTTGGAGCAATGAGGATCATTGTGAGGGAATGCCGTTTGAGTTTCCGAACCACTAGGGTAATGAGTGGGAGAGGCGGAAAAGCGTAAGCAAATTTGCCTGACCAGTTCATCCATAGCGCATTGCCTTTGGACAATGGGTGTGGATACCTGGATGCGAAGGTTGGGCATTTTGCGTTTGTGTGTGGCGAACAGGTCCATTTCTGGGTGGCCCCACATTTGAAAGAATGGAAGCAGAACTTGAGGATGAAGTTCCCATTCGTGGATCTGCTGTCTGGTGACTGAGTAGATCTGCAATTTGATTGTGTACTCCTGGGAGGTGTTCTGCAAGGAGATATAGGTTTTGAGGAATGGCCCATCTCCATATGCTTTAAGCTAGGATGTGAAAGCTGGAGAGTGTGTCCCCCCCCCTGTTTTTGTATGTAATACACTGCTGTCATGTGTGTACGGAGTAGGTCAGCTTTGTTTACGAGGTGGAGTTGAAAAGATTTTAACGCTAGGAAGATTGCCAACAATTCCAGGTAATTTATGTGGAATTGTTTTTGTTAAGGGGTCCATATGCCCTGAATGGTATGGGTTTGACGATGAGCTCCCCAGCCGGTGAGCGATGCGTCTGTGTTAGCACTATCTGTGGAACCAGGTCGAGGAACGGCTGCCCTTTGGAAAGGTTTTGTGTATTCCACCACTGCAGAGAGCGATGGGTGCGGTCGTCTACCAACACCAGATCTGTTAGCTGACCTTGAGCCTGGTTCCACTGACGTGCCAAACACTCCTGTAAGGGACACATTTGGAGTCTTGCATAAGGGACGATGAGAATGCAGGAGGCCATCATCCCGATTAGCTGCATGAATACTCGCGCTGGTAGTGAGTGTTGAGGCTGAAATTTTGCTATTAGAGCTTGTATGGCGCTTATCCTGACTGGGTTTGGAGTATGCTAGAGCTTTTGAAGTGTATTGTAGCCCCTAGATATTGTTGTATGTTGGACGGCTGGAGGTGGGATTTGGTGAGGTTTACCACGAATCCCAAGTCATGAAGCAGTTGGATTGTTGTGTGTGTGTAGCACACAGCTGCTGTGTGACTTGGCCTTTATGAGCCAGTCGTCCAGATAAGGGAAGACCTGAATGTGCTGTCTTCTTAGGTGGGCTGCAACTACTGCGAGGCACTTGGTGAAGACTCTGGGTGCTGTAGTTACCCCGAATGGGAGGACCTTGAATTGGTAGTGTTGACCATCTACCACGAACCGGAGATATTTCCTGTGAGCGGGGTGAATGGGAATATGAAAGTCGGCATCCTTTAAATCCAGAGTGGAGAGAAAGTCGCCCTGTTGAAGCAGTGGGAGCACCTGTTGGAGAGTGACCATGTGGAAGTGATCCGATTGAATGTAGAGGTTTAGCGGTCTGAGGTCCAATATGGGCCTGAGAGAGCGGTCCTTTTTTGGAATTGGGAAATAGAGGGAGTAAACCCCTGTGCCTTGGTGAGGCAAGGTGACTGGTTCTATTGCATGTTTTTGTACTAGAGAGAGAACTTCTTGTTTGAGAAGTGTTAGATGTTCCGAGGACATTGGGCGTTGTCTGGGAGGAATGTTTGGGGGAGTAGATGTGAGTTCCAGGCAGTAACCATACTGGATCATTTGTCTTACCCACTTGTCTGTTGTGATTGAATTCCAGACAGGTAGGAACTGTGAGAGACGTCCCCAGACAGGAGTGGGATGATGGGAGGGAAGTCACTGTTTAGTGGTAGGGGAGTTGCGGTTATTGTTGCCGCGACCTCTTCCCTTACCATTGTTGCCTCTGTAGCCTCCACGAAAGTATCCTTTGGAGGAAGTTTGAGTGGGGCTCTTATAGGACGAAGAGGGATGTTCTGAGCCAATGCTTTTGGAGCCAGCTCTGTAGAAGGAGCGGCGAAAAGAGCCTCTAGGGGAAGGAAATTGTAAGGCCCCCATGGACTTGGCAGTTTCTGTATCTTTTTTCATTTTTTCTAAAGATGTGTCAACTGAGGGGCCGAAAATATGCTCTTGATCAAAGGGCTAATTTAGAATAGCAGATTGCACCTCCAGTTTGAATCCTGAGACCAGGAGCCAAGCGTGCCTACGCAACAAAACGCTAGTGATAATGGCACGAGATGCGGTATCAGCCGGGTCGAGCGCACATTTAATTGAGGTGTTTGTGATCAATTTCCCCTCTTGTAGAAGGTCGTTGGCCTTTTGTTTGTACTGATCAGGAAGGTGTTGCATGAGCTTTTCAAGCTCGTCATAGTGCGCCCTGTCGTACCTGGCCAATAAAGCTTGGGCATTGGCAATCTGCCAATGATTTGCAGCCTGTGACGCAATAAGTTTACCAGATGAGTCTATTAATTTGGACTCCTTATCAGGAGGGGGGGGTGTCGCCTGTACTTTGTGAGTTTGCCCTCTTGCGTGCATTAGACACAAGGGAATCCAAAGGGACCTGACCTTTAATGTAAATTGGGTCATTGGGAGCTGCCTTATACTTTATCTATCCTGGTGTTGAGAATCCTGGCTCTTTTTTTATTTATTTTTTTATTTTATTTTATTTATTTTTCACATAACTGAGCACAGCAGACGTAATAGACAATCAGCAATGTAGTGACAATTTGTGGAGAGAGACATGCAGCATAACGACCACAAATCCATGAATGCATATGAGACAAATAGCAGGAGCAGCATGATAATACAGTAGGCAGTGTGTAGCAAGAGCATCTTACACAGGTCACGCGTGAGAAACAGCACATCACAATGCATAATTAAAAAGGGAGCAATACATACAAGTGCATAGACATACAATAGCAGGCAGTATTCAGGCTGTAAAATATAAGTAGGGTGGGGATCATGAATCGTGTCCGATGTCTGCAGGATGCTCCAGGAGATACGATTGGAGCAGGCCCCAAATATCATGGGGACGTGATGAGACTGGAAGAAGGTCAGCGTATGTGCATGTTTGATCCTGCCAAAGTGTCATGTCCCCAATCCATTCCTTGAATTTGGGTGCTCTTCCCCGACCCCACCTACAGGCTACCCGCCGTCTAGCCAGCAGCAAGCAAAATGAGACAAATTTACGGTGTGCTACTGGTATCTGCTCTGTGTATCCGAGTAAAGCCAGGAGAGGAGACCTCGGGAGGGACAAGGAAGTCATGAGATCCAGCGCTGTGAACACTTGTTGCCAATACGTGTGGACCGAACGACAGTCCCAGGCAAGATGGAGGAAATCAGCAGCTTCCGCCTTACATCTGTCACACCGATCTGTGTCTCGCAACCCAAATTTATGTAGTTTAACCGGGGTGTAATAGCTTCGATGTAAGAATTTGTAGTGGGTGATGCGCAGCCCACTACTGGAGGAGACCTGTTCAGTCTGCTTACAGCAGAACACCCATTGTTGATCTGTGATGTCTTGCTCAAGTTCAGCCGACCATTTATCCAGAGCAGCAGAAGGAGGAGATTCGGTGTCAGTATATAGGCTATGATATAGTGTAGATACTAGGTGAGAGGCGGTACTCGCACGCAATGTGTGGTGCAAGGGGGCAACCATCGGGGGTTCCAGAGGATATGCGGGGGTACAATCTTTAAGTTCTTGGCAAAGTCAGACATAAAGGAAAGTTTCCATGGCGGAGGGAGGGGGATCTGAATATAACTGTTGGAGAGTACGAAAGTTGCCATTTAAGTAAAGATCGCCCCAACATTGGAGATGGCGTGCAGTTTTAACTCTTTTAAAGATGCCTTCCTGCAGTAGTGGCATCTTCGGATGATATGTAAGCGGGAGTAACTGGGAATATAGTAAGGGAGCATGCAGGCGGCGCGCAATGCGGTTCCATGCTTTAACCGTGCAATCCACGGAGGACGGGAAAGGTGCACGAGGGGTGACTGTTGCCAATATAACCCCATCTAGTGGGATAGGATCCGCAAGCCAGTGCTCAGTCGCAACATGAGGTGTGTATCTGGGAGGGTGGAACCAGTAATGGGCATAATGTGCTTGGGCACAAAGGTAGTATAATTCAAAGTTGGGAACATCAAAGCCCCCCTGGGAGTACGGTCGCGCGAGTATGTCCCACTGTATACGCGGTTGCTTGCCACCCCACACTAGTCTGATCAGTTCTGCTCGGAGAGAGGAGAAAAAATGTCGTCCCGGATCATACAGGATGTTTAAAAACAGATATTAAAATGGTGGTCCTCCCAAAATTTTTGTAAGGGAAATACGGCCTGCCATAGTGAGGGAGAGTGCGTTCCACCTAGTTATGTAACCAGTAACCTGGTCTAACATTCGCCCGTAGTTCAGCCTCATCAACTCCTCGCGGTCTGCAGTGACGTGTATCCCTAGATACTTTACTTCAGTAGAGCACCATTCAATGGGGAAGTCTGTGGCAAACGGTGTAACTGAAATAGTAAGTGGAAAGATTTGAGATTTGGTCCAGTTCATGTGGATACCAGAAAGGCCACCGAACCGGACAAATTCTCGAAGGAGCGGGTTAAGGTTCTGCTGCGGTTCTTTGACATAGGGTAACCATCTGCATACAGAGATGAGAATTGGGCGGAGGAAGCAGCGAAGGGCCTTTTCCTGATGTTGCCTAAGCTTGGCCGCCAGGGGTTCTATGGCAAGGGCGAACAAGAGAGGAGATAACGGGCAGCCTTGCTGGGTGCCCCGGGAGAGGGGGATTGAGGGGGAGACAGGACCGTTGATCAGAACTTTCGCCTTCGGGGAAGTATAGAGGAAGCGAATCCAAGCTAAGAAGCCGATGGGAAGCCCCATGCATTGAAGAATAGTAAATAGGTAGTCCCATTCTACCGAGTCAAAGGCCTTCGTGGCGTCTAGAAAGACCGCCACTAGTGCCAATTGTGGGTCGACATTTTGTAAAATAGAAAAAAGCGTCCGGAGATTATGAGAAGTCGCCCTACCAGAGAAGAACCCGGCTTGGTCCGGTAAAACCAGCTTCTCCATCAGGAGACTGAGGCGATTAGCCAATAATTTGGCAAGAATCTTTGCGTCAGTATTGATGAGGGAGAGGGGTCGATAGGAGTCGCAACAATCCGCAGATTTGCCGGGTTTCAGGAGCGAGGTAATGAGTGCCTCTCTCATCGATGCAGGAAGGATCTGAGCTTCCTGGGCCTCCATGTAGACTTCTTTCAGCACCGGAAGTAATTGGTCAATATATGTTTTGTAAAAATCTACAGAGAGCCCATCCGAGCCCCGTGCCTTCCCTGATTTCATCTGCATAATAGCTTCCCGAAGCTCATCATCCTCGAATGGTGCCGCTAAAAATTCCCTCTGGTGATCTCCCAGCCAACCCAGCGCAACATCCTCAAGATAGTGAGAGATCGGGGGGAGCAGTACGACGGGTACTGTAGAGGTCCGTGTAGAATTCAGTGAACGTGTGCAAGATCTCAAGACTATCCGTGACGCACCCCAGCTCCATCAAGCACATCTAATATATAATTAGAAAAGCGGGGCTGTCGAATTTCAGTCGCCAGTGCCCTGCCGGGTCTTTCCCCCTCCCCATAGCGAAGGGCAGTGAAGTATTTGCCCCGGAATTTGGTCTCACGCTCCGCTGAATCGGTATAGTCAGTGAGCTTTTCCCGGAGTAAAGCCCTCTGGGCTCCTGGCGTCTCGTTCCACATCTTTTTCGAGTTGTTTTAACTCACTTTCAAGACGTCTCAGGTTCCGTCGGATGTCTCTAAGGACTCCGAAGCTTTTCGACATGCACGTGCCGCGCATAGTAACTTTAAACGCCTCCCAGATCGTGCCCACTTGTGCGGCCGAGCCTTTATTTCTCGTAAAAAAATCCGCAATCTCTTCCCCAAGCTCCGTCCTAAAGACGGAATCCAGAAGTGCCTCCGGCACAAGCCTCCAGCAACGTGGGGTGGCAATCAGATTGGGGGGCACAATCGTCATACACACTGGTGCGTGGTCTGAGTAGGTCCTGGCCATATGCTCCGCCGAAAGAATCCAAGGGCCAACCCCCCGGGAGCAGACCCAGTAGTCCAGCCGAGACCAAGATGAGTACTGAATTATAATAGGTGCCCTCCCTCTCAGCCAGGTGTACATGACGCCACATCTATGAGCCCCTGATCTAGAAACAGCCGGGAGAGTTATCTTGAGTTCTGGTGTAGTGATGTGGGAGAGGATTGGACCTATCTGCAGAAGGGCATAAGGTAGTGTTAAAATCTCCCCTCCATATGATGTGCGTGGACCCCACCTTAAGTATTTGTCCCCAAAGGGTGGTGAAGTAATCAGGGTCGTCCGTGTTTGGCCCATAGCAACAAACAAGCGTAACTGATTGTGTACCCAGCGTACCCCAGAGCATGCAACTCCTGCCAGAGGGATCACTGAAAGTGCCACCGAAAATGAAGGGCGTGTTCTTAACTAAGATCAGTGTGCCACGGGAGTATGTAGAATAGGAAGAAAACACTCGGTCAGAGGCCCACTTGCTGCCGAAGCAATTAGGACGGCGGGGGTCAGTGTGCGTCTCTTGAAGCATTGCAACCTGTATGTGGTGTCTATCCAGGTACGACAGTATTTGTCTACGTTTGCGTGGGTCGCCGAGGCCTCTAACTTTCCATGTAAGCAATTTTAGTCGTAACTGTTCAGAATGTGGAGTCATTTCAAAGGAAGTGATGCGCTATAATTGATGTCCCAGTGTATGGTAAGTGTGTGAGTAGGTCGACGTGTGCTTGCATGTCTATCTGCTGAGGAATCAAATACATAACATTAAAATGCAACAATCCCAAACCACCCCCCACAACAGCACCCCAACCGTGCTGGTAGTGTAGCGTCCACCCAAAAACAAAACCACCCCCACCCCACAACAGCACCCCAATTGTGCTGGTACGAGATTGCCCACCCAAACCCCACATAACTCTTGACATTACAGTCTTAGTCAAGAAAGTCCAACAAAAAATGAAGCAGTACGGGGGATCGCCCATGTGGCGCTCGTGGGCCACGAAACCTTCCCGTCTCCCAACACTAACTGTAAAGCAGTCCCCAGGTGGCACGGGGATGAAGGGGGGGAGGGGGAGAGAGAGACAGGGGAGGGTGCTTGGTAATGTCCAGAGCAAACCTATAAAGTACAAAAAGCCTAACAGTAAGCCATACAAAGCATATATAGCATATGAGACACTTCGCTGTAGACTACGAGCTGCAGGAAATTGGAGCCTTCGGGAACGCATGCAATGGTCCTCACAGCGTGAAGCAGGCAATGAAAGTCCCACATGCGCGTGAGTAGGGTGTAGCAGACAATGTGAAAAGTGGGTAGGTCAGAAAAATGAATCTCAAAGCGCTAGTGTCCATTGTTCGGGTTAGCTCACTGTAGGGGATGGAGACCTGGAAGCATGGTCACTAGTATCTCGGTGTGGCGATCTTCTCTTGATAGTCTTGAGGAAGTCCTCAACTTGTTGCGGATTGGCACAGAGAGCGTGCTTGCCTTGATAAGTAATCCGCAGACGTGCCGGGTACATGAGGGCATATTCAATTTGAGCTTTACGTAGTTTTTGCTTGACTGGCAGGAACCTGCGGCATGCTTCCTGAACCGCAACAGTAAAGTCGGGATAGATGGTGAACTCCTTGCCCTCAAAGTGCAGCGACTTATGCTCTCGAGCCTTTTTGAGTGCGGTATCTGTCTCGATAGTTCAGGAGACGGGCCACAATGGGTCGTGGAGTGCCGCCTGGAGGAGGTCAGGGACCCAGGGAGCGATGCGCTCTTTCCACAATGAGTTGCGACGAGAAGGTTTCGGCTCCAAAGGTGTCTGTCAGGAGGCGTTCGATGAATTCTTCCACGCGGCCGGTATTAGTGCTCTCCGGTATACCTATGACTCGGATATTGTTACGGCGGCTGCAGGCTTAAAGTTTTTCGTTTTTGGCCGCGATGACTTAACAGCTTATCCATTTGCGACATTTGTTGCTGCAGCTGGGAGGTGGCATCTTCATTGTCTGAAATACGCCGTTCGGCCTCTTTGATCTGCCCGTCGTGCTTATCCACCTTCTGAACGAGAAAGTCTAGGCAGCTGTTCATGGTGTCTATCTTCTCAGAAAGATCAGTAAGGCTGTGTTGCATAGCCAAGAGCAGGGTTTTAACTTCATCCTCTGGTGCCGATGATTGTGCCTGCGATTGTTCATTGCCAGTTGGTCCGGAATCAGCCGAGTTAGACCGTGTAGCAGCCTTTTTGGTGTCGAAGGTGAGCCTGGGCTGGCGGCTATCCGGTTTCCCCATTCTGCACAAAAGTACCGCAATATGTGTGCAAGAGGAGAAACAACAGCGGGAAGTGCACACCAAGGAGCTATTGGGATGACAGATTGAATGATGCCAGGCAGTCTAGTGCTCCAATGTCACCACGGTGAGGAGGAGATGCCTCGTTCCAGTGGCGTGCAGCAGCAGTACCTGCTGGTGTGGCCAGTAGGAAGTACAGCGATCCACCTGTGGAGTGGCAAGCAGCGGAATGGGAGGTCAGTAGGCCCCGTAGGTCGAATGGCAGGCCGCTGCGGAGTACCCTCAAACGTGCGTCAGGCAAGGGTACATCACAAGTGTGGCTGGAGCAGGCCCAACTGCGAGACGTAACTGCCTGGTCAGGAGGGTGGTGGAGGTATCCCAAGGCAGTGAGCTGGGGCCCAGCCACGTTTCAGCGCCACAAAGGGGTAGGCCAGATGGGGGCAAGTACGGCATGCAACTACGTAGAGATCAGGAATCCTGTGCAGAATCAGGACATGAGTGGGTTCGGGCAGGTGACGTATCTCAGCACCATTACATGCAAGACGACATCCCATCAGTTGCGTGGGGCCTAAGCTCCAGCGCATAGCGATGACAGGGATCCAAATGTGCCAGGAAAGGACACCAGCAGCACTGTCCAGACTGGCAGCGATGAGGCCCCCCAAAGCATGCACAGGAAGCGTGTCAGGCGGCCCACAGATGGCTACACACAAATGGAGCGGCAGTTCGGGAAGCACAGCAGGTGTGGCTAGAGGCTGCCGCCCAGGGACGGCAGTCAGCGAAGGGCGCAGGTAGATGCACACTTAAGGGCCCGTCGGGGTCAGCAGACGCATCTCCACCTCAGCGCTCGGGCCGCTATACAATCCAGGACGATGAGCAGTATGATTGGCCCCCCCAGCATTACTTTCCGATGTATGGAGCACCGTTACAAGACCGAAGACAACAGCGTCCGCTATGTGCAGTATATTCAAACCCCCAAGGCTGCGAGTAGCAGGGAATCGCCGATTAACGGGGGTAGGTCCAAGGCACACTTGCGCGGATCAAGCAGCGCGGCAATGGAGCGTAGCCGGCAAAGCGAGAAGGAAGCCGTGGATTAATGGCGCACATGCAATTTAGGCAATCTCAGCCAGAGCAGCAGTCCCCTCACCGCATTCACAGGCAATCGTTGAGGAATCCCACATCAGCGTTCCGGGCAGAGGGTCTCAGTCCAGAACCGCAGGCGGGCCGGTATCACAGCAGGCGAAAGGGGCCGGCAACCGCCGCCGGCCGAGGGGCCTTCTGCCACGTGGAATCCCCGGGGCTCGCCTGGTAGAGGCAGCCGTTCAGGCTACCAGGAGTGTCAGCACGTTTGCCCCCTGCGGCGTGAAGTCTGGCCAGAAGTGGCTTAACAGGGTCAGAAAGCCGCGATTTTCGCCACACCGCAGCAGAATACTTTGATGAACAGGCGACCAGCATCACAGGCAGGATTTATGCAGTAGGTGTAAGGATAAATGCTGGATCGTGCACCAAGCAGCCAGAGCCTCACAGGCGTGTGGCCATCTTGGTCGTGCGCCACCTAGCGCCCCGAGAATCCTGGCTGACAGGGTCCTTAAAAACTTCCAGGGCATGTTTGAGCATGCCTTTTAACATTGGCAAGGTGTGCGTGGACTTTTGCGAGGGTGCAAAGGTTTCAAGTAAAAAATCTTCCTCTAAGGGGTCAGAATGTAACTGTACCCCGTGGTATTGGGCAGCCCTATTGATTAGTTGCGCAAACCCAATGTTGTCATCTCGTGGTGATGGCCTAGATGGATAGAGGTCCAGGTCATTATGTGGGTCGGGATCTGTATTGTAGTCATCCCAAGGGTCTAAGTCGTGTGGGATGGTGTGTGCATCCCCATGTGGATCTATATTCCCACCCCTATCGGTATGATCATCCTCAGTATCTGATGTTTGAGGTGAAAAAATAGGTTGTGGGGAGTGTGGTGGAGAAATTAGAAGATTTGGATCAACTGGAGGAGGAGAAGGAGGTATGGAGGTGTTAGTACTCATCTCTTTTCGTTTCAAGGGTATTTCAGATTCCTCTGAAGTGTCCAGTTTCCTCTTTTTTGGAGGCTTGGCGACGACTTTACCAGTCTGTGGTAAAAAGAGTTTTTTGTTTTGGATCCGAATCAGGTACAGGCTGTGTGGGTAAAATTTCTTTTTTCGGTGCCGAAGATTTTGGGTCAGGATGTTCTTTGGACCGAGTCTGAGGCTTTCTGTGGGGTCTTTGACTCCTTAGATTTTTTGTGGCTCCGAGACTTTTTTCGGCTCCGAGACCTTTTTGGCTTCCGAAGCAGCTTTTGGCTCCGAAGATTTTTTCGGTTCCGAATGTTGGTCTTTGGTATGTTTCGACGCCGAACTGTCTTTGACGTGGACGAAGAAGTGCGTGGCACGTCTTTGGTCTGGTGCTTCGGTGCCGAAGGTGACTTTTCGGCACCGGAATGGGTTTGGCTCGAGCCCGAGCCGGAAGGCTTATCTTTAGGTTTCAGTGCCGGGCCCGAGGACGGGGCGTCTGAGACATGTTGCCGGTGTCGACCAGAGGGAGAGGGTGTTACCGGAGCCTTAGTTTTGGTTTTTGGGAGAGGGGTTTCGGTACTCACAGACCGCTGAGCCGGGGTGACTGTCTCTTCTTCGACGTCGGAGCCGTTGGCCTCGGAGATGTCTTCTTCATCACCTTGCTGCTCCGGCTGGACATTGGGATCTATCTGGAGATGGAGTCGATGCCCATGCGCACTATCGTCCTAAGGAGTCACCACCTACCTCGTGACTACAAAAGACTTCTTCCAAGACAAAAACAAAGTGCAAACATCCAAGCCCAACAGATGGCGATCTATGCACAAGTATACGATCTACAGCTCATATGCCTCAAACATATAACTACAGTGGTTCAAGACAAAGTTACAAAAAAGGCAGCAGTAAACTGTTAAAGTTTTACATAAATAAAACAATTAAATTTGATGACAAAACACATGGAAAATAAAGATCATGAAAAGGTACCCAACATAATTGATCAGAAAAAATGTATTCATGCAAAAACATTTTACTTAAAAAAGGAAAGCAGTTATACAACAATACAAATATAAGGTATACAAAGGTTGCTCAAAAAGTTACATAATAAACATAAAACTGAAGACAATATACAATGTAAGCGGGGAACCAACGGCAGAGGAAAGAAATAAAGCAAGTCTAACAGAGAACAGGAACAGAATATGTGCCAAGGAAGAGCGTCAACGGCGTTTTGACCTATTCAGTTTATAAGGCCATCGGGACGAGAATTTTCTGAGCAACCAATAAATGTAGTTTGTATGGTCTGAATCGGTCCACATTGACCGAGAGAGATGCGAGCGCTTTCTTGATTCATTGGGCAGCGCTCATGCTTTATGTATTGAATCTCGAGTGGGTCGGTTTTAAAGTTGCACCGGTACCCATGATGGCACAGTGAATTGGTATGTGTGCACTTGGCCGGATTCCCGGTCTCGTACAATCATTCATACGGGATCCTTGGTTTGATTACGCCTGATTCAGACCGTACAAACTACATCGATTGGTTGCTCAAAAGCAAGAGGTTAAAGACTTGGTGGGGATAGAGGTCCTTGGGCGCTCCCGAGTGCACGGAGTTCATAATGGCGATTGCGTCTTGGGTTGTGGGAGGGTCCCAGTGGGTTAGCAGGTGTTCAGGTTTGGTGTTTGTGGGTGGGAGCAGGCGGATTCTGTCGGTGGCAGGGGTTCGAAGTTTTTGGAGATGACGGATCTTGTCATGGAAGAAATTCGCCAGGGTGTCAGTTCTTGGGAGGGGGTGATGTCGGTTTAGGCAGCTGCTGGGTTGGAAAACTCCTTCACGATGGTGAAGAGCTCCTTGGTGCGGTTTGTGCTGGCTTCTATGAGGTCTGTGAGTGAGTTCTTTGTTTCTTTCGGTAAGCAGTAATACTGGTCGAGTGCTGTCTTGAAGGCGGTGAAAGTCTCCTATTTGCTGGTGCGCCATTTCCTTTCAAGTTGCCAGCAGTTGAGTTTGGTGGATTTCAGTTCCACTGTGAACCAGCTGACTCTTCTGCTAGGTCCTTTGGATTTGGCCGGCTTAGCAGGGGGCGACTCTGCATTCTGAGATCCACCTGGAGAAATTCTTCGCAGCCTAATCTGGATCGGATGTGATGAGATGAGAGTTAAGAGCGTTGTTCCACTGGTCTTCTGTAACCCTTTTCCAGTCTGTGCGTTAAGCTGGGGGGCACAGTTCCTGTGTTGGTAGTCCCCGAGATGAAGTGAGATGTTGTAGGGGTTGGTCCAGGTGAGCTGTGTGACGTGGCTGTACTTGACTTGCTGGACATGAAAATGTGTTGAGCATGTGTCCTGTGATGTAGGTGGGGTTGGTGACCAGTTGCTTGAGGCAGATGTTGTTCACGCTTTCTAAGAGGTTGGTTGTGTTGGTGTCGCTGTGGTCGTTGAGGTGGGAGCTGAGATCCCCTAGGAGGATGTAGTGCACGGAGTTGATGGCGATAAGGTCTGGGATGACGTTGCAAAAGCTGGGGCATGGTCCTGGTTGTCTGTACGGAGGGCACCTCTGATGGTGTTTATCTGTATCTGTAGAATCAGCTGATAAAAGCACAGCCCTGACATAGTGCAGTACTAGATTTATAGATACATCTTCAAATATCAACACCTGTTCAAGTGCTATCCTACCTAGATGCTACAATAGACAATTTAAGGTAAAGTTTTTCCTTTGGAGGAGTGTCATCAACTCAGGAGAAATGTCAAGGTCTCCCAAAGACTACCAAAACTGCTAGTGAAGTCTCCATGCTCCATGGCTTTGTGCATTTCCTTTGTCACAAATGCAAGACTCCACATGAGGTCGCTCCAGCAATCTCTAGAGGATCAACTGTCTCAAAAGCACAATAGTTTGGAGTGACAACCTTCAAATCACTATATCAGCAAGACAATCCCTCTCATGATGCAGCAAACCAGCTTTAAGGGATTCCGTTCCAGCAAGATTCCCAAACTGAGGATAGTCGCAGACATCTCTATTAGGATAGTGAGCACATCTTGGAATGCACTCCGTACAAGGCCAATGGTCAGGAGAGCTTTTGTCACACCAACTGCTTAGAACTGGGAGCAGCAACTCAAGGCCTTCGTACCTCCTCAGACAACAAAGAGGATTCTTATTCAAAAGGACAAAAAAACAAACCCGGACTACTGGAACAAACATGGGGGCACAAGGCTGAGATTGCTCTTTGGGGGGTCAAAGAAGAGCTGGTCATGGTCCAGGGGTCGATCACTAAAATCAGTACATTTGGCAGGAAATTTTAAACAAGTGAACTGCCTATGCAGATTCTACAAAGAGAATCTTTATGGGTTCTGAACTGCCTTGTTCTATACGTTCTAGATCACATCTTTGTAGTTTTCCAAAGATAGTATGTGTAGCTCTGCTGCATCACTACCAGGGCAGAACAAAGCCAACACTGAACCACAAGGCACCACCTAGCGCCGCACGGGAGCACTGCTGAGGAAATTTCCAGATCCAGTCTAGCAACTTGGGATATTTTAGAGGTGAGGAACCTGCGGTTGGCAGTATCCATCAGAATGCAACAGTATGCCTGATATTCAGTCTTTGAAACACTCATTAATCTGGAGTACTGTATATGAAAAGTTTAAAGGGGCTATCTGGTGAATGATGTCCCAATTTATCTCAAAACCCCAGGAGACAAAGCAACATTCTAGAATGTTCATTTTTGGTTATTGTCAGCAAATGTAGCTACCAAGATTGCCCCTTTACAAATAATTTTACAAAGTATGAATGAGCCAAATATGTATCAGCAGGCCTTTGCTTCATCCGGACCATGACATTTTGAAAAGGTACAAGAACAAAACACCTACAGGCATCCCCCATGGTACCAAGGGCACTGGGACAGTGTTTCTAGCTTTGCAAAACCATCTTTTCAGAGGGCCAGGCACCGCCCATAGCACTACCAATGTCTGAAAGCAGCAGGACCAACTGTTTTCTGCAGGATCCTGTAATGAGACCTGTAAGAATAGGCAGGCAGGACCCAAGATAGCACATCTGAAAAGTGCTAAAAAGTGGCTGCATAATCTGCAGTGGTACATATTTTTATTGGCATAAGATGGAAAAAAAAGAAGCCTCATTTAAATAGCAACATGCTTTAAACTCTGTAGCAAAGCAGAGGAACTAAAGATGAATTGAGGAGCTAGACAAGAGGGTTGAAGTAGACTAAGAGGATGGTTTAAATGGAAGCATGGAGCGCAAGACTCCTGTCCCTATGCTACATTCCAGTGGCACATTCACAGAACGGAAGATGGGAAAGAAAACTATTGAAGTATATTTAAACTTATTTATTTTCGATTTATCTCCTACTCCTCCCAAATACAACTAGCACATTAATTCGGACCAGCTTTGTTAGTTTTGTCCACTTTACAGCGTATCAGGCATCACCCCACATCATGAAATATTAGTTTCTTTGCTGTGTTCATTATTGCCTGAAGGTGAAAACACCCATAGACAAGCAAGAAGTTTTTCAAGCCATGAAGTATTAAAAAGTTTTTTGCCAGCGCCATAAATATTTTAAGATTGTGAGCAGCTGTATAGTTTTTTTTGTTCCTCTTCATCTGGTTGCTCTTTGCAGCTCTGAATTGTGAGCAAAGCATGTTTTCACCCTGCATGCTCAAATTGCCAGCACAAGCATCAAAGCCACATTGAAATCCAACCATATATCTTACCAGAGATGGATGAAGCTTTTGAGCAGGGTGGTGCATCCAGCTTTTCGAAGGCTGCCTCAATGGCTTGGCTGAAGGAGTTCTGAAAACTCGGAACAGGTACCCTGTCTGAACTGTCGCTTTCACCTTCACTGTCAGCAGGTGCAGGCGGTGCCAAGGTGTTCTCCTCTGAAAAGCAAGAGTCATTCCTTTTAACAAAAGTCTACCGTAAACATACACTGCCACGTTGGGCAGCGATGCTATGTTAAGACTTCAAAGTCTATTCATTTCAGCAATAAAATGTCACAGCTTTAAGTGCAGTGAAATGCTAAGAACATCTCTAGAAATAGGATCACTGAAGAACCCAAGACTCCCACATTCCAATATGTGACTTCAGTACTTACTCTACTTCACTTCGACCATGACTGACCACAGAACTGCAAAATGAAATTAAGTGACAGTCAAGCAGCATGCCTCTTACAAAAAAGAAGGTGTCCAACACTGGTGGGCCCCTTGTCAGGTCTCCGGAGCAACATTCCACATTAGCACACATCCTCATAAGAGGTAATACGCAGGCAAAACTGAAAGCTTGCCTATCGAGGAGACTGATGTATTAGTGTAGTTCAAATTCTAGAAAAATCCTGCAAAATATACATAAATATGAAAAGTTGCACTGGTTGATACCAGAGGTGTGCCTACTGATCCACCAGCAAGGTGCATGGATTCTGGTGAAGACTTCCCACCTATCAGCTTTCCACTTTAGTCCTAGAATTCAATGGCTGGAGCATGGTTTGGTCAAGATGGCAGCAGTCTGAGCTGACCGTGAGACACCAAAGAGACTGGCTACTGAAAAGAACAAGTGAAATGGATGGGAAAATACAGCATGGTGCTCTACTACCCCTCTAAGACCCCATGCTCATACCCTTCCAGCTCACATTCCAGGTCAGAGGGACAGTATGTCCTCAACCAGGACCCATGAGAACACCCCCACACAGCTGGTAGAAGCAGAGAGGGACAATGAAGAGAGTGGGTTAGGAGCTTGCACTGTTCTGGTCATGGCTGACAGTTCTTCATGGAAGGAAGCATGTGATGAAATCATGCTTGTTTGGGAGAGGCAAGGTAGCCATGTTTTCCATGCAGAAGTAGAGTGGTAATGGATCTGTGTGCATACATGAACAAAAACATAACAGGGTAGCTTGGGCAGTACATTTTTGGAGGCAATCGGGACAGCCCTAATCTCCTGAGATAATTTCATAGGTGAGCTTATGTTTTTTCTGATTGGGTGACCAAGAAGTGTGTAGAGCTTGTGCCACACTGTACAGTGTCAGGATCAATATAGATTGTTATGCAAGAAAGAAGCGGAGGTAGGGATGCCTTCAAGTTGTCTTCATAGGATGAGTTGAGATATTTTTTAGGCAATAGAATTGCTCCCATGTTCTCCGTGCGCTATCTAAAGCACCCAGGATTTATTGATAATTAACCTTAAACTGTCCGCAGATAGTCCCCAGTGTCCTGGTCTCCCATCGGGTCACAACCCTAGCTCAGAAATGGCATATATATCCATACAAAAGGAGTATGCAGTTCCTTGAAGGAATGAGAGCAGATAAAGCAAAAAGTCGGGAGATGGCTGGGCATGCTGATCGAGGGATCTGATTGCTCAGAAGCAACAACCCTCACACAACCAGTTGGGAGTCATACTTCTAGTAGTAATTAACAACGTACCTAAAATCCGACCCAACTTAAGGGTGGCAGAGAATGCAGATTGCCTAGCATGCTGGGCACCTTTCACTTTGCAGCCAAGTGTGGTATCTGCAATCACCTAAGGGCCCTTAACTTACTCAAATTGGCTCGGATTTTAGGTATTTTGAGGGTGATTTCTTGAGATTGGGTATTGCTGTTAATAACCACTACTATAACCCCAATCATTTGGTAGATTAGGTAACATGGTCTTGATGAATTGCCCAGATCTGCAGGGACTTTATATGGTAAGAAACAGGTTGATTGACTTATACTGATAAGTGTGTATGATATAAGCAGAAAGTTAGAATGCAATACAGTACAAGTGGGTGTGAGGTGCAAAATTATTAAGGGCAAGAAAACATTAATTCACTTTCCTGTGAGCTGTACCGGATCATTGTCTCCAAAACAGCCACCCCTTGTTTTTAATTATAACAAGAGATCCCACATATTAAACCCTTAGGGTCTCTAATTTTTAGACCACACTCGCACCAATCTAAACACATTGCACTTCCACTCATACTTCATAACGGCGTCTCAATTAAAAAGCCCTCTGGCAAAGAGCCCACTCGAGAAGCCTGTTGGGTATAGCAGCGCCGGCCCAACGAGGAGCTGCCTGATGAAGCATGACACCCAACTGGATGTGGGAGGTCTCTTGCTTTTAAGCAACCAGATCCCATCTGCTTGCCCAGCCTTCTCCCGACCTCATGCTTTATCTGCTCTCATTAGTTTAAGGAACTACATACTCCTTTTGTATACACAATATGCAAGCCCTTTTTTTAAACTACAACACCCATATTTCCTAGGAACAGGGGGTGGATGTAGCAATGATATTTTAATACCAATTACACTAGATACTACATTACCCACACTCAAGCCCTGATGGGGGCACAAGTAGAAATACTGATACATAATCAACTATAGAAATCGAAGCAGTAGCATCAGCCCTGGGTAGATGCTGGCAGATCAACCACTCTGAAGGAGAGGACCTTTCACTATGGTAACAGACAAATAGCACTTGTTCACTAAGTAACTAATAACTGGTGAAACTGAATGGTTTTTAGCTCTTTCCAAGACCGCCTTAACACAGACCATTGACCGGATAAAGAATTTGGCTGCATACACCAGAGCTAAACAATATCAATCATACTTAGACCATTAATTATGAAAGCGATGTGATCTTGAACTTGCTTGCAGCGGCTGGCTTTTCCAAACACAAACCACTCATTATGGCAGCCCCCTTCAAAAGACTGGCTCGAGTATCGGCCTCCTACCGCAAAATTTTGCACACACTTTAGTTCAACAGTACCATTCCTATGCATGCAATTAGTTAATGTGAGCGCATGGGTCCTGAATGAGCCTTTAGAGGCTTACATAGCCAGCACCTCAGGTTCCCTGCTCAGTGCAATACGCTACCTAAAAGACAGGCTTGAGTATCAGCCTCCCACTGCAATTCATTTCTTGTGTATACTGTGCGAGCATGAGTGTTCCACCAAAAGTGATGGAAAGACCAATCTGAGGGCACCTCATATGTGATTCTCTGTTATGCCACCCCAGTATTGTATTACTAATTATCAATTGAGGATCTCAAGGAAAAGTAAATTGTCAGAGTGGTCCTAGTAGGAGCCAGCATCTTTAGCCTTGAAATCGCTGTACTTATATGCAATAGTGAGACTGTTCCCTCGGACTTGGAAGAAGTTAAAACTGGTGGTGGAGCTTATTCCCTTTCCACTATTCTTTATGTTTAAAACTGGTGGTCCTGAAGAAGGTGACTTCAAAGTGATAATGTGCCACCAAAACGTACGTTGACCTGGATGTCTGATACCCAACTGACAACACAGCCACGGAGACTGTTTTCGATCTGTCCTTACAGTGACTTTTTTGGTGTATGTGAGCAGGTTGGGTATTGAATATGCATGGTGAGAGAATTAGAGTGCATGATGGTATGTTAGGTTAGTATGTTAGGTTAGTATGGAAGTGGGGTCACAAGTCAGGGGATATGTGGTCATAATGAAATTATAAAATTGTTTGTGATAAGACAATAATGTATATGTGGATTTGTCACAACTGATATTGTTGCAAATGAAAAATAATTTAAAAGTTTTTACCAACAAAACATGTTTATCTTTTTAGTATGTGAACAAATGAAAAAATATGAAATAATTTAATTAAAAAATAACAAAAAGACATAGAAATTTTAGTTTGTATTGTGGATAGCCCCATAGAGCTGTTAGCCTACACAAAAGTAATATAGGTTTTGTGAAAGGTTTTTGTGATTTTCTCTTGTTTGCTCCCCCTTCTCCCAGACCAGAAAGTAACCTTTAGGGGGTACCTTTGGTCAATGATAGCATTAGATTTCTATTATTTTACCCTTAGCCAGCTCTCCCCCAAATACGACAGGAGTTCACTAGTAAGTTTTCTAACTGGGTGAATGAATAACATATTGGCAGCAGTGGTGGGGCTCATTCACGCTCTAGCGCCGGATGGGCCTTGGGAATCTAGACCTATACACAGATGTCAGAAGTGATCTTCCAAGAGGGAGGGGTGGGGCTCGATACATAGCAAATGTATGAAAACAGATAATCGTTTCAGGGCTCATCATTAACAGTTATTTTAGCGCGTCTGTGGAACGTATTTTATCAACCTCAAAAGGATGAATGGCTAAGTCTGCCACGCCAGGCATGAATGTGAATTATATGGTGCGTTGGCCAGGCACTCACCCACCTAATTTCTTTGTTAGCATATCACTAGGCTATCCTGTTTTAGGTTGAAACCTATAATAACTGATAAAACCCCACCGAAAGGGAAATCATTTTTACCAGTGTAAACATATAAACACTGACAAAACACTTGCACAACCACAAACTACATGTCATTCAAAGAAAGGAAGAGGAGAGTGAAAGGGTCGTTTTCATTTCTTCCTGAAGGGGCTAATACAATATAACTTTATTACACAAGGTAGCAGCAAGAAAGACTGAGCTAACATTCTGCTTGAGTTTTGTTGTTTAGGGATGTCACAAAAATATTGTCTCTTCTTCCTTTTTTCAGTTTTGTGGTCTTTGGTCTAAAGATGCAGGGTTTAGAAGCATGTTTTAGGTCTTGAGTAATTATTTCATAAACTGTAGAGAATCAGGAGATATCAAAATCATAGCTGATATTTTGGCTACGTTTGATTCTTTCACTGATAGGTCAAATGGCTGGTTTTATATGTACCATCACATTTACCCACAGAAAATGGGTAAAACCCCTTGATACATCAGCCCCCTTTTCTAATGAGTCAGTATTGATAGTAGGTGAATTGCCAAACAGCCCAGGCTTTAAACATTCAATGCAAAGTGTAGTGACAGGTATATGTGAAAAGAGCCATCACCAAGCATCTGGAATAGCGGTGAAAACAGGACACCAGACTTTAGAAAAACATGGAACACAGTGTCACTTGAAATGCTGCTGCAAAAAGTTCTTACCAAGTTCAAAGATTGGAGTGATATTGTTTGTATTTGCAGTGATTGAGTTACGTATATGAAAAAGTTATGTGATGGCCTGTCAAAATCGATACCTTAGCTGAAGTACTTCACTGTAAGAGATCCTTGCCACTTGCTAGATGGTATGCTGAAAGCATCTTTACAATCTTTAGAGTTAATGAAGAATGCTATTGACTTTAGTCCATTCTGGTGGACTGTTTTGTTATGCATGAGACCTAAATCGCAAATATTTCTCATTTTGTGCTTTGTGTGGCATCAAAGAAAGAGTCACCCCAACTGTGCCATTTAGCTGGTGGTTCTCAGTCCTAGAGGCTGTGAATGCCGTTTTATCCATGTGGCAACCGTTTACAGAATTTTTGCTGAGTGACGATGCCAAAGGCATGAAATGTGAGGATCTTCGGTCGCATACTGATAGTGATGTGAAAAAAAGTACACTACTGCATTCCTAGATTTTTACAGGAAAAATGACTGCTGTAGTTGACAAAAAAACGAGTCTGAAAACACCCTTGTCTACCAAGTGTTCAGCATAATTTGTGTAGATGTGAAATATCTCCTTGAGTAGGCTGGGTGACACTTTTAGTGACTTTGGCAAAGCAACATGTTCCATGTTAGAGTGCTTGCCACTTGGTAAGCAAAGAAATGTAGAGGTGCAATTCAGGAAATTATATTTTACAATGAATGAGAAATGGCTTGCAATCATGCATAGACATGTCCCTTCACCAACCATGGCATTTGAAGTCAATGAAGCCTCACTGTGGTACTCTGCACAAGTTCTAGATCCCTTCTGTAAAGGGGAATTTTCTCCCGACTTTCAAAGGTGCTGCTTCATTTTAACCGCTTCAATAACTCTGAGGGCATATGTGCCCAGTTCAATGCATTTGTTTTCAGAACCTCTCCCAAAGTATCGCAATCTTCAGGTGCATCAGTATTGGCATGGAAAGCTATGTCAGTGGGCAGAGTTAGCATATTGTGTACTGTCTGTTTTGGCATTGCCCGTCTCAAGTGCCAATGTTAAAGGCCTTTTCACAGATAAAAGTTTGCATCGGTAGGAAAGAGCAAGTGCACATGAACAAAGACTCACTGAAGAAGTATTATATGGTGTACTACAATAAGTTTGGTTTGAAAAAGTGTATTTGAACCTCATACACTGTACGTAGACTGTCTATATACCATGCACTGGCTGCTTCGCCTCAAGCACTGCCCATGTGACAGAACTGATCCCAATGAAAAACGGTTTGTGGAACAGTTAAATAAAACAAACCTTTACTGAAATTCAGCTTAACACAAAAAAGTAAATTGCATCAACCCCACATCTCTAAGTACTACCATACATGAAATTGCTGCCATACCTTTTCTATTGGTGATTGCCTTTGGCCACACTTCAGACTTTGCCTTCCCAGCTCTCAGCATCTGAAAAGAAAATTAATAAAATCTCTTCTTCCAGCACAGTGTGATATGAACCCTTACCCAAACTACCCCACATTAAATGGGCTCACTGTTTCACATGCAACATCAGCAAAATGACTATGCTGCTATCCCAATCAACTTCAGGTTCTACAAGTTTCATATATCTAATGCAAAAAGACTGCTCAAATATATGTAGACAATAGGCAAAATTGTCTACAAATTCACCATTACCAGTTTACGATGATCTTGGCGTCTAAATTCATATAAAAATCAGTGTTTATGAATTGGTGTCGGATTTCTTTATTGATTGTGGGTCTCGTTGACTGATCGTGTGCAATAAATGCTTAACACTATCCTCTGATAAGCCTTATCGGCTCGCCCACACAACCACAAAATAGCATTTGGGATTATTATAGCCCATGTAAACCAGTAACGGTTACCTGGACTCTACACAGTGTACTTCATTTTAGTGCTCTATATAGAGAGCCAGCTTCCTACACTGCCTTACAGACATTAAGCACCAAAGAAACTTAAGGCAATCTCAGCCTAGCTATACAGGCCGATTGCCTAAAATGGTTTAAGTTTCCAAGTATTCTCAACCAGGCCATTCAGGGGGGAGGCAGCATATTCTCTCTATTCTAAATATCTACACTCATTTTGAACAGTAAAATATTAATGCTTCTCATCGATCGTCTCTCGTGATACTCAATCTTTCCCTCTGCAGTTTCCACCTATGACCATGTGGTAACATACATCTGACAATTTCTTAAATCAATTACTTTTATACTTGATCAAGTTATTTGATTGCTTTAAGGTATTAAATGTTTTTACCATTATCAACTTGTCAATAGATGTCCACCAATCTCTGTATTTGTAAAATCAAAGGTAATCTGACAGTGTAAAGAGTCTAGGGGTTCCCTCATGAGTGGACAGGGGCTGCTCTGCTCTGTTAGGGGGTAGTGTGGCCGAAGAGCCTTAGGCTTAACACAGGAGTGCAAGACATTTGCAAATACAAACAATGATTAATAAGTGACATAACTCAAGGAGATCCACACCAATTTATAATTAAAAAAAAGCAAGTATCTTTATATATGTTTAGGCATCAGAGAAAAATCGTTCAGGTAAGTACATTTTTAAATATAAATTCGTTTCACTTTAAAAAAAACAGACAGTGCAGTTTGAGTTCTGCTGCGTTATCCTATGGAAGGAAGAGCAAGTTCTGCAAACTGGTATAGTACAGCGACTTACAAGACCAATCTCCAGGAGTTCAGGTGAGTGGTAGGCAACGTCCAAGGCAGCACCAGCAGTACACCACCAACAGTATGAGGGCGGCCGGGTGTAGGGTGCAAAACCGCGTCGAGAGCCCAATGTATTTCAGTGGAGATCAGTCACTGCGGAAAGAGGCTGCAGGCTCAAGCCAGGTGGTCAGTAGGGCTGAACTAGCAAGAGGATTCAGGCCTTGCTATTCTTGGGGACAGGGGGCGACACCATTGGTCCTCTTCTCCAATGCCCAGGGGTGCAGAGGTGTCCTTAGAAGTCGGGTTTTTCCTTACCGGAGAAGTCGCGGTTGAGCGGGCCAGCGTGCAGAGGCTGCAGGCAACGTCAGGGAGTCCAGGAGGGGTGATACCATGATGGACTCGAGCTCTAGAGGGCTGGGGGACCTTGTTGACACAGTTGGCCAACTTCAACTTGGGCTGGATGGCAACGGATGCAGTGGTTACTTCAGGTGTCTGGTTTTGGCAGTTCCTGGGGCCTCAGAGTCTTTGCTTTTGAAGTTTGTTCAGGATGCAGGGAACACTTCCACTGTTCTTCGTGAGTCTTGGTCTTTATTGAAGGCAGGCAGTCGTCCCAGGTTTTGGAGGCACACAGCTGCAGGATGAGTCTTTGGCACAGGCTCGACAGAGGGCGGCAGACAGGACAGCAGGGCAGGGGCCAAGTCAAGTGCTCTTTTCAGTCTATGGCTCTTCGTGTCCTTCGTAGGCAGTGAGGATCCGCTTCTCTGGTGCCAGGGGCTCCCCTAAATACTGAATTTAGGGGCGTTAGGGGAATGTAGGGTAGTAGCCAATGGGCTGACCTTTGGGGTCACTACACCCCCTATATGACCACTTCCTGTGGAAAGCGGGGATAACCCTGTACCAGAATTACTAAGTATGCATCAAAAAGATGGCTACTTCTGAAAAATCGTGTTTATCTCACTCTAGCCCACCTTAGTGGTGGAACTAGCCTGGAGGTGGCACACCTACCCGACTAGCTAATTTTCTCGTCTGTCCTGGTGCCAAGGGGACTCTGGACAGGGATGGGGGTGGCTTCCTCCCCTGTGCGGGGAGCCAGATTTGCCTTCCAAAGGCGGCAGCTCTTTGAAGCTTGACGGCCCAGGAAGGCTAATCAGCAGGTCATCCTGTGGGAGGGGGTGTTACACCCTCTTCCCGGACAGGCTGTTCTGGGTCTCCTGAGATTAAAGGCCCTCACCCTAGGGGTCCGAACAGTGTCTCGAGTGGCAGGCTGGCAGAAAACAGTCAGCAAGCACACCAGAAGTTCGTAGGTACTAAGGGGGCACCTCTAAGGTGCCCTCTGCATACGTGTATTGGTAAATCTAACACTGGCATCAGTGTGGGTTTACCAATGCTAGATGTTTGATACCAAACATCCCTATTTTCAGTGAAGCCATCATGTTGCTGTGGAATTTTTTTCACCAGTGTCCAGCACATGTCTAAAAATGGCTTTCCTGGTCACTTGAACTGGCTGTAATAGGACTGACCAGCACAGGGGCATATCTGCTCATGCAGGTATGGCCTCACATGAAATATTCAGCACCCTGCCTTAGGGATATCAGGTCTGCTGTAGGGGTGACTTACAAATGAACAAGTTACTTACCTTCGGTAACAATACATCTGTAAGAAACATAGGTTAGTTATAGATTCCTTACCTTAGAATTACCCCCAGGCGTCACTGGATCCGGAAAGTTTTTCGTCAGCAGTACCTCTGCACATCAGAAGGTGGCGTCGGTCGGCTCCGCTTCAGTCGTTGGCGTCGTGGTTGCCAGGATGACGTTGCATTAGCTACTTGGACGCCGCCCTCGCGCGGTCAGTTCTGTACACGACATTCCGCGCCAGAAACGCAGAGCCATGCAAGACCCTGGCCACTGGTGCACAAAACTAGGGGCCTGAAAGGAAGTCCTTAACCCTAGAAATCAGTTTGCAGAACGGGGAGGATGGGTGGGGCGGTAAGGAATCTATAACTAACCTATGTTTCTTACAGATATATCGTTACAGAAGGTAAGTAACTTGTTCATCTGAAAGAAACAGTTATAGATTCCTTAGCTTAGAATAGATACCCCAGCAATACCAACCCCGGAGGTAGGTCTGCGAACCAAGTTCACATAAGAAAGTCCTGGAGACCAGAAGGGCCAAAAAATCCGTCCCTCCGGACATGGCTGTCCAGGCAGTAGTGTTTTGAAAATGTGTGCAGCGATGCCCACGTAGCTGCCTGACAGATGTCATGTAGAGGGACTCCTCGTCCCAAAGCAGTAGTGGCTGCCGTCGCCCTGGTGGAATGGGTGCGTAGCCCCACTGGAGGCTCCTTTTTTGCTAGAGAATAGCAGGCTTTAATACACAAAACGACCCATATTGAGATGGTCCGCTTGTGTACGGTCCGACCTTTCTTGGCGCCCACGTAGCCAACAAAGAGTTGGTCATCCACCCGGAACTGTTTGGTGCGATCCAGATAGAAGGAAAGCGCACGTTTAGGGTCCAGACAGTGGAGCCTCTCTTCCTCTTTAGAAGGATGCGGAAAGAAGGTGGGCAAAGTGATGGTTTGCCCGATATGAAAGGAGGCGACCACCTTGGGAAGAAAGGATGGACAAGTTCTTAGGACAACCTTGTCCGTATGTACAGCCAGAAAAGGAGGCTTGTATGAAAGAGCCTGGAGCTCACTCACTCTTCTGGCAGGTGTGATGGCTACCAGGAATGCAGTCTTAGGAGTTAAGAATCGTAGAGGACAGTTGTGAAGCGGCTCAAAGGGAGCGCACATCAAATAGGTCAAGACCAATTTCAAGTCCCACTGAGGCATTACGAAGGGGATAGGAGGAAAGAGATGAGTAATACCTTTTAAGAAACGATTTACAACCGGGGACTTTAAGAGAGAAGGCTGATCAGGAAGCCTTAGAAAGGCAGAAATGGCAGAGAGATAGCCCTTGATAGTGCCCAGAGCAGAGACCTGCTGGGCCAAAGAAAGGAGGAAAAAGAGAACCTCAGAAATAGGGGCAGAAAGGGGGATCCACAGCCTTTGCTGCGCACCATGCCACAAATTTGTTCCATCGGCAGGCGTATACCGTCTTAGTGGCCTGGCTGCCAAGATTACATCACAGACTTCGGTAGGCAAGTCAAATGACGTCAACTGCCGCTGCTCAATCTCCACGCAAGTAGGTGGAGGCTGGACAGGTTCGGGTGGAGGACCATCCCCTGCGACAGAAGATCCTCCCGAAGAGGCAGTCTGATCGGAGGATCGATGGCCATGTTGAGCAGCTCAAATACCAGATTCTTCGTGCCCAATCCGGAGCCACGAGAATGACTTGGGCCCGGTCACACTTTATCTTCTTCAGCACTCTGGGCAGAAGCGGTATAGGCGGAAAGGCGTACACAAGACGCAACTCCACTCGCGACGAAAAGCGTCGCCTAGCGAGTGCCGCCTTGGAAATTCCAACGCGCAGAATTGCTGACATTGCGCGTTCTCTTCGGTGGCGAATAGATCTAACCAAGGCTCTCCACACTGCTGAAAGTCCTTGCACCACCTCAGAGTGAAGACGCCATTCGTGATCCATCATGCACCTGCGGCTGAGTTCGTCCGCCCTGGCGTTCAGTGAACCTGCCAGGTGTTGAACCACCAGGGATATGCCCTGATGTTCCAGCCATGTCCAGAGGCGGAGGGCCTCCTGACATAGGGTCCACGACCCCACCCCGCCCTGTTTGTTGCAATACCACATGGCGGTGGTGTTGTCTGTGAACACCTGCACTACCGTCCCTTTGACAGAGGGAAGGAAGGCAAGACGGATCGCTCGAAGGTTGATGTGGAGCCCGGACTCCGCCGGAGATCAGAGGCCTCTGATCTCCGCCTCTCCCATGTGGCCGCCCCATCCCAGAAGGGATGTGTCCATCACCACTGTGTTCTGGTTGGGGGAGGGAGAGGGACCTGCCGTTGACCCAATCCTGGTTCGTGAGCCACCACTGCAATTGTCGTGCAGTGCCCTCCGAGATCTGGACGCAACCGGACAGATTCCCCTGATGCTGCGCCCACTGGAACTTCAGGTACCACTGCAGAGCCCGCATATGCCAGCTGGCATGATCGACCAGCAGGATGCAGGAGGCAATGAGGCCCAGAAGCCTCAGGGTCATCCTGACCGAAACCCGGGATAGAGGCTGAAAGATCGGAATCATAGCCCGAATATCTCGGACTCGCTGTTCGGGAGGATAAACCCGAAACTGCGTCGTGTCCAGAACCGCTCCGATGAAGAGGAGCTTCTGATGCGACTTTGGCATGTTGATGGGAGAACCCCAGCGAATGCAGGTCAACCGTAGTCTGGAGGTGGGAGACGACAGCCTGGGGTGAGCCCGCCTTCAACAGCAAGGCGTCGAGATAGGGGAAGACAGGAACCCCTGATCTGCGCAGATGAGCTGCGACCACCGCCATCACTTTCGTGAACACCCGAGGGGCACTGGTAAGGCCAAAGTGGAGCACGGTAACCTGAAAGTGCTCGTGGCCTACCGTGAACTGCAGGTAACGCCGGTGGGCCGGCAGGATGGGGATGTGAAAGTAAGCGTCCTGCAAATCCAACGCTACCATCCAGTCTCCAGGGTCTAGGGCAGACAAGACCTGAGCGAGCGTCAACATCTTGAACCTCTCCTTCCGGAGGAAGCGGTTGACGTTCCTGAGATCCAAGATAGGACGCAGGCCCTTGTCCTTCTTGGGTACCAGAAAGTAGTGGGAATAGCAACCACAACCTACTTCTGGGGCAGAAACGCGCTCGATGGCTCCCTTGGCCAAGAGAGCCATGACTTCCTGTTGGAGAAGACCCAGATCCTCCGACATACGATGGTACTGAGGTGGCATGGCTGGAGGGGTAGCCTCGAAGAGGAGTAAGTAGCCCCTTCGGACTATCTGCAAAACCCACCTGTCCGACGTGATGGTGTGCCAGTGGGGGAGATGATGGCGGATCCTGCCGCCCACTGGCGATTGATGGGCCTGAAATGTCGGCCTAGGAAGGTTTGGAGGCTGAAGCAGAGGGGGGGTTAGTGGACTAGTCCGCCCGCTGGCCCCCAGAACGGCGGTGGTTCCCACGTCCCCGGCCGCGCAAAGGTTGGGGCACTTGCGTCGGCCTGTGGCTCTGGGCGGGACGTAGTGGGGCACCCCTTCCGTAGCCACTAAAGGGGCGAAAAGCAGACTGCGCAGGGTGGTTGGAGAGGCCCAAGGACTTGGCCGTAGCCTGTGAGTCCTTGAAACGCTCTAGAGCGTTGTCTGCTTTGTCGCCAAAAAGTCGACGGCCATCAAAAGGCATGTCCATAAGGGTGTTCTGGACATCCCTAGAAAAGCCAGTCGATCTCATCCAGGCGTAGCGTCGAAGGGCTACCGAAGTGGAAATCGTCCTGCCTAGAGTCGGCAGTATCCAGCCCACAACGGATGGTAAACTTCGCTGCGTCCCTCCCGGTGGCAACAGCCTGGGAGAGTACAGTACGGGCCTCCTCCAGACACTGAGGCAGCACTTGCGCAACCGTGTACCACACAGAGTGGGAATAACGGCCCAATAGACATGCAGTGTTTACCGACTGCAGTCCCAAGCTGGCGGAAGAAAAAAAATCTTCTTTCCAAGATGATCCAGCTTCTTGGATTCCCTATCTGGTGGAGCGTTAGGGAATGCGCTCTTGGAGGTAGAGGCTTGGACCACAAAGCTCTCAGGGGTGGGGTGTTACGTGAGGAAAGTGGGGTCGCCCGTGGCCGGGTGGTGGTGTCGGGCAATCATCCTATCCACGGGAGTCCCCCGTGTTGGGTCTGGACCAGGTGCCCAAAAGGACGTCGGTTAGGGCTTCATTAAACAGCAGCAGGGGCTCCGAAGAGCTCGCTTGCGGTTGAAGCACCTCTGTCAGGAGGTTAGTCCTGACCGCCACTATAGGGAGCTCGAGGTGGAGAGCCTCGGCCGCCATACGCAATACCACTGCATAGGAAGCTCCCTCCTCCGTAGCCACGGTAGGAGGAGACAACATGCCAAGGTCTGGGGAGGTATCAAGACCACTGGCATCCCCCAGGTCCTCTCTCCAGTCTGGGTCATAATCCAACTGGTCGGTCAGAGGGTCACCTGACCCCTCCCAGTCCTCCTCCTCGTCCTCTGGGTGCCAATCTGGCCTGAAAGGGACCCCAGGAGTGAACAGGGGCACAAAGACACCACTCCGCGCCGGATCCGGCATCGGGCGACGCCGGTCCGGCTCCGTGTCCACATCAGGATGTTTCATTCATTAGCACTGGATATGTTTTAATCATATTTGACGTATTGCATATCTAGATTATTACAGGTAGGGAATTTGTTGTTTGATTGTTTTTGCCTTTCCCCTATGTTCCTCTACCTCCATTTAAACTATTAGGGGCCCACTCTGTTTGAGTGGTTGTCACATCAGGATGGAGGCCGGGGTCGACGCCGGCCGGGGGCACGACCGGCGTAGAGTGCGGGTGTGGTGCCGAAGGAAGCGGCGCCGGTGAGGTGTAATGAGGTCAACCGGCGTCGATCCGGATCCAGGCAGACAGAGAAGGCCTAGGACCCCCAACCGAGTCCGCGGGGCCCGAAGGCACGCCGGCGTCGGGCTGCCCAAAGATGGCATGCATTGCCTCGTAAAACTGACGAAGCTGGGCAGGGGTCGCTCCGGGTCCCGGGAAGGGAGGGAAACTGAGTCGGCCCTTCAGGCTCCGCATGCGGAGCCGCGGGAGGGGCACTGCCCGCATCCCTCGTCACGTCAGCCGATCGACGGGGAGAAGTCGAAGAGCGACGATGCTTCTTCGACTTATTCTTGTGCTTCGACTTACCTGACCCAGAGTGCGAAGACTTGGACAACGAGTGGTGATGGCTCCGCGACCGGTCCCTCGCGACCGGGACGGCGCGGAGCGGACTGCCAGAGCTCAAGAAGCTTTCGGGACTGCTCCCGCAAAGACTTCGGTGCCATGGTCCGGCAGTGGGAGCACGACGTGGGGTCGTGGTCCAGGCAAAAGAGGCACACGCGGTGTGGATAAGTCACAGACATCAGTCGGGTACAGGAACCGCAAGCCTTTAAGCCGGGCATCCCTACGTGCACCAGGAGTCGGTAGGACTCAAAAAGACGTCGACAAAAGTCGCTCAAAAAGTTCAGTCAAAAAGTGACTGGAGGTACAGCTCTCTCCGGATCTGCGCTGGCTGGCGCGGAAAAAGAACTGACGTCCGCGCGCGAGGGCGGTGTCTAAGTAGCTACCGCAACGTCATCCCGGCGACCACGATGCCAACGACTGACGCGGAGCCGACCGACGCCACCTTCCGACGCACAGAGGTACTGCTGACGAAAAACTTTCCGGATCCAGTCGGACGCCTGGGGGTAATTCTAAGGTAAGGAATCTATAACTAACTTTCTTTCAGATATTACATGCAGTGTTAGGGACATGGCACACAAGGACGTCTGGCATGTTGTGTTTTCACTGTGGTCGCCACCAAGACAAAGCCTGCAATGGCAGTCTTGCATGTGCTTGGTGAGGGGTCTCATAGGGTGGCACAATTCATGCTGCAACCCTTGGGGACCCTCTTCAGTACCTCAGGCCTAGGTACCAGGGTACCATTTACTAAGGCCTTACAGAGGGCAGTGGAAACTGCACATTTTTGGGAAAAGAACACTGGTACTGGGGACCTGGTTAGCAGGAACCAGTACACTTCGAAGTTTCATCAAATACCAGGAAGGGGGGGGGGAGGATGGGTTACTACAACAAAAACCCAGTTTCCTACACCAGCCCAGTGATTGTTTTGCTTTTTGAGTTTCTCACTCCCTGGTTCACATGTATGTTCCCTTTAATACCAAGACCGCTAGACAATTCTAAGCAAGCTTCAAGTACTCTAGTCAGAGGTTCCTGGACTCCTGATAATTACCTGAAGTTGGATTGCTGCGTCTGTCTAATCAGACAAGCACTTTAAACATGCTTCATTCAGTCCATAAAGACTAAAGCACTGGAGAACCAGACAGACTCAATGGGGCTTTTTTGTCAGGGGCATCCTGTAGCACAATCAACAGGCAGAGACTAGTTTTCAAGCCTATTCTCCAGCCAGAAAGTAGTGAGCTAGTACAATATTTAGTTTACAAAAGTATAGACCTGCTGGACGAGGAGCTTTCCTAGGAACAACCCTTTCAGTTGAGCCATTAAACATTCTCATGTTCGGATCATTCTCCCATGAAAATACAATGAATGTGTCACAGATGAGATTTTGAATTTGCCATATTTGTGATTTACAGCAACCTTATCAAGGCAGTTTAAATTGGCTATATTTTTTCAATCATAGAAACTAGATCAGAAACAAAGGAGCACTGAGGTCACTCCTTTACAGCACAATGTGGACACTTAATGTGATCAGTAACATTCTCCAACTTCTCCTCGCCAGATTGTGACAAATTCAGTCTTTCAGGACAATGAGACATGCAGTTTTATTGAATTTCTAAGTTTGAATGTCTAAGTTCAGTCATTTTTAGATTCCGTTGTATATCGCAGTGAACATGAATATAAATTCCAGTTGTCAAAGTGGCAGAAGGAATAAGGGCTTTGCAGCCATTACACCAAGTGTCTTGAAGGTATTCACTGTTCATGGAGCATCTGGCCATATTTCATGCAGCATGTAATTTTGAAAGAAAGCTCAAAGTAGGTTATTAGTCAACGCACCCCTAATGCTGGTCAATTTCCAAATCAAGACATTTATGCAATTTGGCATGCTAGGAATCCTGAAGAACCTATGAAGAGCTGCTCGCCCAGCTCAAGTGAGAAGTTGATCAAATTACTGCTAGTGCCTTCAACAGTATGCTTTTAACTCGGCCAGCTACATAATGCTCAGATAAGTGGTTGCTACCCGTTATGTTATATATAGGCTAGCAGTTGAATTTCAATTTAAAAGGGGCAAATACCTGTTAACACAAAGCCCATCTTTATACTTCAAGGCAAACAGGAGCCAACACTAATGACAAAATTCTATTTTCACAAGGCTGTAAGAGGAGCAAACAGGTCAGACTCCAACTAGTCTAAACTGAAATGAAAAAAATGTACATAGTCTTGAGATTCTATAGCTTTAAAAAAAAGATATCACTATCAAATTCTCACCAAGAGGTGACGGAAAATAAATCTAACCTCATGAGACAAAGAGCACAACATTCCATTGCCATTATTAAACAAAAAGAAACTGTCAACATTCAGTAACCTTGTGTGAAAGTACATCCTGTGAAGACTTGAATTAACATTTATATATATATATATATATATATATATATATATATACATATATATATATATACATATATACATATATATATATATACATATATATATATATATATATACATATACACACACACATACATACACTCACCCATTCTGGACTTCGGGCCCGCTCTTTACAAAACTCCCTCAACTGCAATGCATGAATGGAAGCAGTAACTGCACTTTTTGTATACAAGGCTGCCAAAGATTGATTGTTTGATAGTGAAGTGTGCATCATTGATCATGTTCAATCATTAAACCATGAAATCGTGTACTTTTTCACAATACAGTATGTACTTTATTACATAACAAATTATTGCCAAGAAAATGTAATATGGAAGATGCCATAAGGATTGTTGTGGCATGCTTATCACGTTATCAGTTCTACGGCACAAGAGTTAATCCCTTTCAGCTGAGCAGTATACAGTCATGAAAGAATTGGCTTGAGATTTGAAAGAGAAATGCAGAACTTGGATGGGAAATCAGTCCAATCGTTCTCTCCAGAGAATTTGGCACCACATTGCTGTACATATTTGACCTCAAAGGTACTATTTCCATGAGTCAAGGGCCTAATTTGTTTTTCTTTGCACTGAAGTATTGAGGATGAGGGTTATGAGAAGTCAACATATTTAAGACACTGTTGTTCACATCTCCAGATTCAAGCAATTCAGCACATTTTTGTTTAAAGTGATAGTTAAGTGAAAATAAAGACACCGGGCAAAGTTAAATAGCATTGTGATTCGCTCTTTGATTCAATCACCCCACTCATGTCAGACGTTTGTTTAATCAGCTCACTTTCAATATTTGATTTTTTTCCTAAAAATTTGTTTGATTTAACTTTGAATTTTGAATCCACATTTTCTGGTAGGGTTTATGGTTCTGCATCACAAAGCATGGACCAGCCACATTGGCACAATTGTCACCAATTACATCATTTAAGGAAACATTTTATTGCGGTTACTCAGCAGAAGACAGCTTTGGCGTGCAGGTCTGTCCTCAGTCCAAGGTGGAGACAAGTTATCTGAGCCATGGTAACCAGACAACCTACACAGGTAATTGGTGGGCACTTTCCACCAAAATGCTCAACAGAATTCTATAAACATAAAATGCCATTGTTTGTACAGCCTGGTCTAGCAAACTGACCGGGCAAAAGCTCTCCGAAAATTTCTTGTTGAGGCAGGGCTTTCTATTCAAATACCGTCTTCAAGTGCACACCAAAATACTATCCTCATTCCACAAGAACATCTTATTCCATAAGAAACCTGAAAGTATGCTGGCTTTATATTCCCCCAACCCATAGTTAAAAGCTCTGCAACTGGAGCTCACCTGGCCCCGTAATCGTGCCCGTCGGCTGGGAGGAAGATTGGCCCGATCGGAGGTGTCTGAAAGGCTGAAGAACGACTGGAGCTGTGGGGCGGCGCCGGGGGACTGGAGCAGGTCACGTCGCTCCGCGGCGCGCGCACTGAATATACACCGCGGCTGCAGCGAGGCCTGCGCCTGTGTCGGAGGGGCCGCGCTGCGCTCCCAGTACCAGCGGGACCACCGGTGAGTGCGCCGCCCCCACCGCTAGCCTCCATAACTCTCGGACTGCTTCCCAGTGTGCCCTGCGGGCCGGCGGAGGTCCGCATATTTTGTTCAAGCGAGGACACGGGCTCGATCGGAGCCAGCAGCGCAGGCCCACATTGCACTGTCCGGCCCTGTGTGCTGTTCCTGACCTGCCCCCACTGCTGTGCGTCGCCGGGCCCTGCATTACCGCTCCATACTCTGCCTCATAACCTATCCTGGGCCTCAACGGGGAGTGGTGCACCGTGGCTGCGGGGCCCACGACGGCGCCCCCGACGGTAGGCCGAGGGATCGGGCCCAGAGTGCGGGCCTCAAAGCTATTTTGGAGGGCTGTGGTGCGGGAGGACAGCGCCGCGACGACAGTGTAGACTGGAGTCAGCAGCAATCTGATGGCCTTGGTGTGGGGACAAGACCACGAGTGTATCAGCCGTGTGGGCAACGGACACAGACTCTCTGAAAGGGAGGGGGAGGTGAAATCCAACACTAATTTCACCTCAGGCAGATTGTTCCCTCACGGTCAAGACTTTCTGCAATGCTGCACGTTGTACAGCTGGTGTCGCTCCTTGCAAGTACTTTGTTCTCTCTTTGCCCCCCCCCCCCCTCCCTCCCTCCCTCCCCTACTGGTGTTGGACTCCTCTGGTATAGCGGTACGTCCAGGTCTGGGCCTAGCTGGCGGAACCGACAGGCCGGTGTGGGCTGGGTCTCACGGCAGGCAGTGGTGAGTAGCTGGTGCAGCCCGGTCCCTTCTCTGCTATATCCCACCCACAGGCTACATCATGGCGAGCGGTCGCAGTGGTCGAGGCACCGTGCAAGCAAAGTTAGATAAATTCACATGGCAGAAAGGTCAGGATGAGATGCAATCCAACCCCAAACCTAGAGGGAATCAACCGGACCCTACGTTGCAGGACATCTTAACTGCCATCACGACGGTGCGCACCTCTCTTGAAGACCGCATCGATACCGTCGCCACGGAGGTCTCTTTGATCAGAGCGGACATGAGGAAAATGTCTGAACGCATCAATACAGTCTAAATCACTACCAAGGACCTGTCGACCGATACGGACCTTCTCAAACGCCAGGCGACCGAACTCCAAACCACGCAGGATGCAATGGCGCTGCAGCTCGACGACTACAAAGGCCGCATGCGGCGCAATAACATCCGTATCTTAGGAGTGCCGGAGCGGGCCGAAGGGCACGTGGCGGACCTCTTTGTCAAGGAGCTAATACTCCAGCCAAAGGGTCTATCCAAATGTTTTTCGATTGAACGTGCACACCGGGTCCCCGGGGGTAGGCCCAAGCCTGGTGCGCCGCCCCGACCTCTTCTGGCAAGTGTTTAACTTTCGTGACAGGGATGCCATACTCCAGACGGCGAGAGTGGCCCCGCCGCTGGCCATGGACAATAGCAAAGTTACCTTCTTTCCAGACTTTACTCTGCGGGTCCAGAAACAATGTCGTAGCTTCCTGGATGTGAAGCGTGCGATGCGGGCCCAAGAAATCAAATACGCCATGCTGTTCCCTTCTAAGCTGCGGGTGGAATCTGAGGGGAAGGTATGGTTCTTCACCAGACCCGAGGACGCATGGGACTGGCTCGACGGCTGGCGCACTGTTGGCAAACGTCCTCACAGACCCGCTGGTGACAATGGCAGTAACGACAGGTCAAGCCAGAGGTTGGGGTCTCAGCCAGGCGGCGAATCAGCGACGCAGGGTTCAGTCGGATAGAGATCAATGGTTTGAGAAGTGCGAGTGATTGGTCATTGGTCCACATGACTTGTTGCGCTAAGCCTCGACAGGCGCATGCTGTTTTATTGTCAACCGTCTATTTGAACTCTAGTACACTATGTATCCTGCCTGCCCGGCTCTACAATTCTCCTTGTTTCCTGTAGAGGTGACTGTTTTTTTTTATTTTTTGACAAATCTCTCACTATGTCTGATTCCCATACTATGGGGTCGAAGGCCGGGGATGCAAGTACTCACACGAACTAATGCCCCAGGGAGTGGGGTTGGATCATGTTCCCAATTCTGTGGAGGGTGGGCGAAAGGCACTCTGCAAGTTGGGGGTGGCGGGTGGTTCTGTGCCCGTGGTGGGGGGTGGGTGTTGGGGGATGGGGGGGTATGTTTCTATTGTTTTGAATTTTGTTCTTTTGTGATGGCTGTGACACTATCGTATACTCCTGAACACTCTGGGCGAGTAGATTTGATGCATCATAATCCATCACGCAGGGGTGCAGGGAGGGGGGGGTGGGTCCTTGGTGTTTGGGGGTGGGCACCATGCTCTCAGCATCTCTCCGTCATGAATCATACTCAGTGTACTGTTCAGTGCTCTTTTTCCTGCGAGGGATTGGGGGGGGTGTAGTTCTGGTTTGTATTGTTTTTTGTTTCACAGGTATGACATATGACTGGCTCCGTGGAAGGGCAATCACTGGTTACATGCTTTTGGTATTTCGGTTTATGAAGGGGAAGTGGTCTACTGGTGTCTCCTCCTGGGGGCGCTCATGGGTGGCTCCCCCCGCGACTGAGTGAACACGAAATAGGGCGTGATGGGCACGACGACTAGACAAGGGCTCAAGCTGCTGTCGTGGAATGTCAATGGGCTGGGAGACAAGATCAAGCGGGGCATAGTGCTCCAATTTTTTAAAAGACACTCCCCCGATGTAGTCCTCCTACAAGATGTCAAAAACAAAATCCCTTTGGGTTTCTCATAAGCACACTATATACCACACCGATCTCACATACACTAATCACCATCAATGGAATTGAAAACCAGAAAAGTATAATACAAAATATCTTTGACAAGATCCTTATTCAATTAAAAAATATATTTATAGATTCTTTTCCTTTATAAAAGAAAACATAAAACAACTATTATTACAAACACAATCAAAATTCATGGGAGAATACAACAAAAATTATATAATAACAATAGAGCCCAATAACTATTTGACGCTAATTAATTGCACATTTGGGATACAATAATTACGGAGTGGTTCTCTCTGGATGAGCCGAATGCCTTTGAGGGTTAGAAGCAGAGGGGGATGGCATTATTTATAAATTATACAGATTGATGACAAAAAAGGAAATGCTTTATATATACAAAAAAAAACACCTGTGATGACTTGTTTTTTGGAAAATACTCACATAAAATGGGTAATGCACGACCATAATAAGGGAGTGTTACAGTTTACTAGAAGCGTCTTAAGAAGCATTTATAAATAGAAGAGACGATGAGAATATAGGTTTATGCCTTAAATAATTTGGAGCAGCATGGCGACATGTAAAATGTGGAGGCAACATATAACTTATCATAGTGTTCTTTTATACAGGCATCAATATTTTGATTGTGGTTGCCGATAGGCCTTCACTCTATATTTGAGGACTTGATTATTTACAGAAGTTTGGCATTATCTTTGAGCCATAGCTCCAGTGGCTAAACCCAAAAGGGTACATGATCAGGTAGTGTACATACTATCTTTCTATGTTACAAACAAACCTTTTTAGTTTAAAATGTTAAAATATAGGGCAGAGTTAATAAATCGTTCTCTCCCCTTTTTACACTATTTGGTGATCTGTAGGGTTCTAAGGAGGATTTTATCTACACACAGACTCCAGCAGATTTGTGAAGTTTATGGAAGTATAACCCTAAAACCCAGAAACTTTGGTTTTATATAAAGGTAGAGTTTGTTATTTTATGGATTGCGACAAAAAAGTGAATTCTCATTTGATGAGGAATGTTATTTTATAATGGTTGTTTCTATTTTATTTTTCTCCTTTGCACAATGCATCCATAGAACAACCCCACTTTTACTATTGAGGGATCGTGTGGTTATTGTGGAGAATTAGAACTATCAAGGAAGGAATATAATACTTTCCTATTCCCACTCTTTGTTCTTTCAACTGTTTAGGTGGGTACACTCCTTTACAACTATAATTATTATCAGAGTGCGGCAGAATAGGGTTGGTGTATGAGTGGAAATGTCCCTCCCTCTTCTTATAATCAGTAACGACCATGTGATTGGCGTGATGAAAAAGGTGTGTGAACGGAAAGATCTTTTACAAAACCCACTCACATACATATATACATTAAAAAAAAAATTTAAATCAGTGTTTGTGATGGGTTTATCCATTAAGGAATATATATACTATGAGTTTAGAATCTCAGGATGTTGATTGAGGGGTATGCCTGGAATTATGTTTGAATCACCATGGATTGAACCGAAATTGTAATATAGGTGTCTTTGTTGTATTGGTTGTATGTTTTATCGATAAGTGATCAATTGCAATGTGATATATTATGTATTAATGTTCTTTTGAACAAAATCTAATATGTCGATTTTATATGAATATCTTTTTAGATTATTGTGTTGGGAGACACCAAAATTAATTGTTAGCCTGAAGAAGGTGGTGTATTCAATCAAACCACCGAAACGCGTCGCTTTGTTCTGAAAACGCACCCAAGCATCACCGGTTTTTTGACAATAGGGATTTGAATGAACACTTATACCCGTGTCATGTAATGTCTAATTTCAAATGAGATATTGAAAAAAAACCTTTTTGTCTTGGTTTGCCAAATAGAGTTATTGGGCTCTATTGTTATTATATAATTTTTGTTGTATTCTCCCATGAATTTTGAATATGTGTTTGTAATACTGTTATTTTATGTTTTTTTTTATAAAGGAAAAGAATCTATAAATATATTTTTAAATTGAATAAGGATCCTGTCAAAGATATTTTGTATTATACTTTTCTGGTTTTCAATTCCATTGATGGTGATTAGTGTGTATGTGAGATCGGTGTGGTATATAGTGTGCTTATGAGAAACCCAAAGGGATTTTGTTTTTGACATAGTCTGTTTTCGGTGTCCTGTCCCTTTGGCGAGAAGGACCCCTCTCTCTAATTGTGGATCTTGTGCACGGTCTTCTGGACTGGAGAGCAGTTGGGCATTGCCCTGTTAATCCTGTATATTGACAGACCATTTGACCTAGTTTGTTTAGGCAATGGATTCGTTTAAAACTTTTGGTTTCAATGAAGAATATAATAGGATAATTAATACCAAAAAGGGCAATAAAGTTATGGTCATTGCCGGCAAAGGAGAAAAATGGGGTACTTTGCTAAACTTAAAGAAGAAATTAATAAGAACAGAAGCTCATGCAGAGTTCTTAATTGAATATGTTAAATCTGGTGTTATACCTATTGGGTTACAGATATGGAATGAACCCGGTTTATTCATTGAAAATAGAAAATTTCTTGAGATTTGGACACAAATATCTAATCGCTGCAGTCGCGACTGGATGCTTCTTATAATAGAGACAGCTCAAGAAATAATTGTCATAGAGAGGGAAGCTATAGAAAAACTAGAATTAGAACTTAGAGATAATACAGCTGTTGACGATGCCAAACAAACTAGAAGAGATTAATAAGGATGTTGATGGGTACAGGGATTACCTAACAAATAAAAAAACAAATAAACTTCGGAAGGATATTAATAGGTTTAGCCAGGAGCTGGCCTATCCGTACCTTAAGGAGAAGTACTATGAGCAAAAAAATGATCAGGGTTTGGACAGAAATACTTACAGGAGACCAAGATACACACGGGGAGGCAGGAAGGGAGTTACGTTTTCCGAAACCTCCGGATCAAGTAGTGAAGAAGAGTATACACACAGGGAAGAGGATAGTAGGGGACCGAATGAACAGGGTGTTTTTTTAGAACAACGAAACAGAAGGGGCAGATACAACGGGAACCAGACGAGGGGGCAACCAGCTCGCAATCAACCTCCGCAGGAACACATACAAACCAGACGCCAAAGATATTGGCGATCGAGAAGATACCCATTATTAATCTATCTAGCAGGTCCCTTAATGATAATGAAATGGACGTGCTGGGCAGAGGTTTTAGTTTTGTCCCCACAGCTAATGTAAACAGGTTTCAATTAGAAAGGGACATAAGATCATTTTTTAGAAAAATCAGGTTAAAAAGATTGAGGGAAGACCAATTAGAGAGTCACATATTATTACTGGACTTAAATCCAAGTTCATCTTCACCCCTTCCCTAGCGCAAGTAGGGAAAAACAGAAACCTTTGAAAGAGTGGTTGATATGGAGATTCAAAATATTATTAAAACAGAATTTTCTCGAACACACAATTTAGAGAAGGAACAAAGAATAGCGATCAGCACCCTCAAAGAAGATCACTCTATAACGATTAAACCCGCCGATAAAGGCGGGGGGGGGTGGTGGTATTTGACACCCAGGATTACGACAATAGGATGCTGGAGCTTTTAAATGTTCAGGCACATTATGAGAAGGTACAAAACAGAGACCTTGAAATTTTGGTGAAGAATTGCAGTGACCTTCTGGAAGAAGCCAGAGACCAAGAGTGGATTTGTGAAGAGGAATTTAGATTCCTCCACAACAATAATCCCAAAATACCGGCAATCTATGGATTGCCGAAGGTGCATAAGGATCATAATGATCCTCCTATGCGGCCGATTGTGAGCTGTTTGGGTTCATTGCTTGAACCACTCAGTAAATATATTGATTTCTTCCTAAAACCCTTGGTGAGCCAACTCAAATCCTATGTTAGGGATTCCACTCATATTATTAGTTTAGTGGAACATAAACCTTATTGTAAGGAAACTCAATGTCTAGTTAATCTAGACATTGAGGCCTTATATACAAATATCCCGCAGCAATCCACCGTGGAGGTAGTCCATGAGATTTTGGAAAATACGAACAGAGCCAATAAAAGAATTCATTGTGAAATGTACAAACATGGTGTTGAAAAACAACATTTTTCTTTTCAAAGATCAATTATTCCACCAAAAGAAAGGGACCAGCATGGGCGCAACCTGCGCTCCTAGTCTAGCGTGTTTGTATGTGGGCGAGTTTGAGAAACACCATATATATAATGAACTTGCCCCATTTTATGAAAATATCTGTGAATGGCATCGTTTTATCGATGACGTGTTTTTTATTTGGAATGGCCCTATGGATACATTAAATGATTTTCTGAGTTGGTTAAATCTGGGAGATGACAATCTCAGATTTACTGCTCATTGTAGTAAGAACAGTGTTGACTACCTAGACATGACTATTAGAGCAGAGGGTGGTCAATTGGAAGTGGAATTGTATACCAAGCCAATGGACAAAAACACTACTCCACTATTCCAGCTTCCATCCAAGATGTCAGAAGGACAACATACCTTTCAGTCAATTTCTCAGTCTTCGGAGAAATTGTACTGAACTGGAAGACTTTTATAAACACTCAGAAGTATTGAAAGAGAAACTTAAGGATAGAGGCTATCCTAAGAAGTTGATATCCCATTCATTTAAAAGAGCACGCTTTTTTAATAGAGATGCAATGTTTGCAGGTCCTAAAAACCTGAACAAACGTCCAAAGTAGTATTTGTGAGTCACTTTTACGAGATTAGCAATAAAATAAAAAATGTGATCAACAGACACTGGAATATAGTCAATGACAATGAAAATGAAAATGTGCTGTTAGAAAAACCACTGTTTGCCTATAAACGAAACATTAACTTGCGCAACCAGTTAGTCCACACATATAGGGAGGAATCAGTGAACAAGCAAAGAACCATAGATAATTCAATAGTGAAAGGAAACTATCGGTGTGGTAGCTGTTCTATATGTCCACAATGTATAGTGGCAAAAGAATTGAAACATAATGGCAGAACAATAACAGCCCACACACACAATTGCAGGAGCAAAAATATCTATTTGCTACGGTGCCCCAGTGGACATGCCTATGTGGGAGAAACAGGGAGAGAACTGAGGATACGTTTATTGGAGCATAAATCTGCGATTAAAACCAAAAAACTGAATGCTACATTGGTTGCACATTTTTTAGAAATAGGGCACAAAGAGACTGAGTTTGAATGGTATGTCTTGGAAAGAGTACTGATAAATAGAAGAGGGGGTAATATTGAAGAAAAAAAGAAAAGCGAGAGAACAGTGGTACATTTCCATCTTGAATACCATTAGAGAAGGATTGAATTCGAGAGAAGAATGGGAGAAATTGACAAGATGAATTTGGGTTTCTTTTAGTTTACTTCTAGTATTTTCATATTGATGCACAAAGTTTTTTCTGCATTTCTCTTATATTGAGGTAGCTATTTGAAAAGAATGGGTAATTGGTCAAATTGGGAATAGATCCATATAGAGGATTTACCTAAGGTCCACTTCTAAATAGGATTTTAATGTTGATATTATGGCATATCCTTTTTTTAGAGAATAAAGAGATAGTATGTTTAGTCCATTCTAAGATGGCGGCCAGATTTGGGGTCGTAATGTATTCGCTCTATCTACATTAGTATTGAGATGGTATGAGGCAAGATTTTTAAGAACACTATAGTGCCTTGCACAAAGGGTTAAAGATGTTAATGTTAAATACGGCAAGCTTGTGGGCACCGTTGAAGGTTTAATTGCAGAAGATGCTATATATTCCTAAATTGAATGTGAAAGGGGTTCTTTTAACCCTCTCTAAGATGGCGGCTACTATTGGGGACTTTTGTCTGTTCTTTATTTCTCACAATTCATTTGTGCACCCGGAAGTCAGCGTGTATTTAAGCCGGAATGCTGGCTGGTTTCATTTGTCGTAGAATTTGGAAGGAGCAGGAGTATGCGAGGAGACTTCTTAGTCCCAGTAGGTGATTACGTAGGGGGGAGACACTCTGAAGGAATGGTTAAAATTACGTGTACTTAGTTTAGTTAACTGGTATAAAGTATCTACCCTGTAGTTTGTGTGGGGGACTTTTTATAGTTTAGAATTGAAATGTATGGCGAGTATTCCTCCCGGTACTATATGTTGTGGGCCACCTTTATGAGGTTTAATGATAGAGGAGAGCCTGTTGTTATAAGAGAGCAACTGGGGTGTGGTTTTAGACGCTAATTAATTGCACATTTGGGATACAATAATTACGGAGTGGTTCTCTCTGGATGAGCCGAATGCCTTTGAGGGTTAGAAGCAGAGGGGGATGGCATTATTTATAAATTATACAGATTGGTGACATAAAAAGGAAATGCTTTATATATACAAAAAAACACCTGTGATGACTTGTTTTTTGGAAAAAACTCGCATAAAATGGGTAATGCACGGCCATAATAAGGGAGTGTTACAGTTTACTAGAAGCGTCTTAAGAAGCATTTATAAATAGGAGAATATAGGTTTATGCCTTAAATAATTTGGAGCAGCATGGCGACATGTAAAATGTGGAGGCAACATATAACTTATCATAGTGTTCTTTTATACAGGCATCAATATTTTGATTGTGGTTGCCGATAGGCCTTCACTCTATATTTGAGGACTTGATTATTTACAGAAGTTCGGCATTATCTTTGAGCCATAGCTCCAGTGGCTAAACCCAAATGGGTACATGATCAGGTAGTGTACATACTATCTTTCTTTGTTACAAACAAACCTTTTTAGTTTAAAATGTTAAAATATAGGGCAGAGTTAATAAATCGTTCTCTCCCCTTTTTACACTATTTGGTGATCTGTAGGGTTCTAAGGAGGATTTTATCTACACACAGACTCCAGCAGATTTGTGAAGTTTATGGAAGTATAACCCTAAAACCCAGAAACTTTGGTTTTATATAAAGGTAGAGTTTGTTATTTTATGGATTGCGACAATAAAGTGAATTCTCATTTGATGAGGAATGTTATTTTATAATGGTGGTTCCTATTTTATTTTTCTCCTTTGCACAATGCATCCATAGAACCCCCACTTTTACTATTGAGGGATCGTGTGGTTATTGTGGAGAATTAGAACTATCAAGGAAGGAATATAATACTTTCCTATTCCCACTCTTTGTTCTTTCATCTGTTTAGGTGGGTACACTCCTTTACAACTATAATTATTATCAGAGTGCGGCAGAATAGGGTTGGTGTATGTGTGGAAATGTCCCTCCCTCTTCTTATAATCAGTAACGACCATGTGATTGGCGTGATGAAAAAGGTGTGTGAAAGGAAAGATCTTTTACAAAACCCTCTCACATACATATATACATAAAAAAAAAAAAAATCATTGTTTGTGATGGGTTTATCCATTAAGGAATATATATACTATGAGTTTAGAATCTCAGGATGTTGATTGAGTGGTATGCCTGGAATTATCATGTTTGAATCACCATGGATTGAACCGAAATTGTAATATAGATGTCTTTGTTGTATTGGTTGTATGTTTTATCGATAAGTGATCAATTGCAATGTGATATATTATGTATTAATGTTCTTTTGAACAAAATCTAATATGTCGATTTTATATGAATATCTTTTTAGATTATTGTGTTGGGAGACACCAAAATTAATTGTTAGCCTGAAGAAGGTGGTGTATTCAATCAAACCACCGAAACGCGTCGCTTTGTTCTGAAAACGCACCCAAGCATCACCGGTTTTTTGACAATAGGGATTTGAATGAACACTTATACCTGTGTCATGTAATGTCTAATTTCAAATGATAGGGAAAAAAAACCTTTTTGTCTTGGTTTGCCAAATAGAGTTATTGGGCTCTATTGTTATTATATAATTTTTGTTGTATTCTCCCATGAATTTTGAATATGTGTTTGTAATACTGTTATTTTATGTTTTTTTTAAAAAAGGAAAAGAATCTATAAATATATTTTTAAATTGAATAAGGATCCTGTCAATAAAGATATTTTGTATTATACTTTTCTGGTTTTCAATTCCATTGATGGTGATTAGTGTGTATGTGAGATCGGTGTGGTATATAGTGTGCTTATGAGAAACCCAAAGGGATTTTGTTTTTGACATATTGTCTGTTTTCGGTGTCCTGTCCCTTTGGCGAGAAGGACCCCTCTCTCTAATTGTGGGTCCTCCTACAAGAGACACTTGCTTGGGAACGCTTGCAAGGCCATGTCGCGATGGGGTTTTCAGCTGGTGGCACACTCTGCTTTCGGTTCTGGCTCCCGGGGAGTGGGTATACTGGTCCGGAAGTCATTCCCCATGACAATTGACTCCGTCCGTACTGATGTCCTTGGTAGATTCGTTGCCGCCTCCGGGTCTTGGGAGGGGCACATACTCAATCTCCTTTCTGTCTACGTACCGCCGGGAGGGTACCAACAGATGGACCCTCAACCTCCTCAAATGTACATGAGGACCAGGAATCAGCAATATTGGAGAACTTAAATAAGGGGATTGGAGCTGACACTATACCCATTTTCAATCTATCTACTCATAATTTGAGTTGTGAACAGTCAGCTATTCTCAGCAAAGGGTTGTCCTTTGTGCCGAACACGACATGTAACAAATTCAAGCTCCATCAAGACATTTTTGCCTTTTTTAGGAAAATTCGACTGAAGAAATTCTTCTTGTCACGTGAAAAGACAGATATAGATGATAACCTTTCAGGTTGTAAACCCAAATCCATCTTTAGTCCCACCTTGGAGATGGTTGGTCCTGAGGTGGCAGTCTTTGAAAAATGTGTATTGAGTGAGATCCAGAAGATCACAAAACATACTTATTATGGTAAATCCAATCTGTCCAAACTGGAAAAGACCGCTCTCCATACACTTCAAAATACACCTAATTTGACAATAAAACCCTGTGATAAGGGAGGGGGTATAGTTCTGATGAATACAGAACAATACGACGACAAAATAAATCTTATGTTGGCAGTGCCAGAACATTATAGACCCGTGAGAACAGGGGTTATTACAAGACTACATGAACAGATAAGTAATATCACATTAAAAGCTTATGAACAACAAGCTATTTGTCTAAAAGAATATCGATTTTTAAATAAACAGAATCCGGTCACACCAGCCATGTATGGAGTGCCGAAAACGCACAAGAATATCTATGATCCACCCTTGCGGCCAATAATATCTTCTATCAATTCTTCCACGGAACCACTGTTTAAATACATCGATACATTTCTGTGTCCACTCACTACTTGAGTACAAGTCATATATTAGAGACACAAGTGACATCAACAAGCTAGAACATGTACCATTTGACCCGGAGTTTGAAATTTTAGTGACGCTTGATATTGAAGCGTTATATACTAATATACCCCAACAGCAGGCAATAGAAGCAGTAGCCACTCTTCTGAATAGAACACCTGGCTTAAGGCCTGATGCATTCATTTTAGAATGCTTAGAAGTGGTGTTAAAAAACAATTACTTGAGTTTAACGGCAGTCTGCATCATCAAATTAAGGGGACCAGTATGGGGGCTTCTTGTGCTCCAAGTGTGGCTAATATATACATGGGGAGTACGAACTAAATCATATTTTTAACGAATTGGCCCCATTTTACGAGAACGTTCTGAGGTGGCATAGATTTATCGATGATATTTTTTATTTGGCAAGGAGATGAAAGTACTCTTCTGATGTTCATCGACTGGCTTAATGCCAGCGATGAGAATTTGAGATTTACATGCCATAAAAGTATTGAGTCAGTGGAATTCTTGGATATTGTTATTTTTGGTGATGCAGGAGAAATCCATGTGAATTTCTTCCGAAAACCCACGGCCAAGAATACAATTTTATCACATGACAGTTATCATCCGAATTGTCAAAAAGATTCTATTCCTTTTGGAGAATTCCTAAGGATTAGAAGAAATTGTTCCAGTATTGGGAATTATGACAAAAATGCAGAAGATTTGAAAGTGAGACTACTACAGAGGGGATACCCCAGACGTTTGATCAGGATAGCTTACAAACGGGCACGCTATTACAATCGTGAAGCACTTTTGGCAGGAAATACACGTCCCAAAAATGATAAAATGGTCTGTGTAATAAATCACTCGCCTTTGAATTTTAAAATCAAAAAGGTGTTAGACAAAAATTGGCATATTCAATACTAATGAGCACCAGGAATCTATAGACAAACCGATTATTGCCTATCGGAGAAACAAAAATTTAAAGGACACACTTGTACATACAAGAAATACACGTGTTCCACAGGTGAAACAAACCACCATTGTGGGTCCTCCCATTTTGGGTAACCACAAATGTGGTACATGTGTTGCATGTGACACGGCGATTGTGACCCAAGTTTGGGAATACAAAGGCAAGAAAGGTAAACTTAAGGATTTCACGAATTGTCGGAGCCACAATGTAGTCTATCTCATCCTTTGCCCTTGTGGTAAAGGGTATGTGGGAGAAACGAGTCGGCAATTTAGAATTCGATACAGTGAACACAGATCGGCTATTAGAACTAGGAAAACTCTTTCTATGGTTCAACATTGTGTAGATTTGAACCACAATGAGAACGAGCTTAGATGGCTTATATTGGAAAAACCGAAAAGCCTCCTGGGCAAAAGCACTGATTAGGTACGCAAGGTCCGTGAAACCTATTGGATTTATACTCTTAATTCGGTTCAAGATGGTCTGAATGAGGAGATTATTTGGCAGACTGTATAGTGGCAGAATATTAATCTTGGAGATTTCATTACTGATAGATCAGCTTAGATATGTCCTAGACGCTCCAGTATAGATATCTATTATAGACTCTGCCTAGATATTTTGCTTAATGACTCTTCTCGTCAGAATATCATCTTACATATGTTATTACCCTGGGTGGGATCCTAATATGATCATAGGCTTGGTTACATATATAGATGGAGTTGGCTCTGCAACCAGGAAGGCAGTTATAATATCCACATCATGGGCACTTTAGCCCTAGCCACCTATTTGTATTTGGTTAGCACAGTGTACTATAGGGAAGTGACACTACACATATTTGGTGCACCCCAATTATCGCCACTCATACATTTAAGTGGTTGTCATCGTCATTTGGATGGAAGTCACCAAATATCTACTTTGTGCACTGTAGTGCTATGAGGATCAGGCATTATCGCCTTGTATTTGCCATATATTGCTTGTCAAATTACATTTACATCTAGTAACATAGGGAGGTTTCCATCTTCGAAGGGAGTGAGGAAACCAAACAATTTTCCTCCCAAGATGGCTCTCATTTCGACATGTACTACAAGTTTATTCTGTAGCGCTCTTGTAAGTGCTTGCTTGTGTTAGAAACATCGTTTCATTTAAATAAACATCTTAGTTGAAGTAGAATATCCACACTGCATTGTTGGGTCGACTGCAGTGAATATTTTTAATAAACATCATGAGATTGGTGCTAGTGTATGCTGTTACGGTTATATAAATTTCTGATTAAATGGGAGTCGTTACCTACAAACACCTGCATTAAAGAATAATGAATTATTGGGTTGTAATATTATCGCCGCTATAAGGGGGCCATTCAGATTGAACTCATGTATATGGGCTAGGTAGATATTGCACTATTCCAATATGGCGCCCAAAATCTCACAGTGCGCTAGTTGTATCAGGGCACAATCTGGTCCCTTGTATATTACGTCATCACTTCTAAGTGGACGTGTTCCGGCTGCGGGTGATTAGGAGCACCGGGATATAAATGAACAATGTGAGAGCTTCACTCCTTGGTATCACTTCGTGCAAGGACTCTCTGGCGGCACCGCATATCAGACAGGTACGAGATATAGAGTATGTGGTTTTTGTAAGATGCCTTTTACACAGGCTAACTGCTCTAGAGCATATTTTGTGCTAGCGATATTTTGCAGGTAGCGAACAAAATAATACATAGAGTAAGTGGCGTCCTTGAAGATGCCTTTGAAACGGGTTTCCTGTTTCACAGTGGACTTTGTGCTAGTGAGATTTTGCAGTTAATTAATTCTTCGGCATTAGATATTCTGGGGATTACTTTTTTTTCTCTGAGATAATCATTATAAGTAACGAGTGGTGCCTACTAGGCCCTAGTGGGGTCTGTTTTTAGCTGGGCAGACACTGATTATGATGGATATAAATATTAGAATCATTCACTTTGTCGGGCTAACAACGGGCGTTTTTTTCTGATCCTGTTCCCTATATAGCACGTGTGTTCTACTGCGATCTACTCATACACATTATCATTTTAAAGAAGTTGGAATGACGGTGCCAATACAATATTCGCACTTATTGAAATAAGAAAGATCAGAGGTACATGGTTCATCTCTTTGATTTAATTGATATTTAAGGGCCGTTTATCGTGTTGTTTGTTATAATCAAAGATGTATGTCAATTGCGCCTCATCGTGGTGCTCTTCTTTCTTTTGCTTGCCGGCACAGGCCCCAAACGTTTGAAAACTCGTCACATCTTGACGCATATATTGAGAACAAATGAAGTGGGATTACGCCTGGGAGAAAAACACGACAATAAATTACTTCATCTAAGAATTGATATATCCAATGGTATGCTACCTTATGAAGTCTTTGCCTTAATCTGTAGATTATTATTCATAGATTTGCGGGCTATAAGTTATGTGATGTTATACACATAATATCTATCTAATACTTGTGTTATTTTCTTCCCATCTTCTTTTAGACCGCTCGGGAAAGCACGTATTAGATTTGTAACCATACTGTGCCACTATATGTGATATCGGCAGATTTGCAGATCTCAACAGCATAGAAATTAAGCCTGCATTTAGCAGGTAAATGTCCATTCATAAGATATTATAGATATATCTTTGAGCATGTACATAGAATGTATACAGCGTGGGTCCATGAGCCTTACCTTAACAGATTGGAGGGGTACTATGTGTATTCATATCGTGATAGTAACATCAGGGACACAAATATTCTATACAATATAGATCAAGTTTGATGTTTGACAATTATAAAAACTGTTCCTACAATAAATTAGGCTTTGAAGTAGCATTGCCATTTAGGACCCTTATATAGATTTAGTCAGAGTACATTTTGGGAAAGTATAGTCTATGGATTATAGACTTGGATGCTAGTCCATCAGGAAGGTAGTGAGTAAGAGGTCGAATACTATCTGTAGAAAAGTTCATGGACCAAAACACTTTTCCTTTTGGACGAGAGAAAAACTTTTTTTATGTGAAGAATGATTTAATTTCTCTATGCATGTTTAGCATACTATACAATGTGCACTATGTGGTGTTTGGTGTATTCTTCACAGGTTTCAGTGTGAAAGATGTTTATGTTTTGGCACTGTTGTTTATAATTCACATATGGTGGTGAGAGAACATGTAACACATCAGAGATACTAACCATTTTTTGAAAATGCATATGAGTGGCACACTTGCTTAGTTTTCATATAGATATTGTATAGGAGAAATGTAAGATATCTCCTTGGGTCTCTTTCTTTTTTAAATTAAATTAATTGATTTATATTATTATTTTCTCCATATTGTTATTTCAGACTGGTTCCCCCTTCATCCACCCGTTATAAGTGAGAAAAATAACAGGTCCTGAAGAAGATGGATTAATTATTTATAGATTCCATCGAAACGTACGTCGACCAGCTAGAGTGTGACACCCCAGTGTTCAGCACAGCCATTAGGGGTTGATTTCATCGCCCGCCTTTTTCCATCAGTGCTACTGGTGTTGCTCTGGGGTGTCAAAGTGTGTGTGTATTGTGTGCAAGGGTGGCAGTTGTAGATTGTGAGAGGTATGTTTGGATGTGGGGATGTGAAGTAGGTTTCTGTTTTATTATTTGTAATTTTATTCATGTTGTTATTTATTGTGGCCCAGGAATTATGACTGTTCCTTGGTACATGGTGCTAACTTTGTGTAAAAAAGTTTTTTGAATACTACACATTTATTCTGAGTATGAAATATTTTATAAACAAATTAATAAAAAAAAGAAAAAATATGAAATAAAAGAATGATTTACTAATTTGTGTGGAGAATAATGTATTTTTTGATGCCCTATTACTGAGCCTGTTTAGCCAGTCTATAAAGAAATATAGATCTAGAGGGTTCATATCTGTTGTTACGTACCGCCGGGACTGCACACCCAGGCCTTCACAGACCTTGGGGAGCTCCTTTTAGATTTGCCAGACGGCACAGTGTTAATCGGGGGCGATTTCAATTACATTGTCTCCGATTCCCTCGACCGATTGCCCCAGAGGGCCTTGCCGCCCTCCCGCACGCATATCCACAACTTTCTGGGAGAGATGGGCCTGGTGGATGTCTGGAGGGGACTGCACCCGACCGAGAAGCAATACACCTTCTACTCAGGCCCACACCGTAGTATGTCCCGTATAGACTATGTGCTGACGCTAGCACATCAACTTAACAGCGTAAAGGAAATACAGCACCTGGCCAGGGGAATCTCCGACCATTCACCTATCCTGTGTCGCCTGGAAGTGGGGGAGCCCACGGTTGGCCGCACCGCCCGATTAACGCCTGGTATCTTACGACTCCCCAAATCAGGGACAAGGTCTTAAGTGAGTCAGACTTCTACTTTCAGGAGAACGAAGGGTCGGTAGACTCGATGACAACGCTTTGGGAGGCCTACAAGGTTGTTATACGGGGGGTGGCTTTGGCCCAGCTCTCGAGACAGCGGAAAGAGAAGGGTGCAGATATGACTCGCTTGGAGGAGGAAATCTTACACTTGGAGGACGCACTTCGGTTACATGACTCGACGGAGGTGTGTCAGAAACTGCGTATTAAAGTCAAGGAGTACACTGACTTGGCAACCGAGGCTGCCAGGACGCACCACAGGGCCACGCTCAGCAGAATTTATGACATCGGCGATAAGGCTGGCAACTGCTGGCTTGGCTAGATCGCAGGGATCAGGCTCATCGCGTTGTGGTTGAGATGGATACAGACTCACTCCCGCCTCACTGCCCCCCCGGATATAGCGGATGCATTCGGCCAATATTATCAGACACTTTATACGTCCCACACACCGCATACGGAGGAAGAGGATTCCTCGCTTTTACGTGATATTTCATTGCCTTCACTCACTGAAGAGGAGCGTTCTGATCTTGACCTAGATATCAGTTACGGAGGTCAAAAAAGCCATCCACGACTTACGCGGTGGGAAAGCATCGGGCCCTAATGGCTTGCCCATTGAGCTGTTCAAGCTTACAGCGGGCAAGACATCACCCTATCTCGCCGAAATGTTCCGCGAAAGAAGGGGGGTATTCTGCCCGAGGATCAGAGGCTCGCCAATATCGTTGTCATTCATAAAGTGGGCAAACCGGCCAATAAGTGTTCATCCTACAGACCCATCTCGTTGCTCAACTGCGAAGCGAAAATCCTGGCAAAGGTTCTTGCCTCCCGACTGCTTAGGGTCCTGACCCGCGTGGTCCATCCGGACCAGTCGGGGTTTATGCCTGCTAAAAGCACCTCCCTCAACTTGCGCAGGCTCCATGGGGTGCTGTGCCGACACAATCAGGGAAGACGCTGTTGTGGTCTCCCTTGATGCTGCTTCAGCATTCGACACCATCGAGTGGCCCTACATGTTTGCAGTCCTTCATAAATTGTGTTTTGGCCCCGAATTTACCAGTTTGGTTCAGCTTCTCTATCAACAACCGCTCGCCCAAGTAGTAGTCAACAATAGGAAATCTTCCGCTTTCATTCTCGGCAGGGGCACCAGACAGGGATGCCCCTTGTCCCCGCTTCTCTTTGCCTTGGCCCTTGAGCCTCTGGCAATGTGGGTCCGCAAGGACCCACGCATAAGGGGCCTCAAATGGAGTCTGGATGGGAGGACCGTATATCGCTATATGCGGACGATATTTTGCTTTATCTGGCCTCCCCGGCTGCATCCCTCAATGTGGTCCTGGACATATTTCAGGTGTTCGGTAGATATGCTGGTTATTCTATAAATTGGACTAAATCAGTGCTATATGTCCTCTATGGCGAGAGGCCTTCACTCCCTCGGGGATATCAACTGGCAGAAGCTACTGACTGCTTCAAGTACCTGGGGATCTGGGTCTCTAAAGATCTGTCCAGATTTTACAATCGTAATCTCCTGCCGCCTCTAGTGCGTCTTAAATCGGATGTCCTACATTGGAAATTGCTCCCGTTGTCCCTCTTGGGGCGTGCGGCCCTGTTCAAAATGATGTCCCTTCCCAGATTCTTATATGCGCTGCAAAATACTCCACACCCTGTTGACTCCTCGTACTTTAAAGAACTCGATTGTATTATACGATACTTGCTGTGGGAGGGTAAGCCACCTCGTATTGCAACACACAAACTCACGCTAGGGTGGTTTGATGGGGGCATCGGACTTCCAGATATAAGGAAGTATTACTGGGCATCACACCTCGCAGCAATCAACCAATGTATGTATAGGCCGCAGGGTGACCCGGCCTTCCAGTTAGACAGATGGCTCCTCCCGGGGGGCAATTTTGAGGGGGCTCTATGTGCGGTCGTTGAAGCCTGCTCCGACTGGACATGCGGTGCATGTGTGGAAAGTGGCTACTAAAAGCTTGGGATGGGAGGGGAAACTCACACAGGCCACACCACTCTGGCACAGTGAGCAATTGGGCAGGCTGATTCGCTCGAGGGGCTTCGATCGTTGGGACCTCATAGGTATATCCAGGGTGGGTGATTTGTGGAAGTCGGGTGAGGTGGTCCCTTTTTCTCGGCTGCAGCAGGAATACGAACTAGCGAAATCTGAACATTTCAGATATCTCCAAATTAGACATGCCTTGCTTGCGGTTCTTCCTAAAGGTAGTGCACTCCCAGAGTCCTCCCAGCTCGAAGATAGAGTTTTGGATGGCGACCTACCGGAGAAGGCCATATCACTTATTTACAAAAAGCTGATCAACAACATAACAGATCCCCCGACTCGCTTGAGGGTAAAATGGGACCACGATGTAGCGGGATTGGACGATGAAGAGTGGCTGGCGGCCGGGTGGCCTCCCCTCGGAAGGTGGCCATCTCCTCCAGGCTTCGCCTGGTGCAGCTAAAGCTTCTCCATAGATCCTACCTGTCTGGGCCCCTGCTGGTTAGCATGGGATATAGTTCAGATGGTGGCTGTGTAAGACAATGTGGGCAGGAGGGAACCTTTGTCCACACTTTGGGAGTGCACAGCTATCCAGAGATACTGGGAGGCGGTGGTGAACCTGATGGAGGAAGCGTTGGGGCAGCAGATTGATTGCAATATTAAATTGGCCCTCCTGAATGTATGGGGCCCTCCCGACCTGAACTCCAAGGAGCGAATTGGGTTACCTTGGGGCTGATGGTGGCAAAACGAAATATTGCGAGGTTGTGGAGGGCTCAGAGCCCACCGAGTATAGAAGAATGGGGTAAAGATATGGACTGGTGTATGGTCACGGAAAAGTCTATATACGAAGCCAGGGGGTGCCCGAATAAATGGACGCAAGTATGGGGGCAATGGAATGTCCACAGGGGAGAGATATGTGAACCTCCGAGATCAAGAGAAGATATTATCAATGGGACCTAATTATGTTCAATTGGGAAATGTCACTTTTGCTTCGAGATAATTATGTTTCAATGTATCACTTACAGTGTAACAATATTGCCAATCTACGTGTAACTTGGTTATTTATATGTCATGCCTTGTTTTCAATAAAAAAAAGATTTATTAAAAAAAAGCCCTGCAATAGTTACTTGTTGGAGTAAAAGCTATATTATTCCTACAATCATTCCTTGTTTAGAAGCCTCTCTAGGAGTTAGATTCTCAGAGCACAGTGAGAGTGGAAACTAGAAGGGTGTCTGAAATTGCTCTCATTCCAATATTTGTTATAAAAATTCGGCAGGCGTCGAATACATGCCGGATTGCCTTCCGATTGGCAACTGTTGGTTTCTTAAAGTCCTTACAATATATGAAATGCAGTCCTCAAATACTACAAACTGCTACCTTTTATAAGCTAGTCAGTTACAGATAGCCTAAGGAACGACTACATCACAGCAGACTAAAAAACGACCCTATTGACGAGAAAGATCAGCATGACAAATTCCACTATTTCCTAGCAAATTTCATGGACACATTCTCACTTACCTGTGCAAACGAGGGAATATGTCCATCCTCCTCCACACTTCCAACAGAGGGCAGGGAACTGCCAGGGCTGGAAGCTACAGATAGGGGCAACAGCTCATTGTCTGAAAGAAATCCAAGTATTATTCACATGTAAGTGATTGGGCATTACATAACCTGAAGGAATTACTGAGAGATTCTTTGAATACACAATGGACAAATATAGCTGTATTGTATGGCTAGGCTTTCAGGTTTTCAGTTTATACTTGGAAATTCTAGTGGGGTTTCCGTGTTTTATAAAGTTTTCAAAAACAAAATCAGTGCTTTTATTTTTTGCTTCTTATAATAATTTAAAAAAAGGATGACGTTTTTTCCATTTTTTTTTCGTTTCCCTGCCTCATTCATTCCCTTTGTCAATTACTCCATTTGTTTCTGCTCCTAACCAAGTCCTTTCCTTGAATATTCTCTTACATTAACTTTTTATTATATCGTGGACCTAATTTCTCAGTTCTCAAATCACTCTTCCCAGCAGTCAAGTCTCACCCCCATGTGAAGAATGTGCATGGACAGATGCTTGCATCTCGTTAGGATTGGATTGTAGCAGATATAAGGTTATTGGTGTGGAATTAACACATTCGCACTGCTCTACTCTTCAGGCTAATGGCAAAGGTCTGCTGAATGGGCTTCTACTTAGGACATGAGATCTATTGTGGTGTGCTCGATTACTAAAAGCCAGTGTCACTGCCTTATGCTTTGTCTCGAAAGAACGCAGCTAATAAATAGACTTGCTGTCTGGTCCTATTTCTGCTCTCCATAGTGAGAGGGGAAATGTCTGCTAAAGAATGAATATGCACACCAAGAGTCTTTGATGACAGCAAACTGCTGCATGAAGAAGCAGCTAAGGTAGTAAAGAAAATATTCATGACCTGCATAATGCCTTGTGTCATTTGCTAGTGCAGTATACACTGAATTAAGTTTATTTTACACTGTTGGGCCACGTATTTGGAATCTGATCAACTGAAAGCCAGCACAAGGTCATATGCATCCCTTATCAAGCATGTAGATGAACTTTGCGTATTTTAAAGCAGTGCGGAGACTGACTTCCAGCAGGAATGGTGTAACAATTGCACAAGACCCTACCTTTTTGTTCTTTGGTGAGTGCACTGTTTTGTGCATTTCACATCATGGAAGAACGAATGATCAGAGCTCAATAAGTTTCCATTAAATGTCACAGTGGTTTGTATGGCTTATTTTGGAAGTGTCAAGCCTTGTTTCAGCACAGTAAGTTCCAACTTTCATTCTGACAGAGGCATTAGTAATGAAAGTTGATGTAGGTGATCCTTGGGCTGCATCATGAACACATCCTAAGAAAGTGCACAGACTCCAAGTCCGTCTAAGCACCTGTTTTTGCTGAAACTAAAAGCTGGCTTTAGCACATACTAAGAAACAGGCCAACGGTTGTATACTTTCATTTCTGTGCTGTACCATGTAAAGCTCATACACTAACTCATGCTCTTAAACAGCCGTTTCACCAAAACCAGTACACTGGCTCCTTCTGGGCCTGCACGTGGGTACTGAAGATGTTCATGACATGGCCTCTCATCATTTGTACGAGTGGATGCAGCTCCTATGGGAATTCTTTTCAGACCATTACGATGTAAACCTATTAGAAATATTTAGTGAACTGTTTTATGGGGGCATTAATTCTGAAGGCATCCATATGCACAGTGATAATTGTTGCCACAATCCTGATACGTGTGTTTTTAAAAAGGAAAAGTGTCCTTCTCTCAATTAATTAGGATGACCTTATAAAAGGGTCACTTTACCTACACTGACACTGCTCAGAGTTGAGCTGCGGACCTATGGGCCACTACAAAGCAACAGGCAGTAAACCATAAACTGAAGCAACGCGAGGTGAATCATGCTCCCAAAACTTTAGATCTTGTCAATCGTCCAAGAGCATGTTAAGTGCTATACCATGACCTTAGTGGGTCCATCACAGAACACTGCTTACTGTTTGACACCAGATGGCACCAAAGCAGGAAAAGTGAAAATCTAGTGGTTTCTATTGAAAAGCCTTCACCTTTGGTGGACTTGAACAAGTTACTTACCTTTCGTAACACTGGTAGCGACTATCTAGCATCAGATTACTCACCTTTTGAATATTCTCCAGGCATCACACTGGATCCGGAAACTTTTAGGCAGTACCTCAGCACACCATCAGGTGGCATTGTGCAGATTCACACGGACGCTGATCCACTATGGAAAGGACATGTAGAGGGTATACAGGCGAGGTTGTCCACGTCCCCAGAAGCAGAGCCCAAGAGCAATTTGGTTGTGACCAGTGTGCAGATTCCTAGACTTTGAATATTTTTTATGGATAAAGTCCAATCACAGAACGGTGAGTATATGAGAGTTGAATGAGAGGTGGATCTCTTCTGCATGGCCTTGCCTTTTCACTTCAGAGAAACCCGCAAAGAGTTGATGGTCTACCCGGTTGTCCTTAGTATGATCAATGTAAAAGCGTAGCACTCTTTTGGAAGTCAAACAATGGAGCCTCTCCTCGGAGGGTTGACGTAGAACATAGAAAGCCAGCAAGGTGATAGTTGACAGACTTGGAACGGCGTCACAACTTTTGGTAGAAAGGATACTTATCTGCAGAACCAGCTTGTCCAGGAAGAAGGGAGTGTATGGTGGCTTGACAAAAAGCCTGAAGCTCACTCAAACGCTGTGAAGAGGTGAAGGCGACATGGAACACAGACTTGATAGTAAGGAGCCGTAAGGGACAGTTGTGAAACCGCTCGAACGGGGGGGGGGTAGGCACATGTAGCCCTTTCAAAATCACATCACAACTGGTAACTTACACAACGAGGGCTGATCTGGCAAACGCAAGATGGCTGAAGGGGCTGAAAGAACTCTTAACTGTGCCCAAAGCAAAGTCTTGCTGTGCAAGAGAAAAACAAAACATCAGATGTCTGGAGTAGTGAATCTGGTGTGTGACACCAAACGATAAATCTGTCCGAACTGTACAGTTTTTGTCAAGGGACCCCAGGCTTCCTAGATTACACCAACCACCTCCAGAGGAAGGACAAAGGTGTTCAGCTTTCACCAACTCAATCGCCAAGCATGAAGGTGGACATTGTGAAGGCCTGGGTGCTGAACCCTGCCCTATTGCTGAAGCAGCAGCTTCTCTCAATAGGCCACGCTGATTGGGGGGCAGATGCTCAAGCCCCGGAGGTCTGGATACCATATTTTCTTTGCCCATACAGAAGCCACTGGGATGACTTTGGCCCGGTCACTACAGATCTTGAGAAATTGGGGCAGGAGTGGTATTGGAAAAAAGGTATACAGGAGTCCCAAGTTCCACTCCAGGAGGACCAAGAGATGCCTTAGAAACCAACACAAAAGTATTGACAGTGGTGAAAAGATAGAGCCAAGGTTCTCCCCATGAGCTTAAGATGCCTTGTGCCAGCACCAGATGCAATTACTACTCGTGATCTGCTAGGCATCAACAATGGAGTTCCTCTGCCCTGGCATATGAAGTTCCTGCAAAGTCGTTCACCACCAGAAAGATCCCTTGGCGGTTCAGCCATGTCCAGAGGAACAATCAACCAGTAATCTTAAAGCGCAAACTACTCACCCGTAAGGGTCTCAAGGCGCTGGGGGGAGGTGGGGGGAGCGGTGTGCGGTTATGTCGAAGAGCCAGGTCTTGAGGTCCTTCCTGTATTGCGGCAGCGATGGTGATTGCCTAAGGTGCAGAGGCAGGGAGTTCCTTGGGTCTTCGCAGCGAGGTAGAAGAATCTTCCACCAGCCGTGGTCTTGCGGATCCGTGGAATGGTGGCCAGGGCCAGTTGGGCAGAGCGGCGATGCCTGGTGGGAGTGCAGAAGGAGAGGCTGGTGGTTGAGGTATGCAGGTGCAGAGTTGTGGAGGACTTTGAAGGTGTGTGTGAGAAGGTTGAAGGGGATTCTTTTGTTGACAGGTAGCCAGTGAAGGTCTCATGTGGCCGGTGATGTGGTTGCGGCATAGGATGTTCAGGAGGAGTCTGGCAGAGGCATGCTGGACGGTCTGTAGTTTTTTTTGTGCGAGTTTCTGGGCGGTACCGGCATAGAGTGCGTTGCCGTAGTAGAGTGACGCAGATGTGCGCATGGGTGACCATTTTCCTGGATTTGGTGGAGATCCATTTGAAGATCTTACGAAGGAGGCAGAGCATGTGAAAGCAGGACGACGAGACTGCATTGACTTGGCAGGTCATTGAGAGCGCGGAGTCCAGGATGATGCAGAGGTTTAATGCGTGGTCTGTGGGAGGGTAGGCCAGGAGTAGTCCCAAGCGGAGGGGGCGGAGCCCAGGAGGAGGACTTGGTCGTCTGATTTAAGCTTGAGGCAGCGGTCCTTCATCCAGGTGGCTACTGCTTTTATCCCATTGTGGAAGTTGCTCTTGGCGGCTTTGAGGGAGAGAATCAGCTGAGTGTCGTCGGCGTAGGAGACCATGTTAAGTCCGTGGCTTCTGATAACGGCTGCAAGCGGGGCCATGTAGTTGTTGAAGAAGGTGGTGCTCAGGGAAGATCCTTGTGGCACTCCGCAGCGGATCTCTGTGGGTTCGGAGTAGAACAGTGGAAGTCTGAGACTCTGCGTTCGGCTGGTGAGGAAGGAACGGATCCATTCTAGGGCTTTGTGGGTGCTGGCGTCTTGCGCAAAGTGTGTGGTGGGACACTGTCGAAGTGGGCTGAGAGGTCCAGGAGGATGAGGGCTGCGGTCTCACCTCTGTCGAGGAGAATGTAGATGTAGTCTGTGGCAGCGAGGAGAGCGGTCTGTGCTGTGGTTGCTTCTGAATCCAGCTTGGGAGTGGTACAGGATGTTCGTTTCAACGAACTGAGAGTTGGGCGTTGATGGCATTCGATGACTTTAGCTGGGTGCAGAGATGGGTCTGTAGTTCTTGAGGTCCATTGGGTCGGCCAAAGGTTTCTTCAGCAGGGGGTTGATCTCTGCGTGCTTCCAGTAAGGTTGCGGACTCGATGGAGCAGTTGATGGTGCGGCAGAGTTCGGGTGCGATGGTGCTGCCGGCTCTGTTGAAGATGCAGTGAGGGCAGAGATATGAGGGGGCTCCGGAGTGGATGCTTTTCATGAAGCAGAAGGTGTAGTCAAAGGTGAGGGTAGTCCATTGGTAAAGGTCTGCTGGGGGCTGGAGCGATTAAATGCGGTGGTTGCGGGTGGGGTGGGAGTCTTGGGTTGCAAAGCAGTGGTAAATCTCCTTGATCTTGCGGTGGAAGAAGGTGGCGATGTCACAGAGGTCTTGAAACAGGGGGTGTCTGCTGTCTGTGCTGGGTTTAGCCAATTCTTTGACCACGGTGAAAAGTTCTTTGCTGTTGTGTGCATTGGCGTTTATGTGTTCATCGATGGCTGCTTTCTTTGTTGTGGTGTGTGGTGACAGCGGGCGTGAAGGCTGCGTGGTCTGCTGCAATCTTGCTGCTCCTCCATCTTTTCTTGAGCTGTCTGCAGGTGCGCCTGGACTCCTGGAGGGCAGGGGAGAACCAGCTGTCTTTCTTGGAGGGCTGCTTGCCTGAGGGGGACCAGGGTGTTGTGCAGTCGGAGATCCAGCGATGGAGGTTGCGTGCTGAGGTGTTTGCGTCCATGGATGTCTGAGGTGGGATTTTGCTGAGGGAGGTGGTGAGCTGGTCTTTGTGACTTTGTTCCAGCTTCTGTGAGGATTGCGGTCGGCGTGGCGCCGTACGGTGGGTTTGGTGAAGGAGAAGTGGAAGCAGTGGTGGTCGGTCCAGTGTGGCTCGGAAGTATGGCTGACAGATGTTGCTTGCGGAGTAGATGGGGGGGGGGGGGTGGGAGGGGGGGAAAATCGAGCTTGTGTCCTGCTGAGTGAGTTGGCGTTGTGACCAGTTGTCTGAGTCCGATGATGGTGAGGTTCTGCAGTAGGGATGAGGTGTTGTGGTCTTCGAGGTTGTCCAGGTGGAAATCGAGGTCACAGAGGAGGATGTAGTCTGTTGAGGGGAGAGCATGATGAGGGATCCGTTATGGCTCCTCCCCCACCATGTTTAGTAGTCGTGCCATAGTCATGTCTGTTGAGTACATTTGTACAATTCTCCCATTGATGGAAGTCTTTCAACGCCAAGCAGATGGCACTCCGCTCCAGAAGGTTAATATGGAGCTGGTACTCTGCTGGAGACCAAAGGCCTCCGATCTCCACTTCTCCCAGATGTCTGCCCCAACCCAGCATGGCCTAGTCATCTGTCAGCTCGAGGGGGGGGCGCAGATCTGCTCCTGACCCAATTGCAGTCCAGTAACAACCACTGAAGATCTTTTGAAGTCGCTTCACATTTCTGAACATGCTCGGAGATGGCCCCTTTATGTTGGGCCCACTGGGACTTCAGGTCCCACTGCACAACCCACAAATGCCACCTGCCATTCTCGGCCAGCTGGATGCAGGAGGCCATCTGTTCCAGCAGCCTCAGGGCCGACCTTACTGAAATCCAGGACTGAGGCTGAAAGATTGGGATCACAGCATGAATATCCTGGACTCTTTCCTGGGGAAAAGGCACAAAACTAAACCGTGTGAGGAATGGTTCTGATGAAAGGGAGCATCTGAGAAAGAATCTGGTGGGACTTTGGCACATTGATGGTGAACCCCAATGATGACCAGATGTTTGCGGTAGTCTGGTGGTGGTTGACTACTGCCTTCAGCAACCAGTCGTCGAGGTAGTATATGACTGGCACCTCTGACCTCCAAAGATATGCTGCCACCACTGCTATCACTTTTGTGAACACCAGAGGGAACTGGTGAGAGCGAATGCGTGCACTGCAATTTGAAAAAACCTGTGTCCCACCACTAACCGCAGGTAGCGCTGGTGGGCCAGCAGGAGGGGTATATGGAAATCTGTGTCCTGTGGGTCCAATGCTATTATCCAGCTGCCAGGATCGAGGGCAGATAAGACCTGGGCGAGGGTGAGCATTCTGAACTTCTTCCAGAGTAAGGAGTTGAGGTACAGGTCTAATCTTTCTTGATCACCAGAAAGTAGTGGAATCGACTTCTATCGCAGGCACCCTCTTGATAGCCCTTTGGCCAAAAGGGCGTGCACTTTCGCCAGCAAAATGTAGAGATAGTCCTCCAACAGTCACTGGGAGCAGTATAAGGTGCAGTTTGGAAGAAAGGAAGGGGAAGGCATAGCCCTTGCAAACGATCTGCAGAACCGAACTGTCCGAAGTTATCTTTCAACTCAAGTAGAATTGGTGGATTATGCCCCCCATCGTTTGGCTGTGCTCCGTTAAGGGTATGCTTAGGAGGCTTGTAATGGGGGGTGGGGATGTTGTGACGCAGCAGACTGGGTGGCTGACATTATAACTGCTGGGTTCCTTTTGACTGGACATTGCCTAAGAACCCAGTTGACCGAAGCCACGAATGGCAACACTGGTACCAAAGACCAGTCCTATGGAATCCGCAGTGTCCAAACCAGAACAAATTGTGAACTTTGCCGCATCACGACCACCTTGAATTGGCAGAGTGGTGACAGGGCGAAGATCTTAGAGTACCCCAGGGAAGACTTGAGCCACCAAATCTCAGAGTATGGGAATAGCATCCCAACAAACAGCTCGCATTAACAGTTAGGAGGGTCAGCGGGGTGGGGGCGGTTGCAGGGGGACACGTTTGTAGGAAAGTGGATTTCTGTTGCAGTAACCCCCCCCCACTTTTTGCCACACTACTGATGCACTTTCACTTGATGTGCTCTGGGTCCCTGCCAATCAGGTTCCCAGGGCCTGTGTTCTTTCCCCAAAACTAACCCAATTGGCATCTCTGGCCACAGGTCAGCCCCTGGTAAATGTTACCACAGGTACCCAGGGCACTGTGACCAGGGAAGACCTCCAAGGGCTGCAGCACTTATTGTGCCACCCTTAGAGGCCCTGTACCTTTACACATACACTGCCTTTGCTGACTGCGTGTTTTGGTGCAGAACAAAGTGAAGAGTCGACAAGGCACACATCCCTGTGTGCCATGCCTACAACCCACTGCCCTGGCATAGATCAGTCACCCCTCTAGCTGGGTGCACTATACCAGTGGTGAGGGTACAGGTGCATGAGCCCTGTACCCCTACAGTGCAAGTCCATTCTTAGACATTGTAAGTGCAGTGCTGCCATTAAGAGTATATGGTGCTGGGAGCTTGTCATTACAAACTCCACAGCACCATAATGGCTACACTGAAAACTGACAAGTTTGGTATCAAACTTCTCAGCACATTAAACCCAAACTAATGCCAGTGTGGGATTTATTGAAGAATGCACACAGAGGGCATCTTGGAGATGCCCCCTGAAAAACGACCTACCACTAGTGTCCTGGCTGAGTGGCTGCTTTCAGCTGCCACCACCAGAAATGTTTCTGGACCCCTGGGTCGAGAGCCTGCTGCTCTCTGGGGCCTGAAACAATGCACATCCTGGGACGAGGTGCCAAGCCTCCTCCCCCAGGATGGGCAGGGTTCACCAAGGGGAAGCTTCAAAGGCTTGCCGCCTTTGAGAGCTTCCCCAGGCCACTTGCTGCTCTCAGCAACTGGTCCCCACCGGTTCTGACCCCAACTTTGGGCGGGAGAACCGGAGGGAAAAACAAGTGAGGAAGAGAGGTGTGCCCACCTCTGCCAACTCCACCCCTCAGGTGGGGGAGGCGAGGTGAAGCACAACTCCCAGTCCCCACCATCTTACAGCTGGGGGGACTCAGCCAACCAGGGACAGGTTCATGCCCCCATCCCACGGGAGGGTGGCATAATAGGGGGTGTACCCACCCCAGGGAAGGGACCTATTGGTCCCTGCCTTTTACCTACCTGTAACGCCCCTAAATCTAGTATTTAGGGGCACCCTGAACCTTGCTTCCTCAGACAAGAACCTGCAACAAGAAAAGAAGAAGAAGAAGGACCGAACAGCCGTGCCGAAGCTAACAAGAGGAAGACGCCCACTGACTTGGCATCAGCCCTACCAGCCTGTCTCCACCTCGAACCTGCTCCTGTGAAATCCTGGTGTGTCCTGCAGCCAGCAACCTCGAAAACCCCGGAGGACCTGCCTGCCTTCAAGCACAAAGACTGTCTCCCTTGAACACCGGATTTGTTCATCTGCAACCTCTGGCTCCGGCACCGCAAATCCGCCCCACTCTGCACCCGCCGTCCACGGCCCGAGCGGGCAAACACCACGAGGTCACCCCGGCGATCCTGACCCGAGATCCGGCGACTCCTGACCTGCCTCAAGCCTCCAGCCGACGCCTGCAGCCTAAATCCAGAAGGCCCTCCTAACCGAGACAAGGAGCTGGTAAGAAGATCCGACCCCAAAAGGCACCCCTGCACCCGACGCCCCACAGCCTTGTGCGCCCAAACCGACGGTGCCTAACCAACCCCTAACTTACCTCTCGAAGTGGTGGTCGCACCCAGAAGACCTTCGTCCCCGAGCCTGCAGTGTCTTTACAAACCGGAGGTTCTCCATTGAAACCAACAGGGCGCCCGACGTCGAAACAGCACCCTGCACCCGGCCGCCCTAGTGCCGCTGAGGGTGCACCTTTGGTGCCAATTTGTTTCCCCATTTGCCCGGAGCTAAAGTCCAGGAGCTTTGCTCCCACAACCCAGTGGCCTGCTTGCCAGCAGCCACCAACCGAAGGCCCCCTATCCCCCATTGGATAACATTGGGCCTCAGCACTCTGCACCCGGCCGCCCTAGTGCCGCTGAGGGTGTAACGAGAGTGCATCCTTGACCCTGGGGAAACCCTTGTTCTAATGCCCGGTCAATACCAAAACACTCTTTGGACATCAGGAACCTCTTAGAAGAGGATTCCCTGGATGCACTCTTTATTACTGAAACCTGGCTCAAGGGTAGCTCAGGACCGGACATTGTTCTTGCGCTTCCCCCCAGGATTTCACATTTACAGGTTAGACCGAGAGATCCAACTTGGGGGTGGTGTTGCTATTATATTAAAAACTTCCTTTAGCTGCACCATCACGCCACTTTCACTACCAGGATGTGAAAGCGCACAGTTCCACATTACCCTCTCTCCATCCTGCACTTATTCCGGCATCCTCGTTTATAGACCGCCGGGCCCCTACTCCACCTTTTTAGAGTCATTGCCTGACACTTTAGCTAGCCTGGCTCTAGTGAAAAATGCCATTACCTTGCTAGGTGATTTTAACAAACTTTGATGCACTGGTAGCCCCTTCCACTAAAAGATTACTCGATGACATAGAAGCCCTGCAGTTTACTCAACTGATCTCTTCACCCACCCACCTAAAGGGACACACCTTAGACCTCATTTTCTCAAATGACCGCCAGGTCAGGGTATCAGATGTTACCCCAGTTCCCTGGTCTGACCATAGCTTAATCACATTCGGGCTTCCCAAACCGGTTACACAGTCTAGGGACAAGGCTGAGTCCATCACTATTAGGAATTGGGCCAGGATTAACTCGGACTCATGGTCAAATACTCTTAAAGACTCCTTACCTAACCTGAACAGTAGCCCTGAGGAGGATTTTGACCAATGGGAAAATTGGATGAGTCAGTCCCTAGAGATTTGCGCTCCTCAAAAAAAAAAAAAAAATGTATACAACCCCCCCAATCCAGGAAAGTCCCATGGTTCAATAAACACTTGCTATCATTGAAGCACTCCAAGAGACTGGAAAGGGATTGGAGAAAGGACTTCAATTCTGAAAAAAAAAAAAAAAATCAAATCAATTATAAAATCTCTATCAGACTATCATAAAGACTTTAAACTGGCACAAGCCAAATTTTGTGAGGAGAAAATCAACCGGCTCTTAACTCCCCGAAGGAACTCTTTAAAGTAGTCAAAAACTTGACCACCCCTCAAGCAAATAAAGGTTCCCTGAAGGTCACGACAGACAGATGCAACCAAATGGCTTCCTTTTTTCATAAGAAAGTGACAGACATCTATGGTCTCTTTCAAACCACCACCCACCCCGCTCGTGAAGAGCTAGATGTGTACCCCGCTCAAACATGTACCTCGAGTCTGACACTTTCCGAAGCTCGAGGAGGAAGCTACCCTAAAGCTGCTTAAGGCCATTGTTAGAAATGGGGGTCTCTAGTTGACAAGGGTTTGCACCTTTGTCCAAATAGGGACCCTTCTTCCTAGTCAGGATAAGGGAGTTACACTCCTAAAATAACCCCTGCTCACCCCCTTGGTAGCTTGGCACGAGCAGTCAGGCTTATCTTAGAGGCAGTGTGTAAAGCATTTGCACATAACCCACAGTAATACAATGTAAGCACTACAAAAGGACACCACACCAGTTTAGAAAAATATCCAATATTTTTATATACTTAAGACAAGACCAAAAACGATAAAAATCCACAATACAGTACTTAAAAATCTTCAGTTATCAAAATATGCTTGAAACAGTTCCTTGATGTCGATAGCTCCGTCCGGGGCTATCACGGCATCGTGAGCAACAAATCCAAACAGTTCTGGCTGACCGCGGCGTCACGGGCCAGCTACGGTGTCGGGAAGACTTGCAAACAGTACCTTTTAGAAATGCAGGGCGTCGGCGACCTCTTGTTGAGCTTCTGAAAGCACAGCGTCCGCAGGCATCGGTTCCGGAGGTCGGTGCAGGAGTCATCGGGGCCCTCGAAGTCACACGCGTTGCAGATCGAACTCCTCTCTGTTGAAGTCAGGAGCGCTGGCGTCGGCAGGAGTCGGTGCGAAGTGCAGCGTGCGGTGCCCTCAGGTCGCGGTGCGAGCAGCAGCTCGGTGGCGGCGTCAGATGGCGTCGGTGAGACCAGGGTCGCGGTGCTAAGTGAATGCGGTGCTCGTCGCGGTGCTGGCAGGTCGCGGTGCACGCAGCGGCGTCGTCGTTGCTGAAGCGCTGTCAGTTGACGAACTGGAGTCGATGGCGCCGGCGTCGGTAGGCCAAGGCTGCGTGCGGGATGAGGGCGGTGCGTCGTGTAACTTTACGAGCGGTGCCCTCGAAACACGGTTCAAGCAGCAGCGTAGATTTCGGCGTGGAGCGGCGTCGTCTGGGATACCAAGGCGTCGTCGTGAAGCGAGGCGGTGTGGAGTGTGGTGCCCACAGGTCGCGGTGCGAGCAGCGGCTCGCTGGCGGCGTCAGCAGGTGTCGTCGGTGAGACCAGGGTCGCGGTGCGGCGGTGCCCTCTGCGGTGCCGTAAGGACACGGAGTCGGCAGCGGCGTCTGGTTGCTTTTTCTTCTGTTGCAGCACAAAACACACAGTCCCCAGTGCTGAGAGCAGAAGAGCTCGAAGTCTTTGCTGTGCCTGAGACTTCTTGAACAGGGGGCAAGCTCTACCTCAAGCCCTTGGAGAAACTCACAAAAGTAGATTGCAGAAAGTCCAGTCCAGTCCTTTCACTGCCCAAGACAGAAGCAGCCACTGCAGGCCAACACAGCAAAGCACACAGCAAAGTGGTAGTCCCTCACAGCTTCTCCAGCTCTTCTTCTTAGCAGTCTTAGTCCAAAAGAGTTCTAAAGTTCAGGGGTCTGGGCCCCAATATTTATATCCCAAAATCCTTTGATCTCTTAGGCAGAGAGCGTCTGTGCCCAGCCAGAACCAGTTCTGCCTCCTCTGGTGTGACTTCCTGGCAGGAGGTTGAGACGGCAGTCAGAGGCAGACCAGGCCCTTTGAGGTGCAAGGAAATCTCCTCCCCCTTCCCCAGTTGCAGCCCAGGTCTATTCAGCCCTTTCCTGACCCACCTAGACTATCTGGAGCCACTCCTGCTCCCCAGCCTTCTGTCATCCAAAACCCAGACAGGCAATCCACATTCCAGCAGAGGCACAGGATGACTGAGCAAGAAAATACCTACTTTCTAAAAGTGGTATTTTCAAAAACAGAATGTAAAAATCACCTTCACTAAAAGATGCATCTTTAGATTCTGAGTTCAGGCATACTAAACTTTATTTTCCTACCTAGTTCCCAGGGCCAGTTATGTTTATAAGACGTTATAAACAAACTTCCCATTCTGTCCTATGGGGAACAGGTAGCCTTGCAATAGTGAAAACGAAATTGGCAGTAATTCACTATCAGGACATGCCACACACACCAGGGCATGTCCTACCTTTCACATACACTGCACCCTGCCCACAGGGGTACCTTGGGCCTACCTTAGGGGTGGCTGACATGTAAGAAAAGGAAAGGTTAGGGCCTGGCAAGTGGGTGTACTTGCCAAGGCGACATGGCCGTACCAGACTGCGCACAGGCCAGAGTCACATTTACGGGCTGTTTGTGTGGGCGGCACAATCCAGTGCTGCAGCCCACCAACAGCATTTGATTTACAGGCCCTGGCACACGCAGTGCACTTTACTAGGGACTGACAAATCAAATGGGCCAATCATGGAAACACCAATCCATTACACATTTTACCACAGGAGCACTTGCACTATCACTGATCAGCAGTGAGAAAGGTGCGCAGAAACACAAAGCCAGCACAAACAGTCAAAACCGGGAGGTCAGAAAGCAAAAACTCAGGGGAAACACGCCAAAAGATGCCAAGTCTAACATGTCCCCTCCAGCTGAAAGTAGGGAGAACTACCCAACCTCCTGGGAGTTCTCTTCACTAAGGCGGAAGAACCTGGACAGACCATCTGCATTGGCGTGTTGTGTGCCAGGGCGGTGTTCCACCGTAAAGTCCATTCCCTGTAGGGAGATGGACCACCTCAGCAGTTTTGGATTCTCACCCCTCATTTGCATCAACCATCTGAGGGGCCTGTGGTCTGTCTGAACCCAGAAGTGAGTCCCAAACAGGTAGGGCCTCAGCTTCTTCAGTGCCCAGACCACAGCGAAAGCTTCCCTTTCTATGGCACTCCACCTCTGTTCCCTGGGGAGTAGTCTCCGGCTAAGGAAGACTACAGGCTGGTCTAGGCCCTCTTTGTTCAGTTGTGAGAGCACCGCTCCCACTCCATGCTCTGAAGCGTCAGTCTGCACAACGAATTCCTTGGAGAAGTCGGGTGCCTTGAGCACAGGTGCCGTGCACATGGCGGCCTTCAGGGCATCAAAAGCCTTCTGGCAGGACTCAGTCCAGATCACCTTCTTGGACTGCTTCCTGGAAGTCAGCTCTGTTAAGGGGGCAACAATGGTGCCATACCCCTTAAACCTCCTGTAGTACCCGGTGAGTCCTAAGAAGGCCCTCACCTCTGTCTGGGTCTCGGGGGGGGCTCCCAAGCCAGAATGGTGTCAATCTTGGGTTGTAGGGGCCCCACCTGGCTGCTCCCTACCTGGTGTCCCAAGTACACCACCGAACCCTGCCCGATCTGGCACTTACTGGCCTTGATCGTGAGGCCTGCCCTCTGCAGCGCCTTCAACACTTCACTGAGGTGCTGCAAGTGTTCTTCCCAGCTGGAACTGAACACTGCGATGTCATCCAGGTAGGCGGCACTGAAATCCTCCAGCCCAGCCAACACCTGGTTGACCAACCTCTGAAAGGTGGCAGGGGCATTCAACCCAAAGGGCATCACCCGGAACTGGTAATGTCCTTCTGGGGTTGAAAATGCTGACCTCCCCTTGGTCCCATCGGTTAAGGCAATCTGCCAGTACCCAGACGTTAAATCAAATGTGCTGAGGAACTTGGCATCTCCCAACCGATCAATGAGCTCATCAGCTCTGGGGATGGGGTGTGCGTCAGTCCTGGTGACTGCATTGAGCCCACGGTAGTTCACACAAAACCGCAGTTCTGGAGTGGCACCAGGTGCAGCAGCCTTTGGGACCAAGACCACTGGGCTGGCCCAAGGTCTGTTGGAAGGCTCGATCACCCCTAACGCCAACATCTTAGAGACCTCATCTTTAATGCTGGCCTTGACCCGGTCAGTCAACCTGTAAATCTTGTGCTTCACAGGAGGGCTGTCACCGGTGTCCACGTCATGGGTACACCAGTGAGTAACACCTGGGGTCAGAGAGAACAGGGGGGGGCAAACTGTCCCAACAACTGGTGACAATCGTTCTGCTGTTCTGGGCTCAGTGTAGGGGAGAGGATCACACCTTCCACTGACCCATCGTGCTCCTTGGTAGACAGGAGATCAGGGAGAGGTTCACTCTCCTCTTCCACCCAATCATCTGTCGCCAAGAGCATGCTCACTTCGGACCTCTCGAAGTGGGGTTTGAGGCGGTTCCTTGGAGCCCGCAAATCCACCAGGTAGGTGACATCACTTTTGCGCTCCACCACCTCAAAGGGCCCAGTCCACTTGTCCTGCAAGGCACAAGGTTCCACTGGGGCCATGACCCACACTTTCTGCCCAGGTTGAAATTCAACCAGAGTGGCATTCTGGTCATACCACTTCATTTCTTCCTGGCTTGCTTCCAGGTTCGCCTGAGCGAGTTTCCTGAAGCGGGCAGTTTGGTTTCTGAAGGCCAGCATGTAACTAAACACTTCCTGGGGAGTTTTCCTGGGAGCTGCCTCCCAGCCTTCCTTGAACAAACTCAGAGGTCCTCTCACAGGGTGACCATACAGAAGCTCAAAGGGACTGAACCCAAGAGACTTCTGTGGCACCTCCCTGTACGCAAAGAGAAGGCATGGCAAGAGGACGTCCCACTTACGCCTCATGGGTTCTGTTAGAACCAATCCAGTTATTTTCAGTTACCATTTGCGTGTAGTCCAGGACTGGTTTTCCGTGCAACCCGCCTCACAGCCGCACAGTCAGCCACACAGACAGCTCAGCGAGGCTGCGGAGGAGGGAGGGAAGGCAGCGAGCGAGGAAGCCAGCGCGGGGTGAGACACCCGCCTGCCCGCAGCCCGCATTTTCGCAGCCCAGCAGTTCACTGCCCTGCCGCGCTCCTCACTTGATTCCTGCCACCAAGGAGTGAACGGCCGCAACCCGGTCAAAGACACCGGTCAAAGACACCGCTACCGCCGTCCGGATTTTCACCATTTTTCCCGGCTTGGTCTGGTCTGCCGCAGGTTCGCACGAGTCAAAAGCGGACGGCCAGGCATTTGAGTGGGAGCTTGTGAGCCAGCATCTGGAAAGTCTGGAAAGTCAGCAGACCCCTCCAGCAGACCCCTCCTGGGATCCCTCCTGGGAGGAGCAGAGCAAGGCAAGCCGGGTGAGCGTGGCCGCCATTAGCAGGCGGCCGGTAAGTGAGTGCCCTTGGCAAAACCGCTGAGGCGGCCAGACTAGGTCTGGAGTAGCTTGAGGTTTCGCCGTGTGCCCCACTCGCCTGCATTTAAAGCACTGACTCAGACTCACAGCTTGCAGCTTCTGCAACAATAAATTACCGCATATTTTTTAACCTGAAAATCTAAAGTCCATCTTGTCGACGATAGCTCAGAGCAGCACAGGGAACCTGGAAATAAGCGAGTCCCTAAGAGGATACAGAAGCCACAGAGGCTACAGAGAAGCAAGAAGTAAGGAGCAAGAAGTGGGAATTGAGAAGTGAACCAGACATATGCTGGTAACAGGAAGCTAACCCGTCCTAAACCGTGCAGGCAAGAAAACGGTGCAAAGGGTGGTGAGCGCCCAGCAGCCGGTATTATCAATTATCAAATTTCTACAGAGAACTAACAAAAGGCCCCCAGTAGAAACAAGTAACATTCACTAAATACATTTAAAAGATCAAAAATCAATAAAAATAAGAAGACACGCACGGATTACTGCTGGAGGTTCCAGCTTGGGAACAGCTTACGGAGTATTTGACGACACAAATACAAGACCGAAAAACCGGAGGAGCAAAAGAGCATAAAAAGTAAAGTCGAAACGAAAAAGTCAGGGGTCATTTTAATATCCAGCAAAGGAAAAGGTAACGGCAAGAAGTGTGATAAAGGCGCAGTAAGGGAATTAGAAATGCGCTCAGGAAAAAATAGAGCCGCCCAGGACCAGGATCAGGACCTGGTGCAGGACCAGGGTCACGACCATTCACAAGGGAATCAGAGACACCCAAAGAGGTTAAGGAAAGATTCTCCCAGACAGAAGCAACAGGACTTAGTTACACCCCAGAATGTCACAAATGAAAAGAACGAAAATGAAAAGAAATCTCCCAGCAAGGCTTCTGCGACGAAGAAAGCAAGGCTGATCCATAGCAAAAGGAAAGAGGGATATAAGATAAGACTTCCTAAACGCAAAAGGGTCAACAAATAAGGGGAATTCAAACAGCGCAACACCACTGACTGAAAACAAATCCAAAGGTGCATCTCTAATAAAACAGCAGTCTGATCAAGAAAATGGAATGGATTTACATTTAACAAGCGATGAAGCAGCCACAAAGGACGGACAAAGCCAAGAAGGATCTGCGGACGTCTCAATTCAGCAGTGCTCAGTTAGCACGCATACATCAACAAACTCAGTTAGGAAAACAACAACAAAAGCAGTAATTCACAACCAGAACTCAAGTGAAACTCTTTTCCTTCGACCTTAGTAACTGGGGAGAGCAGGGGGAGGGATTAAATCAAATTCAGCAACAGGAGCCATCAAATGTACCCGTCCAAGGAAAAGCGCTTGACCCCAATCCATTGGAATTGTCGGAAACAACCTCTCCTTCACACATTAGGAGGACTCAAAATTGCAACAACCAACGGACCTCATCGGTTATAGGAGAGGTCGTGTCAACTCCACCTCTCCAAGTAGAAGGGATCAACGTGTGCAAGGCAGAAAGCCCTCTAACTTTAGACAAAGGGTCACTATTACGCTCGCTTCCATTAATAACGGAAAAGTTAAAGGTCTCAGACATCTTACATCAGTTAGGGGTCCAACATCCAGAACCAACCATCTCTCCCCAATCAAATTTATTCACCCATCAAACATGGAAGATCAAGTCCCTCCCAGTACCTGTTGCGTCCTTTTGTCAACATTGGAGTCAATTTCAACAGCAATTTCCCACCAAGCAGATAAACATGACGGCAATATACATAGTAGGTATTGACAAGAAGCTACAGACACTCAACGACCTGATTACGAGAGCTCAACAGCATAACTACACGCAGCAAGTGAATTGCAAGTGCACATCGTCATGTGGAAATCCGCAAATAGTAACAACTATTCTGACGGACATATTGACGGAAGTGAGAGCCCAAGCTACCAGCTTACCCAAAAAAGAAAAAGACTGAGCAGTTGAGGTTTCGCCAAAGAAAACAATAGAATTGTCACAAAAAGTTACAAACACCACAAGAACAACGCAAATGTCTGCTTTGGAAATAACCGTCCAAACAGAAATAAGTGAAAGCAACACAAAGGTAAAAGACACTAACCCTGACTCAAATGGAACAAAGGATAACAAAAATACAGAAATAGCGGAGGTCAAGTCCGTGCTCTCAAAGAAAGAAAAAAAGAGGCAAAGAAAAGCACAGAACAAAGGGAAAGCAGCTCAACAAAATAAAATATGGCCATTATTCCTGCAACATAAGAATGTCAGGTCACGTACTTTAAATAATGAAACAAAATCAGAATCGGAACCTATAACCCCACAAACTATCGCCCAAGGAACCAATTCCACAGGAAACGAGAGAATAACCAGCTTACCCGCTAAAAATGATATTGAAAATGGATCATCGTCAGCAGCAGCTGAACAAGAGATCATCCAACAGACAAAACCTCATGGCCCTCAATTGTTTGGAATCCCCTATCACCAGAAAGGAAGGTAATACTAATTTAGAGGGATACGTCCAAAGGAGATCAGGGTTCCGGGTAATCACCAAAGAAGCAGTTAGAACAAGAAGTTCCCGCAGGTCGGAAGGTGAGGACACACTACTGCTGCAGCAGCAATGTTCAAACATACCAAGGGTCAACTAATTAAACAAAATAGTGTTACTACCAAACTACATCTCAAGAGGTAACTGATACCTTAAACAGAGGTACAATCATAAAACTGGTAAGGAAGTACGGGAAATAGCCTATATCAATTCTTCCAATTTGTTATCGATTGAATTTAAACCACATCCATCTATGATTAAGAGAGAGGTAACAGTAACAACTTTGTCTTCTCCAGAAATTGCAGAGCATATAATGACTCCTCAGCAACAGTTTAAGACTTGGGGCATAGTACTACAAAGGATAGAGGCCCCATGCTACCCCGGTCCGCTTCTCCCCAAAAAGGAAAGTGAGGATCCCTTCTGAGAGGTGCCATAGGAGCAGCAATAAATCAGAAAGCCTTCGAGAATTTAATAATTACAAGGCCCCTGACAACAACCCCACTCGAAAGGAGTATAGAAGAATTTAACACAACCGAACAAGTGACCAAAGATAATACGATGGGGCCTCAGAAACATCGTGTTAACTCGCAATCCTGACGAACCAAAGCCCCACAAGAAATTCAAAAATTTACTAACATTTGCTCTTGGAATACCCATGGCCTAGAAAATCTTATAGGAAATCCCGGTGCATTGGAATTCCTGCAAGCGCACGATATCATCTTAGCCCAAGAAACGTGGAGCATAACTCCCAACAATATTATAGGCTTTACCGGCCATCATGAGCCAGCAATAAAATCAGCAAAACTTGGACACCCAAAGGGCGGTTTGTGCTCGTATTTCTCGACCAAATTGGATTGGGCACTAGAAAAACTAACTATAGGGACAAATTGGGTTCTTGTATCCAAGCTGGAACAGTACAAAAATGATGGGACTGTAACAATTCTAATACTACTCAATGTCTACATCCATCCAAGCGAGGAGACAAAAGACGAGCACATGAACACGTTGTTCGGAATAATAAAATCACTACAAAGGCTGTATTGTCAGGCACAGTTCATTATCTCCGGTGACTTTAATATCAATTTATGTATTACCCCAAGGAATATGAATAAAAAGGGAAACAACTTCAGACGACAACTTGAAACATTTGGATTGATTCATCTCAATGGAAATACAAAAGAAGACTCACCGGCGGCAATGACCTTTTTAAGTGGGTCTAAAAGCTCAACCATCGATCACACCTTAGTGAGTGAATCTGTAGCACGACAGACGCAAAAATTCCAAATTGTACCACGCATTGAGAGCGATCATATGCCACAATTATTGCAATTGGAGCAATTTACAGCCAGGCTGACAGCAACAAAAATCTACTCCATGCCACGAGCCTATAATTTAAAAAGACTGAAATGGCGCGGAATAGGGATTGAAAAGGTCATGGCAGAAGTATACCGCCAAGCGGGCACAAGCAAAGAAAGTTCAGAGGAATCCGCAAGCCCAGATCCACCGCAAGCCAGGGAGGGAGAATGATTAAGAGCCTGGGAGAATCTAACGGGAACCTTAATGGAATGCTTTGCGGATAATAAGAGTCAATACTCCGCTAAGCACCAGAGGAAGTACACGCGGACAAGTAGTCACCACCCATGGTTCAATCATGAACTACGCAAGCAAAAAGCCTAATAGTGCGCAAAATAAGAGCAGTCTCAAATCAGTTAAAAATGGGGAAAACCCGACAGAAGTGAGCTTAAAAATTAAGAAAACAATATAAGAAAAACTGTCGAGCAGCCAAATCTAGTTATCAAGTCGCAATATGGAATAAACTCCTTCTGGCTAGTAAACAACGGAACGGAAAACACTTCTGGTATCAGATAAATTCACTGACACTCGGAAAAAATAGACACCAAAACGCAGGGATAGTGTCATAAGGTTTCTGCACATACAGAGCTATGCACAGGATAATAGGACCTCGGAATATAGTGGTGAGCCAACCATAAACCTTAGCACCCAAAACCCCAACCCAACTAGCCTTAGCGTCCCATTGGCACCAATGTACCAATGCTTAGACAACCCAGAACACGGTATCTCGCTCTCAGGACTCGCAGAGGCAAGAACACTCTTTCGTCACATTCGTACCTGTCCACAACATGCGTATGAAGAGACACTGTATAGGTTAAAATGTTTATTTCAACTTACGTGCTCTAAGATACAGTACACGTGTCAGTACTAGTAGCATAATACATAACAATATAATCAGCATAGTTACTACTCCATAGAATACGAACGGGGAAAGCATCTCATAAAGCAGTGGATATATGTCTAACTAACATTACCACCCTCCCCGTGCTAGAAGCCAGTTTATTATAATAATAGAAGACCTTTGGGCTTTGACTAGCGAACCCCCATACCTCAATCTCTTGATGCAAAACTACATCAGCATACAATCACAGCTCTTCTCTCTGGAAAGGTCGTCTCCAAGTGCTATCTTAGAGCAAGCGAGCGCATTATTAAAAGCACACTATTTTCTCAATGGCAGCTGTACATGGTGTTATGTCTAGGTGCGAGGGACGGGCCAAGTCAGTAGGAACCAGGAAGTTGTTATTCGACCTTGTAACTGTTGTTCAGACTGAGCCCACAAAGGGAATAGGAGAAAAGGTGAGAAACAGAAAATGCAGACTGTTGTAGAACAACTTGGCAATAACAGAGGGCGACAGAACAACATCCAATAATAACGTGCGCAAGAGTCATCATGGCAGCCAGGCGTGGTAACGTAGCCAGACCTGCCAGGAGGCCATGAGCCACAAGACACCCTCCCTGGTCAGTCCAGCGGCCACGACGAAAATGAAGACAGAGTTCCAAACACCTGAGCAGAATAGAGGTGGTCCACTGACAACTAACGGCAAGACAATCAATCCAAAAATGTGAAAGAGCAGAAAAATGCTATACCGTCCAGAAGGACATCATTGGAATCGTCAAAAACGTAGACGCCATCCAGTCCAATAGGTCAAAGCTGCAGGAATGTTCTTCAGAGTATGGAGCATCCAAAAGCAATGCGGGACAGCTTGCGTGATATTCAATATAACTTTGTTGTAGGAGATTCTGAGCAGCCGCCCAGATATCCCATTGTGCCAAAATCCCCAGTGCAGCCGCACGCATCATAAAGCCAGCAGCGGAACAGTCCCGTTCATGGGCCTCTAAGGGACCCACCAACCGAACAAAATCCGGGACCGACAATGACGAATTGGAGAGGCAATAATCCATGGTCCATGTAAACGGACAGCGGATGCAAGACATCACAGGTTGCACGCAAGTGAAATACGCAAAGCGAAAGGAAAGGGTGTAGGACACACTGATAGTTGCCAAGGGCAGAACATCGAAGCCAACCAGAAGTCGCTCACGGAGCAGCTGGAGGCGTTCGGGATCGAGAAGGGCCCAGTGGTGCGCAGCCATTGCGCAGAAAACAGACCAACAGCAAGACACTAGCCGCCAAAGCGAGGATTAATGGGAAACCACCAAAGACGCTAGAAAAAATAGAATGTATGAATGCCGGTATCACACCGAAAATAGTTTGAAAGGTGGACACGAGGCCAGACCCCACAACCTTAAAAAAGTGCACCAGACCCTCAGTGTTTGATGCGTTAAAAATACGATGAATTAACTCCCCAAAATGTTGGGGGAGTTCAGTGTTCAAAAGGGCCTGTATTTCACTGTGGGTGCTCGCCACCTGGAGAATGAATGTCTCCCGGGCGGATGTGAGCATAACCTCCTCATTCAATAATAGGGCCTTTATTCTGCTCAACTTATTGAAATCTGCCTCCATGGTAGGAATGGAAGGCCAAATAGAGCTATCAACGATGTCGTGAGGGGAGGAAAAAGCACATTCTTGCAGCAGACAACTCTGTGTGAGACTGTAACAATATACGGAATGCCAGCCTGTAGGCCACAACAGTCTTCGTTATTTAAAAGCAAATAGCTACCGTTGGTAAGCAAAGTAAAAGTAGGAGAAATAGCAGGAGAAGGAATACCCTTTAGTACACATGCAAGATTTGGAACTGAAACGCTACAAGCCCCGTGCAATTTAATATGTTTACAAATAAGCGAATGACCCACAGTTGAATCACAAGACTCCCCGTGAGGAATACCTCCTTGCCGTCTCTAAGGCATTTATACATGAAAGGCAAGGACCAAAGTTCATGCAGGAAAGCACCACCCAAAGGCTGGAAACGGCCTACAGGATAATGTTTCATGCACGAACCGAATTCAAATAGGGAAAAAGGTAAAGCTATAACCCCATGAACTAGCCACACCGCAGAATCTAGTTCCGCTACAGAGAATGGTAAAGGATCCACTTTTTCAATATGTAACAAAGTGTACGCTGCATCTTTCATGGACATGAACTGCTGTTTGTCAGTCAAATTGAAAGAGGGCAGTGGTGTTTAACAAATTCCAAGGAACTTTACCCAACTTAAGGGTTTGCAAAGTCCATGCAAACTGCATCACTGAACGCAACTGATCCGGACCATGATACAACATAGAGACATCATCTTGTACAATATCAACAACAGAGGATACAATATTGTTCAATGTGTAAATGCGGGAAGACAGGGTATTTATACTATTGTCAACAACAGCAAGCACCTTTTCCAAATTTGCTTGGTCTATTTCCCTAAGACGGGAAGCAGCTTCCATTTGTGACAGCTTCCAGAGCTCATTATACGCTTCATAAATGAATCTCTTCGGTCGGGGACCACGAGGTCCCAAGATAAAGTCAGATAAGTCAATAGTGCCTGATAGGAGGGATAAATGGTTCTTAACAGAGTCTAAGGACGAATGTTGTAACCATTGTTTACATAATTTACCAACCGAATACGTGGTCACAGTACGAGTTTCAGTAAATCTTGGATCAGGCTTGTCCTGTATGTAACCAGGAACTGTGCCATGAAAACGAAGTTGGCATGCATTAGATGATATGGGCCATGCCAACCAGGGTGACTGTATCAGTGTAGAAACGTTAAAGGAATTGTTCTGAAACTGAGCCTGTAACGCCATAAGGGACATATTATAATGCAAACTATCATTTGGAAGACTCGACAAGGATGGGATGTTTGGCGCATTTAGTTGTTTAACGGTAGCCAACCCCCAACACGTGGTCTGATAAATGGAAGCATTTAAAAATAGAATTTGTGCTGGGATAAGGCAAGCACGGTGCAGGGCCTCAGTGCCCTGCACCTGCCATAGCTTCGAACCCCAGATTGATTTTAAATCCACTGTGTCTTTCCAATACTCATAACCACCCACCGCCAAGGCGCTCAAAAAGGAACCAGAATATAGTAATTTAGTGTGCGTCAACATTATTTTTTGAGTCGATGGAGATTTTAATTTAAAATAATATGACCCAGGGTTCGATCGGTTAAAATCAGTAAAATAGGTGAATTTATTTCGAATAGTTTGGGAACTACCTGGTATGGGGTTTGGGCAGTGTTCCCATTGGGTGTAAGTAACAGGGCTGCGTAGTGCACTTGGTTTGTGGAGAAAATGATTTCCCCAATGCTGGTAGCAATACAAATCGGCATAATTCGCAGAATTCATATACAAGTCTTCAGCATTAAAAGAGGCATAATATTTTAAAATCAGCAAACAATGCTTCAACTGCATGCACATCCCAATCATCAGAATGAATATTACTTTTTACTACATCACCCATCGAGACTCGAAGGACATTTGGTACATTAATAATTTCTGTCGGGCCATGTATTTGAAAGTTTACCGCATCCCATACGATGCCATCAGCAACTGGAAACGCTGAAATGTTCACAAATGTGTGGTCACGCTTCATGATGTGTGAAGAGGAATGTGGAGCCAAAGTTCCAGCAACACTGTTCACAGCAGAGCGTTCAGGTAAATAGTGACCACTGATGAGTAGAAAAACACTGTGACAAAGCCAATGGACATGAACAAAAAAACCAAGAAAAGTACCATCCAAATATATGTCCAAGGTGGAATCAAAAAATTGTCTCTAAACCAGGATACAAAAAGACTAAACTTGGACGGGACTTGTGATGAGTTGGAATCTGAATCAAAAGAATAACGTGTCGGGCTCAGCGGTGTTGTTGGTTGGTGTGCCACTGACTCTGTGGCGGGATAAGTATATTCGTCCTCGGCTATGCAGGGTGATGCAGGGGTTCAAATATATTTTCAGGCAAATCAACCATCTCCATGGTAACATCAGTGATTGTTCTTGCAGGCGTGCCTCGAACGCTTGTCCGATAAATGGCAGGACAAGAGACCGCTGGTGTGACACTATTTAGGATCGGCCAGATGTTGTAGCTTGACATTTTCCACTGAGATGTATCTGTTTTCCTTGCGACCGGGAAGCGGTGGTAGGATGACTGTACGTGTTCCCTTCAAGCCCAGTACTGGAACCGGTGCACGAAAAGAGGGGCCGAATTCTTTTTGTTCTCCACCTTCTCTCGTACCAGGTCACCAATTTTCGGAAGCCAGCCGGCTACCGGAATCTGCACAGCAGGGTCTGTGGCTGAAGGTAAATGTGCAATCGCTAGTTTGTCTCGGGCTTCTTGTAAGTCCTGTAACATAGTAGAATGATTATCTACATCGAACTTGGCGGATTGCGCCGCCATGTCTAGACCATCAAGGTCAGGCACAAACATTCGTATGCCAAAGAGCATTTCGTAAGGGGTCCGCCCACCCAGAGGCCTTCTAGGGAGATTATTAAGTGCACGCTGAACAGTATACAAGTGGGCCAGCCAGTTCCTGCCAGTACCTATAACTCTAGCTGTCAAGGATTGCTTTAAGTCACGGTTCATTCGTTCAACGATAGAGTTGCCCTCAGGCCTATACGGAGACGAAAATTTCACCCGCACCCCTAAGGAGCCCATTGCGACCTTGTAAGCCTTAGAGGCAAACGCCGGACCTTGGTCAGAATGGAAGGTGCCGCATGCAAAAATTCCCACAAAGACACGCAAATCCCTAATGACATTTCGTGCGTCAGCACTCAGTTGTGGCCAGACCCAGATGAACCGTGTGCACGAGTCCACTGCCACTAAGATATATTTATAGGCAGTGTCTGAAGAAAATGGACCGCAGTGATCCAAGTAAACACACCCAAAGGGTCTGTTCGAAATTGCAAGCGAGGTCTGCGGTGGTCTTGTGACTGTTGAAGGCTTGATCTGTTGACAAACGTCACAGGAAAGCACATAAGTACGTGTATCTTTGTATAAACCACGCCACCAGTAACGCTGCTGCAAAATGGCAATTGTCGCAGACACACCAGCATGCGCCGAAGCCATGCCTTCGTGTGCCGCTGCCATCAAGGAAAGTCTGCGGTCCGCGTTGGGGATCAGCCGAACCCCAACGTTAGGTATTGTTACATAAGGAGCCTGATCGGGACCTATCTGGTAAGAATATTTAGAAGGGAAACCTCTAGGGTAATTAATTCCTTCTTTTGTTGCAGCAATAGCTGCCAAGATATCAGTGTCTATTTTAGACATGGATCTAGTAACTGCTGCTACTGAACACGTGAGTACTGCTGATCTGGCAGCTTCATCTGCCAGACTGTTACCAACAGCGTGTGCGCCCACTCGCTGATGGCCTAGGGTGTGAACCACCTGTGTGAGTGGCAGACGTCTTTGTAATTCTGCCACCCTAACCCAAAGCATTTTATGCTCGATTGTGTTGCCTTTAGCGTCTCTATAGTCATTTTGCGACCAAAAGAACAGATTGTCATTGTATGATTGAACACAGTAGTAAGAATCGCACACGATTAAAGTGGTCACATCAGGATTTACGAACTCAAGCGCAAGCACCAAGGCACGCAACTCGGCCAATTGTGCGGTACTGTCCCCGAGTGCCTGTGTATGCACCACAGTGGATTTGAACTTTCCGTTCACAAACGTACCTGCAACAATAGCACATGCGGCTGAATAAGCATGCTTGGAACCCGTGGCCGGTTGTGCCGAACCATCGGTGTAGATCACACAGTCGTAATCCTCAAGCGGCAATAAGGACAAAGGAGGAGGATGAATGAATTCATACTGTAAAAACTCCTGAGTCTGGAGAGAAGAGTCGAAAATGAAAGTGACATCCGGAGACGTCAAAGATGTTGCCCATTGAATCCAACGGGGGTGCAAAGCTTTAGAGTTCGGAACACTTGCTTTCGTCACTGCTTCTAGGGCAGGATAGGGTGTTACCACCAGAATGAGTTTTCCCTGTGCCAGTGCGCGCTCCTTCAGGATCGCCATTTGCACTGCTGTTAGCACTTTCTCCACAGATGAGAACCGCATTTCTGCAGAGGTGTATAGATGTGACTTGTATGCGATGGGTACTGTATCACCTTCATTAAAGGTTAAGTACGTGAAACCCACTGCCCCTGGAATGATTCTAATCACCAAGTTTGTGTGGTTATCACGCGTCAAAAGGTATTTAGACTCAAGAAGGTCTGTCTGCAAAGACTGCAGAATGGAGGTATGCTCCGGAAGCCAAGAAGACTTCGAAAAAGTAGGTTGTATCAAAGCATACAATGGCTTGATACGCTGGGCGTATTCGGGAATATATGTACGTCCGAAGTTCAGAAAACCCAGTAAAGACTGAAGCTTCTTCAGATTAGTAGGAGGGCACAAAAGTGCACATTTCTCCAGAAAATGGGGGCTAAACCCTTACCTTCATTGTTGAGCTCATAGCCCAAGAACAAAACGGTAAACTCAGCAATATGGGATTTGGCAAAGTTAATTTTGTATCCCTGAACCGCAAATTCAAGAATAATGCGGTCCACCCGGGTCAGATGCGGAAACAATTCATCGTCTGTCAGATAAATGTCATCCACATACGAACAGGCGTCTGGATCGATGCCGTCTAACAAAGAGACAACACGAGCGGCGAATACGCCTGGACTATTCTTGTAGCCCATAGGAAGACGCCTGAATTTGAACATTTTACCACCGGAAGTAAAGGCACACCATTGGCCACTCTCCGGGGCTAAGTTGTGCGTGTAGAATCCATTTGAAAGGTCAAGGGTCGTTTTGTATTTTTTACGAACAAGACTGTCTACAAGCGCAGAACTATGGGTATTTTGCACCGCAAAGGTCCGACAATGAGAGTTCAAATGCCGGTAATCCAATACTAAACGGTACGATCCATCGGGTTTAGAAACCGCGAAAAGGGGATTGTTCATAGGTGATACACAGGGTTCAATTACTCCCTGATATTCCAACTGTGTCAGAATTTCGGAAACTGGGCCTTTGGCTTCACGTTTTATGGGATATTGGGGTTGTGGCTGCGGCAACGATCGCAAAGGTATTTCATGGGGGGAGATTCTTCGTCCCAACCCACGTGGTTGCGGTATAACGCAGGAGCCAGGGACACAGCCCACTCTGCTGCTAGAGCCTCTGCTTTGTCCTTTGGGACATGTCGAGAAAAGCTCGGAAGGATTACCTCCTCCCCTTTACGTGCAGCAATTACGAATGGGGGTGGCCAATCCGCCTCTGCCAATAAAATATCATATGAAGAGGTCAGATTTTCCCAAAAAATACCTTTAATTACTCGCTGTATATCACCTTCAATTTGGAGGACAATATTAAATAGTCTGTCAGGGGGTGCCACTCTGGTGTCTGCTGTTTCAACAGTAATGAATGTTTCAGTTGCTGTCGCCTCCATATGAGGACGTAGCGCCTCCCGCACTATGGTTACTTCCGCGGCGCTGTCTAGGAGGGTTACTGCCCACGTCCAATTCAGGAGTCTCGTTCTCACCGTCTGTGGCATATTTCGCTGTTACAGCGGCAACTTTCTTCTTCTGAAATTGTGGTCGAAAACGTTGAGCGTCTTCTTCTTTTCCTCTGACTTGTTGTCGAGGCTGGTCACGTCCCTGTGGGGCCTCATGGGCCCTTCCTCTATCCTGGCGGTCTCCTCCACCGGCCTGTGACGACGTCTGTGCCTGTGAAGAACGAGGAGAACGCGTATCAGGGATCTGAAACCTATCCGGTGACTTAATTCTCGCTCTATCGCGTAAATCATAAGTACGTTCAGAAGAGATTGAAACCGGGATGCGCCTCGCGATCCCGGCTTTGTCTGTTGCTTACCCTGTTTTTTCAGCCTCCAGCTCTTTTTAGTGAAGACTGGTTTCTCATCCTTCTCAGATTGAGATTTGGTTTGTTGCTGTTGTGGTTGCGATTGTGTTTGCAGTTTTGCAAAAGGCTTGTTACCCAGGCTATTTCTACCAATAGTTTTGTAAGCCTGGGTAATAATTTTCGGTAATTCTCGAGGCTTGTCCAATTCTGGGACCAAAGCGTTAGCTACTTGAAAGTTCACTGCATCGCCCTTGACATTCGCAAGGATCAGCTCAGCTACTACTTCAAACACTCCCACTAGTCTCATCCCTAATTCCACAGCCGCTTCAGGGCCGTGTTCATCCTGTACTTTTTTAATTACAGAGGGGAGAACTGTCATGGAAGGAGTACCAAAACATTTTGAATATACTGCTGCGAATACCTTACCCCAGTTGTCACATGCTGTCAACTCGGGAATTAAGTCTTTTGGCAAACTAATCGTTAAAATACGATGTTTATCCACTGGAGTTGTATGTGGAAAAACTGCCTCCAACTGATCAAACTTTTCTGCAAGCCAATAAGGAAAATCATCCTTATTTTGTGGCCGTTTGCCCATCACAGAATTTACCATGACGGGACTTATGGTCACTCCGCCTGCAGCAGCTGGTTGGCCAGGCACTCCAGGAGCGGCTCCATGGATGCTGCCTGTAACATATCGCACTAACGCTCGATGCACCTGCACCAAGGCCGCATACATAGTGCGCAGTTCCGCGACTGGTATTGTCATATAAAGCGGATGTGGGGTGTACCCGGCCAAAACAGGCCAAGTGGCCCCTGCTATAGATAAGGGGCCTAAACGAACCGTGGTAGTCGGTTGTGGGAGGGCGCCATTAAACCAAACACGGTGTTGCCAAGCCGTGAGCGGTACTTCAAGAGTAGTATAAGGTCTATAGACAGCAGGAACAACGGAGGGTTCATATTCATGGAACAGATTATCGTTCGCATTCACCGCTGGAAAAGTGATCCAAGAGTAGAACACTTCAAAGTGGAAAGCCGGATCGGCTTGAACCACAAAGACTAGTTCAACTCCCGCGTCTGGCACTCCATACACCCGTAAGTGATCCCGGAGTGCTGTGCGGCTATGCGCCGCTATGTCTATACCCGCCATTACGAACGGGTCTATTCAACAATCTTACACGAGGCAGCACAAAAAGGGTTATATCTAAGAAACCTTTTTAATAACATCAAGCTTGAAAGAACCTACAAAATCTGCAATATAGGAGGTATCGCCGTCACACACGCTTCCGGAAGCGTACGTGAGGGTTTTGTGGACAAGCACAAGTACTACTCAAGCGTCTCGCAAGTAAGCTGCCCCACTCGTTGGTCGCGCCATGTCATAAGGTTTCTGCACATACAGAGCTATGCACAGGATAATAGGACCTCGGAATATAGTGGGGAGCCAACCATAAACCTTAGCACCCAAAACCCCAACTAGCCTTAGCGTCCCATTGGCACCAATGTACCAATGCTTAGACAACCCAGAACACGGTATCTCTCTCTCAGGACTCGCAGAGGCAAGAACACTCTTTCGTCACATTCGTACCTGTCCACAACATGCGTATGAAGAGACACTGTATAGGTTAAAATGTTTATTTCAACTTACGTGCTCTAAGATACAGTACACGTGTCAGTACTAGTAGCATAATACATAACAATATAATCAGCATAGTTACTACTCCATAGAATACGAACGGGGAAAGCATCTCATAAAGCAGTGGATATATGTCTAACTAACATTACCACCCTCCCCGTGCTAGAAGCCAGTTTATTATAATAGAAGACCTTTGGGCTTTGACTAGCGAACCCCCATACCTCAATCTCTTGATGCAAAACTACATCAGCATACAATCACAGCTCTTCTCTCTGGAAAGGTCGTCTCCAAGTGCTATCTTAGAGCAAGCAAGCGCATTATTAAAAGCACACTATTTTCTCAATGGCAGCTGTACATGGTGTTATGTCTAGGTGCGAGGACGGGCCAAGTCAGTAGGAACCAGGAAGTTGTTATTCGACCTTGTAACTGTTGTTCAGACTGAGCCCACAAAGGGAATAGGAGAAAAGGTGAGAAACAGAAAATGCAGACTGTTGTAGAACAACTTGGCAATAACAGAGGGCGACAGAACAACATCCAATAATAACGTGCGCAAGAGTCATCATGGCAGCCAGGCGTGGTAACGTAGCCAGACCTGCCAGGAGGCCATGAGCCACAAGACAATAGATGAGGAAGCATGGGTAGCTCACATAATGAGTATGTATAAAGAACCAAAGCTCAAACTAACTCCAGCAAAAAAGGACAGCAGGAGGCGCGTGGTACAAAACATGCAGATTCCCCCTGGGTGCAGCAATGTGAATAATAAACCCATTGCCCCGAAATGTAAAAATTCCGAAAAATTTACGGAAGTCAATTAATAAAAATCATAAAAAAACTAAATTCAGAGGGCGCACCAGGACCCAATGGAATCCCCAATGCCCTTTTTAAGGGAGAAGCTTCATACTGGGCCCATTATTTTACCCACTCTTCAATGAGTTGTTTAAGTCAAATGGAATCCCTGAATCCTGGAGGGAAGTATTATCCAGCCAATTTTTAAAGGGAAACTCATCAGAGCCGATAAACTACAGATTAATCGCTTTAATTGATGTAGAAGCAAAGTTATACGCAAGTTGCTTGCTAACCCAACTGAAAAAATGGTCCGATGATTACAACTGCATCCCAAGATCTCAAACAGGGTTTTGGGAGGGAGCAGGCACTTTGTTAGCCGAAAAAGCTAAATTTAAGAACACTTGCCTGTTCGCCTGTTTTGTGGACCTTAAGCAAGCTTTCGACAGCGTGCCCAGCAAACGTCTATGGGAAAAACTGGCCAGCTGGGGCATCCCCACAAATCTGTTAAAGGCCAGAGAATTATACTCACGCACATGGAGCCGGGTAAAGTTAGGAGATGGCCGGTGGATAACAAAGAAAATATACACCCAAAATGGTCTGAAACAGGGGTGTGTGTTAGCTCCTACTCTTTTTAATCTGTATATATCTGATCTTGAAGATGCCCTCGTGGAAATCAATAGTCATCCCCCATCGATAGTGAATGAGGAAATTAGGTGCCTTCAGTACGCCGACGATTTAGTACTCTTAAGTCAAACGCCAATCGGCTTACAAAGAGGAATGAGTGCCTTAGCCAAATATTTGACAGCACAAGGGCTAGAATTGAATTTAGTAAAAACAAAGGTCGTACGGCTAGTGGATGCCAAAAACAAGAAATATATATGACATATAGAGGGGAAGAAAGTCGAAGCAGTCTCCTCCTACAAATATCTTGGATTCTTGGTAGAACGAAAATCAAGCTATAAATCACAGCTCATGTCAATGAGGTCAAAATCTCAAAACTTGATATACAGCTTCAACGTATTAAAAAAGAAATTAAGCTGTCCATCATACGGCAATTTACTAACAGTCATGCAGGCACAGTTAATGCCATCAGTAACCTATGGTACTGAAATAATGAAAGGAGGTGACATCCCGGCCTTGAATAAAATACAAACAAAAGTCTATAAAAAAGTCTTCCAGATCCAACAAAGTGCATCGCCTGCCCAGGTGCGGCTAGAATTTGGCTTATTAAATCAGGAATTTCGCAGCAAAGGAGCATTCATGAAATTATGCTGGAGGTTGCATGCTTCTGCAAGCGGAACCATAGACCACCTATGCTGAAAAGAAATAAAAAGACAAAAAGAAAAGAAAATGCAAGGATCCTGGGGTAGTTATTTAAATCAGGTGATAAAGGACCTCTCTGCCCAAGACATTTGGAATCTCAGCATAGGAAAAAAGGCGTTCAACAAACTAATCAACATCACAATAAAATCCTTATCTCACTCAACGGATGAGAATACCTTACTGCAAAGACGGCATGCCTGGACGGTTATCAGTTCATATGGGAAAAGGAAGCCTCAGGAATATTTATCAGCCTATTTCTCACTTACCCTAAAACATCAATTTATGAGGCTGCGTTTTGGCTTGTGGGAAACAAAAGACTTAATCCCAGCATGGAAGGATAAAAGGGAAAATCGAGATTGTAGACTATGCGGATACAAAGATGAATCTATTCAACACATTTTTTGCGTATGCCCAAAGTTATTAAAGGAACGGAAGTCACTATTAAAAACACTACTGAATAGTTTGAATATACGATCATGTAGAGAAGCCGTAATCACCTGGCTCGGCGGGACCTCAATCCCCTATTATGTAGGGGGTGAAACTTTAAATGTATATTTAAAGGAAATCGGTTGAAACTGTGGAGAGCGAAAAAGATTTTTTAAAACTATTGGACAACCAGAAAATCTCGACGAGTTAAATGCCGTTCAACAACAAGGATGTTCGAGAAACGAACTTTTTAAAGCCTCGTTTTAAATGAAATTTTAAATATCCGACGCACAAAAGTACCTTATGGATTAACTTTGTAAAATTCTGATAATGATTTTATGTGTTTATATGTAGTAGTACTATTTAAAAAAGTAATCGATCACCCAAAATAAAATCTTGAAATCTAGACCCATAATCATGCCCTTCAAGGTCTGGTTGAATCTCTCCACCAGACCGTTACCTTGTGGGTGGTAAGGGATGGTGAACTTTTAGGTTACACCACACTCCTTCCACAGGGATGTCATACTTGGATATGAAATTGGTCCCTCTGTCAGAAACCACCTCTCTGGGGAACCCCATGCGGGAAAAGATCCCCATTAACGCCCGGCCCACCACTGGCGCCGTCGTTGTCCTGAGAGGGATTGCCTCCGGGTACCGGGTGGCATGGTCCACCAAGACCAGGATGCACCTGTTGCCCATGGCTGTCTTGGGATCCAGTGGCCCCACAATGTCCATCCCTACCCTTTCAAAGGGTGTTCCAACAACTGGAAAAGGTTGGAGAGGAGCTTTGACCCTCCTCCCACTCTTACCACTTGCCTGGCAAGTTTTGCAAGACCTGCAATGTCCATCTGACTGCCTTCGCATTTGGGGCCAGAAGAAGTGGGTGACAAGCCTGTCAAAGGTCTTGTCCTGCCCCAAATGTCCTGCCAAAGGCACGTCATGAGCCAGACCCAGTAGGAAGGTCCTGAAGCGCTGGGGTACCACCAGCACACGGGCTGACCCAGGCTCAGCGACCTTAGGCTCACTGTACAGGAGACCATTCTCCCAGTAGATCCAATGTGAGCCGGACTGATCACCAGCTGCCTGGTCTGCAGCCTGCCGCCGCAGACCCTCCAGAGAAGGGCACTCTTTCTGCTCCTTGCAGAATTCCTCCCTGGTGGGACCCCCTTCTTGCTGCCAATGGGTCAGCTCAGAGATGTCCCCCAGTTCAGCTACTGTAGGCACTGGGGCGTCCCCCTCAAGGTCCACCTCCTCCCAGTCCGTGGGAACTTCAAGGGCCGGTTTCGCGCCCCTTGCCCTTTCTCTTGGCAGGGACTTGGGCCACTGTTTCAGGCTCCAAGTCATCTTGATCACCCTTTCTGGCTGCCATTGACCGAGTAGACACGCATGCCCACTCTGGCAACCCAAGCATCTCCAAGTGAGACCTGAGCTCAACATCCTTCCATAAGGACTGCTCAGGTCGTTACCTAGCAGACAATCTACAGGCATGGAAGGGCTCACAACCACCCTCAAGGGACCTGAGACCCCCCCCCCATTGAAGGGAACCTGCGCCACCAGACACTGGCGCTCTGAATTGTCTACAGCAATTACTTGGTGGAATGCCCCTGGGACTACCTGCTTCTCAGAGACCAGGTGACACCGGACTGAGGTCACACTGGCTCCAGTATCAGAGCCTCTACCCTTTTCCCATTGATGGTCACCCAGGTGCTGTATTTCTTTGTGTTAGGGGGCACCTGGTTTCCTGTGACCATCTCCCAGTCCCCTAGTGAGACGAGGGTCATTTCTGCGGGATCCCCATCCTCCTGTGGGTACTACTCCTCCCCAAGCGCTACACTAGCCAACACCTTGTATTGCCCACCGGTGGGTGGCTGTGCCCCCTTCGGGCACTTGGGGTCCCGCTTCATGTGACCCACCTGGTCACATGCAAAACACTTGCGGGGGCTGGTCTCAAGGGGTCTCTTCAGGAAAGCCTGCTGTTTCTTATCTCCGGGGGATGGGAACCTTTACCCTGGGTGTTAGTTTGGGGCCCTTTAGAGAACTCCTGTGTTTTACCCTTGTCCCCCCCACTCTTCTGCTGGGGACCCTGCCCACCTTTGGCTGAGTCTCCCCCAAACGCTTTCTTGTGGACCCTGGTACCCACCCAGCGGTCCGCCTTCATAGCAAGCTTCCTGGGGTCAGTCAGCTTACTATCAACTAGGTGCTGGCGCAGATCTGCAAAACAGACTAGGCAAGTGCTCCCATGCAATCAAATTGTAGAGCCCCTGAAAATCTGTCACATTACTGCCCTTCACCCAGCCATCCAGTGACCGGCAAAACACATCCACACATTCCAATCAAGTGTTGGCATCAGACTTTTTACTGGACCTGAACTGATCCCTGTACTTTTCAGGAGTAAGACCATACTTGGTGAGAAGGGCGTCCTTCATGTCGGGATAGGTGAGGTGATACCACTTACCCAAAGCTATTAAAGTATCCCGGACTTCTTCCGGAAAGAAGCCACAATCCTGCTCCCCAATTCTCCTCAGGGACCCCATTCATGTGGATCGCTGCCTCGTAACCCTGAAACCACCTTTGTATGTCGTCACCCTTCTTGAATTCCTTGCCTACATTCTTAGGGATGTGCACATTTCTGTCTGCCTGTCTTGAGTTGCTGCCACCATCTGAACTGGCTCTATTCCTTAGCTCCAGCTCTTTAAGACTTCGCTCATGATCCAAGATCATCTTCCTTTCCTCCATGGCTATTCTTTTATCCTCCCTTTCACTTTACATCCTGAGTTTCTCCAACTCTAACTTCCTTGCTTCCCGCCTGTCCTCCAGCTCCTCTGGGGACAGGCCACTGCTGCCTGGCCTGGAGGGTTCCACCCCTCCCAAAAGCACATTCACCCTAGGAATAGGCTCCTCCGCCTCTCCACTGAGATCACCAGACTGCTCGCTGACAGGTCTGGCTGCTACCAAGGCCCTCAGCGCCTTTTGTAGCTCCTCCTTCCTAGTGAGGCCTCTGACTTGGACTTTTAGGTTTTTGCAAATTGATTTCAATTCCTTAACATTGTAGGAATCCAGCCTATCCTCCTCAAAGGCAATTTCCAGGGATGCAACAGATGATGCTCTTGATTCAGGCATGATGAAGTATCAAGTTCAACTGGCAAGATCAAAGATAGGCCAAAAAGAAAAAGGACCAGTATGTGGCACGTAATTGTCTGCGATATGGTAGTAGTGCACACCAATCACTAAGTCAAGTGCAAACGCAAGTCCTATCCTCACCGCTGACAACCAATGTTAGAAATGGGGTGTTGTATTCCGCTTTAGGTGTCCGTATATAGGTTTTCCTGAAACATGTCCTTATAAAGGCACAATTCGCATTGCCCTTACATAGGCATAAGATCCCAGTCCTTATTTAGGCATTAGCCATGCTATCCAAATACAGGCATGGTCACCTACATCCGTCCACCCCAACGTCACAACGAGTTCTTAGAAACCAGACCCTTAAGCTCTTGGGAGTTCCCCTAGCACAGGATTATTGATTTCTCCAGGAACTCATTTATTATGCATGAACCGCTATTCCTTAAGGGTTCATTCCTGACGTCTTCCTCTGCCCGACTTTACGTCAATGCTAACATTCCAAGGCACCTACAGGGTATAAATATACCTTCCCTTGCCCAAGCAAGTAGGAGGAGACCTCGATTTTAGAGGAGCCCGTATCCCGGCCTGACGCACTGACAAGAGACGCTGTCATTCCTGCTCGCAGAGAATCCAGCTTCCAGTGTTCCGACTCCCTTTGCGTTCGTGACCCGGAAAGAGATTCCCACCTCTCTCATTCTCAAGGTATGGAGCCGACTAGAACCTAGAGGGACTCTTGGCATACCAGACTCTTGGCATTCGAGACTTGGCATACTATAGCATACCATACTATAGAATACATCACCTATTTCTTAGCTTGCACTACACTTAGGTTAGGTACACTGGGGTAGAACTAGTTAGAGAAGCATCTTAGGAGTACTCGCATTTTTAGCTTATGTTATTTATGTATATGAATATATGTGTCATAGCTAAAAGATAATGCTAGCGCAGTATTTCTTTCTACTGCTTACGCTGTACATAATATATCTTGCATACTTTCTTGTGATCATAACAGCTCATATCTCTTACACGAGAAACAAGACTGTTCAATAAATCCTTTTATTGAAACGCCTGTCTATTCTTTCTGTGCAACTCTGAAGAAACTAAGCATGCACGATTAGCTGAGTGAAACTTATCTGTTTCCACGATTCTGAGAGTGTTCCGATTCTAAAGGGAAACAAAGTTGTCATGTTTATGCGGTTGCCAGATACTCCCCCCCCCCTTCTTGTTTACAAGGAGTTTCTAGTGGCCTCCGAGTTAGCTGGCACAAAGTAATTAAGTTTAATATACTCGATAGGAACATACTGACCTCAGTCCTATGTCGAATCTATAGGGTATATTATTCCAATGCGCAGAGCCTATTAGGGAAATAGGAACTACACTACATGGCGCCCAACGTTTGGTAAGGCACTAATTTAACGCTAGATACCGAGTAACTCAGTCGTGCTTTTCTCAGAGACTCCTACTCGCATACTCCATAAGACGTGTGGGTAGGGTTAAATATCCGCCAAAGCTAAATAGGACAAAAATCCTATATATTAGCTGTTTGGTTTGTTCAACGTTGAAGGATACAATGTTCCAAAATATTGTGCACCTTATCTTTTGTTTCCTTGAAACTTGTTCTACATTTTTCAAAAAACAATGTCCCTGAACGGGGATACTGCCACCGAGAACGGTGTAGCTGCGGCTGATCCAGTCGTTACAGCTTTTAACTTTACAGGTTTAAATGAAACCGATGAGGGTGTTATAAACATCCCTCCAAACTTAAGGAGAGCCATCACTCTAAAACTTATAAAACACGGCCTATCACCAAGAGGTGGTAGAGCAGTTTTCGTGATAGAGGCACACGAATCCTTTCAGACAGAGGTATTCTATTCATGGATAGTATTCCCAGAATCAAATCCAGTAACAAAAGTGTTTCACTTCTTTAAAGAAGATGAACCACCAGGGGAATATATTCCTTTCGAGAATATTGAAATTCCACTAACTTACCAGGAGCATCATCTCTGGTTTAAAGGCGCCCTAAAACATCACAGAAACATTACCAGGATCGGTCCACTAGGTAGACCAGGAGCAACATGGCCGATTCTAGCCGGCTACACACCTCATCCGGACATTGAAGAGATGTCAGACGAGGAATTACTTACTCAACTACAAGAGTTAATAAAAATTTACAATTAGTCCAATAGTTAATGCGGACTTTCACAGTCCAACCACCAATGACCATTCCAAATCAAACCCCTCAACAGGGGAATACACTAAAAATTAGTCCAGACTTTAAACGCAGTCATGGGTAAAATGCCCACAAAACGTGAACAAATTCCATTCTGGATAGCTCAAAAAATTACTCAAATCGAAGCAGTATTTCCAAATACTAGCCCTTATGAGAAACACAGAATCCTAACAATCTGTTTACCAATGGGAATCACACCACAACTGGAAGACTGCACCACTTGGGGTGCAGTCTTTGCTGCCATCTATACTAAAACACATGGTGTTCCATTAATTGCAGTAATACCAGATGTCCTGAAACAAATTCAAAACGAATACGGGGCAGAACCTGCTCTGAATTTAGGTATGAAATTACTGAAAAACTTCGACCAGGTCTCAACAATAATATTATCTAATATTAAAGGGGAGGCAGCAGCAGTGGCGATCCTGCCAACGCTTAAGGGAATTTGATGTAAGATCATCAACATGAACTACTCAGAATAATCGAACAATCTTATGCAGAATTAGGCAGAGATAGTTTGGGTGGAAAACCATTGAAGCCAAAACTATCTGAAAGTCCTGAGAAGGACTATTAAACAAAATCCTACATCTTCTAAAAAGAAGTGGGAAACTAATAAACAAAATTCAAACGAGACACGTTCTCAATCCCGAGGTAGGTCTCCTCAAAAGGAGCCCTCTGAAAGGAAGTATAACCTCAGGAATAGGGATAATTTAAGAAAACCTGACAGGTATCAAGATACTGATACACGTTCCTCTCGTACCTTTCAGATATCATCACAGACATCAGAAAGACTAGGACGGTCAGAACACAGAAGAACGCGTAAAATCCAAAGACGATGAACACGTTCAGAAAAATAAATCAAAACCTCAATTCACAAAAAAGGTAGCAGGTCTGAAGATCAGACATGCCGAGAATACTGAGAACACAGCTCAAGAACGGAGAATGGGCTCAGACAATGCTGGACAGTGCAGCAGAAGTATCAATAGCTCGCCAGAACCTGAAGGAACTTCTGGAGATAGTGGACTTGAATGAGTACATCACAGTAGAAACTGTAGACACCAGGGTTAGTACTCCACAAAAGTTATATGAAATAACACTCCGAATGGAGGGAGACATACCAAGAAAAGTGAAAACACTCTTTTGGGAGAAACTTTCAGGGGTTATGATATACTTCTAGCAGAAAAAGACTGGCCACCGCACTTTGTCAGGGAGTGCCCACATGGAGGACATTATGCCAGCCTTCTCCAACCATATTGCAATTCACCTAAAATATACTTATGCCAGGAAATGGGCAGTTGCCCAGGCCCCAGCATTATATAAAAATCATGTAGGATGGGATGAGGACTCACCTCACCATAAAATACAGCTAAAAAATGAACCTACTGCACAAAGGCAGTACCCAATAAAGCAAGAAGCTAAAAAACAGGTCAGGGAGATCTTAGATCAACTTGAATACCAAGGGGTGATTGAAACCTGCACCTCCTCAATGAACAATCCTTTGTTTCCTGTATCCAAACCAGACAACACCTATCGTCTAGTTTTGGATTACAGACACTTAAACACTTGTTGTAAAACATTTGCAGTGCAAAATGCACATAGTACAGCATTAATGAATAACATGGTGCGTAAAAAATATAAAGCCACATTGGACATTTCAAATGGTTTTTGTCAAAACATAGCACCTGAAAGCAGGTACTTAACAGCTTTCTCAATAATGGGGACCCAGCGTCAATTTTGTAAACTCCCACAAGGGTTCAAAAACAGCCCGGGGTTATTCTCAGCAAGGGTAACTGAGTTACTACAAATTTATGATAATGAGGCATTGTCATATGTCGATGACATCTATCTGACAGACGATGACCTAGATAGGCACTTGAATAGGGTAAGTACCATTATATTGGGCTTCGCCTCTGAAGGCTATAAATTCAACTTTAAAAAATCCAGAATTGCCCATCTCAATGTCCTTTTCCTAGGATATGAGCTTTCAAGTGAAGGCAAGAGCCTGGCAGCTAACTTTTTAGAAAAGTGTGCGCTGCTCCAACCTCCAAAAACGCTGAAAAATTTACAATCCATCTTGGGTTTCCTAAATTTTGGAAGAACTTGTATTCTAAATTACGCAGAAAGGGTTAAACCTCTCTACGAACTAATAAAACCTGAATTTTCAACAAAACATTGGACACAAGAACACACAGAAATCCTGCGTTCACTCCAAGCTAACATGTTAGCAACAAATCACTTACAAACACGCGTAAATAAACGCAATTTAGTGATCCGAATAATTTCGGGACAATGCGGATTCACCTATTTAACATTTAATGAGGGTGAAAAATTACCAATAGCATACAAATCACATTTGTATACACAAGCAGAAATGCGCTTCACTTAAACAGAAAAAATACTGACAGCAGTTCAAACCGCTGTAGCAAAAGAAAGCGCTCTAGCTCAAGGGAAACGCATTGTCATAACTCCAGTACCAGCCTTAGAGGCGGTTACAAAAGCGAGCATTCCAAATGCAAAAGCTTTACATCCTAGATGGATACAATGGGTTAATTCTCTTGCTGCAACAGATGTTGAATATGTTTTTGATCCCGATTTAAAAACACAAGCGTTCCTGCAATATGAACATGAATGTCCTCTGCCCACTGAAATTTTGCCTCTAGATCAGTACGAATTTATAATTTATACTGATCTGGGTTTAATCCATCATCATTTAATCCATCATCATTCCATCATCATTCTTTAGCTCACTCCACCACCCCAGTTCGCCCTAAGTTGGCGGGGGTATGCCCAGACGTGGGTCCCTTGCTCACTTTGCCACTGGATTCAAGCAAGCCTGGCTGATGACGGCTGGAATGCCAGAAACCGGTCCTAGGATGCTTGTTTCCGGTCCAGGGAAGACATGGCTTGGCAGTTCGTGCTGGACTGTTCCCATGAGGCACAGGGTCAGACTGATTTGCATATGGCCATGTCTGAACTGGGGTGGTGGAGTGAGCTAAAGAATGATGATGGATTAAACCCAGATCAGTTGACTGGGGGTGAGTGTTTGATTGGCTCAAGCGTTCCGTCCATCATCCCCTTTGTATCGCTTTGTTCGCCCTAAGTTGGCGGGGTATGCCCAGACGTGGGTCCCTTGCTCACTTTGCCACTGGATTCAAGCAAGCCTGGCTGATGACGGCTGGAATGCCAGAAACCGGTCCTAGGATGCTTGTTTCCGGTCCAGGGAAGACATGGCTTGGCAGTTCGTGCTGGACTGTTCCCATGAGGCACAGGGTCAGACTGATTTGCATATGGCCATGTCTGAACTGGGGTGGTGGAGTGAGCTAAAGAATGATGGATTAAACCCAGATCAGTTGACTGGGGGTGAGTGTTTGATTGGCTCAAACGTTCCGTCCATCATCCCCTTTTGTATATACTATAGAATACATCACCTACTTCTTACCTTGCACTACACTTAGGTTAGGTACACTGGGGTAGAACTAGTTAGAGAAGCATCTTATGAGTACTCGCATTTTTAGCTTGTTATTTATGTATATGAATATATGTGTCATAGCTAAAAGATAATGCTAGCGCAGTATTATTTTTCTACTGCTTACGCTGTACATAATATATCTTGCATACTGTCTTGTGATCATAACAGCTCATATCTCTTACACGAGAAACAAGACTGTTCAATAAATCCTTTTATTGAAACGCCAGTCTATTCTTTGTGTAACTCTGAAGAAACTAAGCATGCACGATTAGCTGAGTGAAGCTTATCTGTTTCCACGTTTGAGAGAGTTCCGATTCTAAAGGGAAACAAAGTTGTCATGTTTATGCGGTTGCCAGAAACTACTCCCTTCTTGTTTACAAGGCGTTTCTAGTGGCCTCTGAGTTAGCTGGCACAAATTAATTATTTTAATATACTCGATAGGGACATACTGACCTCAGTCCTATGTCGAATCTATAGGGTATATTATTCCAATGCGCAGAGCCTATTAGGGAAATAGGAACTACACTACAGGGGGTCTCTAGTTGGCAAGGGTTTGCACCTTTGTCCAAATAGGGACCCTTCTTCCTAGTCAGGATAAGGGAGTTACACTCCTAAAATAACCCCTGCTCACCCCCTTGGTAGCTTGGCACGAGCAGTCAGGCTCATCTTAGAGGCAGTGTGTAAAGCATTTGCACATAACCCACAGTAATACAGTGTAAGCACTACAAAAGGACACCACACCAGTTTAGAAAAATATCCAATATTTTTATATACCCAAGACCAGACCAAAAACGATAAAAATCCACAATACAGTACTTAAAAATCTTCAGTTATCAAAATATGCTTGAAAAACAGTTCCTTGATGTCGATAGCTCCGTCCGGGGCTATCACGGCGTCGTGAGCAAACAAATCCAAACAGTTCTGGCTGACCGCGGCGTCGCGGGCCAGCTACGGTGTCGGGAAGACCCGCAAACAGTACTTTTTAGAAATGCAGGGCGTCGGCAACCTCTCGTTGAGCTTCCGAAAGCACGGCGTCCGCAGGCGTCGGTTCCAGAGGTCGGTGCAGGAGTCGTCGGGGCCCTCGAAGTCACATGCGTTGCAGATCGAACTCCTCTCTGTTGAAGTCAGGAGCGCTGGCGTCGGCAGGCGTCGGGTGCTGCGGTGCGAAGTGCAGCGGTGCGGCGCCCTCAGGTCGCGGTGCGTCAGATGGCGTAGTCGGTGAGACCAGGGTCGCGGTGCGAAGTGAATGCGGTGCTCGTCGCAGTGCTGGCAGGTCGCGGTGCAAGCAGCAGCGTCGTCGTTGAAGCGCTGTCGTCGGTTGACGAACTGGAGTCTATGGTGCCGGCGTCGGTAGGCCAAGGCTGCGGTGCGGGATGAGGGCGGTGCGTCGTGTAACTTTACGAGCGGTGCCCTCGAACCACGGTGCAAGCAGCGGCATCAATTTTGGCGTGGAGCGTCGTCGTCTGGGATACCAAGGCGTCGTCGCGAGGCGGTGCGGAGTGCGGTGCCCACAGGCCGCGGTACGAGCAGCGGCTCAGTGGCGGCATCAGCAGGCATCATCGGTGTGACCAGGGTCGCGGTGCGGCGTTGCGGCAGGGCCCTCTGCGGTGCCGTCAGGACACTGAGTCGGCAGCGGTGTTGACGTCGTCGGGTTGCTTTTTCTTCTGTTGCAGCACAAAACAGTCCCCAGTGCTGAGGGCAGAAGAGCTCGAAGTCTTTGCTGTGCCTGAGACTTCTTGAACAGGGGGGCAAGCTCTACCTCAAGTCCTTGGAGAAACTCACAAATGTAGATTGCAGAAAGTCCAGTCCTTTCACTGCCCAAGACAGAAGCAGCCACTGCAGGCCAACACAGCAAAGCACACAGCAAAGTGGTAGTCCCTCCTCACTGCTTCTCCAGAGTTCTAAAGTTCAGGGGTCTGGGCCCCAATATTTATATCCCAAAATCCTTTGATCTTAGGCAGAGTGTGTCTGTGCCCAGCCAGAACCAGTTCTGCCTCCTCTGGTTTGACTTCCTGTCAGGAGGTGGAGACTGCATGGTCAGAGGTAGACCAGGCCCTTTGAGGTGCAAGGAAATCTTCTCCCCCTTCCCCAGTTGCAGCCCAGGTCTATTCAGCCCTTTCCTGACCCACCTAGACTATCTGGAGCCACTCCTGCTCCCCAGCCTTCTGTCCTCCAAAACCCAGACAGGCAATCCACATTCCAGCAGAGGCACAGGATGACTGAGCAAGCAAATACCTACTTTCTAAAAGTGGTATTTTCAAACACAGAATGCAAAAATCACCTTCACTAAAAGATGCATCTTTAGATTCGGAGTTCAGGCATACTAAACTTTATTTTCCTACCTAGTTCCCAGGGCCAGTTATGTTTATAAGATGTTCTAAACAAACTTCCCATTCTGTCCTATGGGGAACAGGTAGCCTTGCAATAGTGAAAACGAAATTGGCAGTAATTCACTATCAGGACATGCCACACACACACACCAGGGCATGTCCTACCTTTCACATACACTTCACCCTGCCCACAGGGGTACCTTGGGCCTACCTTGGGGGGGCTGACATGTAAGAAAAGGGAAGGTTAGGGCCTGGCAAGTGGGTGTACTTGCCAAGTCGACATGGCCGTACCAGACTGCGCACAGGCTCTGCAATGGCAGGCCAGAGTCACATTTACGGGCTTTGTGTGGGTGGCACAATCCAGTGCTGCAGCCCACCAACAGCATTTGATTTACAGGCCCTAGCACACGCAGTGCACTTTACTAGGGACTGACACATAAATCAAATAGGCCAATCATGGAAACACCAATCCATAACACATTTTACCACAGGAGCACTTGCACTTTACCACTGATCAGCAGTGAGAAAAGTGCGCAGAAACACTAAGCCAGCACAAAGAGTCAAAACCGGGAGGTCAGAAAGCAAAAACACAGGGGAAACATGCCAAAAGATGCCAAGTCTAACAGCCCTAAAATCAGGCTCCCCGCTAGACTGCCCCGCCGCATGCCATCCTTAAGGTGACATACGTCATACTTCCTCCTTTAGTGAAGATTCTTAATAAATCGCTCGAGTCAGGGTCGGTTCCCCTAACCTGGAAGCACCATAATAAAACCAATCGTAAAAAAAAAAAAAAAAAAAAAAAAATCACACTTGGATTCCGATGTGTTTGGCAATCTACGGCCCATATCGCTTCTCCCTCTCCTTGGCAAAATCCTCGAAAGGCACGTCAACCAGACGCTAACTAACTATCTGGAGACAAGTTACTCCATCCCTTGCAGATGGGGTTTCGCAAATTTCATAGTACAGAAGCAGCGCTCCTAGTAGTTACTGAGGAACTCCAAGCAGGATGATGGCGGCTGACCCTCCATTGTCTAGAATATCTTTATCTCAGTGCGGGGTTTGACACCGTTAATCATGCCATTCTTAAAAACAGACTGAGGGAAATAGGCATTCAGGACATAGCATTAGAACGGCTTTGCTCCTTCCTGGACAAGCGGTCTCTCCAAGTTATGGAACAGGACTGCCTCTTGGACAGCCTGCCCATAAACTTTGGAGTACCACAGGGCTCCACCCTTAGCCCCACGTTATTCAATGTCTATGTAAGGCAGCTCGCCACCATCATGCAAGAGTTTGGTATCCTGGGTGTATCGTACGCTGACGATACCCAGCTGATTGTCTCCCTGCCCCAAGATCATAACCAGGGTAACATTCAACTGGGTCCTTGCCTGGACAAACTGGCCCGTTGGATGTCAGATAGTTACTTAAAATTGAATGGCGAAAAGACAGAACTCATGATCCTACGCAATAGGGACATTCCCAGGCCTTTGAACAACTGGCCAGCCTGTATGGGTCCTCCACCAGTCTCTAAACAGGTGATAAAAAAACCTAGGCATCTGGTTATATAACTCCCTCTCTATGAACCAACAGGCAAACAAATTGTCTGGGATCTGTTTCGGACTTCTGAGAATGCTCAGGAAGATTCTGGATCTTATCCCGGAGCAGCTCAGGAAATCTGTCATGCAGTCTCCGATAGTTGCCCGTTTGGACTATGGGAACTCTCTACTTGGGCTCGCCTAAGTATGTGATTAAGCAGCTTCAAACGGTACAGAACGCGGCAGCCAGGCTCTTACTTAAACTCCAAAAACATACATCAGTGAGAGAATCCCTGAAACAATTACATTGGCTCCCAGTCGCCGTAAGAGAAGTTCAAAGCCCTCTGCATTGCTCAGAGGGCAGTCAACAATAAAGGTCCAGAAAAACTCACTCATGATTTCCGCTCATACCCAGACTAGGCTACTGAGGTCCTCCCATGCTCATTTCCTTCACACCACCAGAATAAAAAGATCCAGATCACATCTGGTTCCTAAGATGTGGAATGAGCTGCCTTTGGAATTAAGAAGTCAACAAAATGAGCTGGCTTTTAGAAAGGGACTGAAGACCTGGCTGTTTCCTGGAAACCACTAGTTGGCTCCTCTCTCCATCACGGCTCCTATCGTCAGCACGGGGAAGCCTCCGGGCAGCCATGCGCTTTAGAAATCCCCAAATCAAACCCCAGAAGCTCAACTCCAAAGACCGATTACTTACCTGGTAACAGTTAACTGCATTTCGCTCCATAGGAATCCATTGAACGTTTCTCTCTGAAAAATGTTCCAAGTGTGGAGTTGATTTGTATGGAAACCAGAAAAATAATTGTGCAAAACTGATTTTACTTACCTTTTCTCTAGGAAATGTCCCAGAGTGATATCTAGGCATATCACACGGAGTAGAAAAAGTAATCTAAAAAGTAATCTCAAAAGTAACGTAAAAGTAACTTACCTGTAATTTTCATTGCAAAGTCGATACAAAGTATATGTACAGCATTTCACAGTATTGCATTACCAGTAATTCAAACTGTAACCATTTCAAAGTACATTTACAATTACATTTCAAACTGTATATTTACTGCAAAGTATCAACTTACCTGTGCCAGGCTTGCTTGGTTCTAGAAAATAAAATAACTAAAAGAATATTTTTATACAAAAACAATTGGTCTGAAGTTCAATCTTTGAGTGTGTGAATTCATTTGCTGACCGAGTGTGTACAACAAATGCTTAACACTGTCCTGATACTGCCTTACTGCTCGACCACACTACCACAAATAGAGAGTAAGGTTCTATCTAACTTTGCCTCTGCCTGCCTTTGAGGTTCCACTGGACTCTGTGCACACTATACCTTACTTTGGTATAGTATATACAGAGCCAGCTTCCTACGTTTGCCAAACATTTCAACCCACTTTTAGATTTTCTGTCGGGAGGAAGTGGTAAGAAACGTGTTGGGATTGGGGGGCGGAGCTTGCTCGCAACAAAGATGGCCGCTTGAGCTGATCGCGCCGCGTCCCATCACACGATCCTGTACGTATCCGGCATCTGCGCAATAAAATAGACTGGATTTGGGCTGCCGCCTGTACAGTACGAGCTTGGGAAGGTAACGAGCCGACTCCGGTCTCTGGGCTCCCTCGGACTGCTGTGCAAGCTGACTCGGCCTGCTGCGGCCCCACACGTGGCTGCGATCCCCGGACTGCCGTGGCGGAGCGGCTCACGACCCTGCGGCCGCATTGTTACCGGGTGCTCCCGGTGCCGGAGAAGAGGCGGCGCGCATAGACCGAGCGGGTGACAGCTGTGGCAGGCTTCGGTCATTGGAGGACGGCGCGAAGGGCAGTCACGGCTGATCACGGAGCCGAGATAGCACGGGTGGCCCTAGCGCACTGCCTGGTGGAGCTGTCGACGAACCTGGGCCTGGAGCGGACGCAGACGGAGGCTCCCTGCCTGGGTGAGAACGCGGTATCGCTACCCGCTGGTGGAGATCCCCTGATGCGCGTCGCAGTGGAGTGAGCGCAAAGCGGACACCCTGGGCGCAGTGAGTGCGGCGGAAAGCCAGCGGTCGCGGTGGGGGCGAGGCTGGAGCGACCGGCCATTTTGCGGCCTGCGTGTGCTGAGGACTGCCTGAAGAATAGCACAGCTCCTGTGGCAACAGAGAACTAATTATCTGGGGACACTGCTGGCCCGAGAGAGTGGAGATGAGCTGTGAGTGCCCCTGTTCCCGTGGCGCCAGTAACATGTGACGGTGAGCGGACGCCCGGAGGGGGACCGACAGCCTGTACAAAGCTGGGGTGAGAGCCTTGGAGATAGCGGCGCCATTTTGGGCAACGTGCTGTGCTACCGGGATCGCACGGGAAGCCGCTTGGTGCTACCGTAAAGAGAGATCATTGTTAGTCCTGGAGGGGGGCCAGCATTGTGCTTTCGTAGTGGGCTCCCTGCTGTGTGCGACTGCGAGGAAGGCACCTGAGGAGACAAATGCCCCTGGTTGAGGCACGGGGAGGTGCCGCTTGCTACGGAGGCTAGCTGGGAGCACACGCTGGAACTGGAGCTCAACCCCCAGTGCGTTTGATCTGATCGGATCGCCTAAGTGACCGAGGAGGTCGCGAGAACTGATCGGCGTCTTTAACGAGGTGGCCTGCGGCTGGCCCTCTGAGAGGAGGTGCACCTGCGGGGCAACTGCGCTGCTGGCTCGTTCTGGTCGGTACGTTAGACGGCGATTGTGGTTGGAGGCACTGGCCATACCTTGAAGAGTTGCGCTCGCTGGTGACTGCTTGCCTGGGTGTCTGGTGGATATAGGTCCTGGTTGTTGCTGCGGACTGGCCACGATGGGCAGAGTTGATAAGACAGCCTAAAATCACATTCGATCAAAGGAAAACGAAGGTGCGGGAGAACACCACAGACGATGGGGACAACACGCAGGAACAGGCGCATGAGGATGCAGATGGTGACATTCGCACCATGCTGGCTGCCATGGAAAAAGGCTTGCAGAGCAGCCTCTCTGTTCTGGGCACTAAACTGTACTCCCTCTCGTACAGGATGGATAGAATGTCTGAACGAATGGATAAACATGCCGAACGGTTGGACATGACGGAACGCCGGGTAACAGAGGTAGAGGAAGCACAGACAGCAATGGACACTGAGCACAAACAAATGGGAAGAGTGCTGCAAGTTTTGCAGGACAAGGCTGAGGACCTTGAAGCGCGTTCCCGTTGCAATAACTGGAGGATTACGGGCCTTCCGGAATCGACCCAGACCGGCAACATGGAAAAATTTGTCGAGAACCTTCTGGTAACACTCCTTGGAAGTGAAACGTTCTCTCCCATATTTGTGGTAGAGAGAGCACACCGCTCCCTCGGCCCTCGCCCAGTTCCTGGTGCTCCCCCAAGGCCGATAATAGCAAAACTGCTGAATTATCGGGACAGAGACTCGGCGCTGAAAGTAGCCAGGGAAAACCAGACATTACAGTATGAGGGTACCAACATCTCCTTATATCCGGATTTCACGATGAGGGTGCAAGAGGCATGCAGATTGTTTGCGTCACTGAAGCGCCAACTAAGGGACCAAAATTTGGATTACACCATGCTGTACCCGGCTCGCCTTCGCGTCAATCGGCAGGGTCAATCACGAATCTTCACTGATCCAAAAGCCCTAAAGAAAGCCCTGAAGGAATGGTCCAAAGAAAAGCGCAGCAGCCCGGAGTGGAGCTCCTTGGAGGGAGCGGTTGGCGGACGATTGGACGAACAGGACTGACCACTAGTACACCCGAGTCACAGATAAGAAAGCTACCTCTGGGGGAGGTCTAGGAGGGATATGCATCGGTCTTCAAGGGGCCGCAGGGACTGGGCTTGACTGATTGTGCTACAAACGACCGGAGGGCACCACAGAATTTGTTGCGATATAGTATTTGCAAGGTGGCCAGCTCTTAGAGGGAGTTCTGTGAACATGCTTTCTGAATGAACAAGATACATGAAGTGGAGGGCGGGTGCGTTCGTTATAGCAGATGCACTATTTGTTTGATGGCGGGCGAGGGAGGAACCGGGTCCGATTGGGAATCATAGCCCTGCCTGGTGAGCAACATCCGCCCACGAGTGAATTACACACCTTGGGTATTCTACTGAGGGGGGGGTGGAGATCTTGGTTCAATGTTATGCTGTTTTGAGTTGCTAAACATTCAGAGGGTGAAAGGGGAGTTTTTGGTGGTGTTTCGTCAAGGCACAGTTGGGGCAGGCCTGATGTGGGTGGGTGGGGGGGGGAGGGCGGAAAACGAGACTAGGAAAGTATGGCATATTTCACGTTGTATTCATGGTGAACGCTCAACCTATCTGTTCCAATGGCTGGCTCGGCGAGGCAGACAATACACACCCCATGACAGTCCCCAGTAGGGCCCGCAGTGATGCAGATATGGACAGGCTTCGAGCGCTCACTTGGAACGTGAAAGGTCTTAACGACTACAGGAAGCTCAGAAAGGTCCTGGCTTACTTGGCGAGACATGAAATTGATATTGCACTGCTGCAAGAGACATCTCCCCCTCAATAGTCCCATGCTGCGCGGTAGAGGATTGCATGGAAACATACACGCAGCGGGTTTTACCACACATGCGCGAGGAGTGCTTACATGGGTGAATCCTAGGGCCACTCTTAAACTTGAACCATTAGACACGGACAGGGAAGGACGCTTCGTGATCTCCAGGTGTAGGGGGAAGGGAATGGACCTACTTATAGTTAACATATATGGCCCAAATTTTGATAACCCTGACTTTTATACTGCTTTATCAGACAAGGTTTGCTTGCGGGGGGGGAACAACAGCTTTGGGGTGAAGATTTTAATTTAGTCAGGAACCCACGGCAGGATAGATCAGGGGGAGAAACATATCACGGCGGCAGCGAGAGCGGTAGAAGGCACAATGGTACAGTTTGACTTGTGTGATGTATGGCGTCAGAGGTACCCGGACAAGGGGGGTTATACACATTACTCAGCCTATCATGATTTGCACACTGCTGGATCAGACTACCACTATCCCTGATGGGCAGTTTCATTATGAAAATGGTGGTACTGCCCCGCTTTTTATTCCTTTTTTCCAACATCCCTTTGGTTCTCCCTCGCTCCTTTTTCCGTCGGCTCACAACGCTGATGGTTAAGCTGGCTTGGGCTGGCAAGCAGGCGCGAGTCAGATGGCAAGTTCTTACACTACAGTATCATATGGGGGGGACTGGGCGCGCCAGATTTTGACTTATATTACAGGGCAGCACAGAGTGCGCATGCTTACCACTGGATACATGGTTCACCGGACATCCCCCACTTACGTATAGAAAAAGTAGTTGCCGCCCCTCTCCCATTACCTGCTCTGATGTTTATGCCTGCGGACCGTAGAACGGGGATATTGGACTCTGTTAATGCGACAACGCACGCTTGGCACCACCTACTACAGTTACAGGCAGGTGCCATTCTATACTCCCCGCTTGCGCCGCTGGATTGGTGTCACTGGCTGCCCCTGTGTAGGGCTAAGGGGGATACGCGAGCGCTCAACTTGTTAGGAATGCGGGCCATAGGTGACTTGTTTGATGGAGGCACGGCAAAAAGCTGGGGGGACCTGGAAGCCGGGGATGCTGCACCCACTCCTTACCAAATTCCAGTTCCACAGAACGTGACCAGCATTGTTGCAAATATTAGGGGGTGACTTGCAGGAACCACCGGAGCTGTCCGCCCTGACCTACGTCATAAAAACGGAGTCGCCTACCCGGATAGTGTCCAAAATCTATAAACTGTCCATGGCCTATAGGGAAAATCACTACACTAAAGCCCGTTTGACTTGGCAGAGAGATCTGGGACGGGACATAGATGACACTATGTGGACATACTGCTGTACCAGCACGAAGCGCATCTCGTTAAATGGTAGACAGACTGATTCACTTTAAATCTCTCAATAGGGTCTATTACACCCCAGAGAGATTGAGCAGATACGGCTTAAGAGACGGGGCGAATTGTGAGCGCTGCAGTGCACAGCTAGCAGATTTTCTTCGCCTAGCCTGGTCTTGTCCAGGGATATCCAATTTTTGGGACTCGGTCTTTAAGGAATTGGGGCAGGTGGCCGAACTGGCGCTCACCCCGGAGCCTGCTCTGGCCCTGTTGGGCTACTCTAAACCGATACCTAAGGGGGTGCGTAGGTTGGTTGAAATGGGCTTGCTACTAGCCAAACGCAGGGTGGCGATCTGTTGGTCACGAGGACCGATCCCCACGATTGCTCAGTGGTCGAGAGACATGCTGTACTGTTGCACCCAAATGGAGAATTTCAGCGACCTTCTCCCACCACGGAGCAGACCTAAAAACTTTTGGGAGTTGTACAAAACATACTTAGCAACCAAAGAAAGGGATACCGCCTCTACTGAAGATGTCCCACAAGAGTTGAGGGGGGAGTACGTCTGAAGAATAGCTGCTTGAAGTTGGGCCTAGTCTGTATACATTGATATTGCAGGCGGATGCAATGGGGTGGGCACTTATTTGAGGTTTTTCATGATTTCATTGCAAATGGGTCAAAAGCTGGGAGGTTGGTAAGGGGGCGGGGGGTGGCGCGAATCGATAATGTGATGTTATTGGATATAATCTGTCTGCTGCCCCTTGGAATTATGCTGCAAGTTCTTTGATCACCATGTGTCATTGGAATTGCCATACTGAAAGTATTGAGTCTCATGTTTGTTTGGAACAAAAACCTAATAAAGTCTTTAAAAAAAATAAAAAAAGTAACATGTTGGGATTAGAGGTGTTTGTGAACACCTGCACCATTAGACTTTTAGGTGAAGGGTGTTACAAAAGAAAAGCGGGGGTCGCCTGGAGCAGGGAGATGCTGCTTGGGAATCGGCCAATCGACTGGGGGGCCAGAACATGGTTTGGCCTACGCCGCCCACAAAGGTCAGTCTGTGTTTTGTTAAACTGAAAAAGCTGCTCCGAAGAGGTTAGCCCCAGTTGAAGGAGCTCTGTCAAAACACTGGTTATACTTTGGCAACCCTACACATCATCCTGGCATAGGAAGCAGATTCCAGAGACAAAATGGGTTTGAAGGGCCCAATTGGTGCAAAGGGCAGACCGGCTGGCAGTACTCCAAGTGGGAGGCCTCTTGGATCCGTGGAGCTCAAAGGCACACCAGATAATGTCAGAAGGGTTCCTAAGAGCATGAGAATGGGTGCGCGAAATTCATGTAAGTTGTGGCGTGGCTGTTGGTCCCAGAAAATGAATGTGCTGGAACCAGTTCCAGGGTTGACTGAAGTCGGCCAACTTCGGGAGTGAAATCGAGAAGTGTGGCACCGCCAAAGCACCTGCTCCCCTGAAAGAGTGGGACGATAGAGCAAAATCCCCCTCCGATTTGTATTTTTTGGACTTACCTGATGATTTGGATTGCGATGAGGGGCTCTGTGAATAAAGCTTGGATGCAGACCGCGACTTGGAACACTCCCAACAAGGAGTGGTCTTATGCTTGGCGATGTAAAGTTTCGCCTCGCGGTCCCCAATGGCCTTCTGGTTCATGGATTTGCAGTTGCTGCAGGCCTTACTGTCGTGGCTGAACGACAGGCATACCTCGTGGGGTCCTTTATAGACATCTGTGACAGCCCCTACAAGGCTTAACAACTGTAGTCTTTGTGGTTGGCATCCCTTGCACACTGAAGAAAATGGAGGCAATTGTCTCAGAAAGACATGAAGGGAGCTCCGGAGCCACGTCTGGTGGTGTGGAAAAAAGGAGCAGACATTGCTCACATGTCATTTACAGAGTAGAATCAGTCTGTGCGAAGCCACAGCGCCACCTGATGGCATTGTAAGTGTACTTCTGAAAAGCTTTCTAGATCCAGTCTGACACCTGGGAAATACTCAAAAGGTTAGAAATCAGCACCTAGAAGTCTAGAAGAACTATTGGTTATAAAAGCCTCCAACTGAAAATCAAAACCCTAGTTTATGAGTAGGCCTTGTGACCACCCTCTTCCATACTCCCTGTTCGCAATATGGACATCAGTCTCAAGCACACAAGTTCCAGTAGTCAGTGAATAGCTCACCTGTCTCAGTTGTGGGGCTGCAGCCAAGATATGCGCTACTGGCTTCCATAATGTTCGAGAGATTTGGTAAGAGGGCATCATCAGGGCCTTGCATGAATGCTGGAAACTGCTGCAGGTTCTCAAGCGCAATCCGAGCCTCTGGATCTAAAAACCAGAGAGGTCAAACTAGTTACAAGACCCAGAAACAAAGAATGGAAAACAAATAAAACGCAAACCAACTAGACTCACAACCCAATGAAAACTCATCAAGCCTGAGGGACCCTGACAAATACCACCCATTGTAAGACTTCAAACAGTATAAATTAAATCTTTAACAAGCAAGAAAATGTGAATTCTGCTCCAGAGCAGATTCCCTCTCCTCTGAGGGACATTTTCAAAAAGTCACAATTAGCAGTCATGAACAGCCTACCCCTGAAAAGCAGTCTATTGTCAAAATCCGCTCTTGACTTTAAACAATTTAAAGTCAAGTTGCTGATCAACACTGAAACAAGGCTATCCACTATAAAGTCACAGTGCCTTTCAAAAACACTATTTTCACAACAAACTATTAGCCCATATGTCAAGAAAAGAAAATGCTACTTACCAGTATGCATCTGTTCTTGGCATGTAGAGCTGCAGAGTTGTACACTTTTGCATAGATCGCCATCTGGTGTTGGGCTCGGATGTTTGCATGTTTTTGTCGAAGGAGTCTTTGTAGTCACGAGGTTGGCGGCGACTCCTTCGGTCGACAGTGCGCATGGGCATCGACTCCATCCTTAGATTGTTTTTGCCACGTAGGGTTAGATGTAGTAGTGAGAAGTAGAAAGATGTCCATGTGTAATGTATCTAAGTAAGATAATACTGGAACAGATAGAGGTACCCGGGGAGGCGGGTGGGCGTGTACAACTCTGCAGCTCTACATGCCAAGAACAGATGCATACTGGTAAGTAGCATTTTCCGTTCGAGGCATATGAGCTGCAGATTGTACACTTTTGCATAGACTATACAGCAGTTACCTTGTTAGCGGTGGCTACCTGTATCTGTTGCAGTAGTTTGAAACTGTGTTTTTAATACAGCCTGGCCCACACTAGCTTGTTTTGCCTGCACATCTACACAATAGTGTTTTGTGAAGGTGTGTGGTGTAGCCCAAGTTGCTGCTTTGCATATGTCATCTAGGGGAATGTTCCCTAAGAATGCCATAGAAGCCCCTAGTTTGCATATAGAGTGAGCTCTAGGTGGAATGGTTAATGTGCGTTTGGCTTTGATATAGCATATTTGTATGCATTTTACAATTCACCTTGCAATCCTGTTTTGGATATAGGATTACCTTTATGAGGTGGGGAGAAAGCCACAAAAAGCTGTTTGGTTTTCCTAAAGGATTTTGTTCTTTCAATGTAGTAGAGTATTGCTCTTTTAACATCTAAGGTGTGTAGAGCTCTTTCTGCCACGGAGTCTGGTTGAGGAAGGAAAAAATACTGGGAGTTCAACAGACTGGTTGAGATGGAAGACAGATACTACTTTGGGTAAAAATTTTAGGTTAGTCCTAAGAACCACTGTTATGATGGATTTGTAAAAATGGTTCCTGTATAGTTAATGCCTGGAGTTCACCAACTCTTCTTAGAGATGTGAAAGCAACCAAAAAGGCTACTTTCCAAGTGAGGAACTGTAGTTCACATTTGTGGAGAGGTTCAAAAGGAGGACCCATTAGTCTGGTAAGGACTACATTAAGGTTCCACCCCGGAGAGGGTGGAGCTCTTGGTGGAATTATTCTTTTAAGTCCTTCCATGAAAGCTTTGATAGCAGGAACTCAAAACAAAGACAAATGTCTGTTTTGTAGGTAGGCTGCTATGGCGGCTAGATGTAACCTAATAGATGTATACGCTAGGTTACATTGTTGTAGATGCAAGAGGTAACAGATGATGTTCTGAATGGAAACATCTAGTGGGTTGATCCTTGTTATGCGTGCAATAAATGACGAATCGCTTCCATTTTGCCGCATAGCATGCCCTTGTTGTAGGGCGTCTGGCCTCTTTGATAGTGTTCATACAGTGTGGCGGGAGATTGAGATAGCCAAACTAAGATTTCAGGAGCCAGATCGCAAGGTTGAGTTAATTGGGATCTGGGTGTCTTATCTCTCCATGGTTCGGAGTAAGAAGTTTGGGTGAGAGGTGTAGCTTGTGATGTGGTACTACTGATAGTTCCAATAGAGTTGTGAACCATGGTTGCCTTGCCCATGTTGGAGCAACTAGGATCATTGTGAGGGAATGTTGTTTGAGTTTCCGCACCACTAACGGAATGAGTGGGAGAGGCGGAAAAGCGTAAGCAAATTTGCCTGACCAATTCATCCATAGCGCATTGCCTTTGGACAATGGGTGTGGATACCTGGATGTGAAGTTTGGGCATTTTGGTGTGTGGCAAACAGATCTATTTCTGGGTGTCCCCACAGGCGAAAGAATGGAAGAAGAACTTGAGGATGAAGTTCCCATTCGTGGATCTGTTGTGCTCGACGGCTGAGCAGATCCGCAATCTGATTGTGTACACCCCTGGTAGATGTTCTGCTAGGAGGTATATGTTTAGCGGAATGGCCCATCTCCATTTGCTCTGAGCTAGGTGTGATAGCTGTAGGGAGTGTGTCCCCCCCTTGCTTCTGTATGTAATACATTGCTGTCATGTCTGTACGGATCAGGACAGCTTTGCATAGAAGGTGCAGTTGAAAAGATTTCAATGCTAGGAAGATTGCTAACAATTCCAGGTAGTTGATGTGAAATTGTTTTTGTTTGGGGGGTCCAGATACCTTGAATGGTATTGGTTTGAAGATGAGCTCCCCAGCCGGTGAGCGATGCGTCTGTTAGCACTATCTGTGGGACTGGCTCGAGGAACGACTGCCCTGTGGAAAGGTTCTGTGTGTTCCACCATTGCAGAGAGCGATGGGTGCGGTCGTCCACCAACACCAGATCGGTTAGCTGACCTTGAGCTTGGTTCCACTGACTTGCTAAGCACTCTTGTAATGGACGCATTTGTAGTCTTGCATGAGAAACGAGAAAAATGCAAGAGGCCATCATCCCTATTAGTTGTATGAACACTCGTGCTGGTAGTGAGTGTTGTGGCTGAAATCTTTGAACTAGCGCCTGTATAGCAGTTATCCTCACTGGGTTGGGATATGCTAGGGCTGAGGAAGTATTTACTATAGCTCCTAGATATTGTTGTATTCTGGACGGTTGGAGGTGGGATTTGCCCAGATTTACTGTAAATCCCAGACTGTGAAGCAGTTGTATTGTGTGGAGTGTGTGTTGGACACAGCTGTTGTGGGATTTTGCTTTTATGAGCCAGTCGTCCAGATAAGGTAAGACATGAATCTGCGGTCTTCTCAAATGGGCTGCAGCCACTGCGAGGCACTTGGTGAAAACTCTGGGTGCCGTGGTGACCCCGAATGGTAAAACTTTGAATTGGTAGTGTTGACCATCTACCACAAACCTGAGATATTTCCTGTGAGCGGGATGAATGGGAATGTGGAAGTAGGTGTCCTTTAGATCTAGAGTGGAGAGAAAGTCGCCTTGCTGAAGTAGTGGAAGCACTTGTTGTAAAGTGACCATGTGGAAGTGGTCTGATTGGATGTAGAAGTTGAGCGGTCTGAGGTCCAGTATTGGCCTGAGAGAGCCGTCCTTTTTTGGAATTAGAAATTAGAGGGAATAGACCCCTGTGCGTTGATGAGGCAAAGAAACCAGCTCTATTGCATGTTTTTGTAATAGTGCAAGAACCTCTTGTTTGAGAAGCGTCAGGTGTTTGTGAGGAATGTTGGGAGGGGTAGAAGTGAGTTCCAGGCAATAACCACACTGGATAATTTGTCTTACCCACTTGTCTGTTGTGATGGAATTCCAGACAGGCAGGAACTGTGAGAGACGCCCCCGACAGGAGTGGGATGATCGGGGGGAAGCGCAGGGAAGTCACTGTTTGGTATTAGGGGAGCTGTGGGTGTTATTACCCCTGCCTCTGCCCTTGCTGTTCCCCCTGTAACCTCCTCTAGAGTATCCTCTGGAAAAGGAGCCCTGGTTGGGACTTTTGTAGGATGAGGACGGGTGTTCTGGTGTATTTGTTTTGGAGCCTGCTCTATAGAAGGAACGTCGAAAGGAGCCTCTGGTAGAGGGTGACTGTAGGGCTCCCATAGACTTGGCAGTCTGTGTCCTTTATTTATCTTTTCCAAAGATGTGTCCACTGCAGGGCCAAAGAGGTGCTCATGGTAAAAAGGCTGATTAAGGATGCTATTTTGTACCTTTTGTTTAAAACCAGATACCCTGAGCCAGGCATGTCTGCATAGCAAAACACTAGTATTTACTGCGCGGGACACAGTGTCTGCTGCGTCGAGCGCGCATTTGATGGATGTGTTAGTGATGAGCTTGCCTTCCTGTATAAGGTCATTGGCTTTGTCTTTATATTGTTGAGGTAGGTGTTGAATGAGCTTTTCCAGCTAATCATAGTGAGCCCTGTCATACCTCGCCAGGAGGGCTTGTGTGTTGGCTATTTTCCAGTAGTTTGCAGCTTGAGACGCCATACGTTTGCCTGATGCGTCTAATAATTTAGATTCTTTGTCAGGAGGTGGTGTGTCACCTGACCCCTGAGAGTTTGCTCTCTTGCGTGCATTGGCTACAACCAGGGAATCTAAAGGAAGTTGACCCTTGATGTATATGGGGTCAGTGGGAGCTGCCTTGTATTTCTCATCTATTCTGGAGTTAAGAACCCTAGCTCTAACTGGGTCTTTGAACACCTCAGGAGCGTGTCTAAGAAGACCTTTTAGCATTGGCAAGACATGAGCAGATTTTTGTGGCTGGTCAAAGGTTTCTAGAAGAAAATCCTCTTCTACAGGGTCTGAGTGTAGTTTGACTCCATGGTATGTTGCGGCCCTATTTATTAGTTGGGCAAAACCCACATTGTCATCTGGCGGAGAGGATTTTGAGGGGTAGAAGTCCGGATTATGTAGATCAGGATCGGTATTATAGTCATGCCATGGGTCTGGATCCTGTGGTGGCTCATCAGGATCCTCAGTGCCTAATGGTATTACATCTTCATCTTCTTGCCCATCCCCATGTGCATCGTCACTATCCTCTGGTTGTGGAGAATGTGCTGCAGAAATGAGTAAATTAGGGTTAATTGTGGTGGTGAAGTATTAGTAGCTATGTGTATTTTCTTTAGAGGAACTGGTGCATGTGGTAAATGTTCTGGTTTCCCCTTTGTAGGTAGCTTATTAAGTATGTGACCAGTCTTTGGATGAATTAAGATTGTGGTTTGCTTCAGATCGGGGAGAAAAAGTTCTTCGGAATCGATAGTTTTGTTCGGTGTGGAAGATTACTCCTAGGAAACTGGTCTTGGCTGTTTAGTGACAGTGTCCGGTATAGAAGCTTTTCCTGGATCCGAGACCTTCGGTGCGGGTTATTTCGGCTCCGGAGGTTGTTTGGGAGGCTTAGTTATGGAAGGCTTCTCCTTTGATGTTTTCGCCGGCCGAGGTCTTATCCGGCGGCTTCGGCGCCGGCCGAGGTCTTATCCGGCGGCTTCGGCGCCGGCCGAGGTCTTATCCGGCGGCTTCGGCGCCGACGAGTCTTATCCGGCGGCTTCGCGCGCCGAGGTCTTATCCGGCGGCTTGGCGCCGAGGTCTTATCCGGCGGCTTCGGCGCCGAGGTCTTATCCGGCGGCTTCGGCGCCGGAGGTCTTATCCGCGGCTCGGCGCCGAGGTGCTTATCCGGCGGCTTCGGCGCCGAGGTCTTATCCGGCGGCTTCGGCGCCGAGGTCTTATCCGGCGGCTTCGGCGCCGAGGTCTTATCCGGCGGCTTCGGCGCCGAGGTCTTATCCGGCGGCTTCGGCGCCGAGGTCTTATCCGGCGGCTTCGGCGCCGAGGTCTTATCCGGCGGCCGGCGCCGAGGTCTTATCCGGCGGCTTCGGCGCCGAGGTGCTTATCCGGCGGCTTCGGCGCCGAGGTCTTATCCGGCGGCTCGGCGCCGAGGTCTTATCCGGCGGCTTCGGCGCCGAGGTCTTATCCGGCGGCTTCGGCGCCGAGGTCTTATCCGGCGGCTTCGGCGCCGAGGTCTTATCCGGCGGCTTCGGCGCCGAGGTCTTATCCGGCGGCTTCGGCGCCGAGGTCTTATCCGGCGGCTTCGGCGCCGAGGTCTTATCCGGCGGCTTCGGCGCCGAGGTCTTATCCGGCGGCTTCGGCGCCGAGGTCTTATCCGGCGCCGAGGTCTGGATTCAAGATAGCCTGGCTGATGAAGGTTATGAACCCGAAACCGGTCCCAGGATGCTTGTTTCCGGTCCAGGGAAGACATGGCTTGGCAGTTCGGGCTGGACTGTTCCCATGAGGCACAGGGTCAGACTGATTTGCATATGGCCATGTCTGAACTGGGGTGGCGGAGTGAGCTAAAGCATGATGGATTAAACCCAGATCAGTTGACTGGGGGTGAGTGCTTGCAATGTTCAACACACCGTCCATCATCCCCTTAGGTTTTGCCGAGGTCTTATCCGGCGGCTTCGGTGCCGAGGTCTTATCCGGCGGCTTCGGTGCCGAGGTCTTATCCGGCGGCTTCGGTGCCGAGGTCTTATCCGGCAGCTTCGGTGCCGAGGGGTGTTTTGCCGGTTTTGGTGCCGAATGTTTTTCCGGTGCCGACAGAGTGGGGCGCGGCATCTCAGGCGACTTAGCTTTCGGTGCCGAAGATGGTTTTTCGGGACCGGGTGGCTGGCTCGAGCTGGACGGCTTTTCTTTGTCCTTCGGAGCCGGGTCCGGCGGCGGGGCGCTCAAAGTCTTTGTTCGGTGTGTACCTGAGCCCGGGGGCGAAGGGGACACTAGAGCCTTTGTTATGGGCTTGGGTGGGGCAGGGGTCTCTGTACTCACGTCACGTTGAGCCAGGGTGATGTCATCTTCGGCGTCGGAGTCGTCTGCTTCGGAGACTATACCTGTTCTTCCTATTCTGGTTCCGGCAGGCTGTCGGGACCTGGATGGAAGATTTCCGGAATGGAACCTGGGCCTCGGGACATCTCGTGGCGTCGAGCTAGACGATCCCGGATGGTCTTCTTGGACTTGAATGAAAGACAAGCCTCACAGTTGTCCTCTCGATGTTCTGGAGAGAGGCACAGATTACAAACGGAATGGAGGTCCGAGTGTGGGAATATAGCACCACACTGGACATTTCTTAAAGGGAGTCCGTTCCATCGACGTCAGTCGTTACCGGCGCGGGCCCGCTTCGAAGTTCGCAAGATGTCGAAGGTTTTCAAAGTTTGTCGAGGGTGCGTCGAAGGGTACGCGATCGAGACAATACCGTCGGTTAGCTGTGATTGCGCGTCGAAAGGGGGTTCGATAACGACACCGACCCGGAGCGCAGCAAGTCACATCCAAACCCGATGGCGGAAAAAAACAATCTAAGGATGGAGTCGATGCCCATGCGCACTGTCGACCGAAGGAGGAGTCACCAACCTCGTGACTACAAAGGCTTCTTCGACAAAAACATGCAAACATCCGAGCCAAACACCAGATGGCGATCTATGCAAAAGTGTACAATCTGCAGCTCATATGCCTCGAACATATGATATTGATGGTATGATATCTACTTAGTCCGATTGTACATCCCGGTGTTAAATCGACGCACTCAATGCAGCCACAATAAGCAAAAGTACATTGGTAAATGATAAACTAGTCCTACACAAATGCAGTGGTAGCTATGCTATACCACTCAACTTTACAGATAGTGCTGTAAGCCCCAAATCAAGCTTTTGTTATTCCTCGCTTTTACATCACACAAGAGGCTACTAAGACCTTACTCCACATAGTAAAATCTACACAATACTGGTCCAGGACAGATACTGTCAAATGGCCCATTTGTACAATCAGTGCATCATTCAGAGGGGAGGAGGATTTCCCAATATGACTGACAATATAACAGTTGGTCTCCTTTATACCTGTTAGAAGTTAATCGTTAGCAAACAAAAAACAGTTCTAGTATCACTTACCTTGACATGGCAATGCATCAATCCTAGCTCTAAGAGCAGCTGGAAAGACTGAAGGAAATAGATCCTGGACAGATGGATGCACCTGTCCAGGTGCTGTGAAATAGACAATACTCCGCTACTGATCACAGACAAAATGTGGTAGTGGGGGGAGGGGGGGGGGGTCTGACTAGTACATGGCTCTCCTTGCTTGTTGAAGAAAAAAAAAATCAAATTATACAAAAGGTTCTGTTTTATGAACCCCCAAATCAATGGATATGTGGCATTACAAAGCCTTTACTCCTGCCCTGATGATTCTTCAATGTCTCTGTGAAGGCCATTTCATTAGGGAGTTCTTCCCCATCAGCAAAATGCAGACTGATTTGGAGATTGAAGACACCACATCTTCAACAAAGCCAGCAGCTCCATCGCACCCCACCTGTGCAACGTCATCAATCTCTCCTTCGAGACCGCGACCTTCCCAGAGAGCTGGAAACACGCCGAGATCAACACCCTACTCAAAAAACCCAAGGCGGACCCGAGAGACCTCAAGAACTTCCGGCCCATCTCCCTGCTTCCGTTCCCAGCCAAGGTCCTCGAGAAGATAGTCAACAGACAGCTAACCCGATACCTCGTAGAAAACAGCATCCTGGACCCATCCCAGTCAGGGTTCCGCAGCAACCACAGCACCAAGACTGCCCTCATCGCCACCACCGACATCAGGACCCTGCTGGACAACGGTGAGACCGCAGCCCTCATCCTGCTGGGCCTCTCCGCCGCCTTCGACACTGTCTGCCACCGCACTCTACGCGCACGCCTCCACGACGCAGAGATCCGAGACAAGTCCCTGGAATGGACCACCTATTTCCTCTCCAGCAGAACCCAGAGAGTCCGCCTCCCCCCATTCCGATCCGAAACCTCCGAGATAATCTGCGGCGTACCCCAGGGATCATCCCTCAGCCCGACACTGTTCAACATCTACATGGCCCCGCTCGCACGCATCACCCGACAGCACGACCTCAACATAATCTCCTACGAAGACGACTCAACTGATCCCCTCCCTCACCAAGGACCCCCTCACCGCCAAATCCAACCTCCACGAAGGAATGAAGGCCGTCGCCGATTGGATGAAGAGCAGCCGACTAAAGATGAACACGGACAAGACGGAGGTCCTCATACTCGGCTCCAACCCTTCAGCCGCGGACGACTCCTGGTGGCCAACGACACTGGGGGCAGCCCCGACACCCACTGACCACGCACGCAACCTGGGAGTCATCCTCGACTCAACGTTCTCCATGGCCAAGCAAGTCAACGCAGTCTCCTCCTCCTGCTTCAACACCCTCCGCATGATCTACAGGTGGATACCGACAGATACAAGAAGAACAGTCACCCAGGCCCTCGTCAGTAGCAGACTCGACTATGGAAACGCCCTCTACGCGGGAGCCCCGGCCAAGCTCATCAAGCGACTGCAACGCATTCAAAACGCCTCTGCACGCCTGATCCTTGACGTACCACGCCACAGCCACATCACCCCCACCTGAGAAACCTGCACGGGCTCCCCGTCGACAGGAGAATCTCCTTCAAACTCCTCATCCACGCACACAAGGCACTCCACAAGACCGGCCCAGCCTACAACAGACGACTCTTCTTCTACGTCCCCAACCGCCAGCTCCGCTCCGCTGACCTCTCCCTCGCCACCGTCCCTCGCATTCGAAGAACAACCACCGGCGGCAGATCCTTCTCCCACCTCGCCGCCAAGATCTGGAACACCCTTCCACTCAGCCTACGACAGACCCAAGACCTGCTGACCTTCAGGAGGCTACTCAAGACCTGGCTGTTCGACCAGTAGCGGCACCCTCCCCCCCCTTTTTTTCCCCAGCGCCTTGAGACCCTCGCGGGTAAGTAGTGCGCTCTACAAATTCTGTGATTGATTGATTAAAAGCTGAATGCACAACAGCTGGTTTCAATAAAACACAAGAAAATTCTGACTATGTCATCAATATAGATACAATCTATTTATGAGGGGGCTAGAAACAGGAACAAATCGTTAGAGGCGCAGGGAAAGCAAGTACCCACAAAAACTTATATGAGCATTATCATTTTCATAGACTAAAACATCAAGTAAATCTTCTGGCAATTAATTATAGAATATCAAACTTGATTAAAAAATTTGGGTATCCAACTGACCTCACTTTTCTTAGGACATTTTCATGTAAAGGACAAGTTCAAAATTGTGTTCTCCACTTTAGGCAACTGTGTCCTTCCGATTACAAAGAAAGGTCTTTCAGTGACCTTTAATGTTCATAAACAAAATGTTTTGAACCCAAGTAAGTTTTTACATCAGCTGTGGAATGGCAAAGTGCCAGTTCAGATGAATATTGGACCCAAATGTTAAATTCGGATGTTCAAAAACCCAATAAGAAATCTGTTAACTCTTCCTTCTGCAAGACCACATAAGGTGAGAGAAACTGCCTACTGGATATTTGTAGGGCCAAAATAGTTTGACAGCAGACCAAGACAATACTCCTGAGTGAGCCTCATTTCCACAGCAAAGATTGATCGTTAGACAATACTGAAGTGTTGGCTTATAATTAAAGTATCTTTTTACGCTATTTTATCAAACTACATCAATTTCTGGAAACTCATGACTAGTCTGCAAGGATCTTAGAATCTTAACGTTCATTAATTGTATGTAAAACTGATCCAGATCACTGCTTACAATAACATGTCAAGGCCTAAAAGGTAATTCTCAGTTGTGCTTTATCCACGAATACTACAACTTACCACCTTTAAGTGAATATTGCGACCTTTCACCTGATGCAAATTTATATCTGCATTCTATGAAGCCAAAATTCAGTACCTCAACCTTTTGTCCACATGCAATTAAAATTAAATTGTCAAAGGAGCACAATCTCAGACTCCTCAGGGGGCTCAAATCATTCATCCCCAACAATTATGGGGCATTCCGCTTGACCACATTCATTTTGTCGTAAGATGCAGTGATGACCTGGTTCATCCCTACAAGACACATTTTATACAGTTTATGAAGCTCTGGTACTACAGTGCCAATTTACTGAATGGATATGGATTGGAAACCAAGACAGCAGAGCACATTACTTACAGGTTGAAACATACTAAAGCTTTTTTCCACCCACAATTAGACGTGTGCTTTATGGGACTTAAACAGTCCTTTCAAAGCTAGTGGAAGCACAGAGATTGAGGTGGAGGTTCAAACTTATTGCACAACATAACTTTGCATTTGTTCATCATGGTAAGGTTTCCTCAGGGTCTATACTTTTTCCTTACAAACATTTTCTGATTCAGACTGTTTCCCTTTCAGTCTTATTAGAACCCATCCAAATTCGTAATTATTCAGCCATTCATATAGGGACAGCCTCTAATCCATTCATAGCTGGGTGGTTAGATCAGTCATCTTAAGCTGCTACAAAAAGGGCAATAAAACTTTAGCAAGTAAAGCACAAGTTACTAACTTGTGTAACGATATATCTGTAAGAGACAGTAGTTAGTGATAGATTCCTTACCTTAGAATATCCCCAGGCGTCAGGCTGGATCCGGAAAGTTTTGCGTAGCAGTACCCTTGCGCGTCGGTAGGCGGCGTCGTGCGGCTCCGCGTCCGTCGTCGGCGTCGTGATCGCCGGGATGACGTCGCGGGCAGTACTTAGACGCCGCCCCTGCGCGCTGACGTCAGTTCTGTACACGACTTTCCGCGCCAGGAACGCAGAGCCATGCAAGAAGCTGACACAGGTGTCTGAAAAATACTAGGGCCCTGAAAGGGATGTCCTTAACCCTAGAAATCAGTTCGCAGAACGGGGGAGGATGGGTGGGGCGGTAGGAATCTATCACTAACTACTGTCTCTTACAGATATATCGTTACACAAGTTAGTAACTTGTGCATCTGAAAGAGACACGTTAGTGATAGATTCCTTACCTTAGAATAGATACCCCAGCAATACTAACCCCGGTGGTGGGTCTGCGAACAAAGATCAGACAAGGAAGTCCTGGAGGACAGAACGGCCAAAGAAGCCGTCCCTCCGGACCTGACTGTCAAGGCAGTAATGCTTAGTAAACGTGTGCAGCGAGGCCCACGTAGCTGCCTGACAGATAACCGGCAGCGGAACACCGCGGCCCAAGGCCGTGGTAGCAGCCGTTGCCCTGGTGGAATGGGCACGCAGCCCAACAGGAGGCTCCTTCTTAGCCAAAGAATAGCAGGTCTTGATGCACAAGGTAACCCAGCGGGAGATGGTCCTCTTGTGCACCGCCCGACCTTTTTGGCGCCCACGTAGCCAACAAAGAGCTGGTCATCCACCCGGAAGTGTTTTGTGCGGTCGATATAGAAGGAGAGCGCACGTTTTGGGTCCAGACGGTGGAGCCTCTCTTCCTCTCTGGAAGGATGCGGAGGCGGAAAGAAGGTGGGCAAAGTGATGGTCTGCCCAATGTGGAAAGCAGTAACCACCTTTGGCAAGAAGGACGGACGCGTCCGAAGAACAACCTTGTCTGGATGAACAGACAGAAAGGGAGGTTTGCAAGAAAGAGCCTGGAGCTCACTCACCCGCCGAGCGGAGGTGATGGCCACCAGAAAGGCTGCCTTTAGAGTCAGAAGACGAAGAGGACAGTTATGCAGAGGCTCAAAGGGAGCGCACATTAAAAGGTAAGAACCAAGTTCAAGTCCCACTGAGGCATTACAAACGGAACAGGAGGGAAGAGGTGAGTAATGCCTTTTAAGAACCTGTTAACAACAGGGGACTTGAAAAGGGAGGGCTGATCAGGGAGCCTGAGGAAGGCCGAGATAGCACAAAGATAACCCTTGATGGTACCCAGGGCAGAACCCTGTTGGGCCAGAGAGAGAAGGAACAGAAGGACCTCAGAAAGAGGGGCAGAAAGGGGATCCACAGCCTTTGCTGTGCACCATGCCACAAATTTGTTCCACCTGCAGGCGTATACCACCTTAGTGGAGGGACGCCTGGCTGCCAGAATCACATCACAAACTTCGGAGGCAAGTCGAAAGGAATCAACTGCCGCCGCTCAATCTCCACGCAAGCAGGTGTAGACTGGACAGGTTCGGGTGGAGGACCGTCCCCTGCTGCTGCGACAGAAGATCCTCCCGAAGAGGCAGATGGATCGGGGGATCTATGCTCATATTGAGTAGCTCGGGATACCAAACTCTTCGAGCCCAGTCCGGAGCCACAAGAATGACTTGGGCCCGGTCGTGCCGAATCTTCTTCAACACTCTGGGTAGAAGTGGTATAGGCGGAAAGGCGTACAACAGACCGCAACTCCACTCGCGACGAAAAGCGTCGCCGAGCGAGTGCCGCCTTGGAAATTCCAACGCGCAGAACTGATGACATTGCGCGTTCTCTTCGGTGGCGAATAGATCTAACCAAGGCTCTCCCCACTGTAGAAAGAGTCCTTGCGCCACTTCCGAGTGAAGACGCCATTCGTGATCCATCATGCACCTGCGGCTGGAGTTCGTCCGCCCTGGCGTTCAGAGAACCTGCCAGGTGTTGAACCATCAGGAACATGCCCTGATGTTCCAGCCATGTCCAGAGGCGCAGAGCCTCCTGACAAAGGGTCCAAGACCCCACCCCGCCCTGTTTGTTGCAGTACCACATGGCGGTGGTGTTGTCTGTGAACACCTGCACTACCTTCCCTTTGACAGAGGGAAGGAATGCCTTGAGTGCAAGCCGGATCGCCCGGAGCTCCAGAAGGTTGATATGGAGCCGGGACTCCGCCCGGAGACCAGAGGCCTCTGATCTCCGCCTCTCCCAAGTGACCGCCCCATCCCAGAAGGGACGCGTCCGTCACAACTGTATGCTCTGGCTGGGGAAGGGAGAGGGATCTGCCCATGACCCATTGCCGGTTCGAGAGCCACCACTGCAACTGTTTTGCAGTCCCCTCCGAGATCTGGACGTGATCGGACAGGTTGCCCTGGTGCTGCGCCCACTGGAACTTCAGGTCCCACTGCAGAGCCCGCATATGCCATCTGGCATGATTGACCAGCAGGATGCAGGAGGCCATGAGGCCCAGCAGCCTCAGGGTCATCCTTACCGAAACCCAGGATAAAGGCCGAAAGATCGGAATCATAGCCTGAATATCCCGGACTCGCCGTTCGGGAGGATAGGCCCGAAACTGCGTCGTGTCCAGAACTGCTCCGATGAAAAGGAGCTGTGGAGAAGGAATCAGATGCGACTTCGGCACATTGATGGAGAACCCCAGCGAGTGCAGGAGTTCGGCCGTAGTCTGGAGGTGGGAGAGCGACTGCCTGGGACGAGCCCGCCTTCAGCAGCCAGTCGTCGAGGTAGGGGAAGACTGAAACCCCTGCCCGGCGCAGATGAGCCGCGACCACCGCCATCACTTTCGTGAACACCCGAGGGGCACTTGTAAGGCCAAAGGGGAGCACGGTGAACTGAAAATGCTCGTGGCCTACCGTGAACCGAAGGTAACGCCGGTGGGCCGGCAGGACGGGGATGTGGAAATATGCGTCCTGCAAGTCCAACGCTACCAGTCTCCAGGGTCGAGGGCAGTCAAGACCTGAGCTAGGGTGAGCATCTTGAACTTCTCCTTCCGGAGGAAGCGATTGACGTTCCGGAGGTCCAAGATAGGACGCATGTCCTCCTTGTCCTTTTGGGCACCAGAAAGTAGTGGGAGTAGCAACCACGCCCTACTTCTGGGGTCGGAACATGCTCGATGGCCCTCTTGGTCAAGAGGGCCGTGACTTCCTTCTGTAGAAGCACCAAGTGATCCCCTGACATGCGGTGGAGTTGAGGTGGCATGGCTGGGGGGGTGGTCTCGAAGGGGAGGGAGTAGCCCCTTCGGACAATGTCCAAGACCCACCTGTCCGAGGTGATGGTGCGCCAGTGGGGAAGGTGATGGCGGACCCTGCCCCCTACTGGCGTGCCGTGCACCTGAAAGGAGGGACTAGGAGGGCTTGGAGGCCGCGGACGGGTTGGAGGTGGTGGCCTGACCCGCACGCTGGTTGCCCGATCCGCCACGGCGGAATCCACGTCCTCGGCCACGCGAAGACGCCTGCTGCGCGGGCCGGTGGCTGGGCTGCTGACGTGAAGGGGCGCCCCTACCGTGGCCACGATAGGGGCGAAAAGCAGAAGGCAGCGGAGGGCGTGTAGCAGAAAGGCCCAGGGACTTGGCAGTAGCCCGTGAGTCCTTAAAGCGCTCCAACGCATGGTCTGCTTTGGACCCAAAAAGACCGACTCCATCAAAGGGCATGTCCATGAGAGTATTCTGGACATCCCCTGAAAACCAGTGGTTCTCAGCCAGGCGTGGCGGCGGAGCGCCACCGTCGTTGCAATCGACCTGCCCAGCGAGTCGGCGGTGTCAAGGCCACAACGGATAGTGTATTTGGCCGCATCCCTTCCTTCCGCAATGGCGCGGGAAAGCAGTGCCTGGACCTCCTCAGGGCACTGGGGCAAAACATCCGCCACCGAATCCCACAGAGAGTGGGTATAGCGGCCCAAAAGACAAGCGGTGTTAACGGACCGCAAGCCAGCACTGGAGGAAGAAAAACCTTTCTTCCCAAACTGATCCAGGCGTTTGGATTCCCTATCCGGAGGAGCGGTAGGGAAGGCGGTTTGGGAAGCGGAGGCTTGGACAACCAAGCTCTCAGGAGTGGGGTGGACAGAAAGAAACAGGGGGTCGCCCGGAGCTGGGCGATGGCGTCGTGACACGTTCCGATCCACAGGAGCCCCTGTGTTGGGCTTGGACCAGGCGCCCAAAAGAACGTCTGTGAGGGCGTCGTTAAACGGCAGCACAGTCTCCGTAGAGGAGGCTGCCGGCTGAAGCACCTCTGTCAAGATGTTAGGCTTGACCGTCAAAGTAGGGAGTTGGAGACGTAAGGCCCCAGCAGCCCTACGCAACACCGTACCAAAATTGGCCCCCTCCTCCGTAGCCACGGGAGGAGACAGCATGCCAGTGTCAGGAGAAGTATCCAGACCACTGGCCTCCCCTAGACTCTCTGTCCAGTCCTCATCATACTGACAGTTGCGAGTCAGAGGGTCATCAGACCCCTCCCAGTCCTCCTGGTCCTCCTCTGGTTCAAAATAAGGAGGAGGAGGGACATTTGGGACCCAAGGGCCCATCGGCGCCGGAGCCGGCGTCGGCGACGTCGCTCCGGGTCCATGTCCGGAGCCGGAAGGAACTAGGGGACGACGCCGCCCGGAGCCCAGGGCGGCGTCGAGAACGGCACCGGAGACATCGGCGCCGGCGGAGGTGTCGTGAGGTCGACCGGCGTCGATGGGGGTTGTGGAGCCGGGATCGAGGCCGGGGCCGAAGCCGGAGCCGGGATCGAGGCTGGAGTCCCGGGCGACGCCGGGGCCGGAGCCGCCGGCGACGCCGGAGCAACCCCATCAGGGCCCGCGGGGCCCGAAGGCGCACCGGAGGGGCCTGAAGGCCCGAAGAGGCGGGCCATGGCCGACAGGAACTCCTGTACCTTGGCCGGATCCGCCCCGAACCCGGGAAGGGCGGGTAGGACGGGGCGACTCCACAGGCAAGTCCGGGGCCGCGGGGGCGGGGACGGTGCCGGGAGGGGCCTCAGCCGAGTCGCGAGACCGGCGAGGCGAAGTCCGAGAGCGACGATGCTTCTTGGACTTCTTGTGCTTAGACTTACCGGACGAAGAAGACTTCGACGCCGACGACCGGTGTGCACTCCGCGAGCGACCCCTGGACCTCTCACGCGACCGGGGCCTCCGTGGAGCCGAATGCCGGGCCTCGAGGAGCTTTCGAGACCGCTCTCGCAAAGCTTTCGGGTTGAGGGCCTGGCATTCGGGACAAGACTCGGTGTCGTGGCCTCGGCCGAGGCAGAAGAGACACTCCCAATGCGGGTCGGTGACGGACATCATCCGCGCACAGGCGCCGCATCGCTTGAAGCCGGGCATCCCTACGACACCTTAAAGATGGAAAAAACAGTGAAAAAATCACCAAAAAGTATGGTCAAAAATTGACCAGGGCACTGCTCTTCCCGGATCTGCGCTTGCTGGCGCGGAAAAAGAAGAACTGACGTCAGCGCGCAGGGGCGGCGTCTAAGTACTGCCCGCGACGTCATCCCGGCGATCACGACGCCGACGACGGACGCGGAGCCGCACGACGCCGCCTACCGACGCGCAAGGGTACTGCTACGCAAAACTTTCCGGATCCAGCCTGACGCCTGGGGATATTCTAAGGTAAGGAATCTATCACTAACGTGTCTCTTTCAGATACAGCTTGCGTCACAAAGGGAAAGCAGTCACAGCTTCCCTTACAAAAATATCCCTATTCCAGACAGTCGCAGAGATCAGTCCAAGCCTCTAAGCACTACTTTATAGAGCGACTCAAACATGTACCCTAAAAGATAAACAATCATTCTTTATTCTTCAGTAATGAACCTGAGGTTGGGCTTGTTACTATGTTTATGAATGCTAGAGAAACCAGTGAGGCATAAGGGCACATTCCTTGTAATCCTTCTTGCCCACAAGAGTGTTTTCTTTGAATTCGAAACATGCTGGCCTCCCTATGGATCGGGGTCATGGACGGCAGGAAGGTCTTGAAAGACTCTGGCTTACATTGAGGTACAACTGAGTAGCTGTGCTGAACATGAGAAGGCTGCTTCTGTACTTTACATTGGCAGCTTAACACTGTGCTAACAGCCTAACCAGAGCGCATTTCCTCCTTTATTGTTCCACTTTGAGATACATTTACAAATGTGCATAAATAGGCTGCTTCCAGGACAAACAGTTTCCTTCAACTGGCATTTTTTAGTTACATTTATAGGGGGGGGGGGGACGACACGTTGGCTCAAAGATGGAGTATCTGCACCCTTGGACAACACTCAGGGGTACAGGGAAAATGTGTGGCTGGCTCCCACTAAAGGTGGTGTGCTGAATGAATGGAGTTTTGGAAAGGGCTGATTACGAGGCTGCAAAAACTACTTTAGACTTGAAGGGTGGCACTGCTGGAAGACTGAGCGCTGCGCTTTGTTAGAGAAGTGGACTGCCCTGATGGTGGACCAAGGGTGGATGCTAGGAGGGGGTTTGGACGCAGTTGTGGCTTCTAAGCTGGCGTGGGTTTTGGCTCTGATGATTTTGGAGGCCACGGGTACATGGATTGATGTGTACACCAAAGAGGTGTGATCACAATGTGAATAGTGGCCAGAATGTTGAATCATGGAGTTAACCCTGAGCTATGATGCACAGAAAGGGAAAAAGGTTGAAGTGAGATGTTTACCAGGGCCAAAAAGGTACTAACGAAGTTGCTTCAAGCACAACATAATGACAAGAAAACCACATAGTTTGGATGACATATCCAGTATGGTGTTTGTTGGGTCCAGAAGACCCAAAAATGGGGTGAAGTCAGGTTTGGAGGGGGGAAATTTAGGGACCCTAGTACTACCATAAACCAGACCATTTCAAGACTTCCAAGCCTACCTGGCTCCATCCTTCAGTTGGAGAGTAGAGTTGAATCTCTATACAACTCAAATTAGTGTTCTGGGAACTCCTTCCTTGCTAACTGACAGTGACTCCGTTCGACTTTGCAATGGCTTCTCAGTGAGCAAGGGGAAGACAAAGTACGAGATACTCTGGTGAAGGCATATCCTCTTTCCACAAAGGGCCACAAAAAATGAGTGAACCTGGATAGGGCACCAGTGCAGAGGGAGCATGAGACCAGACTAATGCTGCAGACAGCTATGCAAAACATTAGTGAGGTGATGGCAGCAAATCTTTCTGGACCAAAACACAGGAGGCAGCCAGAACCTTACTAAGATTAAACAATTCTTTCTAGTATCCTAAGGGAAAAAGCACTGTTGGCGCTGTGGGAATTAATTTTCAGAGGGAAGAGGATACAGCAGGGGCAGTCTCATATGGGAGATGTGGACACTATGTATTGACTATGTATGAAGAATGGCTGTAGAGTGAAAGTTTGTTGTAAATGAAGAAATAAGTTACCTACCTGCAACTGCAGTTATCCAGTATTGGCATCTTTCATAGATTCACATGCTTGAATCTTTACCCTTCGAAGGGGGAGTCCCACGGTAATCTAAATAAAGCAATAGATAAAAAATTCCATAGACTATCATGGTGAGAACCATGTATTTAATAACCTATCTCCCTCTTTTTAAAAAGAAACAAACTTTAGATACAACCAATCAGTAACTAGCACCCTCTAGAACCTTCCCAAGAGAGACCAAGTCTCTCAGATTTTCCAGCACAAGTGTGGATAGGAATACTGAAATGTAAGGAGAGTCTCTCCAGTGAGGAGGGTGGGTTACATGTGAATCTATGAAAGATACTTATACTGGATAACTGCAGTTACAGGTAAGTAACTTATTTCTGATCCAGTATTGGGGTATCTTTCATAGATTCACATGCTTGTGTTACAATACTGCTTGCTGTTCTGATTCAAGTAAGCACCCTTAGCGGATGGTAGGTAGTACTAAAAATATATGAAAATGCATAGACAAATACTCCTGTGGAAATAATGGTGCATAACTATATGCACGCAAGCGAAAAGACATGTAAAATTAACATTACTATCATATGCTTGAAAAAGTATAACATTTTCATTAAACCAAGAAAGACCATATTTTTTGAAACAGTTTAAATATTAAAACAGAAATTAATTCCTCTAATTAAAGAGGCTCACCTTACTGAAACAAATGGCGTAGAACTACCAGTCCCACAGCTGCGTCAGCACGTTGCGTCGACTCCAGGCAGTAGTGCTGCGTGAACGTGTGCGTTATTTTCCACATTGCAGCTCTGCAGATCCTTTCCAGTGGCACCCCTGCGAACACAGCAGCCGAGGTGGAGAATGCTCTTGTGGAATGCGCTCACTGTTCTGGTCAAAGGTTTGCCTGCTTTTTCACTACAAAACTGAATTGTGGCTGCAATCCATCTTGCGATGGTAGCCTTCCAAACCGCAGTGCCTTGACGACCTTGTCCATAGGCTAACAGCTGATCTGTTTTGCAGATCGCCTTAGTTTTCAGTAGGTAGAATTTAAGACGCCTCAATGTCTAGAGTACAAAGAGTTTGTTCCGCTGGTGTAGTTAGATCAGAGAAGAAAGCTCTGAGATCGATAGGTTTGTTTAAGTGACATTGCGAAGGAACTTTAGGGATGAATTTGGGATTCGTTCTGAGGATTACCAAATCATTTGTGAAACGAAGAAATGGTTGTTCTATAGTAAACGCTGGTATTTCGCTAACTCTTCTGGTTGATGTTACGGCGAGCAGAAGAGCCACTTTCCACGTCAAGTTTTTGATGTCAGCCTTATGGATGGGCTCAAAGGGTTGCCTCATCAATTGAGAAAGGACTATATTTAAGTACCACTCCGGAGGTGGAGTTTTTACACGAGGAAAAGTACGAAACAGGCCTTTCATGAATTGCTGAACAATTCTGGTGGAGCAAAGAGCAAGACGTTTTGGGGAGCGCCTATATCGAGATATTGCTGCGAGATGAACTTTGACGAATATACCAGCCCTGATTTCACCAAGGACAGTAGGTACAGTAGGACTTGTTCTGGAGCAGAGACATACCAATGCACTTTGTTTTGACGGCACCATAGACAGAATCGCCTCCATTTCATTCTGTGCATCTTGTTAGTGCTTTCTGCACGAGACCTGGCGATAAGGTCTTTACACTCCTGAGCAATAGTCATATCCTAAAAGTTGAAGAATTCAGGAGCTACGCATGCAATCGGAGAGATGCTGGCTCCGGATGACACATCTGACCATGGCTCTCGGTTAACAGGGTTGGCGTCTGTAGAAGACGAATGGGTTGAGCTTCTGAGAGGAGGAGAAGCTCCGAGAACCAGGGTTGCCTGGGCCATCTTGGGACTATCAGAAGTAGTCAGCAGTGTTCAGTTTTCATTTTTGCAAGGACTTTGGGAATCAATGGGATGGGGGTTGGAGGGAGGAGTAAGCATATATTCGGGACCAACGCATTGAAAGGGCCTTCCCCCGAGAGTTTGGGAGAGGAAATCTGCTAGCGAAGAACCAGCATTTCGTATTGGTGTGGGTCGCAAACAGGTCCAGTGCTGGTTTCCCCCATTGTGCAAAGATCCTGTCAAGTTGGTTCTTGTCTAGCTACCACTCATGGCAGCTGTCTTTTGTCCTGCTGAAGGTCTCTGCCAGAGTATTCCAAAGCCCTGGGACCTGCTCTGCTTTTAGGGATATGCCATGAAACATTAACCAACTCCAAAGCTCTTGGGACTCTTGAGAGAGTAAGACTTGGTTCCGCACGGTTTGTTGATCTAAAACATGCTTGCAGTGTTGTCTGCAAGGACCAACACCAATGAGCCTTCTATCAGAGGAAGGAACGCCTGCAGGGAGAGAAAAATGGTCTTTAGCTCCAGTCTGTTGATATGCATTCGCCGTTGGGACGAGGACCATTTTCCTTGAATCTGGAAGTCTTGGAGACAGCCTCCCCAACCCTCCATGGAAGCATTGGTAGGGGCGATTAATTCCGTAAACAGAGGCAGAAAAGAGGCCCTGTGAAAGGTGCGACTTTAGGCTACACCATCAGAACGTGCCTCTCTACGTGGAGTGATTGACACCACGTTGAAGGATCCCATGGTTTGAATCCATTGTAATTGAAGCTCTTCTTGCAATGGCCTGATGTGAAGATGAGCTAGAGGTACTAGGCCGATCGCTGAGGAGAGCATGCCCAGAAGCTACTTGTATGTCCTCACTGAAGTGTACAGTTTTGTTTGATAGTCTGAGAACCAAGGTTTGAACCCCTCCTGTCCTTCTCATAAGAGGAAAGCCTTGTTCCGAGTGGTATCTAGGTCGGCCCCAGGAAAGTCATTGTTTGACTTGGAACAACTGATGGCGTCTGTTGATTTATTGTAAGGCCCAGTTTGGAGAATAGCGTTTTGCAGTCTCTTGTAGCCCTGGCCACTAGACGAGCCGTTGGAGCTTTGAGGAGCCAGTCATCCAAATATGCAAATACCTGGTGACCCTGGTTCCGTAAGGCAGCAGCCACGGGGGCCAGGAATTTGGTGAATATCCGCGGAGCGGATTTCAGGCCGAAGGGTAGGACTCGGAACTGATAATGGGCACCAGCCACTGTGAATCGGAGGAACTCCGTTTAGGGTGTATAGGAACATGGAAGTAGGCAGCTTCCAAATCCAGTGATGTCAAGTAGTCTCCACTGCTGAGGTGCTGAAGGATCTCTGAGAGCGTAACCATTCTGAAGGTTTGATTACTGAGGAATTTGTTGAGCCGTCTAAGGTCTAAAATAGGTATCCACTCCCCTGATTTCTTGCGTCCCAGGAAAAACGGGAGTAAAAACCTTTTCCTCTTTGCGCTACAGGAACTCTATTGCTCCCTTCACTAGCCTAACATTTGCCTCCTATTTTAGTAAGTGAAGAAAGGGGGGGGCAATCTCCTGGGTGGAGAGTTTGGTGGAAGTTGGACATATTCTAGAGTGTGGCCATAGGATATCAAGTCCAAGGCCCATCTGTCTGTTGTAATGTTGCGCCACTGATGGATATGATTGGCAATGTTCGCACCGCCTGGGTGGGGGAAGGTAGTAGCTGGTACCCTGATGGGGTCACGGATTGCGACCTGAATCGTGTGCTGGTGGTTTTTGCTGCGAGAGCTCTGTCTGGAGAAATCAACTGTAGGTGGTTGTCGATAGGCTGGTTGTTGGTAGCCTTGTCGATACTGCGGTTGAGAGGGCTGATACTGTTGGATGCGTTGGAAAGCACCTCTATATCTGGAGAAACCTTGTCCACGTGCTCCCCGAAAGGGAACCTTAGAGTACTGCAGGGTCCCCAGCGTCTTGGCCATGTCTATTGGTCTTGATGGCTAGTAGAACTTAGTCTATGTGCTTTCCAAACAGACTAATCACCATTGTACGCCATGTCCAAGAATTTTTATTGTACTTCCGGACGAAATGTTGCTGCTCCAAGTCATCCCTGTCGCCTTAATACAGCTGCACTGGCTAGCTGTCTAAAGCCTGTTGTGGCTATGTCCATGGCGCAGTCTATTTCAGCTGCTGTGCGTTCCCCCTCTGCTAGGAATTTGAAATCCCTGCTTGTTTTCTTCAGGTATGAGGTCCAACATGTCGGACCACATTTGCCGATCATAACGCCCAAGAACGGCCAGGGCATTAGCAGTTCTCACGCTAATTGCAGACATGGATGAGAATCCTTTTCCTATGGTGTCCAAGCGGCGTCCTTCCTTGTCCGGTGGGGATGTGATGGGGTTGAAGTATTCTTTGATCTCCTCCGTACCACAAGAGATACCTCGATCCAGTTTGGGACGACCTGTAAGGCATTAGGGGGAATCCTCAGGTGCTCTGCATTTCTGGTTGGTTCTTGGCAAAACAGACACCACTGTGGCTGGTGACTTCATGGATTTAAGGCCCTCCTGCCAGAGATGGTCAATGATGGGTATAGACTTCACTGATTTCCTTTCTTGTTCTTTAAAATCATAAAGGAAGCAATCTGATTGTTTTACTATTGTGGGCAGATGAAATCTGGAGGTAGCCCTATCCATCAGGTTATGAAATTCTCCAATATCCTCCCGAGAGTCAGAAACATGTTAATGAGGTGGTGATGGTGTGGGAATTATGTAATTGTTCCTTTCCTCAGCAGGCGGTGGAGGATCATGAATTTCTCCCTCTTCAGCATAGTGTTCAGAAGAGGACGGGTCATCGCTAAGAGGATCCGGGATGACGGGAGAAGGAGGAGGCAATATTGGTGTAGGTGACGCCAGTGGTGGCAGCGCAGTAGTCTGTTCCTCTTGGGGTGGGAACTTTTTCTAGTAATCTGCAAGCATAGCTTAAAGATCTTGGATCAAAGCAGGTGGTATCTAAGCAGGTTCTTGTCTAGGAGGATCAACATAATACCTGTATGGTTGGTATTGTTTAGGAGGAACTGGATAGTAATGTTGGTAGTACTGTTCTTCCTCATAGTAGTCCTCATCCTCCTTCTGACACTTTACGTTGAGTTTGGAAGGACTACGAGCTGTCCCAAAAGGACCGTCGGTTTCTTCGGTCTCCAATAGGTGGCGTGGGGGCAAAGGTGAAATCTTGCCTGGCGATGCAAACTTAGGCCGCAGGGATGTTTTGCTCAATCTGGATACCTGCTGAGGAGGTATTGACGGAACAGTTTCTGATGCTGTCGCTGACCGCGTCGTCGACCGCGTCAACGGGGGTGTTGTCGACGGAGCAGTCATCAACGGGATAGTCCTCGGAGATGGTTTCCTCTACGATGGTAAAGCAGTCAACTATGTCGGCGGTGCAGACATCGATGCAGAAGTAGACGGCGGTGCAGACGTCACTGAGGTCTTAGTCAACAGTAATGCTATTGTCGACCATACAGGTCCATTGATAGCCGCCGTAGATGAAGTTGGCGCCATTGACTGTCTCGACAACGTGACGGTAGTCCTTTAAAGTTAAACGTCGACGGTGATCCTGATGCCGAGAGGGATTTGTGACTGGATTTAGGCCTAGAAGAACCTGAAGAGGTGGCAGACTCCAGTGTAACCTTAGAGGTCCCAGAATGTGATGGCAAGACCAGCTCTGAGGACACTTTGGAATTTCTCTCCTTTTTATGAGCTTCTTTAATCTGATGGGAGGTTTTAAGGTGCTTCTTGACCTCCCCAGACTTACCCTCAGGAGACCTGGGTCTCTTATGGGATTTAGACAATGCATCGCTCTCCATCAGAAGATGTCCTCTGCGTCTTCAGCCACAATAAAAGTCTGCCTTCTCGATCTCTCAGTTTTGGATGAGAAAGTGCAGCCGATTTTACACCGTTTGGCCTCATGATGGGGATAGAGGAAATAAATGCAATCCTTGTGGAGGATCATCAATGTGAACCCTCTTCTTCCCACAAGACTTACGAGGGCGAAATAGTCCCTTCCTGTCAGACACAATGAATATCCAGAAGCAACAAGACTTACCTGTGAAAAAATAAGAATGAAACTGAGCAGAGCTCAGGGAAAGTCCCTTCACACACAGCGGGCGGTTAAAATCTGAGGGACTCAGCCTCTTGGGAAGGTTCTAGAGGGTGCTAGTTACAGATTGGTTGCATCTTAAGTTTGGTCCTTTTTTTAAAAAGAAGGTAGATAGGCTATTAAATATATGGTTCTCACCATGATAGCCTATGGAATTTTTTTTTATCTACTGCTTTATTTAGATTACCGTGGGACTCCCACTTTGACGACTGGGAAAGATTCAAGCATGTAAATCTATGAAAGATACCCCAATACTGGATAACAGGAGACTGCTGGGGTTCACTGGATCCTGTGTGTACTGCACATGCACAAGATAATGTTCATCCCTCTCCTACATATACATGACAACCCTGGCAAACAGTCAAGAGCCACAGACTCAACCAACTCATCCTCTGCCTGATTAGCGACCCAATGACCAACAAGGACAAGTTCCAAAGTTGCATGAAAGACGTGGCCGCCTGGATGAACAACTGTCTCAAACAACACCGACAAGACAGAAGTGCTCCATCTTTGGGAAAGGCAACAACACCCTCTGGAACAAATGGTGGCCACCTGAGCTAGGCCCCACTCCCAAATCCACTGAACATGCCCGCAACCTAGGCATCATTCTCGACAGCCAGCTCTCCATGAAGAAGCAGGCCAGTGCAGTCTCCTCCGCCTGCTTCCTCACCCTCCGAAAGCTCAGGAAGGTCTTCAGATGGCTCCCACCCAACAAAAGGCAAACTTTCATACAAGTTCTCGTCACCAGTAGACAAAACTACAGCAACCACCACCCAATTCATGATGAAACTCCAAACTATCCAGAACACAACAGCTAGACTCATCCTCGACCTCCCCATGTGGACTCATCACCCCTCACCTCAGGAAACTACGCTGGCTACCAGTCATGAAGAGATGCCAGTTCAAGCTGCTCACCCACGCTTACAAGGCACTACACAACAAAAAACCAGCGTACTTCAACACTCGAAGGAACTTCCACCTACACCAACAGCAAAGGCTGCTCCTTCTCCCACCTGGCGGCGAAGACCTGGAACACCCTCCCCCTGCACCTCAGAGCATCACCATCGCTCCAGCAGTTCAGGAAGGACCTCAAGGCCTGGATGTTCAATCAAGAGGAGAACCGGCAGATCGTTGTCTCTACCAGCACGTCGAGATCCTCATGGGTAATGCAGCTGCGCTCTACAAATCCGACTGATTGATTTGTGCTGTACATAGTCTCCTGTACCCTCGTCTCCCAGCACCCTCCCAAAAACTAGTGTACCAGATGGGTGGGGTAATATACCAGCATAATTCCTATGTTTCACTGTAGTTTTATACAGCCAGAGTGAAACCAACCATTCCAAGGACTTTAGTACATTACTTTAAAAGAATAGTGATTGCCAAAGCTATCAAATAAAAACAGTCCACAAGTGAGAAGACAAATAAGAACGCTAAATGTCATTTTTTTTAAACTTTTCAGAAATGAAGATTTGGCTTGAAGACAGAAACTAATAGAATTTCAAAAGTATGCTGCTGCAACAGGAAAGGCTCACAAGTTAACTGGAATGTTCACATTTGAGAATACCATAAAAAAGTTAGCAAAAAATTCTGGCGATTGTTGATTGAGATAGAGGTTGTTGTACTATTACTTATGACTTGAAAGTTATCTTAAGCTTTATAGGTAACCAGTGAAGATGCTGTACTACTGGAGAAAGGAGATCCATAGAAGCCCAAAATATAGTGTTAGGGTATTAAAACTTTCTTGTACCTGCAGCGAGGAAGTTCTCTAGAAAACTGGGATAATGTGCTATTTTTTGTATGTCCTATTACTCTAGCTGCTTAGTTTGAAACACCTCAGGCTTCAGGTTAGATTATTTGGTACCAGTATATAACAGTATCGTAGTCTTTTCTCCAACGATTGTCCTAGTTATCACTACTTGCAGACTCGTTTAGGAATGGTTTCAATGGCTAAATCAGGGTTATGTGTTAACTTGCTCAGGTGTTAATTCACTTGACTGTTAAGTTTAATCTTCGAGCCAAAGATCCCAATTAATTCCTCTGGTTTGTAGTTAAATGCCACCTGAACCAACATCAAAAATTGAGCAGCTCGCTGTAACTACTACAAGTGCGCATAAGGACCTGCTTTTTCCTTTTTCAGGCTTGAGTAATTTACATCCATCCACTCCTCAAATCTAACAGACTTCTGAATTTTTCCTCCTCTCTAATCATGTCCTTAGTGAGTCTAAACTACCAGCATATCATCTGCCTAGCCATGGTAATCTACTTTCAGTTCTTATATAAGACTGTGTAAAGGTTGGACAAATTGTAAAGGATTGGGGATAAGCAGGAGCCATACGACACCTCATTCCGCTAATTCTGCATGATCTACTGAATCTCCCAAGCGACCTATATTCTTTCGATTAGGAAGGTTCTAAACCAGTCGTATGCTGCTTCCAACACCCGAGCCACCTCCTTCAATGTTCATGATTGGGTAGGGTGTTGACAAGGGTAGACCAGTCCAGCAGCATCAGTGTGCCTGCATCACTGTGGTATAAAATATTAAATATAGAGAACTGTACATTGAGACCTATCCATGATCCTACCCAGTCTGAAACCTGATTATTCCCTCAGGAGTCCAGATTAAGTAGCTGCTCTACTGCTTTCAGGAGTCGAGAAGGTGGGCCTGCTCCATTCCAATACTGTTCTGGGACAGGGGGCGTAAAGTGAGAAAGCCGATTCAGAACACACATCGTGGAGCCCATTTCTAATGGCAGAGCCAGTTGAACATCTATTAGAGCCTTGCAGATGTGGAAATATCCCTGGTTTAAGTTAGTGAACTTTTCCTTCTCTTATAGGTTATTGTTGCCACTGACTTGTGGATGCTACATCACCAGACAAAAATACTACCAATAGATTAAGAAACGGGCACCAGACCCCAGAAGGCACTAAGAACATGCTCTGAAATGGCCCACTATTTTGTCAGCTGTCCCCCACCAATAATCCAGACTCAAGTTAACAGGACTATCATGTACATGACACAGGTCTCTAAAACATTAATGGGAGCTTTATCTGTTATCCAGTGTTCATGGTCAGGAAAGCATCTAAGCAAGGGTTTTTGGACATCAAAGGCAGAATCGACATGACTCCTCCAGAACTGGATATAATCAGACAGCTTCTAGCAGTGGTATGTCGGAGGTAAGCAACAATAAGGAGAAAGGTGGACAGCCAAAGGCACTTCAACATTTCCAAAATGCTGCAATGGGTGTTAGTCTGGATAGAAAGTGTGGGTGCTCCCTTTTACCCAACCTGATAATTTCACTTCTCTTGTTGGCATCAGGCAGAATTGGGTTGTAGACATAAAAGTAACTCAGCGGATCAGCCAATTAAGGAGAGAAGCCCAGTGCAGCCTGATACCAAAACAGAAGGAACGGATTCCTAACAGGCAAGTCAAGATTCCACTCTGATGTGCGATGGCCCGGCGGTAGTGCTGAAGCCCCTATTAACATTTTGCCACAGTCTCACTGAGCAATGAGTCGAAATTCTTATGGAACTTATCAGAAAGCACTAAACTCTACTTGTAACTGGTAGCAAGATCTATTAAAATAGTCACTTCAAATAAATCGAGCTTAGTAGGTAGTGAGCTGGGCACTGCATCAGTCCATATAACAAGATGACTTCAGTGACAATATTTGTAACTAGAGAGGTTGATAGGTGTAAGTGAACATAATGCAGATGCATTAACTGGGTAATTTTTATGACCTGGCACATGTACAACATTAAAATTAAATGAGAAAATACAGCTATGATAAAATGGAATACCAGGAGATTCATAAAAGTTATTTTCTTTAGATTTAGAAGACATCATGCATTCAAAATTATATTGGTTCAATTTATTTATATTTAAGGTAATGTCTCAGTGCAAACCAAAAACAAGATCTGAGCAGATAGATAAGGTAGCTGGAATATAGGTTCCAGAACCATGATTGTTACTCATACCATGTCAACAAGCAACAAACTCCTTTCTGAGCAAAAAAGCAGACAATCTTGGACATGGTCTGTCAAGACAGACACTTACACTTCCCCTGCTTCCTGTTCTCTTCCATTTCAATCCTGCGCTCTCTGCGTCGTTCTTCTCTAGCTTTCTTCTGCCGCAGCCTTTTCCTCTTCTCAATGTCCTCTGCAAAAAATCAACACTTAGTAAACTGACAACCCAGAAATTGTGGTTCAATATTCTCCAATGTATTCTCTGCACAAAGTTTAAAGATAAATTACCAACACACCGTGAGTGGACTACCTGAACAAGGCGTACAGTCCAAAGTAGAGCAGTTTTCAATCAAATGTTAAACTCGTTGAATGCCAAGAATGCTTTGACAACATACCCTGAAATAACTCCAGCATGGTGTTCCTAATTAAGGTGCTGCTCAACTCCAGCCAGAGGCGGAGAATGCACCCAACATGGGCAAATGTCACAGTAACGAGACCAGTTACATTCCCCTTCCATGGTAGGAAAAGTTACTTTACCATAAAAGGTCTATACTGCTGCAAACCAGCAGTGTGTGCAAGCTCTTTCACCTTGTACTTTACTTTTCAAATCCAGTTCATGTCTTTAAAAGGTCCAAATCAAAGCAAACTGGCATTTTTCCTGTGTGCTTACAACGCAGCCTGTATACATAGAATCACAGGTACTGAAAGTCTCTCACATAGAATTCATAATTCCTTATTTAAGACGAATAAATTACTTATCTTTTGTAACGCCTTATCTGATGAGACAGGATCTAGCCGCAGATTCCTTACCTTTAAATTCTCCCCAGGTGCCAGACTGGACATGGAAAATGTTCTACAGCAGTACCTCTGCACGTCAATAGTGGGCGTCTAGAGACTCCATAGTCCATCGGATGTGACGTTGACAGTCCATATAAGCCCTCCGCTGACGTCAGTTTCTTCCGTGACTAATTCCCACGCTAAAAACATGGCGCCACTTATAGAAACTGCTTTTGGAACAGTGTGCCAAAAAAGACTTTGTAAAACTTTTTTTTTTTTTAAACTTAATGAAAGCAAGCGCGCAGAAAGGAATCAGGTAGACAAAGGTTAAACCAGTTTGCAGAGCGGAAGTATGGGTAGGTTGGTAAGGAATCTGCAGCTAGATCTGGTATCTACCAGTTAAGTAAGGCGTTACTGAAGGCAAGTAACTTATTCATCTGAAAGACATCTAGCCGCAGATTCCTTACCTTTGAATTAGATACCCAAGCAATACCATCTCCGGAGGAGGGTCTACGAACTGATCCCACTAAATATCCCAGAGTATTGACTAGCCGGCCTACTAGAAGAGTGGCCGGCTGTCTGGAAGGTAGGTGAGGAAAGATGTCTCATCAGAAATACTGTGGAAAATCTGTATGGAACCGGTGTCTAACTATGGAAAAACATGGAAGACACCATGGCAAAAGAACAAGGAGGCATTAAGGACACTTTATATAATCATAATACTACATAGCTCCTCCAATGGTATCCAGACCATAGGGGACGGGACTGAAGGCCAAGGACAATAGCTAATACCACTGGATCAAAGCTCTGTGCTATAGAACTATGTTATATAGAGCGCACCAATAAATGCTTTAGGAAAAGCAGTGGGAACAATATGACCACTCGAGGTCAGAGTAAATACTTCGAAAAAAGTGAGCCCTCTGGGTCTATTCAACACTGAACCCACAGAGGAGGAAGGCTTAGCAATAGCAAAGCAACGAACAAGTGAAAGTCCCTCCAGGACATGAGGAAAAGCACAGCAACTAAAGCAAAATGCACTACGTCCTAAGAAAGGCAGCATAACATGATTGTAGAGAGAGAGGAATATACATATATATGGATAAACTCACAGTAGAATGAAAAATTCCCAGAAATGCATATAAACGTTTAGAACGGTCATGGACCGAAGATGTGACAACGGCAAACTGGCAACAGCCACATGGTACTGTTTAAAAGACTAGAGGGAGTGGAAGATATCACACTCCCCCGAAAATCTAAAAGCAGTTGGACTGAAAACACTATTGACTGAATAGTTACAATCCAGCGGCTGAGAGAACTGTAAATGAAAACCGCAGGTGAAAAACAACCCAGCGGACTAGAGAAATGAAGAACACTATCTGAGATTGGAAAAGATGAAGTTGAACAACTTCGGCTGAAGTTGGAGACAGGAGTCGCACTCCTTGGAGTCATGGTGTTCGCTAAGACACCACATACAAATATTAGGAGGGTCTGTGGTCAACCTCTGCCAACCACAGGACTCAAGGTTTGAACCCAGAGGACATCCAGAAAAAAGCACTATTATGTCAACATAAAATGGAGAGATAGGCCAAAAAACAGCCCGGATCCGCGTTGGAAGCAGAGAAAGGAAGAAACGTATAGTTTACCTGTTGATGTAGTTTTGCAGCTTGAAGACTTTCTGGATTCACTATGCTGTGCATTATTCCGCCATCTAGTGGTTGGGTCCGGAATTGTTGTATTTCTTTTTTTTTTTTTCGTGGCCCAGGTGGGCGTCGACATACCACCATTTGGTGCCCTTCGTGACGTTGACGCGCTTCCTCCGGAAGCTCCCACCTTTGGTCGGATTCTTTTTTCTTTAATAGTGTTCCTCCTGTTTTAATAGTCTTCCTCCTGTCTCATCTTTCTGGCGGAGGAGGGTGGGATCGCTAGTGAATCCAGAAAGTCTTCAAGCTGCAAAACTACATCGACAGGTAAGAAACTATACGTTTTGCAGCGTGAATCTTTCTGGATTCACTATGCTGTGCATAGAATTTGTAGCGGTTTGCTAGGTTTGTGGTGGCTGGGTGGAAGATGAGCGTTGGTTACTGAATAGGTGTTGTAAGACCTTCTGTCCCACTTGTGCTTCCTTGTTCATCTGAATATCTACGCAGTAGTGCTTAGTGAACGTGTGCACTGAGGACCATGTTGCTGCTTGGCAAATGCCTTGAATCGGTGTATTTGCTAGAAATGCAATTATTGCTCCTTTTTTCCTTGTTGAGTGAGCATGTGTTGCTCCTTGTAATTCTTGCCCTGCTTGTTTTTGGCAGAATTGTATGGTTTGTGCAATCCATCGTGCATTGGTATTATTGGTAACTGGTCGTCCCAAAAAACTGCTGGCAAAAGACACAAAGAATTGCTTTGTTATCCTGCATTCTTTTGTCCTTTCTATATAGTGCATTACTGCTCTCCTGGCGTCCAGTGTGTAACACCTTTTCTGTGCTTGTGGTTGATTTTTGGAAAAAACTTGGTATTTGTATTGTCTGGTTTATGTGGAACCTTGACACCACCTTTGGCATGAAATGGGGGTCCGTTCTCATTACGATCCTGTCGTTGTGTATTTGTAGGTAGGGCTCTTGTAGTGTTAGCGCTTGTAATTCGCTTACTCTTCGTAGCGATGTGATAGCTACTAAGAAGGCTGTCTTTAGCGTGAGCATATGCAGGGTTGTTTTATGAATAGGCTCAAATGGTGCCTTCATCAATTGAGTTAGCACTACGTTGAGGTTCCATGCTGGAGGTGGCATTCTGTTTGGCGGTGCGATTCCCTTTGCCCCTTCTAGAAATCTCTTTACTACTTGGGAAGTGAAGAAACTCTTCCCGGTTTCTCCCCTTGTGTAAGCCACTATTGCCGCTAAGTGATGTGTAGCTTAGTTTATTTTGTAGTAGATGTGTTAAGTATTTTAGTACTGTTGATTCCTTGGTAATTCTTTGTAGTTTCACCCTAATGCACCATTCGGAGAATCTTTTCCACTATGCTACGTAGCACTTCCTTGTGGTAGGCCTCCATGCCTCTCTTAGCACCGCCATTGAGCTTGCTGGTAGTTTGAGGTGTGCAAACTCTAGGTCTTCAGGAGCCATGCTGCCAGGCTGAGGCTCTCTGGCTCTGGGTGTAGCACCCTTCCGTTTTGCATCGTTAACAGGTCCTTTCTTGTCGGTAACCTGTGTGCAGGTGCTTGTGCCATCTCCATAATCTGTGAGAACCAGGTTTGTCTGGCCCACTGAGGAGCTATCAGTATTAGCATCATGTTGCTGATTCTGCATCTGTTTAGTACCCTGTGAAGCAGTGGTATCGGTGGAAAAGCGTAGGCAAATGTCCCTGACCAGCTTATCCATAGCGCATTCCCTAGGGACCGTTTGCACGTTTGCCTGGATGTGAAGTCTTGGCATTTTGGCGTGTTGCAAATAGGTCTATTTGCGGAGTTCCCCATTTGTGGAATATCTTCTGGATTTCTTGTTGATTGATTTCCCATTCGTGGGATGCTGACGTCTGTCTGCTGAGTCTGTGCTTCCACATTGTCCTTTCCTGGTAGATTTATTGCTAGCAAGTCTATTTGTCTTGGAATTGCCAATCTCCATATTTCCTGTGCTAGCACCGATAGTGTCACTGATTGTGTTCCTCCTTGTTTGTTGATGTAGAACATGGTGGTTGTATTGTCTGTTTGGATTAGTACCCTGTGTCCGTACAGTTGTTTCTGAAAGGCTTTTAAGGCTAGGAACACTGTCTTCAGCTCTAGGTAGTTGATGCGTTTTATCGCATCCTGTTGTGACCACAATCCCCTTACCTTGAGGGTGTTTGTGTGCGCTCCCCACCCCATCTGGGAGGCATCTGTTGTGATGGTCACTGTTTGAGTTGGTTGTGTGAATGGTTTCCCTTGTGTTATGTTCTTCTTGTTCCACCATGCTATTTCGTGCTGTACTGTTTGCGTGACAACCACTAGATCTTCCCAACTCCCTGTTGCCTGTGACCATTGTTGGATCCATTCTTGGAATGGTCTCATGTGAAGGCGGATATTTGGGACCAAATGTATGCATGACGCCATCATTCCCATCAGTTTGCCCACTGTCCGAGCTTACCCCTCGTGGTAAAGACGTGTCTCCTTCAATATTGCCAAAGTTCTCTTTGTGCTCGGAAACACCTTGCCCTGTATGGTGTTGATCTCCGCCCCTTAGAATATCTTCACTTGTTCTGGTTCTATTGATGACTTTCCCCAATGGATTGAAAACCCTAGTTGGACTAGTGTTTGTATGACCTCTTGCATGTGCCGCTTGCATTGGTTGTATGAGCTTGCTTTTACCAGCCAGTAGTCGAGGTATGGGTATACATGTATTCCTTGCCTCCTTAAGTGTGCTGCTACTGCTGCCAGGCATTTCGTGAAAACCCTTGGTGCGGACTGGAGTCCGAATGCAAGCACCGTGAACTGGTAGTGAGTCTTGTTGATCATAAACGTTAGTAAATGTTTGCGTTTGCTGTTGATGGGGATGTGCAAGTAAGCGTCCTTTAGGTCGATGGCTGCCATGTAATCCCCTTCCTGTAACTGGGGTATTACTTCTTGGAGAGATGTCATTTTGAATCTTTGAGTCTTTATGAACTTGTTTAAGAACCTTAGATCCAGAATTGGTTGTAATGTTTCGTCCACCTTTGGTATGAGGAAGTAGGTGGAGTAGACACCCTTGTTCCGTTCCCTGTATGGTACTATTTCTATGGCCCTTTTCTTTAGAAGTTCCTGTGCTTCTCGCAGTAAATGAGAACGCTCCCTTGCTGAGTGTACTCTGCTTTTTGGTCTCTTGTTTGGAGGTGGTTTTTCTAGCCCTATACAGTAACCGTATTGTATGAGGTTTAGTATCCATTTGTCTGATGTGATCTTCCTCCACTCCTGGAAGAAGTGTTTTATCCTGCCTCCTACTGGTGTTGTGTGCTGGAGGAACTGTTGTTGGTCTTGAGTTAGTTCTTGTTTTTGTGTTATCCTTTGCTGCACCCCTAGAGGTGTTGACTGGGTGTGCGTTGGTCCTACAGCGGAGTCACTTGGATGTGGGTTGTTGACCCCCCCCTCTCTGTCCGTTTCCTCTGACTCGTGCGCGCCCTCGAAAAGATGGTCCTCGGGGCTGGTACTGCCAGTTTTGCTGCTGCTGTCCCTGCTGTTGGCCCTGGTTACCTCCTTGATAACCTTGTTGGAAGGTTTGGTGTGGTGCCACAGGTTGGTGGTTCCCCCTACCTGCTGGTCTTCTTGAAGGCATGTAAGAAAGTGGCTCTGTATATACTGTTCCCAAATAGGTACAGTGTGCACAGAGTCCACAGTCCCCAGAGGTTTGGCAGAGGCTAAAGTTAGATATAACCTTACACTCTAAAGTGGTAGCTTGGTCGAGCAGTAAGGCAGTATCAGAGGACAGTGTAAAGCATTTGTTGTACACACTCAGTCAGCAAATGGTCTCACACACTCAAGAACTGAACTCCAGGCCAATGGTTTTGTATCAAAATATATAGTTGTTTTATTTTAGAACCAACAATCGGTATCAAAATATACTTTCTCAGAATGAGTGACTTTAGTTAAATACTTTTCAAATAGGCAATAGACTTTTGAATACAATAGTTACAGTTGTTGCAATAGGCAACACAATTTCAAACACAATAATACATTGAGCTCAATGGGAATTTCTAGTTAAATGCAATAGATTACTTTTTGGATTACTTTTCTTACCACAGGACTGGATCCTAGATTCAGTCCTGGGACATCTACTGTAAACAGTTGAGTAAAAACGTTTTGGTTACAGTTGTGATTTTTAAGGAATATTATTGTATTTTAAAAGTTGACACTTAGAAACTTTTTCACATAGAATCACCAATGTTATCCTATGGGAGGAAATTCACTTAGCAGGTAAGTAGTGTTATCGTTACTTTTTCTTACTCAGTGTTGGATCCTGGATCCAGCACTGGTGCATCTCCTGTAAACAATTGAAAGAATGCGTTTGTTATACATGCGATTTTTAACGAATATTTGTAAGTTTGCAAAATCGACACTTAGAAACTTTTTCAGCAAAAACCAGGCAATGTTATCCTATGGAAGGAAATTCAAGTTACCGGTAAGTACAGTTATGATTACTTTTCAGGGTCAGTGCTGGGCACCAAGATCCAGCACTGGGATCTCTCCTAACAGGTGAGTAAATTAGTTTTCATAATTCGGCTGATTTTAGATGAATATTTTAAAGTTTAGAAACTCCACACTTAGAAACTTTTTCACATAGAATCACCAATGTTATCCTATGGAAGGAAATTCAATTCACAGGTAAGTTACTTTTTAGTTACTTTTGTAATCCCAGTGCTGGACTCCTAGATTCAGCACTGGGACATTTACTTAAAACAGGTAAGTAATTACGTTTTTGTAGTTTGTACGATTTTTAAAGAATATTCTTGTATTTCAAAAGTTGACACTTAGAAACTTTTCCACAAAGAACCCCCAATGTTATCCTATGGAAGGAAATTCAATTCACAGGCAAGTTACTTTTTAGTTACTTTTCTTACTCTGTGCTGGACACCTAGGTTCAGCACTGGGACCTTTCCTGCAAACAGTTGAGAAAATTTGGTTAGGTTATTTGTGCGATTTTTAAGGAATATTCTTAGTTTTCAAAAGTCGACAGAGAAACTTTTTGGGAGAAGAAGTGTCAATGTTATCCTATGAGGAAAAACGAGTTATCGGTTTCGAGGTAAGTAATCGGTCTTTTGAGTTAGGGTTCTGGGGTTAGACTCATGGGTCTCCCAGGGTCAGTGATGCACTGTTGCACCCTCAGCAGCACTAGGGCGGCCGGGTGCAGAGTGTTGAGGCCCAATGTTACCCTATGGAGGATAGGGGGACTCCGGTTGGTGGCTGCTGGCAAGAAGGCCACGGGGTTGTGGGAGCAAAGCTCCTAGGGTTAAGCTCAGGCCACGTTGGGGACCAAGTTCGCACCAAAGGGGCACCCTCAGCGGCACTAGGGCGGCCAGGTGCAGGGTGCTGTTTTGAGGTCGGGTGCCCTATTGATTTCAATGGAGATTCTCCGGGACAAAGAAACACTGCAGGCTCGGGGACGAGGACCTTCCAGGAGCAACCACCACTTCGAGGGGTAAGTTGGGATGTAGAAGGTTGGTTAGGCACCGTTGGTTGGGGCACACAAGGCCGTGGGGCGTCGGGTGCAGGGGTGCCTTGGGACGTCGGATTTTCTTACCCGCTCTGGTCGCGGTAGGGGGGGGTCCTCTGGATTGAGGCTGCAGGCATCGTCAGGAGGCTTCAGGCAGGTCAGGGGTCGCCGGATCTCAGGTCAGGATTGCCGGGGGGACCTCCTCTGGGTATTTGCCCACTCGAGCTCGGGCCGGATTCGGCGGGTGCAGAGTGTGCAGGATTCGCGGTTCCTGGCTGGCACCAGAAGCTGCAGGTCAAACACGTCCGGTGTTCACGGGAGAAACAGCTTGGAAAGTGAAGGCAGGCAGGTCCTCCGGGGTTTTTGAGGTTGCTGACCGCTGGACACGCCGGGGTTTTGCAGGAGCAGGTTCGAGGGGAGACAGGCCTGTAGGGCTGGGGCCAAGTCAGTGGGCGTCGTCCTCTTGTTGGCTCTGCACGGCTTCTCGTCCTTCCTTTTCTTGTTGTTGCTGGATCTGAGGAAGGAAGATTCAGGGTGCCCCTAAATACTAACTTTAGGGGCGTTACAGGCAGGGCAAGGGCAGGGACCAATGGGTCCTGTCCTGGGGTGAATACACCTCTATCCTGCCACTCTCCAGTGGGAGGGGGCAGGATCCTAGCTCTGATTGGGTAGGGCTCCCCATTCTCAAAATGGCGAGAGCCCGGAGTTGTGCTTACCTCGCCTCCCCCACCTGAGGGTGGGGTTGGCAGAGGCTGGCACACCCCTTCCCTTCCTTTGTTTTTCCCGCCAAAGTGGGGGTCAGAACCGGTGGGGCCAGTTGCTGAGTACAGCAAGTGGCCTGAGAAGCTCACAAGGCGGCATGCCTTTGAAGCTTCCCCTGCCCATCCTGGGGGAGGAGACCTAGCACCTCGCCCAGGATGTGCATTGTTGCAGGCCCAGGAGAGCGGATGGCTCTCCACCCAGGAGTCCAGCAACATGTCTGCTGTGTGGCAGCCGGGGCAGCCCCTCAGACAAGACGTGGATTGTAGGTTCGGTTCAGGGGGCATCTCTAAGATGCCCTCTGTTGTGCATTTTACATTAAATCCCACACTGGCATCAGTGTGGGTTTAATGTGCTGAGAAGTTTGATACCAAACTTCAGTCTTCAGTGTAGCCATTATGGTGCTGTGGAGTTAGTAATGACAGCCTCCCAGCACCATATATTCTTAATGGCATCACTGCACTTAGTGCCCAGGAATGGCCCTGGGTACTGTAGGGCACTAGGGCTCATGCACCTGTGCCCACACCACTGGCATAGTGCACCCAGCTCAGAGGGGTGACTGAGGTATGCCAGGGCAGTGAGTTTGTGGGCATGGCACACCGGGATGTGTGCCAGGTCGACTGTTTAGTTCTGCACCAAGACACTCAGCCTGCAAAGGCAGGTGTGTGTGTCAGGTTACAGGGCCTCTAAGGGTGGCACAATAAGTGCTGCAGCCCTTAGGGGCCTTTTCTGGTCACAGTGCCCTGGGTACCTAGGGTACCATTTACCAGGGGCTTACCTGTGGCCAGAGATGCCAATTGGGTTTAGGATTTAGTACAGATTTTAGGGAAGGAACACAGTGTAGGAAAGTGGGTTTCTGTTGCAGTAACCCCCCCCCCCACTTTTTGCCTGATAGCTGATGCACTTTTCCTTGGTGTGCCCTGGGTCCCTGCCAATCAGGTACCCAGGGCCTGTGTTCCTTCCCTAAAAACTGTACTAAAGCCTAAACCCAATTGGCATCTCTGGCCACAGGTAAGCCCCTGGTAAATGGTACCCTTGGTACCCAGGGCACTGTGACTCAGAGAAGGCCCCTAAGGGCTGCAGCACTTATTGTGCCACCCTTAGAGGCCCTGTACCCCGACACACACCCTGCCTTTGCAGGCTGAGTGTCTTGGTGCAGAACTAAACAGAGTCGACATGGCACACATCCCTGTGTGCCATGCCCACAAACACTGCCCTGGCATAGATCAGTCACCCCTCTAGCTGGGTGCCCTATGCCAGTGGTGTGGGCACATGTGCATGAGCCCTGTGCCCCTACAGTACCCAGGGCCATTCCTGGGCACTAAGTGCAGTGATGCCATTAAGAGTATATGGTGCTGGGAGGTTGTCATTACGAGCACCATAATGGCTACACTGAAGACTGAGAAGTTTGGTATCAAACTTCTCAGCACATTGAACCCACATTGATGCCAGTGTGGGATTTAATGTAAAATGCACGACAGAGGGCAACTTAGAGTTGCCCCCTGAATCTAACCTACAATCCACGTCTTGTCTGAGGGCTGCCTAGGCTGCCACCCAGCAGACATGTTGCTGGACCCCTGGGTAGAGAGCCATCCGCTCTCCCGGCCTGCAACAATGCACGTCCTGAGCGAGGTGCTAGGCCTCCTCCACCAGGATGGGCAGGGGAAGCTTCAAAGGCATTCCGCCTTGTGAGCTTCCCCAGACCACTTGCTGTACTCAGCAACTGGTCCCCACTGGTTCCAGCCCCCACTCTGGCAGGAGGACTGGCGGGAAAACCAAGGGAGGAAAGGGGGTGTGCCAGCCTCTGCCAACCCCACCCCTCAGGTGGGGGAGGCGAGGCACATCTCCGGGCTCTCGCCATCTTGAAGATGGGGAGCCCTACCCAATCAGGACTAGGCTCCTGCCCCCTCCCACTGGAGAGTGGCAGGATAGGGGTGTACCCACCCCAGGGAAGGGACCCATTGGTCCCTGCCCTTTACCTACCTGTAACGCCCCTAAATCTGGTATTTAAGGGCACCCTGAACCTTCCTTCGTTCCAGATTCCGAAAAAAGAAAGAAGAACAAGAAACAAGAAGACCTGCCGTGCAGCTGCTCACAAGAGGAAGACACCAACTGATTTGGCCCCAGCCCTACTGGCCTGTCGACCCTCGAACCTGCTCCTGCTAAACCCCGGCGTCTCCAGTGGTCAGCAACCTCACAAACCCCGGAGGACCTGACTGCCTTGTGACTAACTACCTGGGACTCCCAAGAGCAGTGGTACTGCTCAAAGTAAGCAACAACCCCTGGTGCCAACCGGGAATCCTGCACCCTCTGCACCCGCTGAGCCCGGCCTGTGCCTGAGTGGGCAAATACCACGAGGACGTCCCCCCGGCGACTGACCCAGAATCCAGCACCCAAGGACCCCCCTCGACGCTCCTGACGCCTGCAGCCTCAGAACCAGGGACCCCTCCAACCACGACCAGCCGAGGGTAAGATTTCCGACGCCTAAAGACACCCCTGCACCCGACGCCCCACGGCCTCCTGTGCCCAACTCCTGGGTGCCTACCCTTCCCACAGCTTCCCAACTTACCTCTCAAAGTGGTGGTCGCACCTGAAGAATCACCGTCCCCGAGCTTGCAGTCTTTGTTCGTCACGCAGCTTTCCCATTGAAAACCATTGGGCGCCCGACGGCCCAAAAGACCACTGCACCCGGCCGCCCCAGTGCCGCTGAGGGTGCACCAACTACCCTGTTCGACTTCCCCACTTGCCCTGAGTAAGCGACCAGGAGCTTTGCTCCCACAGCCGAGTGGCCTGCTAGCCAGCAGCCACCAACCAAAGGCCCCCTGCCGTCCATAGGATAACAGTGGGCCTACTCACTCTTCACCCGGCCGCCCCTGTGCCGCTGAGGGTGTAACAACTGTACTTACCTGACCCTGGGGGACCCCCGAGTCTATGCCCAGAACCTTAACTCTGCCAGTCGAGTACTTACCCAAAAGCCGATAACTCACTTTTCTTCCATAGGGTAACATTGACTGGTTTCACTTGAAAATTCTTCTAAGTGTGGAGTTTTGAAACTTTAAAATATTAATCTAAAATCAACCGAATTACGAAAACGAATTTACTCACCTGTTATCAGGAGAGATCCCAGTGCTGGATCTTGGTGCCCAGCACTGACCCCGAAAAGTAATCATAACTGTACTTACCGGTAACTTGAATTTCCTTCCATAGGATAACATTGCCTGGTTTTTGCCGAAAAAGTTTGTGTCGATTTTGCAAACGTACAAATATTCGTTAAAAATCGCATGTGTGACAAACGCATTCTTTCAATTGTTTACAGGAGATGCACCAGTGCTGGATCCAGGATCCAACACTGAGTAAGAAAAAGTAACGATAACACTACTTACCTGCTAAGTGAATTTCCTCCCATAGGATAACATTGGTGATTCTATGTGAAAAAGTTTCTAAGTGCCAACTTTTAAAATACAATAATATTCCTTAAAAATCACAACTGTAACCAAAACATTTTTACTCAACTGTTTTCAGGAGATATCCCAGGACTGAATCTAGGATCCAGTCCTGTGGTAAGAAAAGTAATCCAAAAAGTAATCTATTGCATTTAACTAGAAATTCCCATTGAGCTCAATGTTAAATTGGGTTTGAAATTGTGTTGCCTATTGCAACAACTGTAACCATTGCATTCAAAAGTCTATTGCCTATTGAAAGTATTTATCTAAAGCATCTCATTGAGAAAGTATATTCTGATACCCATTGTTGGTTCTAAAATAAAACAATCATATTTTTATATACAAACCATTGGCCTAGAGTTCAGTTCTTGAGTGTGTGAGACCATTTGCTGACTGAGTGTGTACAACAAATGCTTTACACTGTCCTCTGATACTGCCTTACTGCTCGACCAAGCTACCACTTTAGAGAGTAAGGTTATATCTAACTTTAGCCTCTGCCAAACCTCTGGGGACTGTGGACTGTGCACACTGAACCTTACTTTGGTTCAGTATATACAGAGCCACTTTCTTACACACAGGCCCTGGGTACCTGATTGGCAGGGACCCAGGGCACACCAAGGAAAAGTGCATCAGTTATCAGGCAAAAAGTGGGGGGGTTACTGCAACAGAAACCCACTTTCCTACAAGGCGTTCCTCTTCTCATTCCTCTGAACTGTAGTGCCCCCATGGACCTAGCTGTCTCATTGTCCTTCTTGAGCTGATTGTTTCTCGTCAACTGGAGCACCGAAAAGCTGTTCCCTGTTGAAGGGTGTGTTGAGGATGTTTTGTCCTTCAGTCTTGAAGCCTGAAATCCTTAGCCAGGCATGCCTTCTCTCCGTTACTCCCAGCATCATCTGCCTGCTTGATGTCTCCGCTGCATCCAGGGCCGACTTCAGACATGTACTTGCCATGTTCTTTCCTTCCTCTACCAGGTGGCTCACCCTTCTCTGGTAGGTGTTTTAGGAGTTCGCCCACTTCTTCCCAGTGCTGGTATGCGTGCCTGTTGCTGAGCGCATTGGAATTGGCAATGCGCCATTGGATAGCCGCACTCCTTTCCATCTTCCTCCCCATTAGGTCCATTCTCCTGCTCTTTGTCTGGAGGTGGTCCTGTATTTGTGGGTATATTTGCCCTCTTCCTAGCCGTGGATGTGATGATTGAATGCGTTGGTACGGATCCCTTAATATACATAGGGTCCTTAGAAGAGTGTTTGTACTTCTTCTCTGCCCTTGAGGTTACTGCTTTACACATAGCAGGTTCCTTGATGGCTTCCTTCCCCTGGTCCAGCACACTTGGGAGCATGGGTAGGAACTGGCTTCTTGTCTGATGGCAACAATGTCTCCAACAGGAAGCAAGATTGGGGTTTCTCCTCCTCTAGCTGCACTCCATATGTGTCAGCAGCCCTCTTGATGACTTGGTTATAGATTCCTATGTCGTCCGGCGGCCAAGGCCTCGAAGGATAGGATTCTACTCCCTCTTCCGGGGATTCGGCGTCGAGATCTTGCCACTGCAAGTCCTGCGTCTCCGAGGATGTCGAGCCCTGGTAAGTTTGTTCGACTTCCTCACCTTCGGCATCGCCGTAATACAGCTCTTCCTCCTCGACAGGCTCTGGTGTTGTCGGTGGTTGGATTTCCTCGACGCACCTTTCGGCTTCGGCCGTGGACTTCGACGAGAAAATGAAACAGTTCACGATTCCGCCGAAGTCTTTCTTGCGTTGCAAGATGCTCGCTATTTCGGCCTCGAGCCTTTTCCTTTTCTTTTTCATCTCGGACGCGTGTTTGGCGTCGAGAGTTTCGGCCTCTCTCTTTGCGGTTGTCGAAGTCGTAGCCACTTTCAACCCATCATTCTTCGATGTCAAAGCGTCCCTTTCGTGACTGCTTTGACGCCTTTGCCTTCTCTTGGGGTTTCGCCATCTGGGAGTCCTTGTCGAAGGAACAGACGGGCTGTTTGTCCTTGGATGAAGTTGCGGATGTAGAGTGTTGACGGCAATGCTCCTTTCGAGGACTTTGACTCACTCTTAAGTATCAGTGGGGTGCTTGGGGTTAGACGACTCTTACCTCCTTCGAAGTTTTCTTTTCGACCTCGACGACTATGGCGTCCTCCGGCGATGTTGTCCTCTTCTCCACTGGAGAGTCCCAAATCTCGGAGCGATGGAGGTGTCCCCTGCATGCTGTAGTTTGCCCTTCTTTGCCTCTCTCTTACTCTGGAGGGTCTTCGGAGTGAATGCTGCGCAGGCGTTGCAGTCCTCGCTTCGATGGTCGAGCGGCAGGCAGAGATTGCAACTGGGTGTTGGTCCTTTTGCGCGTACTTGTGGTGGCAGTTGGCGCAGAATTTAAAGGGAGTTTTGTCCATCACCGCGCCCAGGGAGCCCCCTGTGTGCGCATTCTCCGTAGAAACGTCGAAGTTCTCGGTGTTTTTCTCCTCTTTCGTCGCCCTCGTTACACGACTCGTAATCCGGTATGTTCTTACGGTGATTTTGCGATTTTTCTGTTTTCTGTGGATTCTTCTCCAAAGTTGTGGAGCTCCTTCACTGACGATCCAGACCCAACGGCGGAAAAAAAAAATCTGAAGATGGCGACCAAAGGTGGGAGCTTCCGGAGGAAGCGTGTCGACATCACGAAGGGCACCAAATGGTGGTATGTCGACGCCCACCTGGGCCACACAAAAAAAAAAAAAAAAAAGAAATACAACAATTCCGGACCCAACCACTAGATGGCGGAATAATGCACAGCATAGTGAATCCAGAAAGATTCACGCTGCAAAACTGACAAGTTGTCAGTGGAGGGCTTATATGGACTGTCGACATCACATCCAGTGGAACACGTCACTATGTAGTAGCTCGACACCCTCTACCGATATGCAGAGGTACTGCTGTAGAAAGTTTTCTGGATCAAGTCTGGCGCCAGGGGATAACTCAAAGGTAAGTAATCTGCAGCTACATGTCTCTATCAGATGTCTAGGACTTTTAGTACACTAGATGAAGCTAACATCCCATGGTACACTGCAACAGGCAATCATGAAACACAAGAGAGGCTGGAAAGCAAGTTAATATGTCTTTGCAACTATGTCTGATCTGTAAACTTGAATTCATGACTAGGTTATTACAGTGTATCCTAGATGCCTACTTTCAACATATTTAAGAAGGCTTCAAATAATTAAATTAGGAGCTTTGGGGCACACAACCTGTAAATATTCAGATAATTTCATGTGGTTGGGGATGTGGAAGATGGCTGGAGGATATCACTTAAGAGAAATGGTGAAATCATCCAGGTTGGACTAAGCCTACTGGCCACTCGAATCAATGACCTCCAAAGAAGTCCTATGAAGCACTACATTAGAAAATCTTGGGCAACTTCACTCACCCAAAATTGCTCCACTACCCGAGTCTCCTTCCCATCAGCTCCTTAAAGAACAAGTTGTGGGGGCGTGGCCAAGATGGTGTCCGCATGAGACGCTTTCACTCCTACTCCCACCAGCCGTAGAAAGCCTCATGGAGGGCAGGGGAACCAGAACGGCAGACATCAGGGTGCAACACTCCTCCACCCATCCCCACAACACAAGATAAGTCCCAGGGCACTGGGGTACTCCCATACTGAACAGCTGGACTGTGCAGGTGCGGTCACGCATCTTTCAAGTTGACAACTGCCAAGACGACTGCAGGGCACTAGATCCTGGAAGGCCCACTGGAGCACAGCCGGGGCTCTCCCTGGCCATCTGGAGCAACAGCTAGACGACTAAGGCAGCAAGGTGGGGTATGGCACCCCCACCAGAGCAGTGTTTGAGCCTGTTACTGATTGGGCCGATTCCAGCCAGAGCCTTGACAAACAGCCTGCACGGACAACTGCAGCACACCAGCAAGCGTGCAGAGGCTATGCTTCAATACAGATGCAGACAACAACATCCAAGGGAATACAGGCTGCGTGCACCCCACATCTGCCACATTGATAGGCAAGGGGCAGCGGGGGTAAAAGCAACATTCCATCCCCCCTTTTTCCCCTCCCGGTCTTCAATCACGGTGCACATTTCTGCCATCCATACAGGTCACATTTGATGAGGACTCGCAGGTGAGGATCAGATTAACACATTCAATTGCGGAGACTCTGACCCCAACCACGGCAGCCACAACTAGGTGCAAAGACCGCGTAGCGGCTCTCAACCAGATGGTCTCCTGGCACAGAAGATGCAGTCTACACCACCCCACCAGTAGAACAGCCTAGGAAACTGGAAATGGCCGCATCCAGGACAAAGGAGGACTGCAGTCTAAAGCATATGCTCACTTGCTCGACAGCCACAAGTCCCGAGGACCAGTCCTCTCAAAGATGCCACCCCACAACCCCCACGAAGCAGAGGAGACTATGCACCCCTGGACTAGAGCATTTATGATTCGCTTTTTGATTCTCTGAAGATCTCCAAGAGGTGAAACGTGAGCTATCGCAGGATCTGCGTGAGATGAAGGAAGACCTGGAGGCAGTTGGGGACAGGGCCTCTATCCTGGAAGACAACGAAACTGAAGGATGATGGCTTGGAACACCTACAAGTCTTGCCTCCAAGAACAGAAGACTGTCCTACAGGGCCACGCATAGGATCTGGAGAATCGCTTGCGCAGAAATATGCACATGAGGAGGAGGGGCACAGGGAGGTGCAGAAGGGTTAGACATAGCAGACTTCGTGGCGGCCCTCTTCCACCGCATCATGGGCCCTGGCCAATCAGGTTCCCAGGGCGTGTTCTTTCCCCAAACCTAACCCAATTGGCATCTCTGGCCGCAGGTCAATGAGAGAGGGAGAGAGGGAGAGAGAACACACACACACACACACACACACACACACACACACACACACACACACACACACACTAAGGTGAAATCCGACCAAAAGACACCCCTGCATCCAGCCGCCCTTCGCCCTGGAGAAAGGAACCCGAGGTGCACCTACGTCCCCAAGCCCTCCAACTTACCTGTCCAGCTGTTGGTTCCTCCCGAAAGTCTTCCTGGACCGAGCCTACAGCTAAAAACCAAAACAGAAAATCCCCATTGAAAACAGGGCACCCGACGCCAAAACAGCACCCTGCACCCAGCCACCGTGGGTGCACTTTGTGTGCTAAACCGGATCCCCCTTTGCCCTGAGCCTAACACCAGGAGCTTGGCTCCCACAACCTTGTGGCCTGCTCACCAGCAGCCACCAACCGGAGGCCCCCTATCCCTCATTGGATAACATTGGGCCTCAGCACTCTGCACCCGGCCGCCCTAGTGCCGCTGAGGGTGTAACGAGAGTGCATCCTTGACCCTGGGGGAACCCTTGTTCTAACCCCAGAAGCTCAACTCCAAAGACCGATTACTTACCTGGTAACCGTTAACTTCATTTCTCTCCATAGGAACCTATTGACTGTTTTTCTCTGAAAAATATTCTAAGTGTGGAGTCGATTTGTATGGAAACCTGAAAAATAATTGTGCAAAACTAATTTTACTTACCTTTTCTCTAGGAAATGTCCCAGTGTGATATCTAGGCATATCACACTGAGTAGAAAAAGTAATCTCAAAAGTACCGTAAAAGTAACTTGCCTGTAATTTTCAATACAAAGTCGATACAAAGTATATGTACAGCATTTCACAGTATTGCATTACCAGTAATTCAAACTGTAACCATTTCAAAGTACATTTACAATTGCATTTCAAACTGTATATTTACTGCAAAGTATTTATCAACTTACCTGTGCCATGCTTGCTTGGTTCTAGAAAATAAAATAACTAAAAGAATATTTTTATACAAAAACAATTGGTCTGAAGTCCAGTCTTGGAGTGTGTGAATTCATTTGCTGACTGAGTGTGTACAACAAATGCTTAACACGGTCCTCGGATACTGCCTTACTGCTCGCCCACACTAGCACAAATAGACTTAGGTGCCATCTAACTTTACCTCTGCCTACCCTTGGGGATCCACTGGACTGTGCACACTATACCTCACTTTGGTATAGTATATACAGAGCCAGCTTCCTACAATACCTTACTCTATTTGTGGTAGTGTGGGCGAGCAGTAAGGCTTTATAAGAGGGTAGTGTTAAGCATTTATTGTACACACAGGCAAGAAATGGTGTCACACACTCAGACTGAACTCAGACCAATTTGTTTGTATAAAAATATTTAGTTATTTTATTTCTAGAACCAAGCCACGCCTGGTGCAGTGAAGTGAAATAATACTTTGCAGGTATATTGCAGTTGAAATACAATTGAAATGCAGTTGGATGCAATTGGTTTGTTGACAGGTAAGTCAACAGTAAAAATTAATTTAGTTACTTTTGGGATTACTTTGTACATTACTTTGCAGATTACTTTGTTACTTTTTCTACTCATTGTGATATGCCTAGATATCACACTGGGACATTTCCTAGAGAAAATGTAAGTAATTCAGTTTTTGTACAGTTGCAGTTTTTCAAGGTTTCATACACACCAACTCCACACAGAAGAATTTTCAAAGAAAAGCAATCAATGCAATCCTATGGGAGAAAATGACCTTATTGGTTTACAGGTAAGTACTTGGTTGTGGGAGCTGGGTTTCTGGGGTTAGAATCAGGGTTCCAACAGGGTCAAGTATGCACTCTCAAAGCACCCTCAGTGGCACTAGGGCGGCCGGGTGCAGAGTGCTGAGGCCCAATGTTATCCAATGGGGGGTAGGAGGCCTCCCGTTGGTGTCTGCTCACAAGCAAGCCACAAGGTTTTGGGAGCAAAGTTCCTGGTGTTAGGTTCAGGGCAAAGGGGGATCCGGTTTAGCACAAGGTGCACCCACAGCGGTGCAGGGTGCTGTTTTGGTGTCGGATTTTCAATGGGAGTTGCCGGTTTTGGATTTTGGCTGCAGGCTCGGTCCAGGAAGACTTCCGGGAGGAACCAACAGCTGGGCAGGGAAGTTGAAGGGCTCGGGGACGTAGGTGCACCTCGGGTTCTCTTCTCTAGGGCGCAGGGCGGCTGGATGCAGGGGTGTCTTTAGACGTCGGATTTCACCTTAACTGGCCACACACGGTTGGGGGGGGGGGAGGTCCCCGTGCAAAGGCTGCAGGCGACGTCTGGGAGTCCTGGAGGGGTCAACCCACAGTGACTCAGACTCTGGAGCACTGGGGGACCTCGCTGGGACCGGTAGGCCACCCGGATTCGGCCCTAGGCGTCAGGTGCAGTGGTGGTTCCAGGCATCTGTTTTCTTTGTCCTCAGCAGGCTCGGAGTTTCTTGGGAGTTTCTTTTGAACAGAGCTGCTGTTCAGAGGAGATCCGGTCTCTGTTTAAGGCAGTCAGTCCTCCCAGGGGTTCTGGAGGTCGCTGGCTGCAGGACAAGGAGGCTTTTGGCGCAGGATCTCTGGAAACTGCAGACGGGCCGGTAGGGCTGGGGCCAAGTCAGTTCTTCTCTGCAGTCTCCTCTGCTGGGTGTCGTCTTTCATCCTTCTGCGTAGGTTGCAGGAATCTCTTCTTGGTTCAGGGCTGCCCCCTAAATACTGTATTTAGGGGGTGTTTTAGGGGTCTCGAGGGATCAGTAGCCCATCAGTAGTCAATGGTCTACTGACTTTAGTGTGACTACACCCTAGGTGTGCTCACCCCACATGGGGGAATGGGCACAATCCCTAATCCTGATTGGAGAGTGCCTGCCATCTGCAAGATGGAGGGCACTGAAGAGTGGGCTTCCCCTTGACTCCCCTACCTGAGTGGTGGGGTTGGCAGAGGTGGGCACACCTTCTGGGCTGTTCTAATTTTTCCCGCCTGTCTTTCTGTCGAAAAGGAGGGGAGACAGGAAGGGAGCCTGCTCCTGATGGCAGGAGAGGCTGGCGGTCGCGTAACAAAGGCAGCAAGGCATTTGAAGCTCCACTGCCACAGATGGCTCTTCCTGACCTTGGGGAGGTGTGAACTCCTCCGCCCAGGAAAGGCTTGGTTTCTGGGCTCAGGGAGCGAAGGCTCCCACCCCAAGGGTCCAGAAACAGGTCTCATGGTGGCAGGCTGGTGTTTACCAGTCAGGGAACCCACCAGAGGCTGGTCGTTTTTCAGGGGGCATCTCTAAGATGCCCTCTGAGTGCATGGTATAATGAATGAATCCCACACTGGCAGTATGGGTTTATTATGCTGAGAAGTTTGCTACAAAACTTCCCAGAATTCAGTAAAGCCATGGTGCTGTGGAGTTCGTAATGACAAACTCCCAGACCATATACTCTTTATGGCTTTACTGCACTTACAATGTCTAAGAATGGACTTAGACACTGTATGGGGTACAGTGCCCATGGAACTGTATCCTCACCAGTGGTATAGTGCACCCAGCTAGAGGGGTGTCTTACCTATACCATTGGCAGTGGGTTGCATGCATGGCACACCAGTATGTGTGCCATGTCGACTATTCACTTTTCTCTGCACCAAAACACGCAGCCTGCAATGGCAGTGTGTGTTAAGGTACAGGACCTTTAAGGGTGGCACAATATGTGCTGCAGCCCTTGAAATCCTTCCCTGGTCAGTGCCCTTGGTACCCATGGTACATTTTACAAGGGATTGACATGTGGCCAGAGGTGCCAATTGGGGGTACAAGGTACAGTTTTGGGAAAGAACAGGCCCTGGGAAACTGATTAGCAGGGACCCAGGGCACATCAAGTCAAAGTGCATCAGAAATCTGGCAAAAAGTGTGGGGGGGGTTGCTGCAACAGAAACCCAGCTTCCTACACAACTCTTATAGTTTTACTACTTTATACTACAGTAGGCCAGAGACTCACCCTATCTTATTCCAGGACAAACTGACTCTACCAAGAACTCTCCAAACTGACACTACATAGACAGAGTTCAAACCTGTCGTGGAGCACCTAAAAAATAAATGCATCTCATACAGCTGGGGGCCACCCATTCCACATCATCTACAGCTGGAATGACAAGCTGCATCAAATCAAAACAGCTGCAGAAGCACAATGACTTCAACTTACCAGAGAGTACCCCTAGAGAGTTGCCACAGAGACCAAACAAGATTACAGAAAGGTGTCTGTACCAATGGCAACAGGTCATGAAAACCCCAAAAGGCCTGCGTCCTGACCCAGATAGCATCACCCAGGAGAGGCAAGCAGTCCTAGACTGATTTTCTGGAGAGACAGGCCGCCAAGAAACAGACTGGACATGGGACTCATACTGGTACTGTATATTGTGGGTCACATCTCTGGCCCCTTTCACCTATTCTAAAGCATGAAAGATTGGGGGGACTTTTCTGAATGTATAATGAAGACTGACCCCGCCCTCAATCCAGGCTAAGCCCAATGGACTCGCTCAGTGGTCTCCAGTGTTGGCTGCACTCTTACATGTTCTTGTTTGGGGTTGGGTGGGGGAAAGTAATCATTACCGCAACAAGAATGTCACAGACCCTAAAAATTGCAATGTGTGTATGTGTATCCACCTACTTTGTCCAGGGGGGTGTCCCAGGTACCACTAGGCAGGGTACAAGTGACATTGGTCACTAATCTTCAGTTGTATCATTAACGTTAAAATAATTAGCCTCAATGTGAGAGACCTTAATAACTCTGTTAAGAGGGCGAAGTACTATCTTTCTTAAAACAGAATGAAGGAGACATCTGCCTCCTTCAGGAGACTGGCACAGACTGAAATCTCGCCATTACCCACAGCAATACCTCTTCTCCAGCCCGACAAAATAGGCCGGAGTGCCATTCTTTTTTCCTGGTCCTGGAAAGAAACTCCACTGCGGCTCCTACAGTCCTATTTCCCTGATAAATGAGACTCTAAACTCTTCACCAGTATTCTGGCCACCCTACTGAATTAAGCCCATGCAGGTGGGCCCTGATCAGGCTGGGTTTATCTCAGATGGACAATACTGGGACAACCCAAAGAAATCTACATTTGACTGATGTGGCAAAGTGATCGCAACGGGAGGTAATCCTTCTGGCCATAGATGCTGAGAGCGTTCAACAGGGTACAATGGCCATACTTTGTTGCCACTTTGAGACTCTGGCTACGAGGATAGATTCTGTTGCTAGATTCTAAACTGTTACAGCTCACCTTGGGCCACGGTGTGGATTAATGGGATAACCTCGAACCCTTCTCACATACAAGGAGCTGTATGGCAGAGATGCCCACTGTCTTCCCTGTTTGCTCTGTACATGGAAAAGATGGCGCAAATTGTCAGATTTGCTGATCACTGGGATGCGCTTGGGTGGACACAATCTGCCTGTATGCAGATGATGTGCTGGTGGCGCTAGACTACCCTCTTCATTTTCTGCCTGCTTTCCATGAACTCTGGCTATTCGGGCTGTCTCTCGCTTTAGCATTAATTTACAAAATTCCCAGGCCCTCAACCTCACTCCCACCCCATCAAGCACAACTAGCTGCCCAACACCTGCTAACCTCTGCCAACTCCACTATGTCCTATCTAGGGATACAGATTGCCCAAAACTGCTTTAGATACAGGGTCAACCAACTAATGCGCCAGGTCAAGAGAGACCTCGCCCAGTGGAAACACTACAGTCTTTCATGGCTCACTCAGATAGCAGCCCTGAAAAGGACTTCTTCCTAGGGCACTCTTTCTTCCAGGGCCTCCCATGGGCTCTTCCTCCTGGCACATTAAAATCTCCCCAGGCTGAACTCAACTGTTATGTCTGGGATGGGAAGTGGCCTTGCATACATCATAACCTGATCTACAGGCTGGCGTCAGGTGACCTATGGGTTCCCAAACCTCACCCAATATCAGGTGACGCTGCTCCACTACACGGAGTTACACTGAATCAGAGAAACATCGGTGCTTCATGGATTGAGTGATAGCCGGTATACACACATGGAAAGTCCCCTGGCTCCGGAGAAAACAGGGCCTGGAGCCATTACTCCTCTCCCGTCATGTGGGTCACAATAGTGGCTTGGGAGAGGGTAGCTCTACGAAGGGGTTTGACATCTTTCCCATCACAAATGACTTCTGTCCTGTGCAACCGAGAGTTCACATGGTCTTCACCAGACTGCTCTATCCCTAAGGCAACAGGCTGGCTGTAAACACATTGGTCAACTCTTTGATATGGATGGGATAATCCCATCTGAAACTGAAGGCAGACCATGGGCTCCCAGAAACAGAACACCTCCACTACCTTCAGATTAGACACTGTCACACAACCCTCCATTAGACCATGTGCAGAGACAGATCAGACCCTTCGAGAAATGGCACTTTTTGAAACAAGGGGACAAGCGCATCACAGAACTGTGTTCTCCTGGCACAACCACCCCCCAAAAAGAGAAACCCACAGGACAGAACGATGGAAGTTAGAGAGGTCCCTTTTGCACAAGGAATGGGAGGAAGTCTACTACCGAGCACAACAGAGCGTGCACACAGCTATCGTAGAAACAGCTACTAAGATAGCCACATACTGGTTCCTCACCCTGGCCAGACTACACAAGTGGAATCCGACTCGCAGTGAGCAATGCTGGCAAAGGTGTGGGGCCACTAGTACACCGCTACACTAACTATGGACCTGCCCAAAACTGGTCCGATATTGGGGAGAGGTCCTGGATAACACTCATATGGAAACACAACTTCCTCGTTTTCAGGCATATGCATTACTTGGGCTACCCAATCCCTTAGCCTACCCATTGAGATCTAGGACGGGCCATCAAATCGTCCTAGCACTGGAGGTTGTGCACCAGACAGTATTCCCCCACTGAAGTACTAATAGGGTCCCCACACAAACTGCTTGGCTACATTGAATATGACATTAGGTAAGGAGAAATTAACTCTACACAACTCAGAATCCAGAGTCTTACCAGGAACTGTGGGTCGCATATATTGCCCTCCTTTCTTCCAAGGAAACAAAATGACTTGCCCCAGATACCTCAGGGTTTGATACCCCACTGAAGAGGCATTTACCCAAGCTAGGACCACCTCAGGTTCAGGGGAAGACGCAAGAAAGATAGCCCACTAGGAATCTATAACTTCAAAGACGGGGTGAGGGAAGAGCTAATAGCTAAATAATGATGTGAGTACTGTGGTGGGGAGGGAGGAAGACAATAGGTGGGGGTTACCTGTGGTTTGCTCCCTCATTGTTTGGCAGAAACATGAAACAGCCAGGTCGATCCCATTCTGGGGAAGACAGCCAGTGCACTTAGTGCTCATGCTTATATGCCTTGCACATGTTAATACAGAAATCAATAATAAACAGATTAGACCTACAAAGAGCAAGTTGCTTACTTTCGGTAATTCTTTCTGGTGGTTACTCCAAGTGCAGAATCCTCACCTTGTTAATATCCCCAGGCGCTAGACTGGATCTGAAGATTTCTCAGCAATTCCCTCATGCACTAGTAGGTTGTGTTGTGCAGCTCCACGTCAGATCTGCCCTGCCAGTGACGTGAGGCTGCCTATAACCACCGCCCCCTATACACATGATGCAGAGTCCTTATTAATCAGATTTGACAGTGCAGATCTCTAAATGGAAGCTTAAGATAGAGTAAAGCTTACTCCACAGAACCGGGAGGGCCCAGTGAGGAATGTGCAGTTAAGAGTATCCACAGTTAAGAGTATCCACCAGAAAACCACAAAATAAGAGCCGAAATGGAGTTGTGACCTTTTTCTACTCCAGAGCCACAATTGGGAGATTGAGAGGTGATAAGTCATTATGAGCAGCGATTATCCCTCTCCCCTCCAGTCGCTCACCCGACAGTACACAATGGTGCAGTCAGACACTCGCCCCCACCTTATGAATCAATATTAGTCCCAGCAAATAACCACTACAAAGGAAAAACAAGGACAAACTCGTTGGTATACATTTCTCCTAGATAAAATCAGACAGGCAGTGAGTGGTTACTGAGTTCTGACTCTGAACTGCAGTGCGTACTGTCTACACATCCCCCTGCCCCCTCCCATACGAGTCCTCAGCAGCTGACATCTCACCAAGCGGCTTGATCTTGGTAAATACTGTCAAGGTATCGCAAGCACTCCATGAATAGAACCCAGGAGCTGGAGCTCTTTTGGATGGCGGTAGACATGCCTTTGGCCTTCACGCATAAGCAATCCGATACCCCTCTCTGCATGTCGCTCGTACTGGTCAGCACAGCAACACACTTAAGACTTGGTAGCACACTGTCAACCATCCGCGTTTATCGACTGCTCCATGCACCATCATTACAAGGAAGTTTTCATTTAACTCTCATCAACCTAATCAAAGCGCACAGCAGAGCTCTTGGAAGACGCGTGTTAAAACCTACCCGCTGTATCCACGCACTACTTTGGAAGGAAGCTTTTCTGACCTCTCAAGCGGCTAATCTAAAACCAGTGCCGTCTAGATTTAATGCATATGAAGGGAACTCTGTATAAAAGAGCAATGTGATCTGTGTGAACAGTCCATAGTCAACAGCATTCAACATAAACTTACTGAAACACTAACAGATGCCTTGTGTACATTGGAAGTACTGTGAGACACAATGTCCATAATAAATGTGTACTGGAACTGTCCAAAGTAGAATGTGAACATAAGAAATACTAGGGGAACATCGGAAGACAATGTGCCAGCTGGTCCCTGGGCCAGCTCCCCACTGCGCTGCCAGCTTGAGCACCAGTGACAGAACCACCTATGCAGCTCATCCACAACACTATCCACAGTGTTACATTGTATCTTTTGCCTCTACTTCAGCATCTCGTTTCTCTCCACTCCCCTGCATTTTTCTCCCCCCTTAAACTGAGTTTTTCCCCCTCATTAATCCAGTTAGAACTCCACAGTACCCTAATGGATTTACTGAAATCTGGGAAGTTTGGTATCAAACTTCTCAGCACATTAAACCCACACTGATGCCAGTGTGGGATTTAATGAAAAATGCACACAGGGGGCATCTTTGAGATGCTCCCTGAAAAGCGACCTAACACTAGTGTCCAGACTGAGTGGCTGCTCATCAGCTGCCACCACCAGACATGTTTCTGGACCCCTGGGTGGAGAGCCTGCTGCTCTCTTGGGTCTGAAACAATGCACATCCTGGGACGAGGTGCCAAGCCTCCTCCCCCAGGATGGACAGGGTCCACGAAGGGGAACCTTCAAAGGCTAGCTGCCTTTGTGAGCTTCCCCAGGCCCTTTGCTGCTTCCAGCAACTGGCCCCCACCAGTTCTGACCCCCACTTTGGGCGGGAGAATCGGTGGGAAAACCAAGTGAGGAAGGGAGGTGTGACCACCTTTGCCAACCCCACCCCTCAGGTGGGGGAGGCGAGGTGAAGCACAACTCAGTCCCCACCATCTTGCAGATGGGGGACCCAGCCAACCTAAGTGAGGCATATGTCCCCCTCAAACTGGAGGGTAGCATAATAGGGGGTGTACCCACCCCAAGGAAGGGACCCCTTGGTCCCAACCTTTACCTACCTGTAACACCCCTAAATCTAGTATTTAGGAGCCACCCCAAACCTTGCCTCCTCAGACAAGAAACGACCAAGAAGAAAAGAAGAAGGACCGAACAGCCGTGCTGAAGCCAAGAGGAGAACGCCCACTGACTTGAATCCAGCCCTACCGGCCTGTCCCCACCTCAAACTGCAGAAGCGAAACTCCGGTGTGTCCTGCAGCCAGTGTCACGTGGCCAATAGGGACATTGTCTACATCGCTAAGTTAGCATGAGCCCGACAGCCATGATGCAGCTTTTGCGCACGTTACTACATGGCTTTCTTTTTGCAAGACTGTTTATGCCTTTCACATGAGAACCATCTGCTTTGTTTGTTCTCTGCCCGTTCCTGGAGTTTAGTCTAAACACTGAGCAAGGTCGATAAACAATGCCCCTTGTTATTCTGTTCTGGTCAGTCCCTAGCACCTAGACAAAACATGCTAATGCAGCTGCTGCTGGAAACTCGTACTTTGATTTTATGGGGAGGCATGTTTAGGTACAACACACTTGGAAAGGAAGCATTCCAGGGAGAAGAGCAATGCTGTTCCTATGATGTACATATACCTTCTAGGCACTAAGGTATGGGGTCTGCTGACAAAGCCCAGAGATGATCTATTATATAATAATACTTCTTACCAAGGGGAGGGTGGTTAGGCTTTATAGTCCTTTCTCCACTGTCTTTATATGACATCTCCCTTTATGATATAGGGCCTAGCTGCAATGCTAACTGTATCCGTTTTATGCATTATTTTGCTGGTTGTGGCTCGTATACTGAATTTTAGAGCACGATCGTTAAAATAAATATTTTAAACTAGATTCGTGTCAGTCAGTTATTATTGTGGACAGGTACGAGTGTGTGAGCGAAAAGGTGTCTTGTTACCACGATTCCTGAGAGATCCGGGAGTGTTGTGTTCTGGGGTGTCTAATCATTTGCTTCTTCATGAGTGGGTAGGAGAGCAAGTGAGACACTATAGCTAGTCAGTCCTGGGCTCGTGGGCACTAAGGTGGTGGGAAGGCTTAGGCCCTATACACTGAGGTCCCATATTCCTGCGCATAGTTCTGTGTATGTGCAGAATCCCTGCAACACCAGCAACCTCAAGAACCCAGAGGACCTGCCCTGCCTTCCAAAGAAAAGACGGTCTCCCGTGAACACCGGATTTGTTCACCCACAGGCTCCGGCCAAATCCGCAAGTCTGCACCAGTCGCCCACAGTCCGAGTTAGAGTGGCCCAACACCACGAGGAGGTCTCCCCGGCGATCCTGACCTGAGATCTGGTGATCTCAGACCTGCCTCGAATCTCCCAGTGAAGCCTGCAGCCTCTTTCTGGTGACTCCCCTCGACCGCGACCGGAGCTGGTAAGAGAAACCAGACGCCTAAAGACACCCCTGCACCCGAAGCCCCACGGCCTTGGGTGGCCCAACCGACGGTGTCCCAGCATTCCAGGCATCCCAACTTACCTCTCCAACCAGTGGTCACCTCCAGAAGATCTTCTTCCCAGAGCCTGCAGTCTTTGTTGAAACCGGAGAATCCCCATTGAAAACAGGGCACCAGACGCCAAAACAGCACCTGCACACAGCCGCCGTGGGTGTACTTTGGGTGCTAAATCGGATCCCCCCCCCCCTTTGCCCTGAGCCTAACACCAGGAGCTTTGCTCCCACAACCTAGTGTCCTGCTCGTAAGCAGTCACCAACCGGGGGCCCCTTACCCCCCCATTGGATAACATTGGGCCTCAGCACTCTACACACCGGCCACCCAAATGCCGCTGAGGGTGTAACGAGTGTACATCCTTGACCCTGGGGGAACCCTTGTTCTAACCCCAGAACCTCAACCCCCAAAGACAGAGTACTTACTGGGTAACCAATAAATTAATTTCTCTCCATAGGAATCCATTGACTGTTTTTCCTCTGAAAAATGTTCTAAGTGTGGAGTTGATTTGTATGGAAACCTGAAAAATACCAAATGTGCAAAACTGATTTTAATTACATTTTCTCTAGGAAATGTCCCAGTGTGATATCTAGGCATATCACACTGAGTAGAAAAAGTAATCTAAAAAGTAACTGAAAAGTAATCTGTACAGTAATTTCAATACCTTGACTTACCTATATTTCAAACAACTGCATTTGAACTAGCATTCACTTGTAAACACTGCATAATATTTTGCAAAGCATTTATTTCACCTACCTGTGCCAGGCTTGGCTTGGTTCTAGAAATAAAAACTTAATATTTTTATACAAACAAAATTGGTCTGAGTTCAGTCTTTGAGTGTGTGACATCCTTTGCTGATTGAGTGTGTACAACAAATGCTTAACACTACCCTCTGATAAAGCCTTACTGCTCGCCCACACTACCATAAATAGAGTGTAAGGTGCTACCTACTTTTACCTCTGCCTACCTTTGGGGTTCCACTGGACTGTGCACACTATACCTCATTTTGGTATAGTATATACAGAGCCAGCTTCCTACATCCTCTACCAAGAAAAAGCTTGGACACTGCATGATCTCAGTGGAGGCGAAAAAGTAGAGCTAGGGTCCTCCCCAAGGTTGGTAGATGCCCAGCACCACCACGATTCACTGGGCACCGCTAGCAGAGTTTGACCATCCTGGTATTTATAGATACTGCAAGGTGTTGCACTATCAGGGAAATGCCCTGATGATTCAGCCAGCTACAGTGGTGTAGAGCCTCCTGGCACAGGACCCACGACCTGCCCTGCCTGTTGCAGAACTAAATGGCAGGGGTGTTGTCTGAGGATCTGCACCCATTCCCCTTCCTAGGCGGAAGGAAGGCTGCCAGAAATTCCAGCAGCCTGATGTAGAGACAAGAGTTCCTGGACTGCCACCTCTCCCAGAGGACATCCACCCACTCCCCCCAACCCAGCAACAATTCACCTGTCACAACTGTTAGCTCTGGATGGTATAGTAAGGTATAGAAGGTATAGTAAATCAAGACTTTCTATTTAACCGTGAACAAGCATTTGTAAATTCAACTTATTTGACACTGAACTTTTTTCAAGGAAAACCTGGGCAAGTTGCAATGTGGTTACTTAAGGAGTTACTATAGGCGACCAACTCTTGCAGGGAGCTAGTCTGGGGGACCAGCAAGATCCACAGAAACTTAACCTAGACAAGAAAAGCAGTCTACAGTTCAGGTCTAGTGTTAGCGGTTCCTTGCCATTAGTCCCTATGGAGCTCTCGTGATGCAAGGTATGCAGGATGCTAAAGATGCTATGCGGTCGACAGGGGTTTTCCTGGGGCTACTATTAGAGTAAAGGGCTTGGTAAGGTGATCCTGGCCATAAGGGTCAACGTCCCTCAAAGTTCTCTCAAGCTTGGCAGAAGTCCAGTCACCCAGTACAGTGGTTTCAGCGGTTGCCTTCTTTTGCTGGTAACTTGCCTTTGGATCCAGGTGACTCCAGGGCAACTTTTGAGGGTACTGGTCCCTAGGGACAGCACAGCAGCGTCCGAGATCTGGGCTACCAACTCGCCCCAGCAGGCTTCTTCACCTTTTGTGGTCCTGGGCTGAGAACAGGAGGTCAGCCAACTGACCCTTGAAGTCTCTGGCTTTGGGCTGAGGAGATGACTTCCCCCCACAAGGACACTGCAGGCACCATTTGCCAGCCACCAGGTGCAGCCCCTTCACCAGGTACTTGGAGCAGCACGGCAGTCCTTCACTAATCTTCTACAGTCCAATGAGATCTGAGTTCTGGGTGCCCCTTTTATGCCCAGAAAGTGCCCTTTGTAGACTTTGGGGTCACGAGTGTAGGAAACTGGCTCTATATATACTACACCAAAATGAGGTATAGTGTGTGTATAGAGTCCAGGTGACTCCAGAGTTAGGCAGAGGTTACAGTTAGATAGAACCTTTCTCTGTATTTGTGGTAGAGTGGTCGAGCAGTACGGCAGTATCAGAGGACAGTGTTAAGCATTTGATGTACACTCAGTCAGCAAATGAATTCACACACTCAAGAACTGAACTCTAGGCCAATTGTTTTTGTATAAAAAATATACTGTTTTATTTTTAGAACCAAGCAAGCCTGGCACAGGTAAGCATTAAATACTTTACAGCAATAAGTTGCTGAATATAGAACAGTTTGAAAATGCAATAGGAATTGTACTTTGTTTGATTTATAGGGGATGCAGTAGGTTGCAATACTTAGCAAATACAGTATCTTGAAATGAATAGGCTTTTCCAGTAAATTACAGGTAAGTTACTTTTTACATTACTTTTCTAACTCAGTGCTGGATACCTAGATTCAGCACTGGTATATTTCCTGCAAACAGGTAAGTAAATACGTTTTGGTTATTCGTGCGATTTTTAAAGAATATTTTTAGATTTCAAAACTCCACACTTAGAAACTTTTTGGAAGAATATTGTCAATGTTATCCTATAGAGGAAAAACAGGTTATCGGTTCACAGGTAAGTTATAGACTGTGGGAGTTAAGGTTCTGGGGTTAGACTCAGGGGTCCCCCAGGGTCAGTGATGCACTCTTGTTACACCCTCAGCGGCACTAGGGCGGCCGGGTGCAGAGTGTTGAGGCCCAATGTTATCCAATGGGGGATAGGGTGCCTCCGGTTGGTGGCTGCTGGCAAGCAGGCCACTGGGTTGTGGGAGCAAAGCTCCTAGGGTTTAGGTGAGGGCAAATGGGGAAACAAAGTAGCACAAAAGGTGCACCCTCAGCGGCACTGAGGCGGCCGGGTGCAGAGTGCTGTTTCGACATCGGGCTCCCTGTTTTCAATGGAGAACCTCCGGTTTGAAGAAGCACTGCAGGCAGGGAGACTAAGGACTTCTGGGTGCGACCACCACTTTGAGAGGTAAGTTGGGAAGGTAGGGGTTGGTCAGGCACTGTCGGTTTGGGCACCCAAGGCCGTGGGGCGACGGGTGCAGGGGTGCCTTTTGGGGTCAGATCTTACCAGCTCCGGGTCACGATTAGGGGGTCCTTCTGGTTTTGGACTGCAGGCGTCGGCTGGAGGCTTAAGGCAGGTCAGGGGTCGCCGGATCTCGCTTCAGGATCGCCGGGGTGACCTCCTCGTGGTGTTTGCCCACTCGAGCTCGGGCCGTGGACGGCGGGTGCAGAGTGGGGCGGATTCACGGTCTCCGGCTGCTGCCAGAGGTTGCAGTTGAACAAATCCGGTGTTCCCGGGAGAAGCAGTCTTTGGAAGGGAAGGCAGGCAGGACCTCCGGGGTTTTTGAGGTTGCTGGCTGCAGGACACACCGGGATTTCACAGGAGCAGGTTCGAGGTGAGACAGGCCGGTAGGGCTGGGGCCAAGTCAGTGGGCGTCTTCCTCTAGTTAGCTGGCTGCACTGCTGTTCGGTCCTTTTCTTCTTGTTGTCAGGCTGGATCTGAGGAAGCAGGGTTCAGGGTGCCCCCTAAATACTAGATTTAGGGGCGTTACAGGTAGGTAGAGGGCAGGGACCAATGGGTCCCTTCCCTGGGGTGGGTACACCCCCTATTATGCCACCCTCAAGTGGGAGGTGGGCATGAGCCTGTCCCTGGTTGGTTGGGTCCCCCCATCCTCAAGATGGCGGGGACTCAGAGTTGTGCTTCACCACGCCTCCCCCACCTGAGGGGTGGAGTTGGCAGAGGTGGGCACACCTCTCTCCCTCACTTGTTTTTCCTGCCGGTTCTCCCGCCCAAAGTGGGGGGCAGAACCAGTGGGGACCAGTTGCTGAAAGCAGCAAGTGGTCTGGGGAAGCTCACAAAGGCGGCATGCCTTTGAAGCTTCCCCTTCGTGAACCCTGCCCTTCCTGGAGGAGGAGACTTGGCACCTCATCCCAGGATTGTGTTGTGGGCATGGCACACAGGGATGGGTGCCATGTCGACTTCACTTTGTTCTGCACCAAGACATGCAGCCTGCAAAGGCAGTGTGTGTGTGAAAAGGTACAGGGCCTCCAAGGGTGGTACAGTAAGTGCTGCAGCCCTTAGGGGCCTTCCCTGGTCACAGTGCCCTGGGTACCTGTGGTACCATTTACCAGGGACCTACTTGTGGCCAGGGATGCCAATTGGTTTTAGGCTTCAATGCAGTTTTAGGGAAGGAACACAGGCCCTGGGTACCCGATTAGCAGGAGCCCAGGGCACACTCAGTCAAAGAACATCAGCAATTCAGCAAAAGTGGGGGCATACCATGCAGAAAGAGGGCACTTTCTCACACAATCCCCCTCCCCCTCTCGACCCCCCACAAACGAAAAATAATGAGACTAACCTTTCCCTAGAGTCTCCATTGTCTAAGTGGAAGAACCTGGAAAGTCCATCTGCATTGGCATGGGCAGTCCCAGGTCTGTGTTCCACTTCAAAGTCCATTCCCTGTAGGGAGATGGACCACCTCAACAGTTTAGGATTTTCCCTTTGCATTAGCCATCTGAGAGGTCTGGTCGGTTTGAACTAGGAAGTGAGTCTCAAACAGGTATGGTCTCAGCTTCTTCAGGGACCAAACCACAGCAAAGGCCTCCCTCTCAATGGCACTCCAACGCTGCTCCCTGGGGAAAAGCCTTCTGCTTATAAAAGCAACAGGTTGGTCTTGGCCTTCATTGGTCTGGGATAGGACCGCTTCTATCCCTAGCTCAGAGGCATCAGTCTGCACTATGAACTGCTTGGCATAATCTGGAGCCTTCAGAATTGGTGCTGAGCACATTGCTTCTTTCAGGGTGTCAAAAGCCTTTTGGCAACTAACTGTCCAGTTTACATTCTTGGGCATTTTCTTGGAGGCGAGTTCTGTGAGGGGAGTCACAATGGACCCATATCCCTTCACAAACCTCCTGTAGTACCCAGTCAAGCCAAGGAATGCCCTGACTTGGGTCTGGGTGATTGGAGCTGCCCAGTCCAGGATGGCCTGGATCTTGGGCTGTAAGGGTTGTACCTGGCCTCCACCAACAAGGTGGCCCAAGTACACCACAGTTCCCAACCCTATCTGGCATTTGGATGCCTTGATAGCTAGGCCTGCAGTTTGCAGGGCTTTTAAAACCTTCCCAAGGTGGATCAGGTGATCCTGCCAGGTGAAACTAAAGATAGCAATATCATCAAGATAAGCTGCAGTAAAGGACTCCAACCCAGCAAGGACTTGATTCACCAACCTTTGGAAGGTGGCAGGGGCATTCTTTAAACCAAAGGGCATAACAGTGAACTGATAATGCCCATCAGGTGTGGAGAATGCGGTTTTCTATTTTGCTCCTGGGGCCATGCCAATCTGCCAGTACCCTGCAGTTAAGTCAAAGGGACTTAAGAATTTGGCTGCACCCAATTTGTCTATCAACTCATCTGCTCTTGGGATAGGGTGAGCATCTATCTTGGTGACAGAGTTGAGCCCTCTGTAATCCACTCAAAACCTCATCTCTTTCCACCCTGTGGATGAGGTTTGGGGACTAGAACCACTGGGCTAGCCCAGGGGCTCTCAGAGGGTTCAATAACCCCTAACTCCAGCATCTTGCTGACCTCAGCTCTGATGCTTTCCTTGACTTGGTCTGACTGTCGATAGATCTTGTTTTTGACAGGTGCACTGTCACCAGTGTCCACATCATGGGTACACCAGTTTGTCAGACCAGGGGACAAGGAAAAGAGCTTGGCATACTGCTGCAAGACTTGCTTGCAGTCAGTCTACTGTTGGGCAGAGAGGGTGTCTGAAAAGACAACATCTACTGACCCATCTTTTGGGCTGTATGAGAGGAGGTCAGGGAGAGGTTCCCTCTCTGCTTCCTGTTCCTCATCAGTCACCATCAGCATGGTGATGTCAGCCCTGTCATTGTAGAGCTTTAGGCGGTTCACATGGATAACCCTTTTGGGTGTCCTGCTTGTGCCCAGGTCAACCAAGTAGGTGACCTCACTTTTTCTAGTATAGGGTAAGGGCCACTCCATCTGTCCTGGAGTGCCCTTGGTGCCACTGGCTCCAAAACCCACACCTTTTGCCCAGGTTGAAATTCAACCAGTGCAGCTTTTTGGTCATAACAGTGCTTCTGAAGCTCCTGGCTGGCCTCAAGATTCTTGGATGCCTTTTCCATGTACTCAGCCATTCTGGACCTTAGGCCACGCACATAGTCCACAATATCTTGTTTGGGTTCTTGGAGAGGCTTCTCCCAACCCTCTTTTACCAGACAGAGTGGTCCCCTCACAGGATGGCCAAACAGAAGTTCAAAGGGGGAAAACCCTACTCCCTTCTGTGGCACTTCTCTGTAAGCAAAAAGCAGGCATGGTAAGAGGACATCCCATCTCCTTTTGAGTTTCTCAGGGAGCCCCATAATCATGCCTTTCAATGTCTTGTTGAATCTCTCAACAAGGCCATTGGTTTGTGGGTGATAGGGTGTAGTAAACTTGTACTGCACTCCACACTCTTTCCACATGTGTTTTAGGTAAGCAGACCAAGTTAGAACCTCTGTCTGAAACCACCTCCTTAGGAAACCCTACCCTGGTGAATACACCAATGAGGGCCTTGGCTACTGCAGGAGCTGTTGTAGTCCCAAGTGGAATTGCTTCAGGGTACCTAGTGGCATGATCCACTACCACTAGTATGAATTTGTTCCCCGAGGCTGTGGGAGATTCAAAGGGAACTCCCACCACAGGTAGTGGTATCAGGGGGACCTTTGGGTGGCCACCTGTTTTGCCACTGGCTTGACAGGTAACAGGAGCTGACAAACTCCATCACCTTTTGGTACATCTGGGGCCAGTAAAAGTGGCTAACTAGCCTTTCTCCCAAGTCTTGGTTTGGCCCAGATGTTCAGCTAGGGGGATGTCATGAGCTAAAGTTAGGAGGAACTCCCTGTACCTCTGCGGCACTACCACTCTCCTGGTGGCTCCAGGATTGGGGTCTCTTGCCTCAGTGTACAGTAATCCCTCTTCCCAATAAACTCTGTGGGTACCACTGACATCTCCCTTTGCTTCTGAAACAGCTTGCTGCCTCAGGCTTTCAAGAGTGGGACAGTCCTGCTGCCCCTGCCACAGCTTTTCCCTAAAGGGTCCACCTGGGCCCAAGACTTCAACCTGGTAAGGGTCAAGCTCCATAGGCTCAGTTCCCTCTGGGGTGTCCAAGTCCTCTCCCTGAGAGGGGTCCTGATCCTTTTGCTGAACAGAAGCTGGTTTCCCAGTCTTCTTACCTTTTCTCTTGGAAGGTTGGGCCATACTTTCAGGCTCCGACACTTTTTTCACCCTGCCTTTTGCTCTGTGCTCTTGTTTTTACACCCACCAATTCAGGGATATCCAGCATTGGTGCATGGGTTTTTTGTTCAACCTCAGCCCAGGCTGAGGTTTCCAGGTCATTGCCAAGCAGACATGCAGCTGGTAGCTTTGGAGAGACCACTACCTGTTTTAGGCCAGTAAATCCCCCCCCCTCCCCCCCCCAGTCTAATGTGACCATTGCATGGTTAGTGGTAACGCTCAGCATTGGTGACTGGGTAAGTACGCCCAATCAAGTATTGCTCAGGGGAAACCAGTGTGTCTCTCACCATAGTGACACTGGCACCTGTATCCCTCAGAGCCTCTATCCTAGTTCCATTAATCCAAGGGTATTGTAAATACTTCTTTAAGCTACAGTGGCAAACTCGACTTCCCCCTCTGAAACTATAACTGCTTCAGTGTGCAACCTGATTTGCTCTGGGCACACTGTTGATCCCATCTGGAGACTTGCTACACCAGGAGTAGCTTTAGGACTAGGGGCCTTTTTGCTAGGGCAAGCATTGTCTCCAGTTAAGTGTCCCAACTGCTTACAGTTGTTACACCAGGCCTTTGCAGGAACAAAGTTCTTCCCCCTGTATCTAGGACCAGATTGGGAAGAGTTTTGCGACCCACCCCCCTGTGCAGGTTTTTGGGGCCCTTTAGAAGACTCACTTTTTATCTTGGGGATTCTCACCACCTTTCCCCTGGGGAGGTTTTGTAACCCCTTTCTTTTGGTCACCCCCAGTGGTTGTCTTAGTCACTAGTCTTGACCCAGTGGTCTGCCTTCTTTCCCAATTCTTGGGGAGAAATTAGACCTAGGTCTACCAAATGCTGATGTAACTTTTCATTCGTGCAATTACTTAAAATATGTTCCTTCATAAACAAGTTGTAAATTCCAGTAAAGTCATGCACATTGTGTCCAGTTAACCAACCATCTAGTGTCTTTACTGAGTAGTCTACAAAATCAATCCAGGACTGGTTTTGGGTTTTGTGAGCCCCCCTGAATCTAATTCTGTACTCCTCAGTTGTGAGTCCAAATCAATCAGAGTTCTCTTCATGAGGTCATAAGACCCAGCATCTGGCCCAGGAAGGGTCAGGAGTCGGTCTCTGCAGTTACCAGAGAACAGTTCCCACAGGAGTGCCCCCCCAGAGAGGTCTTCACCTTTCTCATGTCAAGCCCTCTCAAAGGCTGTGAACTATTTAGTGATGTCATCACCCTCCTCAAAATTAGGGACAATCCCTTTGGGGATTTTAGGATCATAAGATTGCTCTTAATCCTTATTTTGATTGCTGCCACCATTGATGGGTGCTAAACCGATCTCCTTTCTTTCTCTAGAGCCAGGAGTCTGGTCTCTAGGTCCAGTCTCTTGCTCAGCCTTGCTAAAAGGCTGTCCTCATTGAGGCTGTCCTCATTGAGGCTGTCCTCATTGAGGCTGTCCTCAATGTCCTCACCAGAACCTGAGCCACCTGTGTGGCCTCTAGGTCCCCAGAGGTTAACTCTTGGAAGTAAGGGTACAGGGCCCCTTTCTTCCCTAGGAAGTGGTGGAGGTGGGTACCCATCTCCATCCTCCTCACTCCTTTCTCCCTCCGACTGGTCATCACCATTTTCAGAAGGGTGGGCCTTTGCATACTCAGCCAACAGCTCCTGGAGCTTTTGTCTGGTTGGATGGGGGCCCATTGGTATGTTTTTAATTTTACATAAGGACCTTACTTCCTTGAAAGACAAGTGAAGGTAAGGGGTGATGTCAAGCTCCTCAACCATGTCCTGTAAGTCATCATGGTTATTTTCACTAATAGCTGGGTTCTTATTTTGAGACATTCTAACAGAAAGTTCTAACCCCTCTACCCTTGACTACAGTGACTTTATTTTCTAAAATTCTAAAGGGACTTAAGCAAGGCCCTAACAAGACTATGTATTTTGGGAAAAAATGGCAATTTGAAAAAATCAGAATTCTAAAGACAATTTAAGAGTTCTGTCGTGTGATCAGGTGGTAACCAAGTAGTCCAACAAATGCAAAGTTGTGTATCCCACCGCTGATCCACCAATGTAGGAAATTGGCTCTATATATATATATATATATATATATATATATATATATATATATATATATATATACACACTACACCAAAATGAGGTATAGTGTGTATAGAGTCCAGGTGACCCCAGAGGTAGGCAGAGGTTACAGTTAGATAGAACCTTACTCTCTATTTGTGGTAGAGTGGTCAGGCAGTACGGCAGTATCAGAGGACAGTGTTAAGCACTTGATGTACACAGTCAGCAAATGAATTCACACAATCAAGAACTGAACTCTAGGCCAATTGTTTTTGTATAAAAAATATACTGTTTTATTTTTAGAACCAAGCAAGCCTGGCACAGGTAAGCATTAAATACTTTACAGCAATAAGTTGCTGAATGTAGAACAGTTTGAAAATGCAATAGGAATTGTACTTTGTTTGATTTACAGGGGATGCAGTAGGTTGCAATACTTAGCTAATACAGTACATTGAAATGAATAGGCTTTTCCAGTAAATTACAGGTAAGTTACGTTTTACGTTACTTTTCTAACTCAGTGCTGGATACCTAGATTCAGCACTGGGACATTTCCTGCAAACAGGTAAGTAAACACCTTTTGGTTATTTGTGCGATTTTTAAAGAATATTTTTAGATTTCAAAACTCCACACTGACAATTTTCTTCCAAAAAGTTTCTATGTTATCCTATGGAGGAAAAACAGGTTATCGGTTCACAGGTAAGTTATCAACTGTGGGAGTTAAGGTTCTGGGGTTAGACTCAGGGGTCCCCCAGGGTCAGTGATGCACTCGTTACCCCCTCAGCTGCACTAGGGCAGCCGGGTGCAGTGTTTTGAGGCCCAATGTTATCCAATGGGGGATAGGGGGCCTCAGGTTGGTGGCTGCTGGCAAGCAGGCCACTGGGTTGTGGGAGCAAAGCTCCTAGGGTTTAGGTCAGGGCAAATGGGGAAACAGTAGCACAAAAGGTGCACCCTCAGCGGCACTGAGGCGGCCTGGTGCAGAGTGCTGTTTCGATGTCGGGCGAACTGTTTTCAATGGAGAACCTCCGGTTGGCAAAAGCACTGCAGGCAGGGAGACGAAGGACTTCTGGGTGCGACCACCACTTTGCGAGGTAAGTTGGGAAGGTAGGGGTTGGTTCGGCACCGTCGGTTGGGGCACACAAGGCCATGGGGCGTCGGGTGCAGGGGTGCCTTTTGGGGTCGGATCTTCTTACCAGCTCCGGGTCGCAGTTAGGAGGGGCCTTCTGGTTTTGGACTGCAGGCGTCGGCTGGAGGCTTGAGGCAGGTCAGGGGTCGCCGGATCTCGGTTCCTGATCGCCGGGGTGACCTCCTCGTGGTGTTTGCCCACTCTAGCTCGGGCCGTGGACGGCGGGTGCAGAGTGGGGCGGATTCGCGGTCTCCGGCTGCTGCCAGAGGTTGCAGTTGAACAAAACCGGTGTTCACGGGAGAAGCAGTTTTTGGAAGTGAAGGCAGGCAAGTCCTCCGGGGTTTTTGAGGTTGCTGGCTGCAGGACACCGGGATTTCGCAGGAGCAGGTTCGAGGGGAGACAGGCCGGTAGGGCTGGGGCCAAGTCAGTGGGAGTCTTCCTCTTCTTAGCTGGCTGCATGGCTGTTCGGTCCTTTTCTTGTTAAGCTGGATCTGAGGAAGCAAGGTACAGGGTGCCCCCTAAATACTAGATTTAGGGGCGTTGCAGGTAGGTAGAGGGCAGGGACCAATGGGTCTCTTCCCTGGGGTGGGTACACCCCCTATTATGCCACCCTCCAGTGGGAGGGGGGCATGAGCCTGTCCCTGGTTGGTTGGGTCCCCCCATCCTCAAGATGGCGGGGACTCGGAGTTGTGCTTCACCTCGCCTCCCCCACCTGAGGGGTGGAGTTGGCAGAGGTGGGCACACCTCTCTCCCTCACTTGTTTTTCCCGCCCAAAGTGGGGGGCAGAACCAGTGGGGACCAGTTGCTGTGGTCTGGGGAAGCTCACAAAGGTGGCATGCCTTTGAAGCTTCCCCTTCGTGAACCCTGCCCATCCTGGGGGAGGAGACTTGGCACCTCGTCCCAGGATGTGCATTGTTTCGGGCCCCCACGAGAGCAGCAGGCTCTCGACCCAGGGGTCCAGAAACATGTCTGTTGATGGCAGCCTAAGCAGCCACTCAGTTGGGACACTAGAGTTGGGTTATTTTTCAGGGGGCATCTCTGAGATGCCCTCTGTGTGCATTTTTCATTAAATCCCACACTCAATCAATCAGGGGTTTGTTAAAGCGCGACTACTCACCCGTAAGGGTCTCAAGGCGCTAGGGGTGTGGGGGGGAGGAGGGGTGCAGGTTCCATTCCATCAAGGAGGGGGTCTGTCAAAGAGCCAGGTTTTGAGGTTTCTTGCGAAGATGGGGAGCGATGTCTGTCTGAGGTGGAGCGGAAGGACGTTCCATGCTTTGGTCGCGAGGAAGGAGGAGCGGCCTCCCGATCTGGTCTTTCTGGTGCGGGGGACCACGGCGTAGGAGAGCTGGGCTGATCGTCGGGTCCTTTGGGGTGCGTGGAATTTGAGTCGGCTGTTCAGGTATGCTGGTCCAGTGCCATGGAGGGCCTTGCGTGGGTGAGCATCTTGAAGGGGATTCTCGCCTCGACGGGGAGCCAGTGGAGTGTGCGCAGGTGCTGGGAGATGTGGCAGTGTTTTGGCAGGTTGAGGACCAGTCTTGCGGCGGCGTTCTGGATGTTCTGTAGCTTGCGGTGAGGTTTTTGTTTATTCCGGCGTAGAGTGCGTTGCCGTAGGAGTCTGCTGGTGACCAGGGCGTGAGTGACGGTCTTTCGGTGTTCGAGGGGGATCCGTTTGAAGGACTTCCGAAGGAGGCGGAGGGTGTGGAAGCAGGAAGACGAGACGGAGTTGATCTGGCGGTCCATTTTGAGCTCGGAGTCCAGGATGATTCCCAGGTTGCGTGCGTGGTCCGTGGGGGTTGGCGGGTTTCCGAGGGCGGGGGGCCACCAGGTGTCGCTCCAGGCGTCTGGGTTTGGGCCCATGATGAGTACTTCTGTTTTGTTGGTGTTTAGTTGTAGGCAGCTGTTTTTCATCCATTTGGCGACGGCTTCCATGCCTTCTCGAAAGTTGCGTCTGGCGGTGTTGGGCTCTTTGGATAGGGAGAGGATGAGTTGGGTGTCGTCTGCGTATGACACGATGTGGAGTCCGTAGGTTCCGACGATGGGGGCGAGTGGAGCCATGTAGACGTTGAAGAGCGTCGGGCTGAGGGAGGAGCCCTGGGGGACTCCGCAGGTGGTAGGTGTGGGGTCCGAGAGGAAAGGGGGGAGTCTGACCCGATGCGTCCTGCCGGAGAGGAAGGAGCGGATCCAGTCCAGGGCCTTGTCCTGGATTCCTGCGTCGTAGAGTCTGCGTATTAGGGTGGGGTGGGAGACTGTCGAACGCCGCTGATAGGTCGAGGAGGATGAGGGCTACTGTTTCTCCTTTGTCCAGTAGGGTGCGGATGTAGTCTGTTGCAGCGAGGAGGGTGGTTTCCGTACAGTGGTTTTTTCTGAAGCCGGATTGGGAGGAGTCGAGGATGTTGTGTTCTTCAATGAATGTGGCGAGTTGGCTGTTGATGGCTTTCTCGATGACTTTTGCTGGGAACGGGAGCAGGGAGATGAGTCTGTAGTTTGAGGTCGGTGGGGTCCGCTGAGGGTTTCTTTAGGAGGGGGTTAACCTCAGCGTGTTTCCAGTCGTCGGGGAACGAGGCGGTCGCCAGGGAGCGGTTGAGGGTGTGGCAGAGCATGGGTGCGATGGTGTCGGCGACTCGGTTGAAGATGTGGTGGGACAGGGGTCCGTGGGGGCCCGAGTGGATTGACTTCATTGTCTTCAGTGCGTCTTCGGTGGTGAGGGCTGTCCAGTTGTCAATCGCTGGTTTCCGGGTGTCGGGGGTGGTTGGTGAGGGTTCAGTGTGTTGGTTGCCTTCGTCGAAGTTGTCGTAGATGCTCTTGATTTTGTGGTGGAAAAAGGTGCCGAGTTTGTCGCAGAGGTCTTGTGAGGGAGGGATGTCAGTAGACTCGCTGTTGGGTTGGGCGAACTCCTTGATGATGCTGAAGAGTTCCTTGCTGTTGTGCGCGTGGGTGGAGATTCTGTCTTCAATCGCTTTCTTCCTCGTTTCTCTGATGAGTTGATGGTGGGTGTTATTGGCGGCTCTGAAGTTGTTGTGGGCTTCTGTGGATTTGGTGTTCCTCCAGGCCTTTGAGGCGACGGCATGTGCGTCTGGACTCTTGAAGTTCGGTGGTAAACCATCTGGCTTTCTTGGCGCGGGTATTGTTTTTCATGAGGGGGGCTATGGTGTTGGTGCTGTCCGAGATCCATCTATGCAGGGTTCGGGCTGCGGTGTTGGGGTCGTCGTTTTCCGCGATGGTTGGGGTGGAGTTGAGTGAGGAGGTGAGCTGGTCATCGGTGATTTTGGTCCAGTTTCTTCGTGGGAGCAGGTGCTGGTGTCTGTGGATGGTGGGTGTTCTGAAGGTGAAGTGGACGCAACGATGGTCGGTCCATGGGAGTTCGGTGGTGTGGCTGAAGGTGATGGAGTTTCCTGTAGTGAAGAGGGGGTCGCGGGTGTGTCCTGCTGAGTGCGTGGGCTCGGTCACGATCGGCATCAGTGTGGGTTTAATGTGCTGAGAAGTTCGATACCAAACTTCTCAGTTTTCAGTGTAGTCATTATGGTGCTGTGGAGTTCATAATGACAAACTCCCAGCACCATATACTCTTAATGGCAGCACTGCACTTACAATGCCCTAGAATGGACTTGGGCACTGTAGGGGTACAGGGCTCATGCACCTGTACCCTCACCACTGGCATAGTGCACCCAGCTGGAGGGGTGGCTGACCTAGGCCAGGGCAGTGGGTTGTGGACATGGCACACAGGGATGGGTGCCATGTCGACTCTTCACTTTGTTCTGCACCAAGACACGCAGCCTGCAAAGGCAGTGTGTGTGTGTGAAAAGGTGCAGGGCCTCTAAGGGTGGCACAATAAGTGCTGCAGCCCTTAGGGGCCTTCCCTGGTCACAGTGCCCTGGGTACCTGTGGTACCATTTACCAGGGGCCCATCTGTGGCCAGGGATGCCAATTGGGTTTAGGCTTCAATGCAGTTTAGGGAAGGAACACAGGCCCTGGGTACCTGATTAGCAGGAGTCCAGGGCACACTCAGTCAAAGAACATCAGCAATTCAGCAAAAAGTGGGGGCATACCATGCAGAAAGAGGTCACTTTCTCACAACGAGCAAGTGGGCTACTAGGTTCCCTCCCACCTGATAAAGTTCCTGTGAAGTGTGGCATCTAGCTATCCCAGAAGGCATTCTGCCCACTCAAGATGGTAGAGCTCCATTCTTGGTCGGAAGAGCTAGGTAGCCCACCCATGGGGTGTGGCTACCAGTGGGCTACACATCCACAGGAAAACCAGTTTGGCAACTGTTTCCCCCCTCTGTCCCCGCTGCCAGTCAGCCTACCTACACAATAGGGCAGTCCCTCCCAAATGTGCTTGCTACTTGCCCTTCAAAGGCAGTTCGTCTTTTGGACAAATACCCCGTGTGGCTTCCTGCAAGGAGGCAACACCTCCAGTAGCAGGCCTCTATTGTCATCTTTCCTAGGAGTCACTCACATGTCTTCCCAAGACGGCAGAAGGCTGTCTCGTAGCCAGCCTCAGGAAATGGCCACTGAGAAACCGGAGCAATAGAGTAGCAACTTTCTAAATGTTGCATGCGGAAACAAGTTTAATTAATTTCAACTTGGGCATCAAGTCGGACTTAATGTAACAAGTTGTTGGATACCTTAAAGCACCAACTTTGGTAGTCCCATTCAGAAGTTAGCACAGCTGGGTTGTCCGTGTGTAACCCTGTACTTAATGAGGCTACCAATCTTCTCCCAGTAAGAACTGCTGGTTTTTACTGCTAGAACATGTTAAGCACATGTTCTACTTCACTATGCTGCACCCTGCCATAAGAATAGAATTGCCCTGCTGTAGGGGTGACGTAAACATTAGAAAGGGAGTTTCGACTTTGCCATTGCTTACATTGGCAAAGTCGAGTTAAGTTTTAAAACTTCCATTCCAGTCTGCATTGGCAGGCTGGGAGCCATTGTAGGAAGCTGGCTCTGTAGTATACTCTAATAAAGTAAGGTATAGTGTGCACAGAGTCTAGTGGATCTCCAAAGGTAGGCAGAGGTAAAAGTAGATAATACGTTACTCTATTTGTGGTAGTGTGGGCTCAGAGGGTGGACCGCGCCCAGCGCCAGAACCCCTGGGCCGTGCGCCCCCCGCTCCAGCCTCGAGGACTGACACCGATACGATGCCACCACACTCCACGCTCTCAACCCCGGACAGACGCACAACTGCTTCAAGGCCGCCCCGAAACGCACCCATGGTCCCTTCACCTGCCGGAACTGCAGCTACACCAGCCTCAGAGCCACCGAGGCGCCCGCCAAGAAGTACCTCAACCACCTCAGATGCATCCTACTGAACACCCGCTCCGCACGCAAACACGCCGTCGAGCTCTGGGACCTGCTCGACACATCACCAGACGTCGCCTTCCTGACAGAGACCTGGATGAACGACTCCTCCGCCCCCGACATCGCCATAGCCATCCCAGACGGCTATAAGATCACCCGTAGAGACCGCATCAACGCAGTAGGAGGAGGAATCGCCATAGTCCACAAGAACACCATCAGGGTCTCGACCAGCACCGACGACACTCAGCACCGCCGAACACATGCACTTCCAGATCCACACGGACCCCAACACCACCCTTAGAGGCACCCTTGTCTACAGACCCCCTGGGCCCCGACCCCAGTTCAGCGACTCCATCGCCGACTTCATCAGCACGCACGCCCTGACCTCTACCGTCTACATCCTCCTCGGAGACCTGAACTTTCACCTGGAGAACAACAACGACAGCAACTCCACCACCCTGATCGACAACCTCGGTCTGAGCCAGCTCGTCACAACACAGACCCATTCCGCCGGCCACACGCTTGACCCCATCTTCTCCTCAAGCTCCCACGTCTCCTTCAGCCACACCACGGAACTCCTCTGGACCGACCACCGCTGCATCCATTTCACCTTCCAGAAACCCACCACACACCACCGCACCCAACAGATCCCACGCCGCTGCTGGAGCAAAGTCACCGAAGACCAACTACGGGCAAACCTCGCTCTCAGCCCTCCCTCCGACCCATCCAACACCGACGACGCTGCCTGCAACCTCAGACGATGGATAGACGACTGTGCCAACACCCTCGCCCCGCTGAAAAAACTCACCTACAGTGACCACCAAAAGAGCCAGCTGGTTCACCTCGGAACTCCTAGCTTCCATGCATACCTGCCGGAAACTAGAGAAGAAATCGCACAGTGATAAGACACCGGACAGCCACGCAGCCCACAAAGACGCCATCCGTAACCACCACCACCTCATCAAGTCCGCCAAGAGAATCTCCTTCAAAGACCGCCTCGACAATAACGCACACAACAGCAAGGAGCTCTTCAACATCGTGAAGGAACTCTCCAACCCCAGCTCCAACACCAACGACATCCCGCCGTCGCAAACCCTGTGCGATTCCCTCGCCACCTTCTTCCACCGCAAGATCGCCGACATCCACGACAGCTGCAACACCCAGACAGCCCCAACTAAGATCGATGCACCTGACCCGCCGCACACCATCGACCACGACCCCCTGCCAGCCTGAACATCGATGACACCATCAAGACCATGAGCACAATACACTCCGGCTCCCCGTCAGACCCTTTCCCGCACCACATCTTCAACAAAGCCAGCAGCTCCATCGCACCCCACCTGTGCAACGTCATCAATCTCTCCTTCGAGACCGGGACCTTCCCAGAGAGCTGGAAACACGCAGAGTTCAACGCCCTACTCAAAAAACCCAAGGCGGACCCGAGAGACCTCAAGAACTTCCGGCCCATCTCCCTGCTTCCGTTCCCAGCCAAGGTCATCGAGAAGGTCAAACAGCTAACCCGATACCTCGAAGAAAACAGCATCCTGGACCCATCCCAATCAGGGTTCCGCAGCAACCACAGCACTGAGACTGCCCTCATCGCCGCCACCGACATCAGGATCCTCCTGGACAACGGTGAGACCGCAGCCCTCATCCTGCTGGACCTCTCCGCCGCCTTCGACACTGTCTGCCACCGCACTCTACGCGCACGCCTCCACGACACAGGGATCCGAGACAAGGCCCTGGAATGGGCCACCTCCTTCCTCGCCGGCAGAACCCAGAGAGTCCGCCTCCCACCATTCCGATCCGAAGCCTCCGAGATCATCTGCGGCGTACCCCAGGGATCATCCCTCAGCCCAACACTGTTCAACATCTACATGGCCCCGCTCGCACGCATCGCCAGACAGCACGACCTCAACATAATCTCCTACGCCGACGACACTCAACTGATCCTCTCCCTCACCAAGGACCCCTCGCCGCCAAATCCAACCTCCATGAAGGAATGAAGGCCGTCGCCGATGAAGATCAGCCGACTAAAACTGAACACGGACAAGACAGAGGTCCTCATCCTCGGCTCCAACCCCTCAGCCTGGGACGACTCCTGGTGGCCAACCACACTGGGAGCAGCCCCGACACCCACCGACCACGCACGCAACCTGGGAGTCATCCTCGACTCAACGCTCTCCATGGCCAAGCAAGTCAACGCAGTCTCATCCTCCTGCTTCAACACCCTCCGCATGCTTCGCAAGATCTACAGGTGGATCCCGACAGATACAAGAAGAACAGTCACCCAGGCCCTCGTCAGTAGCAGACTTGACTATGGGAACGCCCTCTACGCGGGAGCCCCGGCCAAGCTCATCAAGCGACTGCAACGCATACAAAACGCCTCCGCACGCCTGATCCTCGATGTACCATGCCACAGCCACATCACCCCCCACCTGAGGAACCTGCACTGGCTCCCCGTCGACAGGAGAATCTCCTTCAAACTCCTCATCCAAGCACACAAGGCACTCCAGAAGACTGGCCCCGCCTACCTCAACAGACGACTCCTCTTCTACGTCCCCAACCGCCAGCTCCGCTCCGCCGACCTCTCCCTCGCCACCGTCCCTCGCATTCGAAGAACAATCACCGGCGGCAGATCCTTCTCCCACCTCGCCGCCAAGACCTAGAAGTCCCTTCCACTAAGCCTACGACAGACCCAAGACCTGCTGACCTTCAGGAGGCTACTCAAGACCTGGTTGTTCGACCAGTAGCAGCACCACCTCCCCCGTTCTTTCTCCCCAGCGCCTTGAGACCCTCGCGGGTAAGTAGTGCGCTCTACAAATTCTGTGATTGATTGATAAGCATTTATTGTACACACTCAGCCAAGAAATCATTTCACACACTCAAAGACTGAACTCTGACCAATTTGTTTTTTATATAAATATTATTGAGTTGTATTTTATTTCTAGAACAAAGCCAGGTACAGGTAAGTGTAATAGTACTTTGCACGAATAATGCAGTTAAAAACAATTTGAATGCAGTTGAACGCCATTGGATTGGTTACAGGTAAGTCACTTGTACATAAACAGTTGGAATTACTTTTCAGTTACTACTGAAATTACTTTTCAAGTTACTTTTCAGATTACTTTTCAAGTAACTTTTTCTATTCAGTGTGATATGCCTAGATAGCACACTGGGACATTTCCTAGATAATAGGTGAGTAAACCAGTTTTTGTACGCATACAGTTGTAACTTCTGACCCATCTCTGCTCTCAGCCTACCAAAGCACAGAAACAGCACTCATTGCGGACAGACGACATCTGCACAATACTGGACCGTTGACAAACTGTAGCTCTTATCCTTCCCGACCACTACCTTGAATACAGTCTCCCACCATACTCTTGTCAGAAGACTGCAAAACATAGGCATCCAAGGTCGGGCCTTCAACTGGATAAGCTTCTTGCTTACAGGAAGAACTCAGCTAGCCAGACTACCAACCTACACATCTGAATCCAAGGATCCGATCTGCGGCATCCCCCAGGGTTCACTCAGCCCAACCCTGTTCAACATTTACATTACACTGCTCACCAACATCAGATCCCAAGGTATTATATCTCACGCTGATGACACCCAACTTATACTTTCTCTGGCAGACAAGTTCACCACCAACAGAACCAACTTCTCCAACTGCATGATCAAAGTAGCAGACTGGATGAGATCTGGTTGAAACTCAACTCAGACAAGACAGAAGTGCTGATCTTCGGAAGCAAGAACTCTACATGGGTGGCCAGCAGAACTTGCCCCACATTAACCAACCACATCAGAAATCTGAGACTCATCCTGGGTGAAAAGTTCAACATGACAGTACAGGTCAACGCAGTCGGCTGCTCCAGTTTTCACATTCTCCACATGTGCAATATTTTCAAATGGCTACCCCTGGGCACCAGACGCACACAAGCAGATAAGACTACGGCAATGCACTGTCGGTATTTCCAACAGCAAGCTCCGGATCAAAGTCAGAAGGTGGTGAAAGAAAGGAACAGATGGCAATGCACAGAGGTGGTTGGTATATGAGGCCCCAACAATTTCAGGGTTGGAAAAGAGCAGAACAAGACATCACCTACAGGCATGGAAGGGATCTGCTGAGAAAAATCTGAATCTAGTCTGGCACCTGGAGGATATTCACAATGTGAGGGATCTGCAGATAGCGGTACCCATCAGAAATACATCAAGTTCGTGCAAATGCATACATTGGTAAGAGGGGGCCACAGCTACTAATTATCTCATAGGAGCTCTTTTATGTAATATAAATTAAACCATACTGTTGGATAAATATACATCCATGCCAATTTCGACACATTCAATGCCCATTATATGATCATTTAATGGGATGCATAATGCCAGGCAAACATTACTGAATTTTAATAAAGTAAATACTAACCTGAGAAGAGAGTAAGAGTCTCCTTGGACACAGAGGGTGGCTTTAAGTCTAGCTCGCAGATGCTAAACTCGCATGTTAGAGGCAAGTGACAGAGGTACCTGTGACGCCGTCTTACTTCCTGTGGGAAAGTAGAAAAACATTCCTTATTAATCTCGTTTCCACTGAAAGTGCTCACATTTCTTCAATTAAGGTATACTGGAACCCAGCATCTAAACCCTACACCGCCCAAACCCCATTTTAAAGATTCTGTTTTCAAGTATGGAATGATCATAAAGTCCTTCATGCAGACCAAGTATTTTCCAGTGTTCAGCAAAGAAGGAAGTTACTTATAATCCTAGTTTCCCATTATGGGAACATTTACTTCATTTAACATTGACATTTTTTTTTTTTATTACAAGCAAAATCCTGTTACTTAAAAGAAACCCTTACCATACATGCAGGCCCAATCGAATGGCAGGAATGAAAGATTTTTGAAAAGCTTTGAACTTTAATTGACCAGGCTGTAGCCATTTAGATGGAAAGCATGGGCAGGCAGGTGGATTTATGCACAAAAACTGCTATTGTTCCAGGCCAGCCCCTGCCGTTGCAGAGGTTACACCTCAAACAGCTTTAGAACTCATATCAGCAATTTAATATGGTCTGAGAACCCATTCCTACTCAGCTTCAAGTGGACCACAGTGGGTGGTTTACAGTGATGGAAATCCAAAACTACAAAGACCTTTTTTGTTCTCCATCCCAGATCACTTATGATAGTCATGAACATTGGATAGAACTGAAATATCCTTAATACTAAAGCCAAAAGGCATGATCTTGATGGAATAAGAAGTTGGAGTATGATTATTGGTGAGTAGGTGCAAAGACCCCACAAGAACGCTTGACCCACTTTACATCTATTCTGGAATCTGAATCAATGCACAAGTGCTTTACAATAGTGTTCATTGAACACTTCTAAGTAACGAGGGGCAGCTTTTCTTTGGCTGAATGAGCCTTAAGGCCATCTTAAAGAGACCGATTTACTTTCTAGTATAATAGGAGACTATCCAACAAGCTATGAATGTTTAGATGTCATTCCTGTGCCGATGGGACAGCAATTGACAAATAGTAGATTTCCAGTTAATGCGGTTATGACATTTAATGCTGTGAGAAAGTGCCCTCTTTCTTGCATGGTATGCCCCCACTTTTTGCTGAATTGCTGATGTTCTTTGACTGAGTGTGCCCTGGGCTCCTGCTAATCAGGTGCCCAGGGCCTATGTTCCTTCCCTAAAACTGCATTGAAGCCTAAACCCAATTGGCATCTCTGGCCACATGTCAGCCCCTAGTAAATGGTACCACAGGTACCCAGGGCACTCTGACCAGAGAAGGCTGCAGCACTTATTGTGCCACCTTTAGAGGTCCTGTACCCTGACTGACACACTGCCTTTGTAGGCTGCGTGTCTTGGTGCAGAACAAAGTGAAGAGTCAACATGGCACACATCCCTGTGGGCCAGGCCCACAAACCACTGCCCTGGCATACATCAGTCACCCCTCTAGCTGGGTGCCCTATGCCAGTGGTGAGGGTACAGGTGCATGAGCCCTGTACCCCTACAGTGCCCAAGTCCATTCCTGGGCACTGTAAATGCAATGCTGCCATTAAGAGTATATGGTGCTGGGAGTTTGTCGTTACGAACTCCACAACACCATAATGGCTACACTGAAGACTGGGAAGTTTGGTATCAAACTTCTCAGCACATTAAACCCACACTGATGCCAGTGTGGGATTTAATGTAAAATGCACAACAGAGGGCATCTTCGAGATGCCCCCTGAAACTCGACCAACTTCTAGTGACCTGACTTAGTGGCTGCTTAGGCTGCCACCACCAGACATGTTTCTGGACCCCTGGGTCGAGAGCCTGCTGCTCTCAGGGGCCTGAAACAATGCACATCCTGGGACGAGGTGCCAAGCCTCCTCCCCCAGGATGGGCAGGGTTCACGAAGGGGAAGCTTCAAAGGCATGCCGCCTTTGTGAGCTTCCCCAGCACAATTGCTGCTTTCAGCAACTGGTCCCCACTGGTTCTACCCCCCACTTTGGGCGGGAGAACCGGCGGGAAAAACAAGTGAGGGAGAGAGGTGTGCCCACCTCTGCCAACTCCACCCCTCAGGTGGGGAGGCGAGGTGAAGCACAACTCCGAGTCCCCGCCATCTTGAGGATGGGGGGACCCAACCAACCAGGGACAGGCTCCTGCCCCCCTCCCACTGGAGGGTGGCACGATAGGGGGTGTACCCACCCCAGGGAAGAAACCCATTGGTCCCTGCCCTTTACCTACCTGTAACGCCCCTAAATCTAGTATTTAGGGGGCACCGTGAACCTTGCTTCCTCAGATCCAGACAAGAAACAAGAAAAGGACAAAGAGCCGTGCAGAGCTAACAAGAGGACGACGCCCACTGACTCGGCCCCAGCCTTACAGGCCTGTCTCCCCTCGAACCTGCTCCTGCGAAATACCGGTGTGTCCTGCAGCCAGCAACCTCAAAAACCCCAGAGGACCTGCCTGCCTTCACTTCCAAGCCTGCTTCTCCCGTGAACACCGGACTTGTTCAAACTGCAGCTTCTGGCTCCGGCCGGATACCGCGAATCCAGCCCACTCTGCACCCGGCGAACCCGGCCCGAGCAGAATAACACCACGAGGAGGTCACCCCGGCGATCCTGACCAGAGATCCGGCGACTCCTGACCTGCCTCAAGCCTCCAGTCGACGCCTGCAGCCTCAATCCAGAGGATCCCCTCTACCGCGACCGGAGCGGGTAAGACTTTCCGACGTCCCAAGGCACCCCTGCACCCGACGCCCCACGGCCTTGTGTGCCCAAACCAACGGTGCCTAACCAACCCAAGACACCCCAACTTACTCCTCAAAGTGGTGGTCGCACCCAGAAGATCCTCGTCCCCGAGCCTGCAGCGTTTTCTAACCGGAGGTGCTCCATTGAAAACCGGGCACCCGACCACAAAACAGCACCCTCCACCCAGCCGCCCTAGTGCCACTGAGGGTGCACCTTTGGTGCTAATTTGGTTCCCTATTTGCCCTGACCTAAACCCCTAGGAGCTTTGCTCCCACAACCCAGTGGCCTGCTTGCCAGCAGCCACCAACCGGAGGCCCCCTATCCTCCATAGGATAACATTGGGCCTCAACACACTGCACCCGGCCACCCTAGTGCCGTTGAGGGTGAAACAAAAGTGCATCACTGACCCTGGGGGACCCCCCCTCCACCCCCCAGTCTAACCCCAGAACCTTAACTCCCACAGTCGATTTCTTACCTACAAGCCGATAACCTGTTTTTCCTCCATAGGATAACATTGACACTTTTTCTCCAAAAGTTTCTAAGTGTGGAGTTTTGAAATCTAAAAATATTCTTTAAAAAAATCGCACAAATAACCAAAAGGTGTTTACTTACCTGTTTGCAGGCAATGTCCCAGTGCTGAATCTACGTATCAAGCACTGAGTTAGAAAAGTAACGTAAAAAGTAACTTACCTGTAATTTACTGAAAAAGCAAATACAGTACATTGAAATGAATAGGCTAAGTGTTGCAACCTACTGCATCCCCTGTAAATCAAACAAAGTACAATTTCTATTGCATTTTCAAACTGTTCTATATTCAGCAACATATTATTGCAAAGTATTTTATGCTTACCTGTGCCAGGCTTGCTTGGTTCTAAAATAAAACTGTATATTTTTTTATACAAAAACAATTGGCCTAGAGTTCAGTTCTTGTGTGTGAATTAATTTGCCTTACTGCTCGACCACTCTACCACAAATAGAGAGTAAGGTTCTATCAAACTTTAACCTCTGCCTACCTCTGGGGTCACCTGGACTCTATACACACTATACCTCACTTTGGTGTAGTATATATAGAGCCAGTTTCCTACATTGGTGGCAGCGGTGGGATACACAACTTTGCATTTGCTGGACTACTTGGTTACCACCGGATCACACGACAGAACTCTTAAATTGCCTTTACAAATCTGATTTTTTCAAATTGGCATTTTTACCAAACTAAAAGTCTGGTTAGGGCCTTGCTTAAGTCCCTTTAGAATTTTAGAAAATAAAGTCACTATAGTCCAGGGTAGAGGGGTTAGAACGTTTTGTTAGAATGTCTCAAGAAAAGAACCCAGCTATTAGTGAAAATAACCATGATGACATACAGGACATGGTTGAGGAGCTTGACCTCACCCCTTACCTTCACTTGTCTTTCAAGGAAGTAAGGTCCTTATGTAAACTTAAAAACATAGCAATGGGCCCACATCCAACCAAACAAAAGCTCCAGGAGCTGTTGGCTGAGTATGCAAAGGCCCACCCTTCTGAACATGGTGATGACCAGTCAGAGGGAGAAAGGAGTGAGGAGGATGGAGATAGGTACCCACCTCCACCACTTCCTAGGGAAGAAAGGGTCCCTGTACCCTTACTTCTAAGAGTTAACCTCTGGGGACCTAGAGGCCACACAGGTGGCTCAGGTTCTGGTGGGGACATTGAGGACAGCCTCAATGAGGAGGACAGCCTTTTAGCAAGGCTGGCCAAAAGACTGGATCTAGAGTCCAGACTCCTGGCTCTAGAGAAAGAAAAAAAGGAGATGGGTTTAGCACCCATCAATGGTGGCAGCAATCTTAATAAGGATAAAGAGCAATCTTATGATCCTAAAATCCCCAAAGGGATTGTCCCTAAATTTGAGGAGGGTGATGACATCACTAAATGGTTGACAGCCTTTGAGAGGGCTTGTGACATGAGAAAGGTGAAGAAACCTCTCTGGGGGCACTCCTGTGGGAACTGTTCTCTGGTAACTGCAGAGACAGACTCCTGATCCTTTCTGGGCCAGATGCTGGGTCTTATGACCTCATGAAGAGAACTCGAATTGAGGGATTTGGACTCACAACTGAGGAGTACAGAATTAGATTCAGGGGGCTCACAAAACCCAAAACCAGTCCTGGATTGATTTTGTAGACTACTCAGTAAAGACACTAGATGGTTGGTTAACTGGACACAATGTGCATGACTTTACTGGAATTTACAACTTGTTTATGAAGGAACATTTTAAGTAATTGCACGAATGAAAAGTTGCATCAGCATTTGGTAGACCTAGGTCTAATTTCTCCCCAAGAATTGGGAAAGAAGGCAGACCACTGGGTCAAGACTAGAGTGACCAAGACAACCACTGGGGGTGACCAAACGAAAGGGGTTACAAAACCTCCCCAGGGGAAAGGTGGTGAGAATCCCCAAGATAAAAAGTTTGAGTCTTCTAAAGGGCCCCAAAAACCTGCACAGGGGGGTGGGTCCCAAAACACTCCCTATACTCCACAGCACTATAGGGGGAAGAACTTTGATCCTGCAAAGGCCTGGTGTAACAACTGTAAGAAGTTGGGAGACTTAACTGGAGAAAAGGCTTGCCCTAGCAAGAAGGCCCCTAGTCCTACAGCTACTCCTGGTGTAGCAAGTCTCCAGATGGGATTAACAGTGTGCCCAGAGCAAATCAGGTTGCACACTGAAGCAGTTCTAGTTTCAGAGGGGGAAGTTGAGTTTGCCACTGTAGCTGTGTGGCCACCCAACTTAAAGAAATATTTACAATACCCTTGGATTAATGGAACTAGGATAGAGGCTCTGAGGGATACAGGTGCCAGTGTCACTATGGTGAGAGACACTGGTTTCCCCTGAGCAATACTTGATTGGGCGTACTTACCCAGTCACCAATGCTGACAGTGTTACCACTAACCATGCAATGGCTATGGTGACATTAGACGGGGGGGTGGGGTTACTGGCCTGAAACAGGTAGTGGTTTCTCCAAAGCTACCAGCTGCATGTCTGCTTGGCAATGACCTGGAAACCTCAGCCTGGGCAGAGGTTGAACTAAAAACCCATGCAGCAATGATGGATATCCCTGAATTGGTGTGGGTAAAAGCAAGAGCACAGAGCAAAAGGCAGGGTGAAAAAGTGTTGGAGCCTGAAAGTATGGCCCAACCTTCCAAGAGAAAAAAATAAGAAGACTGGGGAGCCAGCTTCTGTTCAGCAGAAAGATCAGGACCCCTCTCCTCAGGGAGAGGACTTGGACACCCCAGAGGGAACTGAGCCTATGGAGCTTGACCCTTACCAGGTTGAACTCTTGGGCCCAGGGGGACCCTCTCGGAAAGATCTGTGCCAGGGGCAGCAAGACTGTCCCACTCTTGAAAGCCTGAAGCAGCAAGCTGTTTCAGAAGCAAAGGGAGATGTCAGTGGTACCCACAGAGTTTATTGGGAAGAGGGATTACTGTACACTGAGGCAAGAAACCCCAATCCTGGAGCCACCAGGAGAGTGGCAGTGCCACAGAGGTACAGGGAGTTCCTCCTAACTTTAGCTCATGACATCCCCCTATCTGGGCCAAACCAAGACTTGGGAACGGCTAGTTAGCCACTTTTACTGGCCCCAGATGCACCAAAAGGTGAAGGAGTTTCTCAGCTCCTGTGTTACCTGTCAAGCCAGTGGCAAGACAGGTGGCCACCCAAAGGCCCCCCTGATACCACTGCCTGTGGTGGGGGTTCCCTTTGAAAGGGTAGGTGTGGACATAGTGGGTCCACTTGAACCTCCCACAGCCTCAGGGAACAAATTCATACTAGTGGTAGTGGATCATGCCACTAGGTACCCTGAAGCAATTCCACTTAGGACTACTACAGCTCCTGCAGTAGCCAACGCCCTCATTGGTGTCTTCACCAGGGTAGGGTTTCCTAAGGAGGTGGTTTCAGACAGAGGTTCTAACTTTGTCTGCTTACCTGAAACACATGTGGAAAGTGTGGAGTGCAGTACAAGTTTACTACACCCCATCACCCACAAACCAATGGCCTTGTTGAGAGATTTAACAAGACATTGAAAGGCATGATTATGGGGCTCCCTGAGAAACTCAAAAGGAGATGGGATGTCCTCTTACCATGCCTGCTTTTCGCTTAGAGAAGTGCCACACAAGGGAGTAGGTTTTTTTCCCCTTTGAACTTCTGTTTGGCCATCCTGTGAGGGGACCACTGTCTGGTAAAAGAGGGTTGGGAGAAGCTTCTCCAAGAACCCGAACAAGATATTGTGGACTATGTGCTTGGCCTAAGGTCCAGAATGGCTGAGTACATGGAAAAGGCATCCAAGAATCTTGAGGCCAGCCAGGAGCTTCAGAAGCACTGGCATGACCAAAAAGCTGCACTGGTTGAATTTCAACCTGGGCAACAGGTGTGGGTTTTGGAGCCAGTGGCACCAAGGGCATTCCAGGACAGATGGAGTGGCCCTTACCCTATCCTGGAGAAAAAGAGTGAGGTCACCTACTTAGTTGACCTGGGCACAAGCAGGACACCCAAAAGGGTTATCCATGTGAACCGCCTAAAGCTCTACAATGACACGGCGGACATCACCATGCTGATGGTGACTGATGAGGAGCAGGAAGCAGAGAGTGAACCTCTCCCTGACCTCTCATACAGCCCAAAAGATGTGTCAGTAGATGGAGGTGTGGTGCAGCGGCCGGGGCAGCTGACTTCGGAGCACAGGGTTCACGGTTCGATCCCCGGCTCCGGCGGCAGCCCAGCACCATGCGACTCTGGGCAATAGCTCACTTAATTTCCACTACGGCCCCCAGCGCCTTGAGACCCGTAAGGGTGAGTAGCTGCGCTATATAAAAACGGACTTACATTTGTTTTGTTTTTTAGTTGTCAATTCAGACACCCTCTCTGCCCAACAGCAGGCGGACTGCAAGCAAGTCTTGCAGCAGTATGCCAAGCTCTTTTCCTTGTCCCCTGGCCTGACAAACTGGTGTACCCATGATGTAGACACTGGTGACAGTGCACCTGTCAAAAACAAAATCTATCGACAGTCAGACCAAGTCAAGGAAAGCATCAGAGCGGAGGTCAGCAAGATGCTGGAGTTAGGGGTTATTGAACCCTCTGAGAGCCCCTGGGCTAGCCCAGTGGTTCTAGTCCCCAAACCTCATCCACAGGGTGGAAAGAGATGAGGTTTTGAGTGGATTACAGAGGGCTCAACTCTGTCACCAAGATAGATGCTCACCCTATCCCAAGAGCAGATGAGTTGATAGACAAATTGGGTGCAGCCAAATTCTTAAGTCCCTTTGACTTAACTGCAGGGTACTGGCAGATTGGCATGGCCCCAGGAGCAAAAGAGAAAACAGCATTCTCCACACCTGATGGGCATTATCAGTTCACTGTTATGCCCTTTGGTTTAAAGAATGCCCCTGCCACCTTCCAGAGGTTGGTGAATCAAGTCCTTGCTGGGTTGGAGTCCTTTAGTGCAGCTTATCTTGATGATATTGCTGTCTTTAGTTCCACCTGGCAGGATCACCTGATCCACCTTGGGAAGGTTTTAAAAGCCCTGCAAACTGCAGGTCTAACTATCAAGGCATCCAAATGCCAGATAGGGCAGGGCACTGTGGTGTACTTGGGCCACCTTGTTGGTAGAGGCCAGGTAAAGCCCAAGATCCAGGCCATCCTGGACTGGGCAGCTCCTACAACCCAGACCCAAGTCAGGGCATTCCTTGGCTTGACTGGGTACTACAGGAGGTTTGTGAAGGGATATGGGTCCATTGTGACTCCCCTCACAGAACTCACCTCCAAGACAATGCCCAAGAATGTAAACTGGACAGTTAGTTGCCAAAAGGCTTTTGACACCCTGAAAGAAGCAATGTGCTCAGCACCAATTCTGAAGGCTCCAGATTATGCCAAGCAGTTCATAGTGCAGACTGATGCCTCTGAGCTAGGGATAGGAGCGGTCCTATCCCAGACCAATGAAGGCCAAGACCAACCTGTTGCTTTTATAAGCAGAAGGCTTTTCCCCAGGGAGCAGCGTTGGAGTGCCATTGAGAGGGAGGCCTTTGCTGTGGTTTGGTCCCTGAAGAAGTTGAGACCATACCGGTTTGGTACTCACTTCCTAGTTCAGACTGATCACAGACCTCTCTGATGGCTAATGCAAATGAAAGGGGAAAATCCTAAACTGTTGAGGTGGTCCATCTCCCTACAGGGAATGGACTTTGAAGTGGAACACAGACCTGGGACTGCCCATGCCAATGCAGATGGACTTTCCAGGTTCTTCCCCTTAGACAATGAAGACTCTAGGGAAAGGTTAGGCACATCTTTCGTGGAGGGAGGGTGGTGGGGAGGGGGGGGGGAGAAAGTGCCCTCTTTCTTGCATGGTATGCCCCCACTTTTTGCTGAATTGCTGATGTTCTTTGACTGCGTGTGCCCTGGGCTCCTGCTAATCAGGTGCCCAGGGCCTATGTTCCTTACCTAAAACTGCATTGAAGCCTAAACCCAATTGGCATCTCTGGCCACATGTCAGCCCCTAGTAAATGGTACCACAGGTACCCAGGGCACTGTGACCAGAGAAGGCTGCAGCACTTATTGTGCCACCCTTAGAGGTCCTCTACCCTGACACTCACACACTGCCTTTGCAGGCTGCGTGTCTTGGTGCAGAACAAAGTGAAGAGTCGACATGGCACACATCCCTGTGTGCCATGCCCACAAACCACTGCCCTGGCATGCATCAGTAACCCCTCTAGCTGGGTGCCCTATGCCTGTGGTGAGGGTACAGGTGCATGAGCCCTGTACCCCTACAGTACCCAGGTCCATTCCTGGGCACTGTAAGTGCAGTGCTGCCATTAAGAGTATATGGTGCTGGGAGGTTGTCATTACGAACTCCACAACACCATAATGGCTACACTGAAGACTGGGAAGTTTGGTATCAAACTTCTCAGCACATTAAACACACGGATGCCAGTGTGGGATTTAATGTAAAATGCACAACAGAGGGCATCTTAGAGATGCCCCCTGAAACTCGACCAACTTCTAGTGACCTGACTGAGTGGCTGCTTAGGCTGCCACCAACAGAAATGTTTCTGGACCCCTGGGTCGAGAGCCTGCTGCTCTCGGGGGGCCTGAAACAATGCACATCCTGGGACGAGGTGCCAAGCCTCCTCCCCCAGGATGGGCAGGGTTCACGAAGGGGAAGCTTCAAAGGCATGCCGCCTTTGTGAGCCTCCCCAGACTAATTGCTGCTTTCAGCAACTGGTCCCCACTGGTACTACCCCCCACTTTGGGCAGGAGAACAGGCGGGAAAAACAAGTGAGGGCAAGAGGTGTGCCCACCTCTGCCAACTGCACCCTCAGGTGGGGGAGGCGAGGTGAAGCACAACTGAGTCCCCGCCATCTTGAGGATGGGGGGACCCAACCAAGGACAGGCTCCTGCCCTCCTCCCACTGGAGGGTGGCACGATAGGGGTGTACCCACCCCAGGGAAGGGACCCGTTGGTCCCTGCCCTTTACCTACCTGTAACGCACCTAAATCTAGTATTTAGGGGCACCCTGAACCTTGCTTCCTCAGATCCAGACAAGAAAAGGACGAAGAGCCGTGCAGAGCTAACAAGAGGACGACGCCCACTGACTGGACCCCAGCCCTACAGGCCTGTCTCCCCTCGAACCTGCGAAATCCCGGTGTGTCCTGCAGCCAGCAACCTCAAAAACCCCGGAGGACCTGCCTTCACTTCCAAGCCTGCTTCTCCCGTGAACACCTGACTTGTTCAAACTGCAGCTTCTGGCTCCGGCCGAATACCGTGAATCCAGCCCACTCTGCACCCGCCGAACCCGGCCCGAGCTAGAGTGGAAAAACACCATGAGGAGGTCACCCCGGCGATCCTGACCCGAGATCCGGCAACTCCTGACCTGCCTCAAGCCTCCAGTCGACGCCTGCAGCCTCAATCCAGAGGATCCCCTCTACCGCGACCAGAGCGGGTAAGACTTTCCGACGTCCCAAGGCACCCCTGCACCCCACGCCCCACGGCCTTGTGTGCCCAAACCAACCCAAGACATCCCAACTTACCCCTTGAAGTGGTGGTCGCACCCAGAAGATCCTCGTCCCAGAGCCTGCAACGTTTCTTCTAACCAGAGGTGCTCCATTGAAAACAGGGCACCCAACTTGAAAACAGGGCACCCAACCTTAAAACAGCACCCTGCACCCGGCCGCCCTAGTGCCGCTGAGGGTGCACCTTTGGTACTAATTTGGTTCCCTATTTGCCCTGACCTAAACCCTAGGAGCTTTGCTCCCACAACCCAGTGGCCTGCTTGCCAGCAGCCACCAACCAGAGGCCCCCTATCCTCCATAGGATAACATTGGGCCTCAACACTGCACCCGGCCGCCCTAGTGCCGCCGAGGGTGAAACAAAAGTGCATCACTGACCCTGGGGGACCCCTGAGTCTAACCCCAGAACCTTAACTCCCACAGTCGATTACTTATCTACAAGCCGATAACCTGTTTTTCCTCCATAGGATAACATAGAAACTTTTTTTTTAGAAAAAGTGTCAGTGTGGAGTTTTGAAATCTAAAAATATTCTTTAAAGATCGCACAAAGAACCAAAACGTGTTAATTTACCTGTTTGCAGGCAATGTCCCAGTGCTGAATCTAGGTATCCAGCACTGAGTTAGAAAAGTAACGTGAAAAGTAACTTACCTGCAATTTACTGGAAAAGCCTATTCATTTCAATATACTGCTCCAAAAAGTTTCTAAGTGTGGAGCTTTGAAATCTGAAAATATTCTTTAAAAATCGCACGAATAACCAAAACGTATTTACTTACCTGTTTGCAGGAAATGTCCCAGTGCTGAATCTAGGTATCCAGCACTGAGTTAGAAAAGTAACGTAAAAAGTAACTTACCTGTAATTTACTGAAAAAGCAAATACAGTACATTGAAATGAATAGGCTAAGTGTTGCAACCTACTGCATCCCCTGTAAATCAAACAAAGTACAATTTCTATTGCATTTTCAAACTGTTCTATATTCAGCAACTTATTATTGCAAAGTATTTTATGCTTACCTGTGCCAGGCTTGCTTGGTTCTAAAATAAAACTGTATATTTTTTTATACAAAAACAATTGGCCTAGAGTTCAGTTCTTGAGTGTGTGAATTCATTTGCTGACTGAGTGCATCAAATGCTTAACAGTGTCCTCTGATACTGCTCGACCACTCTACCACAAATAGAGAGTAAGGTTCTATCTAACTTTAACCTCTGCCTACCTCTGGGGTCACCTGGACTCTATACACATTATACCTCACTTTGGTGTAGTATTTATAGAGCCAGTTTCCTACAAATGCTCGAAGAGCTTTTCCTGCCAGGAGAACGTGACCGAGTAAAACTTCAATGCTACAAAGTACAGTGGTTTATATGGAAGTCAGAAAAAACTTAAGTAACTTGTTTAGGTTTGTAAAACTACATACAAAAAGTGAGATGTTCCGTGAAATTGGGCATAAGAGTAAACAGTCTCTAGGCAGAACGTCAGTCTATCTTCTTGAGGCAAGTGTAATTATGAGGACACCAGGGCCTTGCCCCCTGTGGTGCCCAGAGCTTTAGGGATAGGGTCCAAAAGAATCCTTAGTATCAGGTCCAATGCAATCATGCCCTTACCTACATGGATGTGTCACTGTGTTGTGGACATCAGCCCATAGATCGGTAGCCCTACTACATGCATCTGTAATGCCTAAGAGGGCCAAGCATTCAGATTAGAGTACACCAGTAGCAAAAGTCCTGAGGAATGAATGCCAATGACCCATGAGGGCAGGAAGGCAGAAACATGTCAACCAACTTCTAATTGTGGACTTTTGGGATTAAAAATTCCCACAAGTCCCTTTTCTGTTTTTAACCTTAGTGGTTAGCGCGAGTTAAAAAATACTCTTCAAATCCTAGCTGCAGGTAATTTTAACCACTTACAATGGCCCGATCGAAAAATAAAAACTCTGGCGGCCAAGATAACAGACTTCGGGTGTAAGGTCAAAAGAGCTGTAAACTCACCACTCAATCTCCACACACGAAGACGAACAGCTGACAGTTTTGGGTGCAGAACCTTGCCCTGTTGCTGGGACAGAAGATCCTCCCGAAGAGGCAGCCTGATCAGAGGACTCGTGTTCATGATCAACAGCTCAGGTGGAGAGGTGTGGTGCAGCGGCCAGGTCAGCTGACTTCGGAGCACAGGGTTCACGGTTCGATCCCCGGCTCCGGCGGCAGCTCAGCACCATGTGACTCTGGGCAATAGCCCACTTAATTTCCACTACGGCCCCCAGCGCCTTGAGACCCTTAAGGGTGAGTAGCTGCGCTATATAAAAACGGACTTACATTTTTTTTTTAGGATACTAGACTGCCCAATACAGAGCCACAAGATTAACTCGAGCCCAGTCGTTCCAGATTTATTTCGGAACTCTGGGCAGGAGTGGTTTTGGCAGGAAGGCATACAGGAGGCCTGAGCTCCACTTGAGCCAAAAGCGTCTTAGAGCGAGAGCCACCTTGGAAACTTCAACGTGCAAAACTGCTGCCATTGCACGTTTGAGAACAGATTTAATCAAGGCATTCCCCATTCTTCGAAGAGACCTTGCGCCACCTCCCGATGGAGGCGCCATTCATGATCCACTCGGCATAAACAGCTGAGTTAGTCTGCACTGGCTTTCAAAGAGCTCACCAGATGTGAACCACCAGGGATATGGCCTGATGTTCCAGCCATGTCCAGACGAACAGAGCCTCTTGACAAAGCATCTACAACCCCACCAGCCGTATGTTGCAGTGCCACATGGCGGTGGTGTCTGAACACCTGAACTAGCCTTTCCCTGATTGAAGGAAGGCCTTCAACGCCAGTCAGATCGCTTGGAACTCCAACAGGCTGATGTGTGGTCTGGCTTCTGCCGGAGACTAGAATCATCTGATCACTGCTCACAGATGGCTGCCCCAACCCAGAAGTGGTGCATCTGTCACCATCGGCTCTGGTTGGGGAAGGGAGAGGGGTCTGCCATCGACACCAATGCGGTTCGTTAGCCACCACTACAGGTCTTTTGCAGCTCCCTCTGAGATCTGGACCAAGTCGTGGGGTTTCCCCTCATGCTGTGCCCACTGCAACTTCAGGTCCCACTGCAGCGCTTTTATATGCCAGCAGGCATGTGTCACAAGAAGGATGCAGGAGGCAATGAGGTCCAACAGCCTCAGTCAGTATCATCGAAACCCAGGATATAGGCTGAAACACTGGTATCATACCCTGAATATCCTAGGCTCGCCGCTCAGTAGGATAGACCCAAAACTGCACTATATCCAGAACAGCTCCGATGAAAGGGATCATCTGGGAGGGACTCGTGTGACATCAGCACATTGATAGTGAACCCCAGCGAGTGCACGTGGTTCCCTGGAGGTGGGAGGTGGGAGACAACTGCCAGGAACGAGCCCACTTGCAAAATCACTGAGGCAGGAAAAGACTGGAACCCTTAAACTCTGCAAATGAGCTTCAACCACTCCCATCACTTTGTGAATGCCCGAGGGAATACTGGTAAGGCTAAAGGGGAACACTGAAAGTGTGCTTGCCCAAGGTGGGCAGGACAGGGATGTGAAAATGAGCATCATTCAATTCAAATAACAATTTCTCCTGCGCCCAGAGCAGACAGGACTTGTGTAAGCGTGAGCATTTTGAATTTCAGTGAATGACTGCTGATGGATCACATTGTAAAGATTTTTGTTTTCTTAGCAGCCTCAATATTTGCTAAGTAGGTGCTGCTGTTTGAATAATGTCCATCTTGCACAACATGAATGTGAAGGCAGTAACTCCCTGTAGTCTCTTTGGTCAAAGCCCCATCTACCATCAAACGAGGCAGCATTTAACTGTTCAGTCTGATAATGTACTGTTTTTACAAGATATCAGAGAGGTCTTAAGGCAGAAGGGACTCCTATGGCACTGGAATCAGACAAGCTAGCATGGAAGAGTCCCTGTAAAAAGATGTATTCCCACTAAAGGGTACTTCACAAAGAAGCTATTTTGGATTAGGCAAAAAAAAAAAAAAAAAAAATTTAAAGTGCAAAACAATTCAAACAATAGACAATAAAAGTTGCATTCTACAAGTTTGAATGTTAGTTATTTGACAAAAGGGAGCTTTTTAAAGAGGAATAGATGGGCAGAGGAATGTTCATGAATCCAATCTCAGGTGGAGAAACAGACTGCCTGGCTGTGACACCTGGGACTGCAGAGGTTAAAGTTTAGTGCCTTAAAGTGTTAAGAGCATATCAGCCTATTCACTTTCAAGCTTGCTTTTTCAAACTATGGAGCACTGTAAGAGGCTAATAACTTGTGAAAATTCAATATGGCCATCTTAAAGAAGAAAACAAGTTACTTACCTGCAACTTTAGTTCTCCAATATTGGAAACTTTCATAGATTCACATGCTTGAATCATTCCCCGTCGAGATGGGAGTCCCCGGTATATAAAAAAAATAGCAATACAAACCATTACAGATAGAAACTAGGCCTAGGCCCATTCTAGTTTTGTAACATCCACCTCTTTTTGTAAAAGAGACCAAACAAAATCAACAACCAATCAGATCAGCCTCACCCTCTAGAACCCTCCTGAGAGAACCTCAGACAATCAGATTTTCGTAGCCGTAGTGCCACAGGAGAACCATAAAGATGCAGAAGGTAGAGCTTTCCCAGGGGAGGAGGGTGGGTCACATGTGAATCTATGAAAGTTTCCAATACTGGAGAACTAAAGTTACAGGTAACTTGTTTTCTTACTCCAGTATTGGAACTTTCATAGATTCCCACGCTTGAATCAGAGTAGCTAGCAGTCGTGAGCACATTTCTTTGCCTGTATTACTTTCAACAGAGATCAATAACCCATCAATAAGATTAAAGAAAGGAAAGGAAATAGCATATTTCACAATTTAGACTTTTTTTTTTTTTTTTTAAATAGTGAAATAAAAGATATCACCACAATTCAAATGCGAATCAAATACCCATATATGCATACAGAAATAACAAGCCATCAAATGCATCAAAGAATGTGCAAAGAAGTTTTACAGGAAAAGGAAGGAGGGATGAGAGGGAAAGCTCACCACTTATTGAAAAAGGTTCCTCAGGACTGCTTGGCCCACTGCACGATGAAGAATCCAAGCAGTAATGTCTTGTGAAGGTATGGGTACTCTTCCAGGTTGCCGCTCTGCAGATGTCCCGGATAGGTACCCCAGCAAAGCGGGTCGTAGAAGAAATCGCCCTCGTGGAGTGATCCCGGACTTTCCCTTCAAGGGGCTTACCAGCTGCTTGATGACAATATTGGATAGAGCTGGAAATCCACCGTGCAATCCCTGGTTTGGAAAGTGGAAATCCTTTACGAGGGGCGCTGTAAGCCACAAAGAGCTGAGGTGACTTTCTGAAATCCTTAGTCCTCTGAAGATTGAACTTCAGGCAACGCTGAATGTCCAATGAGTGAAGTGACCTCTCAGCCGGAGTAGTAGGTTGAGGGAAAAAAGTTTCAAGTATCACCGGTTCATTTAAATGAAAGTCCGAAGGTACCTTCGGGATGAACTTTGGGTTGGTACGGAGTACTACCGTTTCATTCTTGAATTGAAGAAAGGGCTCTTGAATGGTGAGTGCCTGCAACTCGCTGACCCTTCTAGCTGATGTCAAGGCTAGAAGAAGGGCCACCTTCCAGGAGAGAAATTTCAAGTTCGCTTTATGTATAGGCTCAAAAGGAGGTTTCATGAGCTGGGTCAAGACCCGATTAAGGTGCCACAGTGGTGGAGGCTTCACTGGAGGGAAGGCTCAAAAAAGACCTTTCATAAACTGTTTAATTATCCTCGCTGACCAGAGCGAAGGGCCTGAGGATGTCCTTCTGAAGCGAGTGATGGCCGCGAGATGAACTTTAATAGATGAGCCAGGCCCACCTTTGCCAAGGAAAGAATGTAAGGAAGGATTTCATGCGCCGAGGAAGAGAAAGGGTGAACACCAGATTCTCGGCACCAGTGACAAAACCTCTTCCACTTCATCCAGTAGGTTTTGTTTGTACTTTGAGCACGGGCCTGAGACAGGATCTCTCTAGATTCTGCAGAGAGCTTTAAGTCGAGAAACTCCGTGCTCAGGAGCCACGCTGATAATTGCAGGGATCGGGGATCCGGATGCAATACTTAGCCCTGGGACATTGTCAGCAGTGATGGAATCTGTTTCAAAGGAACCGGACGCTCCAAGGATAGGAGAAGCTCCGTGAACCAGTACTGGCGAGGCCAGGACTGTGCTATTAGGATCATTTTGCAGTGTTCCGTCTTTAGCTTTCTGAGCAGTCTCAAGATCACAGGAATGGGGGAAAAGCATAAACAAATGCGCCTGACCATGCCATCGAAAACGCATTCCCCAAGAATCCCGGATGGTGATGCCAACTTGGGTAGAACCAGCATTTCTTGTTCTCCGGTGTGGCAAAGATCTATGGCCGGTCTGCCCCATAGTCGAAAAATCTCCTCCAGAGTCCTCTGGTCCAGTTCCCATTCGTGGCTGACTGACTTTAGTCTGCTTAGTGTGTCTGCTGTCTCGTTGAGATTCCCTGGGAGATGTTCCGCTTTTAGTGAGACTCCATGCAGGATCGCCCATTCCCAAACAGCTTGAGCTTCCGCCGACGAGATCTTGTGCCGCCCTGCTTGTTGATATAATGCATGGCTGTAGTATTGTCTGTTCTTATTAGAACAGACGAATCCTTTATTCTCGGGAGGAAAGCCTGTAGGGCTAGGCGAATCGCTCCGAGTTCCAGCAGATTGATGTGCAACAGACGATGGTGGTGTAGCAATCGACCACTTATCTGGAGGTCCTGTAAGACCGCTCCCCAGCCCTTCAGAGACGCATCTGTTGTAATAATCTGAGGAGCTGGGGTGACCATGAAGGAGAGACCTTGGGAAATGTTCTCCTCACGAGTCCACCATGAAGCGGCTTCTTTCATTGGCACAGTGATCGTGATCATGTCCTCGAAAGACCCTTCTACTTGGCGCCACTAAGTCCAGTTGTTCCTGAAGAGGACGCATTTGTAACCTGCAGGGAGGAATTAGAGGAATGCAGGACGAAATGGATCCCAGAAGGGACTTGTAGAGGCGAAATGAAAGTGAACTTTTTTTTAAGTAGATGGGCCATCGACATCAGTTTGGCTAGTCTTTCCACTGACGGAAAAGCCTTGTTCAGGGATGCGTCCAATATGGCTCCCAGGAATTTGGCGTTCTTGGAAGGGCACAAATTTGATTTTTCTCTGTTTAGGGTAAGACCCAGACCTTTGAACAGCTTTGTACAAGCTGCCACTCACCTTTAGGCTGCAGTCTTGGTAGGAGCCTTTAGCAACTAGTTGTTCAGGTAAGGGAAAACCTGATGCTGTTGTTTCCTTAGAAAAGCCGTCACCGGAGCCAGTATCTTTGTAAAGATCCTTGGTGCTGATCTGAGGCCGAAGGGGAGGACCCTGAATTGAAAGTGGCTCTTGGCTACTGTGAAGCGAAGAAACTTCCTGTGGGATGGATGTATGGGAACATGAAAATATGCGTCCTCTAGGTCCAAAGTGGCCATGAAATCTCCTGAATTTAAAAGTCGAAGTATGTCCTGCAAGGAGACCATTCGAAACGACTGTTTGATGAGATAGGTGTTGAGTTCCCTCAGATCTAGAATAGGGCGCCACTTTTCTACAGTCTTTCGAACTAGAAAGAACCGGGAGTAGAAACCCTCTCCTCTTTGTGAGATAGGGACCAGCTCTATCGCCCCTTTCTGCAGCCTCTGTTGGACCTCTAAAAGCATGAGACGAAGATGTTTTGTTACATTGGCGCGAGGGGACTTGGTTGGAGGAGGATGGACAAACTCCAGCGTGTGGCCAAATTGGATGATATTGAGAACCCAACGATCCGATGCTATCCGTTGCCATTCTTGGAAGTAATGTGAGATCCTGCCCCCCACAGGTGTTAAATGAGGGGGAGGAACAGTAGACAGAGCCAGCAGGCTGCTATTGACGCTTAGAGGACTCCTTCCCCTGGCGTCCTGCTTTTCCTCTGTTCGTCGATCTTGAATATGACGAGGACTGACCCTGCCGTTGGTTATACTGCGGGCGGTAAGATTGCAAGGCAGGCGTATAAGAGGAGTACAGATATTGCTGGTAACCTCCTCTGTATGAGGGAAAACCTCTGCCCCTTGCACCACGAAAAGGGACCTTGCGGTATTGGAGTGTCCCTAAAGATCCCGCTGTGTCTGTATCTTTCTTAATGTCCTGAAGCGCATAGTCTCTGTGCTTACCAAAGAGCGCCTCTCCATCAAAAGGAAGGTCCAAAATCTTGTTTTGAACCTCAGGTCTAAACTAGGTCGCTCGAAGCCATCCCTGGCGACGAAGGACTGCCGCTCCAGCCAGGGAACGGAGCGCAGTTGTTGCAATGTCCATTGCGCAATCAATCACCTCTGAGCAGGCCCTTTCTCCTTCCTGGAGAATCATTTTCGCTTCCGCCCTGCTGTCATCAGGCAGCTGGTCTAGGTAGGGAGAGAGGTCACACCAGATTTGGCGGTCGTAGCGCCCCAAGATGGCTAAAGTTTTAGCCGCTTTGACGAGCAGGCTTGACATCGATGAAAACCTTTTGCCAGCCTTGTCCAAGCGTCTGCCCTCTTTATCTGGAGGTGTTAGAGGAGCCGCTAGATTTTTAGACTTCCTCTGTGCTGATATATCACCGAGTCCGGCTTACTCATTAGGCAAGCAGGGCTATCCTCCAGGGCTTTATACTTTTTCTCTAAACTAGGAAGCACCGGGACCACTGTAGCTGGGGTCTTCATAACTTTGAGCCCCTCTTCCCAAACATGACCAACGATAGGAATTGATCTCACAGACTTCTTAAAGGGCTCTTTGAAATCGCATAAGAAGCACTCAGACTGTACCGATGGCATAGGAAGCTCGAATCTCTTATCTGCCCTTTCCAACAAATTATGGAAACCACCTATGTCCCCAGGTGGAGAATCCACTGGCACCGGTGAAGGTGAAGCAGGAGTAGGGATAATATAATCATCCCATTCCCTGTCTGGATCCGGGAGAACTGCATTATCCTGGTCATCATCCAAGGTATCATCCTGGATAAGTGGAGCCGTCGGTGGTGGATCCACAATCAATTGCAGTGGTGGTGGTGGCAGCCGAGGGGTGGAAGGCCCTGCAGGTAGAACAGCAGGAGCTGAAATCTGTTCCTGAGCCGGAGATGGAGTTGGAAATCTCTTTTTATAGTCTGAGAGCATTAGCTGTAAGTCCGAAATCAAGGAGGATGGCATACAAACCATCTCCTCCTGGTAACCTCCGTGATAGTCCTGGGGAGGATCATAATCCTGCTCTTCCCCATATTCATCTTCCGAATCCAGGTCTTGGCACTTAACATGCAGGTCAGAAGGGCTATGTGCGTACCCATATGGACCTTCCTCCTCCGAATCCTCCTCTTCTAGGAGGTGAGTAGGCAGCAGAGGTGTCACTTTGCTGGAGGAAGTGAGCTCAGGAGTAATGCGACGTGTCCTGATGTTTAACTCAGAAATTTTCTCCGTCGACGATGTAGTTGTTGTCATAGTCGGTACCGTCACCAATACAGTCATCACTGTCGCCGCCGTCGCCGTCACTACGGCAGTCGTCATTCTCGTCGAAGTCGACGACAACTTCGCCGTCACTGTTGACCCCACATCCGTCGTCATTGGCGTCGACGATGAATGCTGCACCGTGGACGATGAAGGCAAGGAAACCCTCGACGACGATCCCGTCGCCGGAGTAAGAAGACAGACTGTACCTTTTTGCCGCACGTTGACGAAGACGATGATAGCTTCTTCGTCGACTGTCGACAGCGGAATTTTCTTAGCATGTTTTCCCTGAGAAGGTACAGAGGAGGGCTTTTTGAAGTCCTTTTTTCTGTCAGGAGGAGAAGATGGAGGAACAGAACTTTACTTCCTCACTGTAGACACTCCTGTAGAAAGTCCTTCCCTCTCCTTTACACCTCGGTGAGGAGATTTGCTTGGACTTTGCCTGTCAGACCTATGAGAGGTCTTTTTAGAGGCTTTTCCAGGACGGTCTTCAGAAGAGGGGTCAGATCTCGACCTTTTCAGAGAACTCCTGGAAGACGAAGCTGATGAGGCCTCATCACTATCGTCACTGGATAGTGGATCCTTCCTGGACTTCAGCTTTTGGAGCCAGGTCAGGAGACGTCCCTCACGGTCTCTCAAGGTTTTGGAGGAAAAAGTACGGCAAACCTTGCAATCTTTAGCCTTGTGATCTGGGTAGAGGCAATAGATGCAGTCCTTGTGAGGGTCATCCCCGTAAAGCCTTTTTTTAGAGCAGGTGGAACAAGCTCTAAAAAGCCCTTTTTTCTCCTTCTCAGACATGTTGACACGAAGCTGAAGAAGCTGTTGAAGAAGCTGCTGAAGAAATCAGTTGAAAAAGACTAAGAGTAAAGGTAACAAGGAAAAAACTGAGCAGAGCTCAGTGGAGACTCCCTAGCACAACGTGCGGTAGAAAACCTGATGGTCTGAGGTTCTCTCAGGAGGGTTCTAGATGGTGAGGCTGATCTGATTTGTTGTTGATTTTGTTTGGTCTCTTACAAAAAGGTGGATATGTTACAAAACTAGAATGGGCCTAGGCTCTATTTGTAATGGTTTGTATTGCTATTTTTATATATACCGGGGACTCCCATCTCAACGACAGGGAATGATTCAAGCATGGGAATCTATTAAAGTTCCAATACTGGAGTGAGGAAAACTTTTTTTAAAGCCCAAAAAAATGTTTCTAGCATAGTGTTCTAGGATCCCACTTGTGAGTATAGATCATGATGAACAGTAAATACACTATAAGAACATTAAACACCATCCCATCCTTAAAGCTGCAACGAGCTAACTGCACAAAGCATACCCTTTGCCCCAAACTACAACCCAATGTTATTTTAAAGCATCAAACACTGCTGTATACACGGGAAAGCTTCAAGTGGCAGAACAGAAAGCCCACTTATAAAAAGTGGAATATTGGAGATTATGCTTGACATTACTAACCTCAGACATAGAAAATCCATCTATTTCCACCACTGCAGCTGTGATCTTCTCTGGACATTTCTCCAAGCTTCCATACTCTCGGACCAAGCAACGAACATTTACTGGATGAAGATACATGTGCTGTCCATCCTCCGCTGTAAAAATGTATTATGTAGACATCACAAGACCAAACTGAATTAGTCCATTCATAATACACCCAATGCAGAATCAAAACCCTCCATCATGTCATAATAGTGATAACACTTTCTCCTACCATACCTAAACAATTGACATTAACCAGGGACCTCCAGCCTTAATCAAATGTGTTGTGTTTGGGAAAATAGAAGTATCGCCTCAGCTAGAGCTGCTGCTTAAACACATTGGAATACCAGACAAACAAAGAACAAGTTACTTTTCGGTAACACCTTATCTGGTAAAGACAATATCTAACCGCAGATTCCTTACCTTTGAATTTCCCCAGGGTCAGACTGGATCTGGAAGATTTTTCATGAGAAGTACCCCTGCGTGCTGGTAGGTGGCATTGACTGGCTCTGCATGGCAGCATCAGCCGCGTCCGAAGTGATGTCTGCTTCACCTATATAGGCGCCACCTTGGCGCGCGGACGCCAGTTACTTTACACGACTTTCCATGCCAGAAGCGCAGAGCCATGAAGTGCATTGACACTGGTGTGCCCAAACTAGAGCCCTGAAAGGGATCATCCTTGACCCTAGAAATCTGTCCAAAGAGCGGGAGGATGGGTGGGTTGGTAAGGAATCTGCAGCTAGATATTGTGCCTACCAGATAAGGTGTTACCAAAGGTAATTATCTCTTTTGTCCTAAAAACGAAGAAGTGTGTGTAAAACTATTTAATTTTTTTAAGGAATTCATGTATATTTTTTAAACTTGTACCGGTGTTCTTAAAAGATTGTGTAAAAAATGTAGTATCAACCCGAGACTATCACTTTTGAACAAAAATGAAGCAGTGTGACAAACCTTTTAATTGTTTTGGGAGTTTATGTACATATTTTAATTCTTCCTTTTTAGCACACTTTTTAAACGGGCGGCTATCCTCTTAGCTAGCCTCTCCATCTGCAAAGCATCAGTATTCTAGTTTTTATTAATTTGTATTTTGCACATTGATAGGCAGCTATTAACTGCTCTTTTTTCTTAAATTAGGGTTAGGTTGCGTCTGCTTCCCACTATGTTCTGTTAATTTTAAAAACTTAACTGTAGTGGGATTCAAGAGGTATTTTGCTTATGAGCCGGCTGCTACTGAATTGCCTTTTGCACAAGTCTGGACATGTCCATGTTTTATCTTGCCTCTAATTCTAAATTAATTTTCTAGCTGAAATTGAACTTTTGGACTTTTTAAATGAACTGTCAGCCTTTTAATGTCCTATGTACATCTTAGGAGTTGTAATGTGGAACATCTTAAGTACTGTATGATCTGGGCTCTGACAATATTGTTTGTTTCTATTTACAAGAAATTTAGCTAATCTAAGGCAGGCTTTTGATAATTTTATGATGGTTAGTGGATTGTGCTTGTTATGCGTTTCTCTTTTATTTGAAATAATATGTATGCATTTTATGTGGACCTCCTAGGAGTTCCAAATCTTTAATAAATATATTGAATTGAATTGTGTTACCAAAGGTAAGTAACTTGTTTATCTGAGCGACTTCTAGCCGCAGATTCCTTACCTTTGAATAGATCCCAAAGATACCTTGGTGGATCTCCGGACAAATTTAAACTATGCAGTCCTGTAGGACTTAAGAGGTAAAATGCCCATCCCTGCTGACCAGACTGTCCAGGCAGTAATGCTTGATATACGTGTGCAGGGAAGCCCACATTGCTGCCTGGCAGATGTCCAAGACTGGGACTCCACGTGCTAACGCAGTGGTTGTAGCTTTGGCTCTGGTGGAATGAGCCTGTAAGCCTTCAGGAAGCTTCTTTGCCAATACGTAGCAGATCTTGATGCAGAGAATGACCAGAGGTGGTCCTTTTCTGCACAGCCCGACCTTTCTTCGCCCCAACCATACCACACGAAGAGTTGGTCGTCCACCCGGAACTCTCATGTGCAGGCAAGATAGAATGACAATGCTCTTTTAGGGTCCAGTAGAGTTGCTCCTCTTCCTTCGAGAGATGAGGAGTGTAGAAGGTGGGCAAGTTGACAGATTGGCCCACACAAAATAGTGTTACCACTTTTGGCAGGAAAGAGGCCCTAGTGCTGAGCAACAGTTTGCCGGGATAAACTGAAAAGAATGGAGGCTTGGAAGTTCTAGCCTGCAGCTCACTCACCCTCGGGCAGATGTAATTTCCACGAGGAAGGCAGTTTTAATCATGATCAGCCAGAGGGAACAATTGTGAAGAGGCTCCAAAGGAGCACACATCAAGAATGTGAGGACCAAATTATGGTCCCACTAAGGCATAATAAAATGGTGAAACAAATGTAGAAGGCCTTTCAAAAATCTATTAATGATAGTGGACTGTAGGAAGCTGGCTCTGTATATACTATACCAAAATGAAGTATAGTGTTCACAGAGTCCAGTGGAACCCCAAAGGTAGGCAGAGGAAAAAGTAGATAGCATCTTACTCTTTGTGGTAGTGTGGGCGAGCAGTAAGGCTTTAGAGGGTAGAGTTAAGCATTTGTTGTACACAGGCAAGAAATGATGTCACACACTCAGACTGAACTCAGACCAATTTGCTTGTATAACTATTTTATTTCCAGAACCAAGCCTGGTGCAGGTAAGTGAAATACTTTGCAAAATCTTATGCAGTGATTTACAGTTGAATGCAGGTTCAAATAGTTGGTTGAATTACAGTGAAGTCCACAGTTCGAAATTACTTTAGTTACTTCACAGATTAGTAAAAGGAATCTAAAAAGTAACATTCACAGTAATCAGTGTGCTATGCCTAGATATCACACAGACATTTCCTAGACAAAAGGTAAGTAATTCACTTTTAGTACATTTGCAGTTTTTAATGTTTCATACAAACCAACTCCACACTTAAAATAATTTAAGGAAAAGCAGTCAATGCAATCCTATGGAAGCAAATGAAGTTAACGGTTTGCAGGTAAGTACTTATTTGTGGGAGTTGGTATTCTGGGGTTAGAAGGATTAGTTACTTACCTGTAATCCTAGTTCTCTTCCAGGGGTATACTCATCAAAGTCATAAGCACTGAATTATCCCCGCCCATCTGCGGGATCCCGGAGCATATAGAAATATACATATATATATGAGTATGTTGGGGGATCACAAGTGCATAGCACTTCCGCGACATACATATATACATGTATATAAATACATAAATATGCAGCCTAACAAATTCCAATAAGGCAAAATGCCAAAATTACAAAGGTTTTCCCTGTACAGACAATCTCCTATATACACTCTGTAATAGAGAACATACACTGTAATAGTGTTATGCAAGAAAAACCTTTATTTTCAGAAAAGAAAACATGTAATAGCAGGCAGTTGGCCCATAGGCTGCATAGCTGAATAAATATCACCGTACAGTAAAACACTGGCACCTTGCCTTTAAGGCTTCCAAGAACGTGGACACTTTGCCTTTAAGGCCTCCAGGAGACCCTCTGCTCCCATCATGCACCACAGGTGACAGTTAGGTCAGTTCTTTTTGCACGGTGTACTAACTTGTAACAATTACTAAAAATGCTCGTCCGGGGAGGCGGGAGGGTTGCTTATGACTTTGATGAGTATACCCCTGGAAGAGAACTAGGATTACAGGTAAGTAACTAATCCTTCTCTTCCAGGGGATACTCATCAATAGTCATAAGCACTGAATAGAGTAGCAAGCCCATACCCACTACCTCGCGGACGAGCAAATAGTATTAAAAAACAGATCATCTTAACATGACATTAAGCAAATAAATTCCTCAGTGAGGCTTGTCCCACTTGGGCATCCTCCTGAGCATCTGAATCTAAACAGTAATGGCGAGAGAAAGTATGAACAGACCGCCATGTAGCTGCTTTGCAGATTTCTGCTATAGGGACGTTCCTGAGGAGGGCCGTAGTAGAGGCCTTTCCTCTGGTTGAATGCGCTTTAGGCCTTCCCTGAAGAGACTTATTAGCTAATTGATAGGCTAGAGATATGCAGGAGACTATCCATCTTGAAATAGACCTTTTAGAGGATGCCAATCCTGTATTAATGGGGCCGTAGTTGACAAACAAGCGGTCCGTCTTTCTTATTACCTTGGTCTTATCCAGATAAAACTTCAATACCCTCTTAAGGTCTAACGAGTGTAAGGCCCTTTCAGGAGGTGTAGAAGGATTAGAGAAGAAGGTAGGCAAAGTGATAACCTGATTAATGTGGAAATCTGAAACCACTTTTGGCAGAAAACTTGGACGAGTTCTGAGAACTACCCTATTTGAGTGAAAAACAGTGTAGGGTTCCTTACAACATAATGCTTGTATCTCGCTGACTCTACGAGCCGACGTGATAGCAACCAAAAAAGCCACCTTCCAAGACAAGTGCTGCAAAGAGGACTTGTGTATTGGTTCAAAAGGTGCGCCCATCAGTTTGGTAAGGACCACATTGAGCTCCCAAGGAGGAGAAGGGGCTCGTACTGGTGGGTATACCTTTTTTAACCCTTCAAGAAAATCTTTCACCACTGGCATTTTGAAAAAAGAAACCTGTGAAGGTGATTTTCTATATGCCGTTATTGCTGCTAAGTGTACCTTGATAGATGTAAACTGCAGGCCCGACTTAGCCAGGTGTAAGAGATACGGCAAAATGACCTGTTCCTGCCCTCTAACTGGGTCATGACCATTATTCAAACACCATAAGTAAAAACGTTTCCACTTGAAAGCGTAGGAAACCCTGGTAGAAGGTCTTTTCGCTTCCTTAAGTATGTTCATACAGTCCGCTGGCAAGTCTAAGTGACCATACTGCAAGACTTCAGGAGCCATGCTGTCAGCCTGAGGGAAGGAAGGTTGGGGTGAAACACTCTCCCCTGGCTCTTGGATAGTAGGTCCGGACGACAAGGCAATCTCTGTTGCGGAACTTCGGAAAGTTGTAGAAGATCCGGATACCACCACTGGCGTGGCCACTCCGGAGCGATCAGAATCATCCTGGAGTTGGACTTGTAGAACTTCGTGATCACTGCTGGAATGAGAGGCAGTGGAGGAAAAGCGTAGAGTAAGCTCTGAGACCATTTTATCAACAGAGCATTCCCGCTTGAACCTGGTTGGTGATACCTGGACGCGTAGACGGGGCATTTGGCGTTTGTTGCATCTGCGAACAAGTCTATGTCCGGCACACCCCATCTTTGAAAGATATCCTGAGCCACTTCGGTGTTTAGCACCCAGTCGTGCACTTCTACGAACTCTCTGCTTAGGAAGTCCGCCTGTACATTTAGGACGCCCGGCACATGGACAGCCGTGATGGTGAGATGCCGTGCCAGAAGCCACTTCCAAATGGCTTGTGCCTCCTGAGACAGAATTCTGGACCTGGTGCCTCCCTGCTTGTTCAGATAAAACATAGTCGTGGTGTTGTCTGTCTGAATCAAGAGGGAGTTGGACTGAAGAGAAGGAAAGAAGGATTTTAGGGCTAGTTGGACAGCCCTCAACTCCAGAAAATTGATATGGTATCCCTTTTCTTTGTCCGACCATAGCCCTTGCACTTGAAGGTGATTCATACGAGAGCCCCAACCTTGCAGGGAGGCGTCTGTCACTATAGTTTGAGTCGGAGTCTCTTGATGGAAGGGAACACCTTTCATTAGATGTGATCGCCTTGTCCACCACACAATGGAGTCCCTGGCAGACTGGGGTAGAGTGATCCGATCCTCCCAGCTGCCCGAAGCTTGCACCCACTGGTCCTCCAGAGCTTGCTGCAGGGGACGCATGTGCAATCTGGCATTGGGAACTATGAAGATGCATGAAGCCATCGAACCCAGGAGAGAGGACACTTGTCGGACTGTTGGGTGGCGAATCCGCAGGAGTTCTCTGCATTTGATCCTGATTGATGAAAACCTCTCCGCCGAAGGACACACGCTTGCTTCCGCGGTGTCCAGCGACGACCCTAGGTAGTGAATGTTCTGGGTCGGATTGAGAATCGATTTTTTGAAATTGACTCGTAGACCCAACTTGTTCATTAACTGGAGACTGTAGGAGAGATGAGACTGAAGCAGGGAAGGAGTTGCACTCTTCAGAAGCCAGTCGTCCAGATACGGGTAAACAAATATTTTGTGTCTGCGGAGAAAAGCTGCCACCACTGCCATGCACTTTGAAAAAGTCCGTGGGGCTGACTTCAGTCCGAAAGGTAGGACTCGGAACTGGAAGTGACGTAGAGCAACCTGAAAACGGAGAAATTTTCGATGTTTTCTGGACACTGGAATGTGGAAATAAGCGTCCTGCAGATCTATGGAGCACATCCAGTCTCCTTGATGTAGATGGGGAAAGATCTGGTGAAGGGCAAGCATTCGAAATTTCTCTTTGCGGATGTATTTGTTCAAGATGCGCAAGTCCAGAATTGGTCTGAATTCTACTGTCGGACCTTTTTTCTGACCAGGAAATATCGAGAGTATATTCCCTGGCGCCTCTGATGAACAGGGACGTATTCTATGGCTTTTTTCTGTAGAAGACCGTTTACCTCCTCGTGTAAAATGTGATGACACAAGCGGACTCGTCCTTCTGGAGGAACCGAAGGAGGTGGGATCTTGAACCGTAGCAAGTATCCATCTTGAACAATGTTCAACACCCATTTGTCGATGGTTATGTTTCTCCACTCCTCCAGATGTAATGCGATACTTCCTCCTACCGGAGTGGAACACGTGTCTAGAGGAAGCACTCCCTCATTGTTTTGATGGTTGCTTTGAGGTAGAGGCCTGCTGTCTATTGGTCCCTCTTCCTCTTCCTGGTCTCCGTTGGTGGAAGTGAGACCTCTGCTGCTGCTGACCCTGAGCCGACCATTGAGGGGTTTGAACCCTCTGTTGGAACGGGCGTTTATCATAGGGACGGGAGCGCCTACGGAATTCCTTCCGTTTTTCGAGACCCACAGCTTTCACCGTGTCCAGCTCTGCTTTCATCTTTGCCATTTCTTCGTCCGCATGCGGCCCGAAGAGAGAAGACCCGTTGAAAGGCAGGTTGGTTATCTTCCGCTGGACATCGGGTTTGAGGCCAGTCAAGCGTAACCAAGCAGAACGCCTCGAACAGATACCATGGGAGTATCCGTGGGCAGCCAGATCAGATGAGTCAGCGGAAGCACTAATCACCTGATTAGCCACTAGACCTCCCTCTTGTAGAATTTCTCTAAAGTCTTGCTGGTCCTCTTTTGGGAGTTTGTCTGCAAAACGTCCCAGTGAATCCCACAAGGATCTATCATACCTCCCCAGCAGAGCGGAGGAACTGGAGACCTTCATGATAGAAGCTGAAGTGTTGCACATCCTTCTACCTAAAGAATCCATCAGTTTACTATCCTTATCCGGAGGCGCTGAGGAGGAAGACATAGCTGAGTGCGTCTTTCTAGCCGCCGCCACAATGATGGAATCCGGAGGAGGATCCGATCTAAGGAACAACGGATCTTGGTCCGGAGCCTTGTACTTTTGGCTATTCGGGAAGGAACAGCTCCCACCGTTGCCGGTGTCAAAAAAGTTTGCATAGCAGGTTCGAGAAGGCCTGGGACAAGAGGAAGCAAAGGCCGAGTCGAGGAGCGATGATGAAGAGTCTCAAAAATCACTGAGGAGGTAACAGTCGGGACATACATAGAAATGTTCAGCTTATTCGCTCCTCTACAGAGAACTTCACTAAAAGTGCTGAGGTCATCGATTGGAGAAACTCTTGACGGAGGTGTAGCTGTCAAAGTTGGAGAATAGTCTCTGATAGAGGACCTGGTGGAAGAAGACCGGGTGGGAGACCTATGCCGCCTTCTCTTCGGAGAAGAATGATAAGAGCGAGATCTGTCCCTTGATCTAGCATGGAGAGCATGTGAAGATCGTGATCTGCTTGGAGTCCTCCTTCTGGAAGAAAACACAGTCGGTGATCTTGATCTTCTAGGCGTTTTAGGGGATGGAGAATCCCTGGACAAGCGTGAAGGAGAATAGGTACGGGAAAAATCAGACCCCGGGCTACTGAGGGCCCTAGGCTTCCTGCGCCGTGCATCTTCACCAACCACCGGAGAGCCTTCCGGGGAGATCTGGACAATATGCAGTCCTGGAGAAGATCCTGATTTTGACGATAGAGATGCAGCTCTAACCTCATCCGAGGCAACAGCAGGCTCTTTAGCTCTCGACGTCGAGCGCCTCGACGTCGACCTTTGTTTTCCCTCGACGTCGACTTCTCCCTTGACGTGGGATGATGTCTAGGAGGAGTTAAGGACTTCGCTGCCCTCGACGGCGACCTCACCTCCCTCAAAGGTGTCCTCGACGTCGACCGTCTACTCAGGGACTTCGACGTCGAACGCACTCGCCTCCTCGACGTCAATAGCCTCGCCGTCTTCGACGCCGACTGGTCTCGCGGCACCCTTGCCGTCGGCAAACTTCTCGACGTCGACCTACGGGAGGTGACGGAGAGTGCCTTGACGTCGACGGATGTCTCGACGTCGATGGATGTTTTGACGTCGATCGGTCTTTGCCATGGCTATACCTCGAGCCCGAGGTAGCATGCTTCGACGTCAATACCTTTCTCGACGACGGAGACTCACGCCGTCTCGACGTCGGAGATTGTGTCGGTCGCTTCTTCGACGGCGGCAACGACGTCGACGGTGAATAGTCCGGAATCTGCAGTTTCCTTGATGTTGAAGAGGCAGAATGATGCTGGCGTCGATGTTCTTGAAGAGAGGAGGGCTCTTGACACGCAAGGCCACTTCCCAGCCGGGTTTTTCCTCTCTCGATCACAGCCAGAAGGCGAATCCTCTCCCTGTCGCGAAGAGTCCTCGTAGAAAACTTGCTACAATGGTAACAAGTGTCAGGCTTGTGACTGGAAGGAAGACAGGCGATACACACAGAGTGTGGATCAGAGATGGCCATCTTCTTTCCACAGGATGGACATTTTCGAAAAAGAGCTGGCATTCTGACAGAAAAAGTTTGAAATTTTGTCAGAAAATGATAATAAAACACTGCCAGCACAGGAAAATCGCAAAAAAACAAAAAAGAAAACAATTCCTGACAGAAAAGTCAGAAAAACTGTCGAGCTCAAGCTCCAGGATCCTCATAGAAGGAGCCGGAAAAAGAACTGACCTAACTGTCACCTGTGGTGCATGATGGGAGCAGAGGGTCTCCTGGAGGCCTTAAAGGCAAAGTGTCCAAGTTCTTGGAAGCCTTAAAGGCAAGGTGCCAGTGTTTTACTGTACGGTGATATTTATTCAGCTATGCAGCCTATGGGCCAACTGCCTGCTATTACATGTTTTCTTTTCTGAAAATAAAGGTTTTTCTTGCATAACACTATTACAGTGTATGTTCTCTATTACAGAGTGTATATAGGAGATTGTCTGTACAGGGAAAACCTTTGTAATTTTGGCATTTTGCCTTATTGGAATTTGTTAGGCTGCATATTTATGTATTTATATACATGTATATATGTATGTCGCGGAAGTGCTATGCACTTGTGATCCCCCAACATACTCATATATATATGTATATTTCTATATGCTCCGGGATCCCGCAGATGGGCGGGGATAATTCAGTGCTTATGACTATTGATGAGTATCCCCTGGAAGAGAACCAGGGTTCCCCCAGAGTCGAGGATGCACTCTCAGAACACCCTCAGCGGCACTAAGGCAGCAGGGTGCAGAGTGCTAAGGCCCAATGTTATCCAATTGGGAATAGGTGGCCTCTGGTTGGTGACTGCTCATGAGCAGGCTACAAGGTCGTGGGAGCAAAGCTCCTGCTGTTAGGTGCAGAGCAAAGGGGGATCAGAGTTAGCACCCAAAGTACCCCCGCAGCGGCACAGGGGCAGCTGGGTGCAGGGTGCTGTTTTGGCATCTGGTGCCCTGTTGATTTCAACAGAGATTCTCCGGTTGCAACAAACACTGCAGGCTCGTGGACGAAAATCTTCTGGAGGTGACCACCAATTGGAGAGGTAAGTTGGAATGCCTGGGGATGATGGGACAGTCGGTTGGGCCACCCAAGGCTGTGAGACGTCAGGTGCAGGGGTCTCTTTAGGCGTAGGTTTCTTACCATCGCCTGTCGCGGTCAGGGGACCTTCCAGAAAGGGGCTGCAGGCGTCGATTGGAGATTCGAGGCAGGTCAGTGATCACCAGATCTCAGATCAGGATCGCCGGGGAGACCTCGTGGTGTTGGGCCACTAACTCGAGCCGTGGGCGTCAGGTGCAGACTCCCGGATTTGGCTGGAGCTAGAGTCTGTGGGCGAGCAAATCCAGTGCTCACGGAATACTAAGTCTTGGTTTTGGATGGCAGGGCAAGTCGTCCGGGTTCTTGAGGGCTGCTGGCTGCAGGACACACTGGGATTTCGCTAAAGCAGGTTCGAGGTGGGGACAGGCAGGTAGAGCTGGGACCAAGTCAGTGGGCGTCTTCTTAGTTCAGCACAGCTTCGTTCCTTCTCTTCTGGTCGGTTCTTGTCTGAGGAGGCAAGGTTCAGGGTTGGCCCTAAATACTAGATTTAGGGGCGTTACAGGTAAGTAAAGGTCGGAACCAATGGGTCCCTTGCTTGGGGTGGGTACACCCCCTATTATGTCACCGTCCAGTGGGAGGAGGGCATATGCCTCTCTGGTTGGGTGGGTTCCCCCATCACAAGATGGCGGGGACAGAGTTGTGCTTCACCTCGCCTCCCCACCTAAGGGGTGGGGTTGGCAAAGATGGGCACACCTCCCTGCCTCACCTGGTTTTCCCGGCGATTCTCCCACCCAAAGTGGGGGTTAGAACCGGTCTGGGCCAGTTGCTGGAAGCAGCAAATGGCTGGGGTAGCTCACAAAGGCAGCAAGCCTTTGAAGCTTCCCCTTCGTGGACCCTGCCCATCCTGGGGGAGGAGGCTTGGCACCTCATCCCAGGATGTGCATTGTTTCAGACCCACGAGAGCAGTAGGCTCTCGACCCAGGGGTCCAGAAACATGTCTGGTGGTGGCAGCTGGCGAACAGCCACTCAGCCAGGACACTACAGTTAGGTCGTTTTTCAGAGGGCATCTCTAAGATGCCCTCAGAGTGCATTTTTCATTAAATCCCACACTGGCATCAGTGTGGGTTTAATGTGCTGAGAAGTTTGATACCAAACTTCTCAGTACAGCCATTATGGTGCTGTGGAGTTCGTATTAAGAAACTCCCAGTATCATACTCTTAACGGTATCACTGCACTTACAATGTCTAAGAATTGGCTTAGACACTGTAGGGGTACAGGGCTCATGCACCTGTACCCTCACCACTGGTATAGTACACCCAGCTAGAAGGGTGGCTGACCTACGCCAGGGCAGTGGGTTGTATGCATGGCACACAGGGATGTGTGCCATGTCAACTTCACTTTGTTCTGCCCCAAAACACGCAACCTGCAATGGCAGTGTGAGTGTGTAAAGGTACAGGGCCTCTAAGGGTGGCACAATAAGTGCTGCAGGCCTTAGAGGTCTTCCCTAGACAGTGCACTTGGTACCTATGGTACCATTTACAAGGGACTGACATGTGGCCAAAGAGTGCCAATTGGGTTTTGTATCAATGCAGTTACAAGGAAAGAACATAGGCCCCTGGGTACCTGGTTGGCAGGAACCTAGGGCACACTCAGTCAAAGTACATCAATAGTTTGGCAAAAAGTGGGGGCAACCATGCGAAAAGAGGGCACTTTCTTAGAGGGACCTAAATAAAGAGGCTTGGTAGGGCAGCCGCAAGGAGGCAGACCGAGCAGAAAGAGAACCCTTCAGATACCCCAAAGCAGAGCCCTGCTGGGCAAGGGTCAGAATAAAAAGCAAAATATCAGAAAGGGAGGGAGTCAGAGGGTAAATGTACTTTTCTGTACAATGTGATACAAATCACTTCCAACTTCAGGTGTATACAGTCTTGGTGGAGGGACGCCTGGCTGCCAGGATAACATTGCAGACTTTGGGAGGAAGGTCGAATGCCGTCAACTGTAGGAAGGTGGAATCTGACTACATGGTTAGCCCCACTTTTTTTCCTGGTGTTTTGCTGGTTTTTGACTAGTCTGACTGGGATCCTGCTATTCAGGACCCCAGTCTATCTGCTTTTTCCCTAAATTGATTACATGTACTTTAGGTACACTCCAGATTGGATTCTGGGGTACCCTCATCAGTCCCTAGTATATGGTACACCATGTACCCAGGGCATAGGTACCCCAGCATGTATTGTGCCACCCCCGAGAGGCCATTCAAAAGGACACAACAGGTCTGCTACTGCAACCTGTGTAAGGAGGTGCATGCACCCCTTACTTAGAAATAGGTTACCTATATCTATTCTAAATCACTACACATCGAAACCTATCAGTCACCCCTATGGCAGGCCTGATCAATCCTGAAGGCAGGGTGCTGGGTTTTGTGTGAGAGGGTGCCCCTGCATGAGCAGAGCCCCTCTGCAGCCTTCGGAATCTATTCTCTGGGGTTGTCTGTGATGCAGCCAACCATATACACTTAAGTGCATTATAACCTTGCGGTAAATGCTAACTTTAAAATGGCTGCTTAGAAACATGTTGTGTTTGGTGTCAAACACCTTGGAATCATACCTCCACACCAGTAATTGGTGTGGGAGGTATGATTCCTCCCTTGTAGAACCACTACTATGGGTCACCGGTCTACCCAGTACCAGCTTTCTCGACCTGGGCAGCACAAAATGGATGCTGCCAGCCACATACACGAGTCTGCCCTCCTGCTGCTGAGCCAAGCTCGAGCAGAGGAAGGCCTGACAATACGTTTCCTGTCACAGGGAGGTGTGACCATCTCCCAGACAGGCTTTAGTGTATTGGGGCTGGGTGGGTGCACTCAGTGCCAGAAAGTCTGCATTGGGGGCACATTTGGTGTCCCCGTGCATAGTCCAGCTCAGGCGCGAAACTGGACAAAGGACATGGGTGTAGCCACCCCTCTGTCCTGCCCCTCCCCTAGGTGTGTCCCCAGAGTCCGTCCAACCCCTTCCCATGGGTATAAGTGGGAAACCTGATTCCAGGACTTTAGATTATACCTGAACAAGACTCTGCAAAGAAACCAAGAACTTCGACAGTCTACAATTCGCTGGACGACAGAAGAATCTCCCTTGGAGTAAAGGAGTTACTCCCCTGCAGCAGCAGGCACCTAAACGCATCTGACCGGTTTGCATCTCCCGAGCTCCTGAGGACTCCGAAGATTTCTGCAACACAGGAGGTGAGTTCCCGAGCGTCCCTGAGGTCGATCTACTCTCTCAGCAATCCTGAGACTAGTATCCCTCGTGGGGACCGTGGAACCCGAACCCCTATGCACCGTGTACTTTTGCAGCAGCATATGCTTTTTGGGCGACCCTTGAGGCTGTGCTTTGGACTACGTGTAGTCCCGACCCCGAGCAGCATTTCCACCAAAGATCTCCGGCCTCCACTCCACGAGTGCTCTGTGGGCTGGTGCTTTGTGATTCGGCTCGAGGTCCCTTCGCGATCCCTGGTCCGTTGGCCTGTGGGTCCTGGCGAGGGTCACTTTGATTTTCCTTGGGCTTCCCTGGTTGCTCCAGATGTGCCCCGACTCCCCATAGCTTGGAGAGTCTCCTGGACCTTGCTGGTCCACACTAACTTGTTTCCTCTGCCCGCGTGGGTTGCCTTTGCCAAGGCTTGTTGGTGTTCAATCCGGACACTGACCCCTCAGCACTCGACATCCTTCGTGGGACAGCTCACCTCCGGACTTTGGTCGTCGTCGTCTCCTGGTCCCCGTGGCTGCAGAGTCAAGCATCCTATCTTCACTCCTGAAGCGCCCGACATCGGTGGGCATTCGTCCATCGAGCCCTGGTCACCCTGAAGTGACCCAGGCTCTGTCCCCTCTGCTTTCAGGTTCTTCTCACCTCGGATCCAGGCTTGGATTCCACCGGACACTTTTCATCCTCCTGGCAGCAGCACAATTCGCATCCCGCCATTGAAAACGACAAGGGTTTCCGACACCTCTTGACCCCTATGCACCCGGCTCCTCTGGGATAGGTAACACGGGTACCTCGGTACTCACAAGGGTGCTGGCCTTAGAACCTTCTATGTTCCAAAGGGTTTGCTTGAAGTCCTCTCCGAAGTGTCCTTAAACTGTAATTTTCCAACCGCGACTTTCCCATAGACTTGTATGGAGCTCGCGTCTGTGTTCCCACACTGCACCCGTCTTCCGTGGGCTCCCTGTGTCACTCCTGTGGGTGGTTCCTTGGGGTCCCAGCAATTCTACGTGCTCTAGGCACTGTGTCTATTGAAGTCGTGGTTGTTATACCACTTTTAGTATATGGTTCGGTCTCCCCCTGGAGCCCGCTGTGTATTGTGCCATTTACTGCTGTTCTATTGATTAAGTATTGTGTGCTTTATGTTCTAATCTCACAGAGATTAGTAGAGAGAGTGTTTAGTAATAAATACATATTTTTTATATAACACTTGTGTGGTTCTCCTTTCATTTGCAAAAACAACAGTTGGACAGAATGCAGAACAATGTCCTACATTTACCCCAGTACAGAGATCTGGGCCTAAATCCATCGTTTTTTTGCTCACCATGCCATTCCAGTTTGAACCCATATGCAAATCAGTCTTGACCCTGTGCCTCATGGGAACAGTCCAGCCCGAACTGCCAAGCCAGGTCCTCCCTGGACTGGAAACAAGCATCCTAGGACCGGTTTCGGGGTTTCACCCCTCTTCAGCCAGGATAGCTTGATTCCAGTGGCATGGAGAGCACGGGACCCACGTCTGGGCATACCCGTCCCACTCGGGGTGACAAATGCAAAAACAACAATTGATGGACAGAATGCAGAGTAGTGCGTGAAAGGGGGGCATATTTACAAATCCATGAAAAGCCATGCAGGGTGGCTCGGCCTGGCCTTGTAAATACGGCTCAGCATTGTGCGCAACCGGAGCATCAAAAGAAGTGGTGCTACAGTGGCGCAGAGACCTTGTAAAATATGCCCCATGTCATACAGCCCTTTGTCTCAGCTACAAGAGTATGTAAAAGAGTACAACAGAGGTACTACTTTACATAATCCAACATGCCTTTGTGAATAGGTTCCTGTGTATTTGTAGGAAAGTAGGATCTGCTTTAATGGTTACCCCCACTTTTTGGCTGGTGTCACTGTGCGCTCTCCCTAAACATGACTATGGTAAGTACTTTGCTACCTTCCCAATTGGCTACTGGTGTGCCCTTTTACGTCCCTAGTATATGGTACTAAGGTAAAACACACAAGATGATGGACGGAATGTTGCACATTGGCAAACATTCACCCCCAGTCACAGATCTGGGTTTAATCCATCGTTATTTTGCTTCACAATGCCACCCCAGTTCAGACATAGCCATATGCAAATAACGATGGATTAAACCCAGATCTGTGACTGGGGGTGAATGTTTGCCAATGTGCAGCATTCCGTCCATCATCTTGTGTGTTTTGCATTTCGCCCTAAGTGGGAAGGGTATGCCCAGACGTGGGTCCCGTGCTCACTACGCCACTGGAGTCAAGCTATCCTGGCTGATGAAGGCTGATAGCCTGAAACCGGTCCTAGGATGCTTGATTCCGGTCCAGGGAAGACATGGCTTGGCAGTTCGGTCTGGACTGTTCCCATGAGGCACAGGGTCAAGACTAGCTGCATATAGCTGTGTCTGAACTGGGGTGGCGTGGTGAAGCAAAATAACGATGGATTAAACCCAGATCTGTGACTGGGGGTGAATGTTTGCCAATGTGCAGCATTCCGTCCATCATCTTGTGTGTTGTGCATTTCTCCTTTCATTTGGTCACTCACTGGTTCTGTTCTGGTAAAACAAGCTGCTTTACATTCCTTCGAGACTTAGCCTGAAGGCTGCTCTCCATAGCTACCACTAGGATAGCTTTCTATAAAGGTTGTCTTTGACCTAATCATCAATACGGGTCGTTTGGACTGGTGCAAGGTGCCCACTTTAATTAGTGGACAGCATATACCAGGTCAACTTCTCACATCAACTACCACCGCTCAATCTCCACGCAAGAAGGCGGAGAGTTGACATGTTTGGGTGGAAGGCCCTCCCCTCCTGCGGAGAGAAGATCCTCCAGAAGGGGCAGCATGATCGGAGGAATGACTCCTGTTTAGAAGCTCGGGATACCAGACTCTCCACACAGTCCAGAACCACAAGGATGATTTGGGCATGGTTGTTCCTGATCTTGAAAACTTTGGGCAGGAGTGGCATGGGCAAAAAGACGTACAGGAGGACCGAGTTCCATTTGAGACGAAAAGCATCTCCGAGCACGAGCCACCTTGGAAACTCCAGCGTGCATAACTGCCGACATTAGGCGGTGGCTAACAGATCTAACCAAGGCTCTCCCCTCTGCTGAAAGACCTTTCACCACCTCCGGATGGATATGACATTTGTGATCCGCTACGCATAGATGGCTGATTTCATCCCCTGGTGTTCATGGAACCTGCCAGGCATTGAACCAATAGGGATATGTCCTGCTGTTCCTGCCATGTCCAGAGACGCAGGGCCTCTTGACAGAGTTCACAACTCCACCCCGCCCTGTGTTGCAGTACCACATGACGGTAGTGTCCGTGAACACCTGCACTAGCCTTCCTGATGGAGGTTAGAAAGGCTTTCATACCAGTCAGATCTCATGGAGTTCCAGCAGGTTGATGGAGTCTGAAATACGCCGAAGACCAGAATCCTTTGCAAGTTCTGCAACACCATTTACTGCAAAATGGCTTTCACCAGTCAGAGATAAAGAATCGCAGCAATTCCTGACAGATGAGTTACCAGACCTGCCATCACCTTGGTTAAGGCTCGTGGAACCTATGAGAGTCAGATTGGAATTACTGCAAATTGGTAGTAAATTGACTCCACCATGATTTGCAGATACTTCTTGTGTGACTGCAGGATTGGGATGTGAAAGTAGGCACCCTTTAAGTTGAGAGGTAACATCGTCTTCTGTATCCAGCACCTGAAGGACTTGAGCTAGAGACAGCATCTTGCATTTCTCCTTGCATTGTAGAGGCTGAGGTCTAGGATCGAATGAAGACCAGCACCCTTTTTGGGTATCAGTAAGTACAGAGAGTAGCAGTCCCGTCCTTTGTTATGTTATTTGAGTTTATAAGGCACACAGCTACCCCAAGGGGTTTCCCGACGCCAGCCTGAAAGGAAAAGGAACTACAAGTTAAATAACCAAGTTTAAAGCGGTTTTCGAAAATTACCATAAACCGTTTCTTTACGTAGAGAAATGGGAAGAGAATTCCACAGGGAAGGTCCTAAGTAGGCAAAGGATCGACCGCGCATACGCCTCAATCTGATTCTAGGCACAGTAAATTTAAGCGGAGTAGTGGAGCGAAGAGTGCGTGAGGGTAAATAGGGTTGGACTAAAGACTGCAGGTACTGAGGGGCTGAACCAGTTTAATTTTGAACATATAGCTCAAGGCTTTGAATTTAATACGATTCTCCACCTTAACCCAGTGAAGGTTACGAAGAAAGCCTGAAATAGAGGCAGTCCTAGAGACCTGGCAGAGCAATCTGGCCGCCGCATTTTGCACTATCTGCAATGTTTGTATCACATCCTTATTGCAACCCAGATATAAGACATTACTGTAGTCCAGCCTAGATGTTATAAGGGCCTGGACCACATTTCTGAGTGGAAAGGGGCAGCATTCTAAAGAATCTTCTTCAGCCATTTAAGAATGGTAAAACAGATAGAGGCCACCTTCACGACTTGCTGTTTCATTAATAAATGATAGTCGATAATCACCCCAAGATTGCGTACTGGATGAGCAGGCTGGGGTAAAACGCCCATCTCCAGGGGCAGTGCTGAGGACCCCATAGATCTTTTTTCCCCCCCAAGATCAGAACTTTCGTTTTTTCTCCATTTAGCTTGAGTAGATTGTCCTGCATCCAAGACGCAATCTTCCTCAAACCAAACTGGAGAGTTGAAGATTCAGATTCCTTTGCTGTCGAAAGGGAAAAGATTAGCTGAGTATCATCAGCATACGAAAATATGGACAGCCCTGCCTCTTCGGCAATATCTGCCAGTGGGCGAACAAATATTAAACGAGAGGGCTCAGAACAGAGCCCTGGGGCACTCCATACTGAGAACAATGAATTTAAAACTGGCCGTGGTGGAGAAGACCTGAAACGTACCGTTCAGAAAAGTCAATCCATTGGAGAACAAGGCCCTCAATACCCAGGGATTGCAACGCTTTCAATAACACAGTGAGACACTGTTGAATGCCGCACTCCGGTCGAGACGAATGAGGACCACCGTATCACCAATGTCCAAACGGTGTCGCAGCATTTCAGTGACTCCTAGCAAAGTAGTTTCAGTAGAAAATCCTGCTCTAAAACCAGATTATGAAGGGTGTATAAAGTTCTGGGACTCAACACAGGAGGAAAGCTGGGAATTAACATTTTTCCAAAATCTTGGAAAAAGCCGGAAGAGAAATCGGTCGAAAGTTAGAAGGCTGAGAGGGATCAGCATTGGTCTTTAAGAGTGGCAGAACCATGGCATGTTTCCATTCTGGCGGAACTATTCCCTCCTGCAACGAGGCATTGAGGAGCTCCATGATTAGCATAATCAAAGGAGACTCAAGTTGCCTCAGTACAGAGATCGGGAGCAAATCGCAAGGGGAGCCAGATTTTAAGTTGGCCAGGATCAAATTTAAAGAACTAGTATCCAGTAAAGACCAAGATTCCATTTTTTTTGATGGATTTAGAGTTGTTACCATACTCTTGTCTAGTGGCAGTTACTGCATTCGAAAAGGCATAGGCTGGCTGTGCAATATTAGTCAGGTCATCACCAGTCATTGCAGAATATATATTTTTTACTTTGCTTACAAAAAAGTGGGCAAGATCTTCACACTTTCATTAAGGATAGGAGGGGTGGACTGTCCTTTCCTTCTCTGATATCAACTCCACTGCTCCCTTCTGCAGGAGAGCTGCCACTTCCTGCTGCAGAATGCCCAAGCATTCTGGGCATTCTGATTAAAACAATCAGAAAGTATTCCGGGGTTGCTGCTGGAAGGGTAGTTCATATCCCTTTTCTATTTGTAAGACCGAATGGTCTGAAGTAATGGCCTTCCAGGTTTGTATAAAAAAGTGTGCCCATCCTTCCACTGGTCATGCATGTTCCTTCACAGCCAAACTACTGTGGCTTCTCTAGTGGTGGAGAGGAGGAACTGGTGAGGGCTTTAAGTGTTTTCCAGTCTTCTGCCTCCGTATGAAAGTACTAGGGTGTTGGGTAACTGATGAAAATTGGCACGGTCAGTCAAGACAGCCCCTAGAAAGTGGGCTGAGGTTGTTGAGCTGCGTTAGCCCTGGCGCTGGTGACTGGGCTGGACTAGTAGGTTAGGGGAAGCAGCAGCAGAAGGATATCTGCTGGAGAACATGGTAGAAATGGAAAAACTGTGTTGGAAGAGCTAAACGGAGCCCAAGAAAGACCAGCAGGGCCAGGTGGCGCACTAGACCCCTGCTTTTTGAAATATTTCGAACATCGCTTGGAGGAACGGTGCAGAGTCAGTTCTTGGCACTGGAAACTCAGGGTAAGCTTGCTTCAGTAGTGAGAAAGATGGTGGTTTAGACGCCAGCACAGGAGTCAGACGCCAGTTCAGACAATTCAACTAGCTGTGACTGGCAAAGACCAGTCGGTGGAGAAGCCCTAGGAGTGCTACTATAGGTCTCCAGAGAGAATAGTGATTTTCATGGCAATGCCTGTCTTTTTTCTTCCATGAAGATTTTGATGAGGTAGTGGAGCTGGAAGGGGAACTTTCTCTTGTCCTGGCCCTGTGACTAGATCTAATCGCTAACTTCTGTGGTCGTCCTTTGCCCTAACCAGTAAAGTTTTGGGCCCTCATTCTTTTATTGCCTTTGGACTCCTCTTCAGGCAAAGATCACACCTCAGCGAGTCGTACCTCTAGCTGAGACCATAAACAATGGTCATGTGGATCTGTAATGGATGTTTACCCAATATATTATGCAGGGCTTGAACCCTGGCTTTTAAGGTGTAACATTATCACTTGCACTGCACCAAATTTCTTTCCTCATGTGAAGAAGCAGCTCCTGATCTGTGTTGAAAAGTGCAGAAAAAACAGAACTGACATTGAGACGCCGAGGTGGTCGCTTTATGGCTTCAGTGACGTCACAACTCCACTTCTATCAATATGGAGCCAGCACCATCTACTTGCGACAGAGCTATGGCAAAAGTTTCCTGATCCAGTCTGCAAATGTGAGGAATCTGCAGGTAGAAGTATTCACCAGAATGTAATGATTTGAGTGCTTATTAGCATAGGATAAGAATCTATCGTAAATAGCACAGTATATAGCTTTTAAAGGTCCAATTGTTATTTGTAGACCCTATGAAGTGATTTCCAAGTAGCAGAAAATTGCTGCAAGAGCATTAAGAGTGCTGCAATAGCCATACCTCTTAACTAGGGAGCATTCATTAACTAGCGAGCCATAGAAGGTTAAGTGCCTTGCTGGCATCAATTAGCACCAAGCAACTAGGTAGACCGCACTACCAATTTTGTCTAAAACCATCATTTCCTCTAATGAACGCTAGTCTCTTGGCATCTAAATTATGCAATGATTGTCCAATGTGAGCTAAACGATTAGGAAAAAAACTAAGCTAACCAATTTATGTAAAACTTGGCAGAATGCCATGGAAAGATCCAAGAGCTACTCTGTAGAAAAATCACCCTCACATGCATTTAGCTTTTTTGTAGTAGTAATACTTAACAGGGGACATCTATGTCTTGAAAAAATTAAGTTACTTACCTGTAACTATAGTTCTCAAGCATTGGAATCTTTCATAGATTCACATGCTTGAATCACGCACCATCGTCGAAATGGAAGTCCACGGTATATCAAAATAGCAATGCAAAGTTAACAAACTAGAAAATAGGCCTAGGCCAATTTCAGTTTAACATCACAATTGTTTTGTAAAAGACCAAACCTAGGCTTCATCAGAACACCCTACCCTCTAGAACACTCCTGAGAGAACATCAGATTTTCATAGCACTAGTGCAAGACATGCACCTGCACAGGTCGGAAAGGTGAGCTTCTCAGGGGAGGAGGGCGGGTCGCAAGTGAATCTATGAAAGATTCCAATACTAGAGAACTATATTTACAGTTAAGTAACTTATTTTCTTACTCCAGTATTGGAATTTTCATAGATTCACATGCTTGAATCATAGCCGCTAGCAGTTATTAGTGCATTTATTTGACCATTGATTTTATAGTATCCATATATCAAATATTCAAAAACAAGACGCTTTAAATCATGATCCTCGACTAGCAACAAATGACAGAGCTATAACTCAACAGTAATCAGAAATAGGCGAATTCAAAATATATACATATATCTCAAGTAATAGGGAACAGGAGGAAGAGTAAATTAGTGAAGAAAAGAGGTGCGCAGTCTAACAGAAAACAGGAAGGAGGAGTAAAGGAGAAAGATCATTGTTACTGAAAAAGGTTTCTCAGCACCACTTGGCCCACTGACATGTCACTGCGAACCATGGTGTTCAAGCAGTAGCGCTTGGTAAAGGTGTGGGTATTTTTCCAGGTAGCAGCTCTGCAGATGTCCTGGATGGGTACTCTGGCAAACAAAGCGGTTGAGGCCAAGACCGCTCTTGTGGAGTGGACACGCACCCGGGGAGGTTTTCCTGCAGATTGATGGCAGTACTGAATAGTACATGAGATCCAAAGTGCAATGCTCTGGTTGGATAGCAGATAGCCTTTCCTAGGGGCACTATAGGCAACAAAGAGCGGAGGTGATTTCCGGAAGGCTTTAGTTCTTGGAGGATAGAATTTAAGACAACGCTGTATATCCAGTGAATGGAGAGCTATTTCCGCTGGATTTGTAGGTTGCGGAAAAAAGTTCTTGAGGATAAGAGGCTCATTCAAGTGACAGTCTGAAGGAACTTTGGGAATAAATCTAGGGTTGGTATGCAGGACCACGGTCAACCCTGAATTGAAGAAATGGTTCCTGGATAGTAAGAGCCTGAAATACACTGACTTCTAGAAAATGTCAATGCTAGAAGCAGAGCAACTTTTCCACGAAACAAACTTGAGATCAGCTTTATGGATAGGCCGAAAGAGTGCTTCATGAGTTGCGACAGGACTACGTTAACATGCCAGAGCGGTGGAGGAGGTCTGACGGGTGGAAAGCCCTAAATAGCCCTTTAATTAATTGTTTAATGATCCTCGCTGACCGTAAAGAGGGCCCTGAAGAGGCCCTTCTAAAACGAGATATTGCAGGTAGATTGACCTTAATGGAGGTGTGAGCTAATCCAGATTTCACCATAAGGTTGTAAGGAAGGATTTCATGAGGTGAGGAAGAGTAAGGATGCACGTTCGATTTCTCTATATGTTTTGTTAGTTCTCTGTGCCCAGCATTGGAGGGAATCTCCTTGCATTTAGATGGGGGTTTAGATGGTCAAACTCAAGGTGTTTAGGAGCCATGCTGCTAATCAAAGCGATTTGGAATCCGGATGTAGCACTTGTCCCTGGGACAGTCAAAAGAGATTGAATGGGATCCAAGAGAATGGGCTGTCTCTGAAAGTAGGAGGAGATCCATGTACCAATGCGGACGCGGCCATGATGGGGCTATGAGGATGATCCTGCATGGTTCGGTCTTCATCTATATCAGTAAACTTCGCAGGAGGGAAATCGGCAGAAAAGCGTAGGCAAGGGTGCCCGACCATGCAGTCAAAAACACAGCTCACCCCCAAAGATCCCGAATGGTGATGCCAACTTGTGAAGTACCAGCATTTCTTGTTCTCTGGAGTCACAAACAGATCTATGGTTGGTTTGCCACACTGGAGAAAGAGGTCTAGTATCCCCTGATGCAATCTCCATTCGTGGCATGATGTCTTGAGCCTGTTTAGCATGTCTGCTGTCATGTTATGATTTCCCGGAAGGTGCTCTGCGCTTAAAGAGACTGTTCAGGATAGCCCATTCCCAGATGCACTGTGCCTCCTGAGAGGTGGTGAGATCTGGTGCCTCCTTGCTTGTTGAGATAATGCATCGTGGTTGTGTTGTCTGTTCAGACAACTGCAGACTTCATTTTCGGCAGGAATGCTTGCAAAGCTAAACGTACCGCTCTGAGCTCCAGTAAGTTGATGTGGAGATGCAGATGTTGCTGCTGCTAACTGCCACTGACCTGGAGATCCTGCAGAAAAGCTCCCCATCCGTCTAGGGTGGCATCGGTAGTAATTAGGAGAGGGAGAGGCGAGAAAAGAACGATTGAAATTCTTTCGCTGGGTCAACCAAGAGATGGCCTGGACCATTGCTGGTGTAAAAGTAATCACATCCTCAAAAGTACCTTCCGCTTGACGCCGTTGTAAGTCTAGCTCTTCCTGAAGAGGACGCATTCTTAGACAAAATGGAATAAAAGGGATGCATGAAGACTTTGCTCCCAGGAGAGGCTTGTAATGGCGAACTGAAAGTTACTTTTTTCTAAGGATCAGCTGAGCCAGCGATATCAATTTTGTCTGCCTTTCGAGTGACGGAAATGCTTTGTTGAAAGATGGGCCCAAGATCGCCCCCAAAAAGGTGAGGTTCATGGAGTGGTCTTAGACTGACGTTTTCTTGCACAAGGTAAGGCCTAAACTGGCAAACAGCCTTGTGCAAGCTTCAGTAGATGACAGAGCTGCTGATATTGATGGTGCTTTGATCAGCCAGTCGTCCAGGCAGGGAAAGACTTCATGTTGCCTCCTCAGAAAGGCTGCGACAGGAACCAAACATTTGGTGAATATTCTTGGCGCAGACTTCAGACCGAATGGCAGGACCTTGAATTGATAGTGGCTCCTGGCTATAGTAAATCGCAGATACTTCTAGCTGAGGGATCGATGGGGATGTGGAAGTATGCATCCTGTAGGTAGAGAGTGGCCATGCAATCTCCTAAGTTTAGAGGTCCTGTAATGTGACCATGCGAAGGACTGTTTTTTGAGGTAGGTGTTGAGTCCTAAAGTCTAGAACCTTTCGCCATTGCCTGAAATCTTTCCGTACCAAAAAGAAACTGGAGTAGAACCCTTTCCCTCTTTGGGTGCAGGAACTGGTTCTATTGCCCCTTTTTGGAGCATCAAAAGGACCTCCAAACACAGGAGATGTAGATGTTTCACCGCTTGTAAGCGGGGCGGAGTGAATGGCTGAATCTGAAGAAATTCCAGAGTATGGCCAAACCAAATTAGGTTGAGTACCCACTAGTCTGTTTTCCGTCATGTTGGAGTTGTCTAGAGATTCTCTTCCCCCCTCCCCCCCCCCCCCCACAAGGTGACTTGTTTACGGGGACGAACTGGAGGGGCAGGGGAGGGGGGGGGGCAGAGATAGCCAGAGTCTGAAAATTGTCATTGGGAAAGAGGAATCCTTCCCCTGTTGCCCTGCTCTTCCTCTAGGGGCAGATCTGCAGTATGCTGCAGAGTGTGGTTAACGCTGGGTCTACTGTGGTCAATAAGGCTGAGAAGGAGGTGTAAGAGTGATACCCAAATTGTTGGTATCCACCTCTATACGATAGAAGACTTCTTCCTCACGCTCCTCGAAAGGTTACCTTACAGTACTGAAGCGTCCCCAACAACCTGGCAGAGTCAACGCCTATGTCGTGAAGTGCCTCATATAGGTTTCCCGAAAAGGGCCTCTCCATCAAAGTGAATAACAAACATCTTGGTCTGCACTTCAGGTCGGAAAGATGTAGCCCTGAGCCAGCCCTGGCGGCACAAAACTACTGCACAAAACTACTGCGCCTCCCAGCGATCTAAAAGCTGTGGTAGCAATGTCCATTGCTCAGTCTATAACCTCCGAGGATGCCCGTTCTCCTTCCTGAAGGATCTTTCTGGCTTCTGTCTTACTGTCATCCAGGAGCTGATCTGTGCAAGGAGCTAGATTGCACCAGATCTGACTATCATAATGTCCCAAGATGACAAGAGCACTGGCTGTCCCGACTAGGAGACCTGACATTGAGAATAGTTTGCCAGCATTAGCGAGCCGTCTGCCTTATCTGGAGGTGCTGTAATTGGAGCGTAGGGGTTGTTAGACTATGCAGCCTGAGAAATCACAGAATGAGGCTTCGGGTGGCCCATAACAGGCGCCAGCATCCTCCAGAGCCTTATATTTTTTCTCCAACCAGGGAAGAACTGGATTCACCGTGGCTGGGGTATTCATGACTGAGGCCTTCTTCCCATGTGTAGTTAATTGGAACGGCTCATACAGACTTCCTAAAGGGTTCTTTAAAGTCATAAAGAAAGCATTCGGTTTGGGAAGTTGGCACTGGCACGTCAAAACTTTTGGCAGCCCTTTCCAGCAAATTATGGAATCCACCAATGTTCTCCGGTGGTGAATTGATGGGAACTGGAGAGGGATAAGATGGTGTGGGTATGAGATAGTCATCCCATTCCTGGTGCGGATCTCTAAGCTTTCCCTCCTCATGGTAATCATCTGTAGTTACTGGATCCTGCTGAGCAGCAGGTGGTAGTGATTGCAGAGCAACTGTTGATTGTTAAATTGGACCTTTTTGCAGAGTGAAAGGGAACAACAGCTGCTGAGGTGGCAAAGAAGAATGTGGAGGAGCAGACGCTGATGGAAAACTTTTCTTATAGTTCAATAGCATGACCTGCAAGTCTGTGAGCAATGAAGATGGCATGCAGATAATCTCTTCTTGGCATTGCTGGTGATACTCTTGAGGAATATAATAGTGCTGTTCCTCATACTCTTCATAGTCATCCTCCTGACACTTCACATGCAACTGTGATGGGCTATGTGCATAGCCAAAAGGTCCATCATAGTCCTCGGAATCATGTTCCTCAAGGAGATGTGGGGGGAAGTAATGGGGTCACTTTACTAAGAGGTGACCTCTGGAGTAAGGTGTCTACTTCTGATTTTTTCTCTTTTTAGGCGATGATTTTAAAGCCCTCGACGACGATGGTGCAGTCTGTGATGGTGTAGACGGTGGAGCGTAACTAGGACAGAGCCCTGGCTTTGGACGCTTAAGAATGGTGGACATCACTCCGCGATGAGGATTTTTCGTTGCCGGTGTCGTAGACAATAGTTTGTCGACGGTTTATCTACAGGGGGAACAGATGAAGGCTTTTTAAAAGCATGCCTGCCTTGAGGTGTTGTAGGCGGCTCAGAACTTGCCTTTGGTCTTGCTGTCCCCTGAGGAATGTCCTTTTCTCTCCTTTTCAGTTCTGTGAGGAGATTTAGATGGACTAAACCTGCAAGACCCACAAGTGGTCTTTTTGGAGGCTTTTTTAGGGCATTCGCAGGGTGAGCGTGAGGTGATCTTTCCCTCTTGTGAGATCTAGATGATGAAGACGCCTCACTGTCGTCACTAGAAAGTAGTTCCTTCCTGGCTTTCAACTTTTGAAGCCAAATAAGGTGCCCCTCACAATCTCTTAATGTCTTGGTAGAAAAGGTACGACATACCTTGCATTCTTTCACCTTGTGGTTGGGGTAAAGACAATAGATGTAGTCGCGGTGAGGATCATCAGTATGAAGTCTTTTTCTTGGAACAGGTGGCACAGGCTCTAAAGAGACTCGTCCGACATCAAGGTCAGGAGAAAGGAATTATATACTGAATAAGATGGTACAATCAGTACTAAAATTTGTTAAAGAATAAAGAAACTTTATAAAAATCCTGATGTAGTAGAATTGAAAGAAAAACTGAGCAGAACTCAGTGAAGACTCCCTGGCACGACGTGCAGTAGAAAATCTGAAGGTCTAAGGTTCTCTCCCGAGTGTTCTAGAGGGTAGGGTGTTCTGATTGGCTGAAGATTATGTTTGGTCTCAATTGGGTTACGTTACAAAACTGAAATGGGCCTAGGCCTATTTTCTAGTTGGTTAACTTTGTATTGCTATTTTGATATACCAGGGACTCCCATATCGACGACGGGGAATTATTCAAGCATGTGAATCTATGAACATTCCAATACCGGAGTAAAGGCATTAGTATACGCTTTTAGTCCTTTTGTAATCGAATAACAGCACGCAACTTAAGATATCAAGGTGAAAATCAGTTGTTGAAAAGGATGGCAAATAAAAAAATAGTGAACCCAAGATAATTAGAAGTAGATTGCTTTATTCAATAGTTGTTTTTAGACCATCTTAATACAATTTTAAGAAAACTGCATCACTCAGAGGTGAAATCAATCTGTTTGATTAACCAGGAAACATGAGAAAACACAACGAAGAGCAGTTATACTGCAGTCTGAAATAAAAACGAAAGAATATATTTTGACATTAAGTGAAACTACTTCGCACCAATAAAAACCACCGCTAGTAAAAGGATGAAGAAAAACTGGAAAGAACTGACAATACAATGCATTTCGAAATTTATGAACTGGACATGTGATATTGGGAGGTCTACAAAGATCTTCACAGCTGCGGGGAAAAAAAACACATGGGCTGCTCTTTCACAGTCTTGCTAACTTAGCTCAGTTCTTTTATACCCTGCATTAAGGCAGCATGTGGAAACATTATGGTATTCTTTGAACAGACACCAATGTTGTGTACACTAGCTATTTCTTTAAATTGTGTAGTGACTGATATGTATTGTATGTGTTGCTAGGGATAAAAATACAAAACATGGTTGTGATTCCAAGATCTTTTCTACAACAGCAAATTATATTCTACCAACTATGTGAAGCTATAAAATGCTGTGCTAGAAACCTTATCAACATAGCAGGTAGCACCACAAACATTTACTGAATACAGATTTACCAAATCAGATTTCTTCTGACCAGAATAGTAATTTGCAACTGGTAGTTTTTCAGTTCATGTGGTACCCACCTTGGTAAAAGTAGTAAAAGGGAGAGTTACTCCATGGCCTAGTACTACTTGTTGCTACAGGCTGCTGGTGCCTGGAATCAGCACAGCTTGCTTCTCCAGTAAGACCCATTCCTGCTTCTCCAGTAAGATCTACTGCTGCTTCTACAGCAAGGTCTGTTCCAGCAGCAAGGTCCGCTCCAGTCTCCTCCAAACTGACTGGGTCAAAAAGTTGGATTTTCTCAGGAAGGAGCTGGGGCGGCTCCATGGGATGAGGTTCTGCTGTCTCTTCAACAGACTCTATAGTTTCTTCGTCAAAGGCAGATAAATACTGTACAACAAGCTGAGAATGGAAAAGGAAACAAACTATTACACACAAAGCTAAAAATGATCAATGCTTCTAGGATAACCACAACAGCAGCAAGATACGATAGCACACTGCCACAGAAGATGTATTGCACAGGAGTGCAAAAATGATAAGCAAGCTACTGCAGTTCTCACTTAAAACACTTTTCTAAAAATAACGAAATCACTGTTAATCAACTTTGTATTTAACTACTATTTGCTCTCCAACCTGTTTTGGTTCATGCCATCTCAACTTTGTTGCCACCTCCTTACATTCCACAATTTTCTTATGCTACCTGTGTCATGATTTGCCTTCTGTCTGGCTTGCTGTACTGAGCTGCCACCCTACACTTTCCCAAAGCACAACCTACATTGTCCCTCTGACCTGCTGTCTTTTTATCCCTCTATTCAAGGACTCTGAAGCACATGGACAACCTGTGACCATTCCATGCCCATTATCCTCCATGTTCTCCACTTTAAACATAGGTTGCCTACTTTTCACTATTTGTCTACATGTCTTTCTCATTTAACTGGCACATGTAGCACTCTGGTCAAGATAAATGCAACACATTCAAAGTACTCTTGTTAATTGTGGTTTATTAGGTCAATTTTCAATTCAATATTTTTATTCAAGATTTGGAACTCCTAGGAGGTCCACATAAAATTACGTACATAGTATTATAAATAACAAAACATAAGGCTCTTTCCACATACCATCATAAAATTTACCACCGCGGCACGTAAACATTTCGACTTTAAATAGCATTTAAAATTTGTAACATAAAGGAAGAGATAACAAACCGTATCCTGTAAGTGCATAGGACATCTAATAGCTACCCATTCATAGATTTTATAAACCCAAAATTCTATTTCAAATAAAACAATTAAAAATTATTTATCAAGCAAGGAGGAAGCAAAGCCTTTCTTACAATGTACAAATATACAAAAGGAAGTAAAATATCCACCTAATAGCAGCATGGAAACAGAGTAACTGAAAGTAGCCAGAACTGTGCGAAAGCCAATTCAGTAGCAGCTAAGTTATGTGCAAAATGCATGCAAAGTTTCACTTCGATTAATTTTAAGGAATAACCGTAAGGTCAGGGTGGAACATATACTCAACATATCCCTAATGTGCAAAATGGCAGTAAATAGCAGCTTGGATGTGCAAAATGCAATTTGAAAAACAAAATACTAGTCCTTCGTGAGATTTTCTTAAACGAGGAAGTTAACTACCCAAATAGAGTATGTATATATATATATATATATATATATATATATATATATATATATATATATATATATATTTATATATATATAACAGATTTAAAATATATACATAAATTCTTTAAAATAGTTAAAAAGTTTTACACATACCGATTCATTTTTTGGACAAAAAAGATAATCTCGGGCTGAAGCTAGGTTTTTTACACTGTTCTGTAGAAACATCGGCCTAAGCCAACGATAACTACTCGAGACCAATGCCGGACAGGCAAACAAAACATGATCTAAAGTCTGGATACCCAGATTGCAAAAATTACAAATTTTACCATTATTCGAATTCTGAGACCAGTTTACTGTTAAATCGTTTAGGGGTAGGAGATTCATGCGACAAAATTAGCAGGCGCCGGATTCCATGTTCTAGATTCCAAAATACGTATTTGTGGGGTTCTCAGTACGTTAGTCCTAACTATTAGTTTTAGTCTTTCCTTAGAATTACAAAATTAAATATCTTTATTAAAACTGATTTTACCACAAAGTTTTTAGGAGAGATTTAAATCCTAAGGGTGGGAGAGAGAACACTAAATCATCTTGTATACCAAAGATTTTCTGTGCCAATAAAAAATCCTGACAAAAAGAGAAGTTACCTGCCTTCACATTAACAATTTCGCGACATAGATCTCTTAGTGTATCCGGTTCACTGTTTTTTAGTTGATATCCCCAACGTAGAACCCGGGATAAGCCTTGAATATAAGAGCCTGTCAACCCAAATTCTAATCTAATTGCTGCCGTTGGAATTACTGTACCAAAATTGCAAATTTTGCGTAATATTTGGCCTTCGGTCTTATCTAAGAAATTCCAGTCCTTAACAGGGATTGATTCAATCGCATAAAGCAAGGTTGGTGGAATTTTTGCCTTAAAAACCGTCAAAAGGTGTAAGAAATGTCTTCTGCCCATAGCCTGGTAGAAAATACACAGGCCATTGGCATGAGACATTGCCTTACAAGTGCTATGATCAATATGAGGTTTATTCTTTGAACTGCCTGTTAAGAGTTTCCCTAAATAGAGGTAAGAATCTACCACCTCCAACTTTTCAGGACCAATTTGCCATTTAAAGTTACAAAATTTTCGACTTTTAGAACTTTTCATAATTAAAATTTTACTTTTAGAAACATTTATTTTCAAGAAATTATCTACCGTGTATTTCTGTAGTAATGTCAGCTTTCTATTTAGCCCGATAGGGAGTTAGGTCCATTATTACAACGTCGTCTGCATATAGAAGACAAGCTAAAGATCGGGAGCCTATCTTAGGTGCGTCTCCACTAATTTGGGCGAGACAATCGGGTAGGTCCGCTATATATAAAGAAAATAATAGCGGTGCTAGCAGACAACCTTGTTTCAGGCCATTTTCTGTGGGGATTATGTCAGAGAGACCTTGGTTTCCTCCCATTAGTATCTGGCACCAAGTTTGGGAATGAAGAGAAATAATTAAGGATAACAGAGGTGAGGGCAGACCCATTTTTTGCAACTTTCTCCATAAAAGCGGTCGATCTACCTTATCGAAGGCTGTAGAAAAATCTATAAAAGCCATATATACATTTGATTTACGAGTAGATGTATATTTTTCCTCAATTAGTGTCAACATAAATATATTGTCTAAAGTGGAGTGACTTTTGCGAAAGCCTGCTTGTTCTAAGGGGAGGACCTTCATCTCCGTCACCCATTCAGTAAGATGAATCAGGATACTACGTGCAAATATTTTTCCTACCGCGTCCAGTAGGGCAATTTGCCGATAATTGCCTGGATGATCTAGGGCCCTTCTTGTACAGTGGAATTAAAACACTTCCAGACCAAGAGGGTGGGGTCTTCCCCTGAAGGTAACAGGAATTAAATACTGGAGCAAGATAGGTGGCCACAAAAGTGGCTCTTTTTTAATAACAGTCATTGGGATTTCGTCAGGGCCCATTGCTCCTGAAGATCTCATTTTTCTTATAATTCCGGTCACTTCATTAACTGAGGGTGCGTAGTTGGATACGAAGGCATTTGATTGATCAAATGCAGCGATGTATGATTTTAAGGAAATAGGGTTCGCGGAATACAAATCTAATAAATGAGATTTCCAATCCTCTTCTTTTATTGGTATCGGGAGGGATTTTATTCTAGTCCCGCAGCAATCTGCAATAATTTCCCAATACCTTTTGGAGTTATTTTTAGAGGCTGCCACCTTTAGCTGCATCCAAACACCGTCCTCCTTTATTTGTCTTAGCGAACGTTTCTTCCTCTGTCTTTTTCTCTTTAATAGATTTATTAGATTGTTTCTTTCGCTTGAGAATTTCAAAAACTGGGCCCTCACTAATTTATTTATTTCCCTGTTTAAAGTGAGCAATGCATTAAAATGTGGTCTCTGTTTGACGGGAGCACAAATTAATTTGCGGGATTTCGCCATGCGACCTATATTGACAGAGAAGGAGGCAAGTAGATCACATTGTAAAGGATCACCCTCGACCGTTATTAAGCGCTGCTGCTCTCTTATTAGGGTTAATAAATGTGTTTTTAGTTTAACGGTAGCTAGAGTGTTCCAATAAATTCTACCATTTGTTACATTAAACTCTACTGTGTCACCTTTAAAATTCCAGGGATCAACCCTGGCGCAGGTGAAATCGAATTTAAAACAGATCAGCATATGATCACTAAAAACGTTTCCAAGAACTTCCATACATGTGAGTTTGTGAAAAGAATTAGCAGAAACAATCAGATAATCTATAATGGATCTTCCAGTTGGCGCCTTATGAGTATAATTAGCAGGAATATCATTATCTAGCCTTCCGTTAACAATTAAAAGGTCTAGACTTCTCAAACCTTCAAGTAATGAAACTCCTCTTTTATCTGTCCTACTTTTTTCAGGAAATTGAGCAAACGGAATCTTAAAGGCTTCATTTTTTTCGGTATTGGAGAATACCCTTATACTATGGGATGAAACTTTAGAATTCAAATCTCCCATCAGTAATATCGACCTACAATCTTCGTTGTCCAAAATGGAGGAAATAAAGAGGAATAGCTCTTTTAAAAGATAAGAATATGCAGCATCGGGGGGCAGGTATGCATTTATAAGTAACATGGAATCTAGGGAAGCTTGGTCCTCCTTATGAACTAATTTGATCGCCTGCATTAGGTTAGAGGGATGAGAAATTTCCTTGTATGACCAACTAAGGCTCGTACTTAGTAATATGGCTATACCTCCTTTGGCGTGACCTCTGTTTACAGGTAACGCAGGCCGGCTCAGCACTATGTAATCATCAGTAGACCAGTTCTTAGAGATCCAGGTCTCTTGTAAACAGATTACATCGGCATTTTGTTCTTTCAATAGTAACAGCTTATTATTGTTATTGCTTAAGCCGGCTGCGTTCCAAGATATCACCTTCAATTCCAGGAATTCGCACATTTTAAGCCTGAGGGCCTATTTGAATTTAGAACACCTGCCACCCAGCCCCATTTCTTATCTTCCTCCTCTAGAGGGATGCGGCATATAAGGACTATTTTTCCCTGTGTGGATCAGCACCCTCCTACCTTCTTTACCAAGAAAAACCTGCATAGAACTGTCCTTCTCTAACAACGGTTTGTCACCTGCACTGGTTTCTAAATCACAAAAAGGAGGCTTTTTTTGAGTCGCTATTTTTAAGGATGACATTACTTCTGGTATTAAGACATCAATGCCACATTGGCGTAATTTATCGCTGTGGGCCACTATTAAATGGGAAATGGCCTTAGAAGCGAAAGTTGCTCTTGCTCCCCGAGGGTTGTTATATTTTTGAACCTCAACCAGCACAATATCGTTACTTTCGATCATCCGTAAACCTGAGATCTCTGCAAAGCAACCCAACAAGAAGGACCTATTCATAAAAGGTTCATGATCAAAAATAAACGAAAAGTCCAGACTATAAGAGGCGGGCTGGGAGTTAATATCCATGCTAGGCGCCTCGGAGATGAAATTTTCGAAATTATAAATAGTATTGTTGCCTAAACAGGAAGCAAATAATGTAGCATTAGGATTCAGTGCACTTTGAGCAATGGGAGGAACACATTTATCTAATGTCTCAACTGCTTTAGTAGGGTTACAAGGACCACCTGAGCTAGAGCCCAAATGATTAAGTTCAGTTTGTCCATTTTCTATATTTGTAACAGTTACATCTGGCTTTGGAGACATTAAGGATAGTGGTAGGATCAAAGCGTAACTGTTTAGACCTTTTTTGTTTATCCTTCTATGTTTTTCCTTTTTTCCCTTCCGCTTTTTCTAGCAGATGAAGTTATTTTTGGTCTTAAATTCGGTTTCCTTGATTGGAGAACTTCCAACGTTATGTCTTTCCTTTGCATGCTGTTTTGGCGGTTTTATGGCTGTTTTTTGGAAGATTGGAAAAACCTTTAGACTTGAGTTTATATTTGTATTTTCCGTCATAAGGAGTGGACAGGACGGAGGGCCAACCGCTGTAACTAGAGACTCCGTATCAAAAAGTTGTTGTAAGGTAGAAGAATGTAGCTTATCGAGTATATCCTCATTTCCTTTCTTTTTACGTTTATTATTTCTGCTGAAAAGGAAAGACTTACCAGATTGTGTACCAAAGTCTCGCCCTTTGACTTGTGGAAAAGAATTTATTTGGATAAAGTTTAGTTTGTTGGGGTCATTCATCGGAAGGGGACCATTTATTCCCTTCACATCCTTTGAAGTACTGGGAGGAAGTGCACAGACCTTATCCAACAATAAGTTTTTATCAATTGCGATCATTTTTGTCAGTGTCAAGACAGAATCCAAAATAGTCGGAATTACTTCCTGACTTCTCTAATAATGCTAAAATAGAGGCCAGCACTCTCTAAGCAAAGTAACGAATCCGACAACAACATTTTTGACTCCGGATTATTAATTAATGGGGGAAAATTTAGGGATAATTCGGGGGTTAGTGATCCCCGTGAGTCTAATAAACTTGCTTCACTAGGTGTACTGCTAAACAATTGTAATTTCACAGGAGGATCCTTAGAAGATAGTGGGGTGGCAAGTGAAAGAATCCTAGACGATTCTAAATTAAGAGCGTAAAACTTATGTGGAAGTTCTGGGTTGATATCAGGCAGCGTAAAATCTTCCGCTATACGGTCATCCTTTTCTTCCCCTTTTTGAGATGATTGAGTAGATCCTACAGGGTCGAAAGCTCCAATTACCGTGGAATGAGTAGTTAGATTTGCCAAAAGGGAGTCAAATACTATCCTAGATTCCATGTGATGGATGTCTATCGGGCATGAGTCCCTGATTTTGGACAAAGGAGAGGGAGATACTACTAATACTACTGATTTTCCAGGAGTTGCTTTAGTCACTTCATGCTTTTTTTCAGGTGATTACGGCATCTCTACAAGTTTTAAGCTGGTTTCTTTTTCGGAAGAAAGGAAGGAATGGTGTTGAAACTCTTCAGGGAATTGATTTGCAGAGACTGATTCCTTAAAGGGTTAGCTCTAGTTTTTTTACAAGCTCTTGTATACACTAATCTGCCAGAGCGAAGTTTTTTTGCAGTCATAGCTTTGCTCCTGAATTATATTATAGGACCTTTGCCATGCAGCCAGCATAAACGGAGAAGAATGAATTCGAGGACCCCAATACGCTAATGCGCCCGAGCACCGATGCGCCGCTTATGCTACACCGGGCTCTGAACGCAGAGCTGAAATTTCTCTCTCCAACATACAATTCTTGCAGGCACAGCCCTCAGTTCGCATCCCCCACGTCTCACGACCGCTAAAAATTCTTCAAGGGCGGATTTCAAGCTGCCTGCAAAATAACAGGCAACGCTTCTAAGAGATAGTGCAGCCTAGGTGAGTCGCTAGATTTGCTGAAAAGACTTAGCGGCAATGGTGGCTACTGCTGGCAGGTGATGAGATGCGATGCGATATAATTCAATGCCGCAACTCCTCTCTATTCCAAACTACTCTCGCTGCTTGCTATAGCCTCTCCCCTCCCGCCTATGCAAAGCAAGGGGGGGGGCAAGGGGGCTAGGGGAGGAGCGGTGTGTAGATGCAATGCCGGGCTGGAGCAAGGCTGCGGCCTCTATAATTTAGTAGGTTTTGGTGGATAAGGCCACTGGGTCGATGGGCCAACGACTGTAGGTGGCTTTGTAAACTACACCAGCCTGACTCCTACAGCCAGGCCGCCACCCACAAACTTCACTCCCACGAGTAAGGAGCAAGGCAAAGGCGGGGCAGAGGGGGGCGGCAAAGCGGGACAGCGCAGAGTAGTGTGGAAGTTTCACAGAGCAGCACAGCTTGAGGGCACCAAGAGTTCTGTTGTCCTTATGTCCTTTTGGACCAGCAATAATCCAGGTTCCAAACAAGGTTAACAAAGTCCACTCACCCCTCGCCGCCATCTGCACACGTCTCGCCTCTTACCGCCTCTCGCCGCCAAACCCACTCACAGGGGGAGGGGATAATGAGTGAGCATAAAGGAGCCGAGAATGGGGGAAACACGGGGGGAGCAAGAGGAACTGCCTCCACCGCACCAACCTGCGTGCTCAGCCCCCACAGCTCACCCCCCTTGGCTCTTCGGCACTTTCCAAACGCCAGCTCTGATTGCGGCGCTCCGTTCAGGCTACGTCAGGCGCCGTTCAGGCGGCTGATTGCGCTGATTGCGCGAGACTCTTCCTCGGTTTCGTTACGCGATTACTGCTCCTGCGCTCCGTATAGGGCTCCGTGCAGGGCTCAGAGCACAGTCCTCAGAAGCACTCCCTTAGGTCTGAATGCAATACCACCCTGTAACCATATTGTTCACTGGATAGCTCTGAAGAGGGCAATATGATAATTTGCCTAAAACTGGCATTCTTGAAACTGAAGTTTGTTCTTTGCTTCTTGCGGATTCTCTGACTCAGTGATGCTTTGGAATCCTTCTTCGTCTCAGTCTTACTAGCAGCAATGTTGGGTTTATTAGGTCATTTAAAGTTACTTGATGCATTTAAATTTTGAACTGCCAAAACAGAATCTATTCACAGGCACTCAAATTCTATTCGTACCATTTCGGAGTGGCGTTAACACCAAAGACATGGGTAGAATATTTATTCACGGAGCAACACCCTCTATCTTTCTAACGAGAATTTAACTTTTTCGCTCTGAAAAGACAACTGACTAGGTCTAAAAAAATTGATTCCATTAAAAAGTAGCAATCATTGAGAAGGAGGTTTTTAAAATCGAGAGGGTGCCCCAAGAAATGGGATAAAAAATGGGGCAAGTGGAATGTGCATCGGGGGGACCTGTGTATTTCCCCAACTGTAGAAATGGAACTACAACAGACTACTGCGCAATCTCTGGAAATACTGTGACTGAAAACCGTACATTCTTTTGATATTATAAACATGCTCTATAAATGGCTGTAATGCATATTTATCAATACCTGTGACTTTCAAAGTTTGAAATTAATAAAAATATATATTTTTTTTTAAAGTAGCAATCATTTAGTTAATTGCAGAATACAAATGTCTGTTATTTCAAACACTGGGCAGTTCACTAAACACTGTCCTAGTGCCCCAATCATAACTATTACATTAGGTTGGTCTGCAGTGTTAGTGAGGTTCCAGATGGTGTGGTCAGGGACAAACATCAACCTCACTTTCCATCAAGAGAATTTGAAGTTAAAAGCAGATCAAACTGGGTTAGGTTTGTTTCATGTAAAATGAAACTAGGATACCTAGGGACAGTTAATTCATGTTTTCTGGTTTTGACCATTTAGAGTTCACTACAGATCAGAAGAGAAAGTAATTACTTAGCGGTGTCCATTGTGGGATAAATTAATAAACAATCCTTTTAGCAACAGGGTAGGAATGTTTTGCTACAGTTTTAACAGCCTGGGTTTGTTATCTCAAATTTTTCATAATCTACCGTTAATATCCCAGACGCAGTCAGTTACAAAAAAGTACAGGAGCATGAACAGTAGTGAGCTAAGGCCTCTTTATGATTGTTAAAGTATTTGGACTGCATAAAGTTTGAAATCATGGAGTTTTCTATAAGAATATAAGTAATTTAGTAAGGGAAGAATAACCATCTTTTGTAAATGAAACAATTTTACAGAATGAAGGCTGGAGAGTTCTGTACAATGGTTTCCTTTGTTGTTATTCAGTACAGTTACATAGTATTACTTTAACTACTTCTGAACAATCATGGAACTTTTTTACCTTTGGTGCTAAAATGAGCTCTTTTATAGCCATGTATCAGTCGTTTACCTGCCCTTTAGTCACTTACATTGTTATCCCCTTGCTATTACATCGATGGGTGCTTGGTGGCGTGTGTGCAATAGTCATCAGAATATAGAAACAGATACTTTAATCAGGCTACAACATTTATCCATAAGCATTTGTGACCAACCATCACTTCGTCAGGCAGGCTCCTAATTAAATGATTTTTAAACTCGATGAAAATGAACAGGGATGGGGTGTGGCTTAAGGCCGACGGAGTAAGACGCAGGGAGCAGAGCTCCTGCCCTCCTACCGCCAATTACCTATTATCCTGAGCATCTCAGTCTCTGCACAGAAGTTATAGGGGGGCGAGAACACTAATACACCTGTGTGTGGAGGGGGTGGGAGGGGGGCTGGGGTGTTGACGAACTCCCGAGTTTGGCCCAGACACATCGCCGAGCGGAGAAACTAAAGGAGCAGCTCGCAATGCACAAGATGGCTGCTCGCTGGTTTTGCTGGCAGCCGCCCGGTCCGAGATAGGCCTACCTCAGTTCCACAAGCATGAGGCTCTGCACTGCACGGAGGAGAGGAATGCTGCCATGGGGTGCTGGGGTCCGCGGGAGACCTGCTGCGAGCCGGGTGGCGAAGTCGCAGTGATAGAAGCCCAGTATGTGAAGATGGCGGCCTAATTCCACCCCCCCCGAGAACGCCTGGGGAGCCGGCTGCATTGGCGGGCGGGGAGGCCGTGCTTGGTCGAGAGAGGACGAGTGGCGTAGTGCGGTGGTGCCGTCCCTGCCCTATCCAGGGCAGTACAACCACTCCACGAGACCCCAAGTGGAGAAGATGGAGGCACCGGCGCTGCTCGAGGCCCAATCACAGGCCCCAGGAGGCAACGGAGACGAGTGGACAGCGGTGAGTCCTGGATGGAATGTAGCTGCCACTTGACACCGAGATAGGTGGCCTAACCCTGTTGGTAGCTGGGAGGAGCGCAGAGGGTCATTGGTGATATCCCCTGCCCTGTCCATCTGGCCCAGCGGAGAATCGGGGCAGCAGGGCTGCAGTGCACTGTTATGTAGAGTGGAGCCCACTCAAAATCGAGGCAAGATGGCCCACGCCTTATGCATAAAGCCCTGGGATGCAAGAAGGCCTCTGGAGTCCATGTAAGACCCGGCCCTTGAGTTGCCCCCACCTGGCGACCTCAAGAGGGTCGGAGGGAAGAACTCTACCTAGTAGGGCGGTACCGATTAGTGGGTAAGCGGCCAGGTGGGTTGAGGACAACGTTCTGGTAAATGAGAACCAGAACGTTTCAGAGAACAGCCTAGGGGGTGTTTCACCTAAATGCAGCGAGAATACAGTGAGTGCCCTAATTGAGAACAGCAACCCCCGGGGGCAGATCGAATCCACTCATTTATGAGACCGAGCTGGGTGTGAGTGACGTCCCGCCTTCTGACAGCCGCTCCCCGGCGAGGGGCACAATTAGAGGGAATTGTAGGGGACGCATCCCAGAAGATATGGGGAAAACAGTCAAGAAACGGGGCCCTGAAAACCTTAATGTAGGGCCCGTATCCAGCCAGGCAGAGGACAAAGGAGACATGCAGCCGACCCAGCAAGAAGAGCCTAGAACTGACCCAACACTGGGCGACATAATGCAGGCAATAACTGCATCCCGTGAAGCTCTCAAGACTAAAAGACAATATAGGGACAGAGCTCCCCTTGCTAAAGGACGATCACCAGAAGTTGGCTGACCGTCACTACTACAGAACGAACGTTAATGGACATAACACCAGAACTGGCCTTATTACAGAAAACAGTATCGCTCATTGAGAGCAGTCAAGATTCTAGAAAGGCGTGCAGAAGGCGGTGAAAATTGTTCCCGCAGGAATAACAAAAATCCTGGGGGGTCCCTGAATTGGCGGAAGGAACAGACATGCTTACCTACATGGAGGAGTGGCTCCGCAAAGAAGCAGCACCAGAGGTCCTCTACCAATTTTATGCCCGGGGGAGAGCACACGGTTCCTACCCGCCGCCCCCCCCCCCAGACCCAGGGAGCCTCCTCGTCCTATAATAGCCAAACTCCTTCACTATAGAGACCGGGACCATATACTGGCGGAAGCTAGAGCGCGAAGGGACCTCCAAATAAATAATAGCAAAGTGATGATATTCCGGGACTTCTCCAGAGTGGTGCAGAAGCAACGTGCAACCTTTCTGGGGGTGAAGAACCGTCTCCGGCAGCTGAAAGTACCCTATGCAATGTTATTCCCAGCACGACTACGGGTGGTCACCCCCACCGGTACACACTTTCATGACCCCGCAAGATGCCTGGAACTGGATCGAAGAGAGACCAGATGCCAGACCGGAGGGCGGCCTCAGGCACCCCGAATCTCGCCGCAGGAGACCGAGGCCCACAAAGAAAAATGTTTCCACGTTAGCGGAAACCCAACGTGAACGAGGAAAGGTGATCCGGGCGCTCACTGAACTCAGCAACACAGACAGGAGCCTGCGATCATTGGTCAGTGATCATGGGGACCAGCATTCCAAGGCGTCAGGGACAATAGCTCTGCGGAAGACTCCGATATAGAACTACCGAAAATTACACCAAGAATGTCAGACGAGATAATTTAGCGTTGGTGACTAGCTGAGGAAGCGCATCTGCCAGTGGCAAGAACCGGATGCCTATAAAGGTTGTAGCCTTCATGCACTTTATGGGGACTGTCACCCGAGGTTTGTGTTCTTTGTGATGTGGGGGGTGGGGACGTGGGGTTGGGGGATCTGCTCCGAGACTGATACCTGCCCACCCTATTTGGTGATATGCAGTTGCACTGGCGATTGGAAACAAGTTGGTGTCTAGTTGGGATGGGGTTTGTTCTTATGCCTGTCCTGGGGTATGGGAGTTTATTTCTGTTGGGGTTTAGGGTTCACATGGGGGGGGTCACATGGGATACATCACTACCCGAGAGGAAACATGGATAGAACCACCCCTGGTGGGAAGGGGAGACTTCCTCGAACATGGCATCCCCAGTAGAATGTAAAATACTTACCTGGAACGTGAGAGGGATGCATTCCATGGTCAAACGTCACAAGGTGTATGCCTAACTCAGCCAGAAGGAGTGCAGATTGCCCTACTACAGGAGACACATCAAAGCTAAGGTGGCAGGGACAGGCCCTATTACACAGATTCCTCGGCATTTGATGCACAAGTTACTTACCTTCGGAAACGATATATCTGTAAGAAACGTTAGTTATAGATTCCTTACCTTAGAATTACCCCCAGGCGTCAGACTGGATCCGGAAAGTTTTTTCGTCAGCAGTACCTCTGCGCGTCGGAAGGTGGCGGTCGGCTCCGCGTCCATCGTCTGCGTCGTGTTCGCTGGGATGACGTCGCGGCAGCTACTTAAACGCCGCCCTCGCGCGCTGACGTCAGTTCTGTACACAACTTTCCGCGCCAGAAACGCAGAGCCATCCAAGACACTGACCACTGGTGCACAAAACTAGGGCCCTGAAAGGATGTCCTTAACCCTAGAAATCAGTTCGCAGAACGAGGAGGATAGGTGGGGCGGTAAGAAATCTATAACTAACTAATGTTTCTTACAGATACATCGTTACCGAAGGTAAGTAACTTGTGCATCTGAAAGAAACACGTTAGTTATAGATTCCTTACCTTAGAATAGAAACCCCAGCAATACCAACCCCGGTGGTGGGTCTGCGGACCAAGATCACACCAGAAAGTCCTGAAGAACAGAACGGCCGAAGAAGCAGTCTCTCCGGACTTGGCTGTCCAGACAGTAGTGTTTCATAAACGTGTGCAGTGATGCCCACATGGCTGCCTGACAGATGTCATTTAGAGGCACTCCCCTTCCTAAGGCAGTAGTGGCTGCCGTCGCCCTGGTGGAATGGGCGCGTAGCCCGACCAGAGGCTCCTTTTTAGCCAGAGTAACATACCTTAATACACAGCACGACCCATTGAGAAATGGTGCGTTTGTGTACGGCCCGACCCTTCTTTGCACCCACGTAGCCAACAAAAAGTTGATCATACACCCGGAACTGCTTTGTGCGATCCAGATTGGAGAGCGCACGTTTTGGGTCCAGACGGTGGAACCTCTTCCTTTGAAGGATGCGGAGGCGGCAAGAAGGTGGGCAAAGTAATGGTCTGCCCGATGTGGAAGGCAGTGACCACCTTAGGAAGAAAGGATGGACGGGTTCGGAGAACCACCTTGTCCGGATGAACAGACAAGAAAGGAGGTTTTGAAGAAAGAGCCTGGAGCTCACTCACCCTTCTAGCAGAAGTGATGGCTACCAGGAAAGCAGTCTTAAGAGTTAAGAGACGTAAAGGACAGTTATGAAGCGGCTCAAAGGGAGCACACATTAAGTAAGTCAGCACAAGATTCAAGTCCCACTGAGGCATAACGAAAGGAATTGGAGGAAAGATGTGTTAAGCCTTTCAAGAAACGGTCAACTACCGGGGACTTGAAAAGATAAGGCTGATCTGGCAGCTGAAGGAAGGCAGAGATGGCTGAAAGGTAGCTCTTGATAGTGCCCAGAGCAGAGCCCTGCTGGGCTAGATAGAGAAGGAAGAAGAGTACTTCAGAAAGAGGGGCAGAAAGGGGATCCACAGCCTTTGCTGTGCACCATGCCACAAATTTGTTCCACCTGTAGGCGTATACAGTCTTTGTGGAGGGACACCTTGTAAGAAACTGGCTCTATATATACTACACCAAAATGAGGTATAGTGTGTATAGAGTCCAAGTGACCCCAGAGGTAGGCAGAGGTTAAAGTTAGATAGAACCTTACTCTCTATTTGTGGTAGAGTGGTCGAGCAGTAAGGCAGTATCAGAGGACAGTGTTAAGTATTTGATGTACACACTCAGTCAGCAAATTAATTCACACACTCAAGAACTGAACTCTAGGTCAATTGTTTTTGTATAAAAATATATTGTTTTATTTTAGAACCAAGCAAGCCTGGCACAGGTAAGCATAAAATACTTAACAGTAATAAGTTACTGAATGTCGAAACAGGTAAGTTACTTTTCACGTTACTTTTCTAACTCGATGCTCGATACCTAGATTCAGCACTGGGACATTTCCTGCAAACAGGTAAGTAAACACGTTTTGGTTATTTGTGCGATTTTTAAAGAATATTTTTAGATTTCAAAACTCCACACTTAAAAACTTTTTGGAGAAAAAGTGTCAATGTTATCCTATGGAGGAAAAACAGGTTATCGGTTTGTAGGCAAGTAATCGACTGTGGGAGTTAAGGTTCTGGGGTTAGACTCAGGGGTCCCCCAGGGTCAGTGATGCACTTTTGTTTAACCCTCAGCGGCACTAGGGCGCCGGGTGCAGAGTGTTGAGGCACAATGTTATCCTATGGAGGATAAGGGGTCTCCGGTTGGTGGCTGCTGGCAAGCAGGCCACTGGGTTGTGGGAGCAAAGCTCCTAGGGTTTAGGTCAGGGCAAATAGGGAACCAAATTAGCACCAAAGGTGCACACTCAGCGGCACTAGGGCGGCCGGGTGCAGGGTGCTGTTTGGAGGACGAGTGCCCTCTTGTTTTCAATGGAGCACCTCCGGTTAGAAGAAACGCTGCAGGCTCAGGGACGAGGATCTTCTGGGTGTGACCACCACTTCGAGGGGTAAGTTGGGAGGTCTTGGGTTGGTTAGACACCGTTGATTTGGGCACACACGGCCGTGGGGCTTCGGGTGCAGGGGTGCCTTGGGGCGTCGGAAAGTCTTACCTGCTCTGGTCGCGGTAGAGGGGATCCTCTGGATTGAGGCTGCAGGCGTCGACTGGAGGCTTGAGGCAGGTCAGGAGTTGCCGGATCTCAGGTCAGGATCGCCGGGGTGACCTCCTCGTGGTGTGTTTCCACTCGAGCTCGGGCCGGGTTCGGCGGGGGCAGAGTGGGCTGGATTCGCGGTATCGGGCCGGAGTCAAAAGCTGCAGTTTGAACAAGTCCGGTGTTCACGGGAGAAGCATGCTTGAAAGTGAAGGCAGGCGGGTCCTCCGGGGTTTTTGAGGTTGCTGGCTGCAGGACACCGGGATTTCGCAGGAGCAGGTTCGAGGGGAGACAGGCCTGTAGGACTGGGGCCAAGTCAGTGGGCGTCGTCCTCTTGTTAGCTCTGCACGGCTCTTCGTCCTTTTCTTCTTGTTTGTCTGGATCTGAGGAAGCAAGGTTCAGGGTGCCCCCTAAATACTAGATTTAGGGGCGTTACAGGTAGGTAAAGGGCAGGGACCAATGGGTCCCTTCCCTGGGGTGGGTACACCCCCTATCGTGCCACCCTCCAGTGGGAGGGGGGCAGGAGCCTGTCCCTGGTTGGTTGGGTCCCCCCATCCTCAAGATGGCGGGGACTCAGTTGTGCGTCACCTCGCCTCCCACCTGAGGGGTGGCGTTGGCAGAGGTGGGCACACCTCTTTCCCTCACTTGTTTTTCCCGCCGGTTCTCCCGCCCAAAGTGGGGGGTAGAACCAGTGGTGACCAGTTGCTGAAAGCAGCAATTGGTCTGGGGAGGCTCACAATGGCGGCATGCCTTTGAAGCTTCCCCTTTCGTGAACCCTGCCCATCCTGGGGGAGGAGGCTTGGCACCTCGTCCCAGGATGTGCATTGTTTCAGGCCCCAGAGAGCAGCAGACTCTCGACCCAGGGGTCCAGAAACATGTCTGGTGGTGGCAGCTGAAAGCAGCCACTCAGCCTGGACACTAGTGGTGGGTTAGTTTTCACGGGGCATCTGAGATGCCCTCTTTGTGCATTTTTCATTAAATCCCACACTGGCATCAGTGTGGGTTTAATATGCTGAGAAGTTTGATACCAAACTTCTCAGTTTTCAGTGTAGCCATTATGGTGCTGTGGAGTTCGTAATGACAAGCTCCCAATATACTCTTAATGGCAGCACTGCACTTACAATGTCTGCCTTTGCAGGCTGCGTGTCTTGGTGCAGAACAAAGTGAAGAGTCGACATGGCACACATCCCTGTGTGCCATGCCCACAAACCACTGCCCTGGCATACATCAGTCACCTCTCTAGCTGGGTGCCCTATGCCAGTGGTGAGGGTACAGGTGCATGAGCCCTGTACCCCTACAGTACCCAGGTCCATTCCTGGGCACTAAGTGCAGTGCTGCCATTAAGAGTATATGGTGCTGGGAGTTTGTCAGTACGAACTCCACAGCACCATAATGGCTACACTGAAGACTTGGAAGTTTGGTATCAAACCTCTCAGCACATTAAACCCACACTGATGCCAGTGTGGGATTTAAAAATGCACAACAGAGAGCATCTTAGAGATGCCCCCTGAAACTCGACCAACTCCCAGTGACCTGACAGAGTGGCTGCCGAGGCTGCCACCCCCAGACATGTTTCTGGACCCCTGGGTCGAGAGCTTGCTGCTCTCGGGGTCCTGAAACAATGCACATCCTGGGACGAGGTGCCAAGCCTCCTCCCCCAGGATGGGCAGGGTTCACGAAGGAGAAGCTTCAAAGGCATACCGCCTTTGTGAGCCTCTCCAGACCACTTGATGTACTCAGCAACTGGTCCCCACTGGTTCCACCCCCCCCTTTGGGCGGGAGACCCGGTGGGAAAAACAGTGAGGAAGAGGTGTGCCCACCTCTGCCCACTCCACCCCTAGGGTGGGGGAGGCGAGGTGAAGCACAACCTCGAGTCCCCACCATCTTGAGGATGGGGGGACCCAGCCAACCAAGGACAGGCGCCTGCCCCCTCCCACTGGAGAGTGGCAGAGTAGGGGGTGTACCCACCCCAGGGAAGGGACCCATTGGTCCCTGCCCTTTACCTACCTGTAACGCCCCTAAATTCAGTATTTAGGGGCACCCTGAACCTTCCTTCCTCAGATCCAGATTCCGAAACAAGAAGAAAGAAGACAAGCCGTGCAGCTGCTAACAAGGACAACACCAACTGACTTGGCCCCAGCCCTACCGGCCTGTCGACCCTCGAACCTGCTCCTGCTAAACCCCGGCCTCTTCCGGGGTTTTCAAGGTTGCTGACCACTGAGGACCCGACTGCCTTGCTCAACTAAAAGACTGGGACTCCCACGAGCAGTGGTTCTGCTCAAACATCTGTAACCCCAGGCCCCGGCCTGAGACCGCGGATCCTGCCCACTCTGCACCCGCCGAGCCCGGCCCGAGCCAAAGTGGACAAAGACCACGAGGACGTCCCCCCGGCGACTGTGACCAAGAATCCAGCACCCAAGAACCCCCCTCGACACTCCTGACGACGCCTGCAGCCTCAACACCAGGGACCCCTCCAACCGCGACCAGCAGAGGGTAAGAATTCCCGACGCCTAAAGATACCCCTGCACCCGGCGCCCCACGGCCCGCTGTGCCCAACTCCTGGGTGTCTACCCCTCCTACAGCATCCCAACTTAACTCTCGAAGTGGTGGTCGCACCTGAAGAATCACCGTCCCAGAGTTTGCAGCCTTTGTTCGTCTTGCAGCTTTCCCATTGAAATCCATTGGGCGCCCGACGGCCCAAAAGCGCACTGCACCCGGCCGCCCCAGTGCCGCTGAGGGTGCCCCAACTACCCTGTTCGACTTCCCCACTTGCCCTGAGTAAGTGACCAGGAGCTTTGCTCCCACAGCCGAGTGGCCTGCCTGCCAGCAGCCACCAACCAAAGGCCCCCCCGCCCACCATAGGCTAACGTTGGGCCTACTCTCTCTGCACCCGGTCGCCCCTGTGCCGCTGAGGGTGTAACAGTACAAACCTGAACCTATATAGAGCCAGTTTCTTACACCCACCTCTGCAAATTCTAACTTAGCCAGGGCAAAGCCCAGCTTACCCACAGAGGTCACCCACAGCTTGAGCAACCCCTCCATGACCAATAGGGTCAGGGGGCCTAACTTGCTATTTGGCAGGGGGCTAGGCCACCATGCCAAGGACAGTGCTGCCATGAAGGCTAACACCCAGCAGAGGCTGCTGACAGCTGTCAGTGCCCAGAGCCACACCTTTAGCTCCTGACTGGTATGGGAAGGGGCTATCTTACAGGCTTCTTTGGGTTCTGGCTGCCTGTCTGCTGTTTTAGGGTGGTCACTACACTTGGTAGTGAACACCCCTCCTCCACCCTCTGTTCTGCCAGCTGAGGAGCCCCCAACTCAGCCTGGGCAGTTGCCTGACTAGTCAGGTCTTTTTGTTGGCTAGGGGGGACTTTACCAGTGCCACTTTTGGAGTTCCCTTACTGGGATAGAATCTCCCTGGCCCACTGGAACTGTGGCTAACAGTTGCCCACCTTTCCTACACTGTCTTCTTTTTCTTTTGGGGCTTAGCTGCACTAACTGCAGGTTGAGCCCCCCCCCCAGATTTCTTGGGTGAGGCCTGGCATTGGACCAGTACCTCTCTTTGGCTCAGACCAACCACTGGGTGGTCATTCCGCAGGAGACAATCAAGGGGGAGGTTTTTACTGACTACCACCTTTTTCCATCCAAGGGTCCCAGCTACTTCTAGGAGCACTACAGCCACAGGCCTAACAGTGACACCCCCTGGGACAGCCCTTACTCTCCTTGTTTCCCCTGGGACATACTTGTGTGGGAGTACCAACCTGTCATGCACCACAGTGTGACTGGCACAGGTATCTCTCAGGGCAGTGGCTGGGATTTCATTCACCAGTAGGTGGTGGAAGTGTCTACTCCCCTCTGGAATTTCCAGCTCACCTTTTGGGCCCATTTTCCAGTTGAAGGCTAGGAGGACTTCCTCATCTGAGGAACCATCCTCCAAAGCTACACTGGCAACCCCTGGAGCTACACTAGTCACCCCTTGAGCTGTACTAGGGGCTTTGTTTTTAGGACAGCTAGGGCCCTTGGTGTGGTGTCCTGCCTTTTGACAGTTGTGACACCATACTCTGTTGGGATCCCAATTCTTACCCCGATACCCTGTTTTAGTTTGTGAGGTGTCTTTGGGCCCACCCTCCTGGATAGGTTTTTGGGGGGCTACCTGGGACTCCTTACTTTATCTTTAAGGGGTTCACGGTCTTTCCTCTGGGGAGGCTTTGTAACCCCTTTCTTTTGGTCACCCCCTGTGGACGTCCTAGTTACCCTTGTTTTGACCCAGTGGTCTGCCTTCTTTCCCAATTCTTGGGGAGAAAGTGGACCTAGGTCTACCAGGAACTGATGCAACTTTTCATCAATGCAATTACTTAATGTGTTCCTTCATAAACAGGTTGTAAATTCCATTAAAGTCATGCACGTTGTTTCCAGTGAACCAGCCACCTAGGGTCTTTACTGAGTAGTCTACAAAATCAATCAAGGACTGACTTTGGGTTTTGTGAGCCCCCCTGAATCTAATTCTGTACTCCGTTGTGAGTCCAAATCCCTCAGAGTTCTCTTCATGAGGTCATAGGACCCAGCATCTGCCCCAGAAAGGGCCAGGAGTCTGTCTCTGCAGTTACCAGAGAACAGTTCCCAAAGGAGTGCCCCCAGAAAGTATTCTTCACCCTTCTGGCTTAACAAGCCATCTCAAAGGCTGTGAACCACTTGGTGATATCATCACCCTCCTCATATTTAGGGACAATCCCTTTGGGGATTTTAGGATCATAAGATTGCTCTCTATCCTTATTTTGATTGCTGCCACCATTGATGGGTGCTAAACCCATCTCCTTTCTCTCTCTAGAGCCAGGAGTCTGGACTCTAGATCCAGTCTTTTGGCCAGCCTTGCTAAAAGGCTGTCCTGCTCATTGAGGCTGTCCTCAATGTCCCCCCCAGAACCTGAGCCACCTGTGTGGTCTCTAGGTCCCCAGAGGTTAACTCTTGGAAGTAAGGGTACAGGGACCCTTTCTTCCCTAGGAAGTGGTGGAGGTGGGTACCTATCTCCATCCTCCTCACTCGTTTCTCCCTCCGACTGGTCATCACTGTAAGAAAGTGGCTCTGTATATACTGAACCAAAGTAAGGTTCAGTGTGCACAGGGTCCATAGTCCCCAGAGGTTTGGCAGAGGCTAAAGTTAGATATAACCTTACTCTCTAAAGTGGTAGCTTGGTCGAGCAGTAAGGCAGTATCAGAGGACAGTGTAAAGCATTTGTTGTACACAGTCAGCAAATGAAGCCACACACTCAAGAACTGAACTCTAGGCCAATGGTTTGTATATAAAAATATATGCTTGTTTTATTTTAGAACCAATAGGTATCAAAATATACTTTCTTAGAATGAGATGCTTTAGGTAAATACTTTCAATAGGCAATAGACTTTTGAATGCAATAGTTAGTTGTTGCAAAAGGCAACACAATTTTAAACACAATTATACATTGAGCTCAATGGGAATTTCTAGTTAAATGCAATAGATTACTTTATGGATTACTTTTCTAACCACAGGACTGGATCCTAGATTCAGTCCTGGGACATCTCCTGAAAACAGTTGAGTAAAAACGTTTTGGTTACAGTTGTGATTTTTAAGGAATATTATTGTATTTTAAAAGTTGGCACTTAGAAACTTTTTCACATAGAATCACCAATGTTATCCTATGGGAGGAAATTCACTTAGCAGGTAAGTAGTGTTATCGTTACTTTTTCTTACTCAGTGTTGGATCCTGGATCCAGCACTGGTGCATCGCCTGTAAACAGTTGAAAGAATGTGTTTTTGTTATACAGGCGATTTTTAACGAATATTTGTAAGTTTGCAAAATCGACACTTAGAAACTTTTTCAGCAAAAACCAGGCAATGTTATCCTATGGAAGGAAATTCAAGTTACCGGTAAGTACAGTTGTGATTACTTTTTAGGGTCAGTGCTGGGCACCAAGATCCAGCACTGGGATCTCTCATGATAGCAGGTGAGTAAATTCGTTTTCGTATTTACACTGGTTTTAGGTGAATATTTTAAAGTCTCAAAACTCGACACTTAGAAGAATTTCCAAGTGAAACCAGTCAATGTTACCCTATGGAAGGAAATTCAATTCGCCGGTAAGTTACTTTAACGTTACTTTTGTAATCCAGTGCTGGACTCCTAGATTCAGCACTGGGACATTTACTTAAAACAGGTAAGTAATTACGTTTTTGTAGTTTGTACGAAGAATATTCTTGTATTTCAAAAGTTGACACTTAGAAACTTTTTCACAAAGAACCACCAATGTTATCCTAAGGAATGAAATTCAATTCACAGGTAAGTTACTTTTTAATTACTTTTGTTACTCAGTGCTGGACACCTAGGTTCAGCACTGGGACCTTTCCTGCAAACAGTTGAGAAAATTCGGTTAGGTTATTTGAGCGATTTTTAAGGAATATTCTTAGTTTTCAAAAGTCGACACTTAGAAACTTTTTGGAAGAAAAAGTGTCCATGTTATCCTATGAGGAAAAATGAGTTATCGGTTTCGAGGTAAGTAGTCGGTCTTTTGAGTTAGGGTTCTGGGGTTAGACTCAGGGGTCTCCCAGGGTCAGTGATGCACTGTTGCACCCTCAGCGGCACTAGGGCGGCCGGGTGCAGAGTGTTGAGGCCCAATGTTATCCTATTGAGGATAGGGGGACTCCGGTTGGTGGCGGCAGGCAAGCAGGCCACGGGGTTGTGGGAGCAAAGCTCCTAGGGTTAAGCTCAGGGCAAGTTGGGGACCAAGTTAGCACAAAAGGGGCACCCTCAGCGGCACTAGGGCGGCCGGGTGCAGGGTGCTGTTTTGAGGTCGGGTGCCCTGTTGATTTCAATGGAGATTTTCGGTTTTGGTTTTCAGCTGCAGGCTCGGTCCAGGAAGACTTCCAGGAGGAACCAACAGCTGGGCAGGTAAGTTGGAGGGCTCGGGGACGTAGGTGCACCTCGGGTTCCTTTCTCCAGGGCGCAGGGCGGCTGCATGCAGGGGTGTCTTGAGGTCGGATTTCACCTTACCGGGCCACTCGCGGTTGGGGGGGTGGGGGGGGGAGTCTCCGTGCAGAGGCTGCAGGCGGCGTCGGGGAGTCCTGGAAGGGTCAACCCACGGTGGACTCGGACTCTGGAGCACCTCGCTGGGACCGGTGGGCCACTTGAAGTCGGGCTGTGGGCGACGGGTGCAGTGGTGGTTCCAGGCGTCGGGTTTCTTTTTCCTCAGCAGGCTCTGAGTCTTTGTTTGATGTTTCTTTTGAACAGAGCTGCTGTTCACAGGAGATCCGGTCTTTGTTGAAGGCAGTCAGTCCTCCCGGGGTTCTGGAGGTCGCTGGCTGCAGGACAAGACGATTTTGGCGCAGGATCTCTGGAAACTGCAGACGGGCCGGTAGGGCTGGGGCCAAGTCAGTTGTTCTCTGCAGTCTCCTCTGCTGGGCGTCTTCTTTCGTCCTTTTTCTTCTTAGGTTGCGGGAATCTGAGGAAGGAAGGTTCAGGGTGCCCCTAAATACTAGATTTAGGGGCGTTACAGGTAGGTAAAGGCAGGGACCAATGGGTCCCTGCCCTGGGGTGGGTACACCCCTATCCTGCCACTGTCCTGTGGGAGGGGGCAGGAGCCTAGTCCTGATTGGGCAGGGCTCCCCATCTTCAAGATGGCGAGAGCCCGGAGATGTGCTTCACCTTGCCTCCCCCACTGAGGGGTGGGGTTGGCAGAGGGTGGCACACCCCCTTTCCTCCCTTGGTGTTTCCCGCCAGTCTTCCCGGCCGGATGGGGGGGGAAGAACCGGTGGGGACCAGTTGCTGAGTACAGCAAGTGGTCTAGGGAAGCTCACAAAGGCGGAATGCCTTTGAAGCTTCCCCCTGCCCATCCTGGGGGAGGAGGCCTAGCACCTTGCCCAGGACGTGCATTGTTGCAGGCCCGGGAGAGCGAATGGCTCTACCCAGGGGTCCAGCAACATGTCTGCTGTGTGGCAGCCTAGGCAGCCCCTCAGACAAGACGTGGATTGTAGGTTAGGTTCAGGGGGCAACTCTAAGTTGCCCTCTGTCGTGCATTTGACAGTAAATCCCACACTGGCATCAGTGTGGGCTTACTGTGCTGAGAAGTTTGATACCAAACTTCTCAGTCTTCAGTGCAGCCATCATGGTGCTGTGGAGTTTGTGCTGACGACCTCCCAGCACCATATACTCGGAATAGCAGCACTGCACACAGTGCCCAGGAATGGACCTGGGTACTGTAGGGGCACAGGGCTCATGCATCTGTACCCTCACCACTGGCATAGGGCACCCAGCTAGAGGGGTGACTGAGGTATGCCAGGGCAGTGTGTTTGTGGGCATGGCACACAGGGATGTGTGCCATGTCGACTGTTTTGTTCTGCACCAAGACACCCAGCCTGCAAGGGCAGTGTGTGTGTGTGTCAGGGTACAGGGCCTCTAAGGGTGGCACAATAAGTGCTGCAGCCCTTAGAGGCCTTCTCTGGTCACAGTGCCCTGGGTACCTAGGGCACCATTTACCAGGGGCTTACCTGTGGCCAGAGAGGCCAATTGGGTTTAGGCTGTAATGCAGTTTTAGGGAAGGAACACAGGCCCTGGGTACCCGATTGGCAGGGACCCAAGTCACACCAAGGAAAAGTGCATCAGTTATCAGGCAAAAAGTGGGGGGGGTTACTGCAACAGAAACCCACTTTCCTACACAAGCCCCCCAGCCCAAAGGCCAGGAGACTCAGCCAACGCTGGGAGAGTCTGTCTAGTCTTTCAGGCGAGGAAGAGTTGGGGAAGTGGTTTGAAAGTTGCAGGGCCTACTCTGCCTTATATCTTTCTGTCCAGGTCAGTCCCTTTGGGGAGCTGGCCTACCTTATCAGTTTCAGGACCTAATTCCCAAAGCTCCTCTCCTTGCTCTTTAGTGTCTTCATCCCATCTTTTAAGTTTGGGTTCAGAGGTGCCCACCTCTGCAAAGTCTAACTTAGCCAGGGCAAAGCCCAGCTTACCCACAGGTCACCCACAGTTTGAGCAACCCCACCATGACCAACAGGGTCAGGGGGCCTAGCTTGTTATTTGGCAGGGGGTTAGGCCACCATGCCAAGGTTAGGGCTGCCATGAAGGCTAACGCCCAGCAGAGGCTGCTGACAGCTGTCAGTGCCCAGAACCACACCTTTAGCTCCTGACTGGCAAGTGAAGGGGCTATCTTACAGGTCTCTTTGGGTCCTGGCTGTCTGCCTGTTGCTTTAGGGTGGGGGTCACTACACTTTGTAGTGAACACCCTTCCTCCACCCTTTGTTCTGTCAGCTGAGGAGCCACCAACTCAGGCTGGACAGTTGCCTGACTAGTCAGGTCTTCTTGTTGGCTAGGGGGTGCTTTACCAGGGCCACTTCTGGAGTTTTCCCTCACTGGGATAGAATCTCCCTGGCCCTCTGGGACTGTGGCTAACAGTTGCCCACCTTTCCTACCCTGTTCCTTTTTACTCTTTTGGGGCTCAGCTGCACTGACTGCAGGTTGAGCCCCCCCAGGTTTCTTGGGTGAGGCCTGGCTTGGGCCAGTGCCTCTCTTTGGCTCATATCCACCTCTAAGTGGTCATTCCCCAGGAGACAATCAAGGGGGAGGTCTTTACTGACTACCACCTTTCTCCATCTAAGGGACCCAGCTATGACTAGGGCACTACAGCCACAGCCCTTACTCTCCTTGTTTCCCCTGGGACATACTGGTGTGGGAGTACCAACCTGTCATGCACCACAGTGTGACTGGCACAGGTATCTCTCAGGGCAGTGGCTGGGATTCCATTCACCAGTAGGCGGTGGAAGTGTCTACTCCCCTCTGGGATCTCCAGCTTACCTCTTGGGCCCAGTTTCCAGTTGAAAGCTAGGAGGACTTCCTCATCTGAGGACCCTTCCTCCAGAGCTACACTGGCAACTCCTGGGGCTACACTAGTCACCCCTGGGGCTGTACTAGGGATCTTGTTTTTAAGACAGCTAGGGTCCTTGGTGTGGTGTCCTGACTTGACAGTTGTGACACCATATTCTGTTGGGATCCCAATTCTTACCTTGGTACCCTGGTTTAGTTTGCGAGGTGTCTTTGGGCCCACCCTTCTGGACAGGTTTTTGGGGGGCTGCCTGGGACTCCTTACTTTTATCCTTAAGGGGTTCACTATCTTTCTTCTGGGGAGGCTTTGTGACCCCTTTCTTTTGGTCACCCCCAGTGGATGTCCTAGTTACCCTTGTTCTGACTCAGTGGTCTGCCTTCTTTCCCAATTCTTGGGGAGAAATTAGACCTAGGTCTACCAAATGCTGATGCAACTTTTCATTTGTGCAATTACTTAGTATGTGTTCCTTCATAAACAAATTGTAAAGTCCAGAAAAATCATGCACATTATGTCCAGCTAACCAACCATCCAGTGTCTTTACTGAGTAGTCTACGAAGTCAATCCAGGACTGGGTCTGGGTTTTGTGAGCCCCCCTGAATCTAATTCTATACTCCTCAGTAGTGAGCCCAAATCCCTCAGAGTATTCTTCATGAGGTCATAGGACCCTGTATCTGGCCCAGAGAGGGTCAGAAGCCTGTCTCTGCAGTTACCAGAGAACAGTTCCCACAGGAGTGCCCCCCAGAGAGGTTTCTTTACTTTTCTTATTTCACAAGCCCTCTCAAAGGCTGTGAACCATTTGGTGATGTCACCACCTTCCTCAAATTTAGGGACAATCCCTTTGGGGATTTTAGGATCAGAAGTTTCCTCCCGATCCTTCGTTTTAGTATTGCTGCCACCATTGATGGGTGCTAAACCCATCTCCTGTCTTTTCCTTCTCTAGAGCCAGGAGTCTGGTCTCTAGGTCCAGTCTTTGGCCAACCTTGCTAAAAGGTTGTCCTCCTCACTAAGGCTATCCTCAGTGTCCTCTCTGGGACCTGAACCACCTAGGTGGCCCCTAGGTCCCCAGAGGTTTACTCTTTGAAATAAGGGTGCAGTGACCCTGTCTTCCCTAGGAAGTGGTGGAGGTGGGTTACCATCCCCATCCTCCTCACTCCTTTCCTCCTCTGCTTGGTCATCACCATGCTCAGAGGGGTGGGCCTTAGCATACTCAGCCAGGAGCTCCTGGAGCCCTTGTTTGGTTGGATGCTGGCCCATTGGTATATTTTTAAGTTTACATAAGGACCTTATCTCTTTGAAAGACAAATGAAGATAAGGGGTGAGGTCGAGCTCCTCAACCATGTCCTGTATGTCATTATTATTTTCACTATAGCTGGGTTGTTTTCTTGAGACATTCTAACAAAAAGTTCTAACCCCTCTACCCTGGACTAGAGTGACTTTTTATGTTCTAAAATTCGAAAGGGACTTAAGCAAGGCCCTACCAAGACTTTTAGTAGTTTTGTAAAAATGCCAATTTGAAAAAAATCAGAATTCTAAAGGCAATTTAAGAGTTCTGTCGTGTGATCAGGTGGTAACCAAGTGGTCCAGCAAATGCAAGTTGAATATCCCACCGCTGATCCACCAAAGTAAGAAACTGGCTCTATATATACTACACCAAAATGAGGTATAGTGTGTATAGAGTCCAAGTGACCCCAGAGGTAGGCAGAGGTTAAAGTTAGATAGAACCTTACTCTCTATTTGTGGTAGAGTGGTCGAGCAGTAAGGCATTATCAGAGGACAGTGTTAAGCATTTGATGTACACAGTCAGCAAATGAATTCACATACTCAAGAACTAAACTCTAGGCCAATTGTTTTTGTATAAAAATATACTGTTTTGTTTTAGAACCAAGCAAGCCTGGCACAGGTAAGCATAAAATACTTTACAGTAATAAGTTACTGAATGTCGAACAGTTTGAAAAAGCAATAGAAATTGTACTTTGTTTGATTTACAGGGAAGCAGTAGTATGCAACACTTAGCAAATACAGTACATTGAAATGAATAGGCTTTTTCAGGAAATTACAGGCAAGTTACTTTTCTAACTCAGTGCTGGATACCTAGATTCAGCACTGGGACATTTTCTGCAAATAGGTAAGTAAACACGTTTTGGTTATTTATGCGATTTTTAAAGAATATTTTTAGATTTCAAAACTCCACACTTAAAAACTTTTTGGAGAAAAAGTGTCAATGTTATCCTATGGAGGAAAAACAGGTTATCGGTTTGTAGGCAAGTAATCGACTGTGGGAGTTAAGGTTCTGGGATTAGACTCAGGGGTCCCCCAGGGTCAGTGATGCACTTTTGTTTCACCCTCAGCGGCACTAGGGCGGCCGGGTGCAGAGTGTTGAGGAACAATGTTATCCTATGGAGGATAGGGGGTCTCTGGTTGGTGGCTGCTGGCAAGCAGGCCACTGGGTTGTGGGAGCAAAGCTCCTAGGGTTTAGGTCAGGGCAAATAGGGAACCAAATTAGCACCAAAGGTGCACCCTCAGCGGCACTAGGGCGGCCGGGTGCAGGGTGCTGTTTTGAGGTCGGGTGCCCTCTTGTTTTCAATGGAGCACCTCCGGTTAGAAGAAACGCTGCAGGCTCGGGGACAAGGATCTTCTGGGTGCGACCACCACTTCGAGGGGTAAGTTGGGATGTCTTGGGTTGGTTAGGCACCGTTGGTTTGGGCACACACTGCTGTGGGGCTTCGGGTGCAGGGGTGCCTTGGGGCGTCGGAAAGTCTTACCCGCTCTGGTCGCGGTAGAGGGGATCCTCTGGATTGAGGCTGCAGGCGTCGACTGGAGGCTTGAGTCAGGTCAGGAGTCGCCGGATCTCAGGTCAGGATCGCCGGGGTGACCTCGTGGTGTTTTTACACTCTAGCTCGGGCCGGGTTTGGTGGGGGCAGAGTGGGCTGTATTCGCGGTATCCGGCCGGAGCCAGAAGCTGCAGTTTGAACAAGTCCGGTGTTCACGGGAGAAGCAGGCTTGGAAGTGAAGGCACGCAGGTCCTCCGGGGTTTTTGAGGTTGCTGGCTGCAGGACACACCGGGATTTCGCAGGAGCAGGTTCGAGGGGAGACAGGCCTGTAGGGCTGGGGTCCAGTCAGTGGGCGTCGTCCTCTTGTTAGCTCTGCACGGCTCTTCGTCCTTTTCTTCTGGTTTGTCTGGATCTGAGGAGGCAAGGTTCAGGGTGCCCCCTAAGTACTAGATTTAGGGGCGTTACAGGTAGGTAAAGGGCAGGGACAAATGGGTCCCTTTCCTGGGGTGGGTACACCTCCTATCGTGCCACCCTCCAGTGGGAGGGGGGCAGGAGCCGGTCCCTGGTTGGTTGGGTCCCCCCATCCTCAAGATGGCGGGGACTCAGTTGTGCTTCACCTCGCCTCCCCCACCTGAGGGGTGGAGTTGGCAGAGGTGGGCACACCTCTTTCCCTCACTTGTTTTCCCGCCGGTTCTCCTGCCCAAAGTGGGGGTAGAACCAGTGGGGACCAGTTGCTGAAAGCAGCAAATGGTCTGGGGAGGCTCACAAAGGCAGCATGCCTTTGAAGCTTCCCTTTCGTGAACCCTGCCCATCCTGGGGAGGAGGCTTGACACCTCGTCCCAGGATGTGCATTGTTTCAGGCCCCAGAGAGCAGCAGGCTCTCGACCCAGGAGTCCAGAAACATGTCTGGTGGTGGCAGCTGAAAGCAGCCACTCAGCCTGGACACTAGTGGTGGGTTAGTTTTCAGGGGGCATCTCTGAGATGCCCTCTGTGTGCATTTTTCATTAAATCCCACACTGGCATCAGTGTGGGTTTAAGGTGCTGAGATGTTTGATACCAAACTTCTCAGTTTACAGTGTAGCCATTATGGTGCTGTGGAGTTCGTAATGACAAGCTCCCAGCACCATATACTCTTAATGGCAGCACTGCACTTACAATGTCTAAGAATGGACTTAGACACTGTAGGGGTACAGGGCTCATGCACCTGTACCCTCACCACTGGCATAGGGCACCCAGCTAGAGGGGTGACTGATCTATGCCAGGGCAGTGGGTTGTAGGCCTGGCACACAGGGATGTGTGCCATGTCGACTCTTCACTTTGTTCTGCACCAAAACACGCAGCCTGCAAAGGCAGTGTGTGTGTAAAGGTACAGGGCCTCCAAGGGTGGCACAATAAGTGCTGCAGCCCTTAGAGGTCTTCCCTGGTCACAGTGCCCTGGGTACCTGTGGTACCATTTACCAGGGGCTGACCTATGGCCAGAGATGCCAATTGGGTTAGTTTTGGGGAAAGAACACAGGCTCTGGGAACCTGATTGGCAGGGACCCAGGGCACACCAAGAAAAAGTGCATCAGTAGTCTGGCAAAAAGTAGGGGAGTTACTGCAACAGAAACCCACTTTCCTACACACCTGGGTGCCAAGATTACGTGTCAGACTTCGGGAGGCAGGTCGAAAGACATCAACTGCCACCGCTCAATCTCCACGCAAGGAGGTGGAGACTGGACAGGTTCGGGTGGAGGACCGTACCCTGCTGCTGCAACAGAAAATCCTCCCGAAGAGGGGTCTGATTGGAGAATCGATGGCCATGTTGAGCAGCTCGGGATACCAAACTCTTCGTGCATAATCCGGAGCCACAAGAATGACTTGGGCCCAGTAGCGCCTGATCTTCAGCACTCTGGGCAGAAGTGGTATAGGCGGAAAGGCGTACAACAGACCGCAACTCCACTCGCGACGAAAAGCGTCACCGAGCGAGTGCTGCCTTGGTAATTCCAACTCGCAGAATTGCTGACATTGCGCGTTCTCTTCGGTGGCGAATAGATCTAACCAAGGCTCTCCCCACTGTTGAGAGACCTTGCACCACCTCCGAGTGAAGACTCCATTCGTGATCCATCATGCACCGGCGGCAGAGTTCGTCCGCCCTGGAGTTCAGAGAACCTGCCAGATGTTGAACCACCAAGGAAATGTTCCAGCCATGTCCAGAGGCGGAGGGCCTCCTGACATAGCACGACCCCACCTCGCCCTGTTTGTTGCAATACCACATGGCGGTGGTGTTGTCCGTGAACACCTGCACTACTCTTTCCCGGACAGAGGGAAGGAATGCCTTCAGTGCAAGACGAATCGCCCGGAGCTCCAGAAGGTTGATGTGAAGCCCGGACTCCGCCGGAGACCAGAGGCCTCTGATCTCCACCTCTCCCATGTGGCCGCCCCATCCCAGAAGAGAGGCATCCGTCACCACAGTGTTGTCTGGTTGGGGAAGGGAGAGGGACCTGCCACTGACCCAATCCTGGTTCGTGAGCCACCACTGCAGTTGTTGAGCAGTGCCCTCCGAGATCTGGACGTAATCGGACAGATTCCCCTGATGCTGCGCCCACTGGAACTTCAGGTCCCACTTGTAAGAAAGTGGCTCTGTATATACTGAACCAAAGTAAGGTTCAGTGTGCACAGAGTCCACAGAGGTTTGGCAGAGGCTAAAGTTAGATATAACCTTACACTCTAAAGTGGTAGCTTGGTCGAGCAGTAAGGCAGTATCAGAGGACAGTATAAAGCATTTGTTGTACACAGTCAGCAAATGGTCTCACACTCAAGAACTGAACTCTAGGCCAACTGTTTTGTATATAAAAATATATTGTTGTTTTATTTTAGAACCACAAGTAGGTATAAAAATACTTTCTCAGAATGAGATGCTTTAGTTATATACTTCCAATACACAATAGACTTTTAAATGCAATAGCTACAGTTGTTGCAATAGGCAACACAATTCAAACACAATCATAACATTGAGCTCAATGGGGATTTTTAAGTAAATGCAATATCAATTACTTTGCGTATGATTTTCTTACTCCGGGCTGGATCCTGGATTCAGCCCTGGTGCATTTCCTGTAAACAGTTGGAAGAAATCGTTTTTGTTACACATGCGATTTTTAAGGAATATTTGTTTGTTTCTAAAATCGACACTTAGAAGAATTTCTGGAGAAAACCAGGCAATGTTATCCTATGGAGGAAAATCAAGTTATCGGTAAGTACAGTTGTAATTGCTTTTCAGGGTCAGTGCTGGGCACCAAGATCCAGCACTGGGATCTCTCCTGATAACAGGTGAGTAATTTCGTTTTTGTTGATCGGACGATTTTTAGTGAATATTTTAAAGTTTCAAAACTCGACACTTAGAAGAAATTTCAGTGTAAACCAGTCAATGTTACCCTATGGAGAAAAAGTAGGTTATCGGCTTTCAGGTAAGTACTCGACTGGCAGAGTTAAGGTTCTGGGAATAGACTCAGGGGTCTCCCAGGGTCAGGTAGGTACAGTTGGTGCACCCTCAGCGGCACAGGGGCGGCCGGGTGCAGAGTGAGTTAGGCCCAATGTTAGCCTATGGCGGGCAGGGGCCCTTGGTTGGTGGCTGCTAGCAGGCAGGCCACACGGCTGTGGGAGCTGGGCTCCTGGTCACTTACACAGGGCAAGTGGGGAAGTAGAATAGGATAGGAGTTGCACTCCCAGGGGCACTCGGGCGGCTGGGTGCAGGGTGCTTTTGAGCAGTCGGGCGCTCAATGTATTTCAATGGAGAAGCTGGAAGTTGAACAAAGGCTGCAAGCTCGGGGACGGAGATTCTTCAGGTGCGACCACCACTTCGAGAGGTAAGTTGGGTAGTTGGAGGATAGGTAGGCACCCCGGAGTTGGGCACAGGGGGCCGCAGGGCACCGGGTGCAGGTGTGTCTTTTCGCATCGGGAAATCTTACCCTCTGCTGGTCGCGGTTGGAGGGGTCCCTGGTTCTGGGGCTGCAGGCGTCGTCAGGAGCGTCGAGGAGGGTCCTTGGGTGCTGGATTCTGGGTCACAGTCGCCGGGGGGATGTCCTCGTGGTCTTTGTCCACTCAGGCACAGGCAGGGCTCGGCGGGTGCAGAGTGTGCTGGAGTCGCGGTTCCTGGCTGGCACCAGGGGTTTGTTACTTGCTTTGAGCAGTACCACTGCTCGTGGGAGTCCCAGTCTTTTAGAGTCACAAGGCAGTCAGGTCCTCCGGGGTTTTCGAGGTTGCTGACCACTGGAGACGCCGGGGTTTAGCAGGAGCAGGTTCGAGGGTCGACAGGCCTGTAGGGCTGGGGCCAAGTCAGTTGGTGGATTCCTCTTTTTAGCAGCTGCATGGCAGGTCTGTAGGAAAGTGAGTTTCTGTTGCAGTAACCCCCCGACTTTTTGCCTGATAACTGATGAACTTTTCCTTGGTGTGCCCTGGGTCCCTGCCAATCAGGTACCCACGGCCTGTGTCCCTTCCCTAAAACTGCATTACAGCCTAAACCCAATTGGCCTCTCTGGCCACAGGTAAGCCCCTGGTAAGTGGTGCCCTAGCTGCTGTTCACAGGAGATCCGGTCTTTGTTGAAGGCAGTCAGTCCTCCCCGGGGTTCTGGAGGTCGCTGGCTGCAGGACAAGACTATTTTTGGCGCAGGATCTCTGGAAACTGCAGACGGGCCGGTAGGGCTGGGGCCAAGTCAGTTGTTCTCTGCAGTCTCCTCTGCTGGGCGTCTTCTTTCGTCCTTTTTCTTCTTAGGTTGCGGGAATCTGAGGAAGGAAGGTTCAGGGTGCCCCTAAATACTAGATTTAGGGACGTTACAGGTAGGTAAAGGAGTCCCTGCCCTGGGGTAGGTACACCCTCTATCCTGCCACTCTCGTGGGAGGGGGGCAGGAGCCTAGTCCTGATTGGGCAGGGCTCCCCATCTTCAAGATGGCGAGAGCCTGGAGATGTGCTTCACCTCGCCGCCCCCACCTGAGGGGTGGGGTTGGCAGAGGCTGGCACACCCCCTTTCCTCACTTGGGGTTTCCCGCCAGAGTGGGGGCTAGAACCAGTGAGGACCAGTTGCAGAGTACAGCAAGTGGTCTGGGGAGGCTCACAAAGGCGGCATGCCTTTGAAGCTTCCCCTGCCCATCCTGGGGGAGGAGACCTAGCACCTCGCCCAGGACGTGCATTGTTGCAGGCCCGGGAGAGCGGATGGCTCTCTACCCAGGGGTCCAGCAACATGTCTGCTGGGTGGCAGCCTAGGCAGCCTCTCAGGCAGGACGTGGATTTATGGGTTAGGTTCAGGGGGCAACTCTAAGTTGCCCTCTGTCGTGCATCTTACATTAAATCACACACTGGCATCAGTGTGGGTTTAATGTGCTGAGAAGTTTGATACCAAACTTCAGTCTTCAGTGTAGTCATCATGGTGCTGTGGAGTTCGTGATGACGACCTCCCAGCACCATATACTCTTAATGGCAGCACTGCACTTAGTGCCCAGGAATGGACCTGGGTACTGTAGGGGTACAGGGCTCATGCACCTGTACCCTCACCACTGGCATAGTGCACCCAGCTAAAGGGGTGACTGAGGTATGCCAGGGCAGTGTGTTTGTGGGCATGGCACACAGTGATGTGTGCCATGTCGACTCTCGGTTTTGTTCTGCACCAAGACACTCAGCCTGCAAAGGCAGTGTGTGTGTGTGTCAGGGTACAGGGCCTCTAAGGGTGGCACAATAAGTGCTGCAGCCCTTAGAGGCCTTCTCTGGTCACAGTGCCCTGGGTACCTAGGGTACCATTTACCAGGGGCTGACATGTGGCCAGAGATGCCAATTGGGTTTAGGCTTCAATGCAGTTTTAGGGAAGGAACACAGGCCCTGGGCACCTGATTGGCAGGAGCCCAGGGCACACTCAGTCAAAGTACATCAGCAATTCAGCAAAAAGTGGGGGCATACCATGCAAGAAAGATGGCACTTTCTCACACCACTGCAGAGCATGCATATGCCACCTAGCATGATTGATCAGCAGGATGCAGGAGGCCATGAGGCCCAGGAGCCTCATGGTCATTCTGACCGAAACCCGGGACAAGGGCTGAAAGATCAGAATCATAGCCAGAATATCCCGGACTCGCTGTTCGGGAGGATAGACCCGAAACTGCGTAGTGTCCAGAACCGCTCCGATGAAGAGGAGCTTCTGAGAGGGAATCAGGTGCGACTTCGGCACACTGATGGAGACCCCAGCTGATGCAGGAGGTCGGCCGTAGTCTGGAGGTGGGAGACGACTGCCTGGGGCGAGCCCGCCTTCAACAGCCAGTCGTCGAGATAGGGGGAAGACTGAAACCCTTGATCTGCGCTGATGAGCTGCGACCACCGCCATCACTTTCGTGAACACCTGAGGGGCACTGGTAAGGCCAAAGGGGAGCACGGTGAACTGAAAGTGCTCGTGGCCTACCGTGAACCGCAGGTAACGCCGGTGGGCCGGCAGGACGGGAATGTGAAAGTAAGCGTCCTGCAAGTCCAACGCTACCATCCAGTCTTGCGGGTCGAGGGCAGACAAGACCTTGGCAAGTGTCAACATCTTGAACTCCTTCCAGAGGAAGCGATTGATGTCCCTGAGGTCCAAAATAGGACGCAGGCCCTCGTCCTTCTTGGGAACCAGAAAGTAGTGGGAGTAACGACCACGACATACTTCTGGGACAGGAACGCGCTCGATGGCTCCTTGGCCAAGAGAGCCGTAACTTCCTGCTGGAGAAGGGCCAGGTGATCCTCCGACATGCGGTGGTAACGAGGTGGCATGGCTGGAGGGGTAGTCTCGAAGGGGAGGGAGTAGCCCCTTCGGACTATCTGCAAAACCCACCTGTCCGAAGTGATGGTGCGCCAGTGGGGGAGGTGATGGCGAATCCTGCTGCCCACTGGCGTTTGATGGGCCTGAAAGGTTGTACTAGGAGGGTTTGGAGGCTGCTGCAGAGGGGAGGTTGGTGGACTGGCCCGCCCGCTGGCCCCCTGAACCACGACGTTGGTTCCCACGTCCACGGCAGCGCGAAGGTTGGGTAACTTGCTGCAGCCTGTGGCCCTGGGAGGAATGTAGCAGGGCACCCCTTCCGTAGCCACGAAAGGGGCGCAAAGCAGACTGCGCTGGACGGGAGGAGAGGCCCAAGGACTTGGCCGTAGCCCGCGAGTCCTTGAAGCGCTCTAGGGCGTTCTGCTTTGTCGCCAAAAAGGCGACGGCCATCAAAGGGCATGTCCATCAAGGTGTTCTGGACATCCCCTGAAAAGTCAGTGGACCTCATCCAGGCGTAGCGACGGAGCGCTACCGACGTTGAAATGGTCCTGCCCAGAGAGTCGGCGGTGTCCAGCCCACAACAGATAGTAAACTTAGCTGCATCTCTCCCTGCGGCGACAGCCTGGGAGAGCACTGCCCGGGCCTCCTCCGGACACTGAGGCAACACTTGCGCCACCGTATCCCACACGGAGTGCGAATAACGGCTCAAGAGACATGCAGTGTTTACGGACCGCAGTCCTAAACTGGCGGAAGAGAAAATTTTCTTCCCAAGATGGTCCAGCTTCTTGGATTCCCTTTCCGGTGGAGCGGTAGGGAAGGCGCTTTTGGAGGTGGAGGCTTGGACCACCAAGCTCTCCGGTGTGGGGTGTTGGGAGAGGAAAGTGGGGTCGCCCGGAGCCGGGCGGTGGAGTCAGGCGATCATCCCGTCCACGGGAGCCCCCGTGTTGGGCCTGGACCACGTGCCCAAAAGGACGTCGGTGAGGGCCTCATTAAACGGCAGCAGGGGCTCCGAAGAGCTCGCTGCCGGTTGAAGCAGCACAGTCAGGAGGTTAGTCCTGACTGCCACCGTAGGAAGCTCTAAGGTTGAGAGCCTCGGCAGCCCTACGTAACACCACAGCGTAGACAACATGCCAAGGTCGGGTGAAGTGTCTAGACCACTGGCATCCCCCAGTTCCTCTCTCCAGTCCTGTTCAGACCCTAGCTGGTCAGTTAAAGGGTCACCTGACCCCTCCCAGTCCTCATCGTCCTCTGGGTGCCACTGTTGGTGTAAAAGATCCCCAGGAGTGAACAGGGGCATAAAAACCCCACTCTGGGCCGGATCCGGCGTCGGACGACGCCGGTCCGGCTCCGTGTCCACGTCGGGAAGGAGGGCGGGGTCGAAGCCGGCCAGGGAGCCGACCGGCGTCTAGCCCGGTAGTGGTGCCGTAGGAAGCGGCGCCGGTGGAGGCGTAACGAGGTCAACCGGCGCCGATCCGGATCCAGGCCTGGATCCAAGGGGGGCCTGCGGCGCCGGAAGCGAAGACCTAGGACCCCCAACCGATTCCGCGGGGCCTGAAGGCGTGCCGGCGGGATCGGTCCGCCCAAAGATGGCGTGCATCGCTTCGTAGAACGTACGAAGCTGGGCGGGGGTCGCTCCGGGTCCCAGAAAGGGAGGGAAGCTCTGAGTCGACCCTTCAGATTACGCACGCGGAGCCGCAGGAGTGGCACCACCCGCGCGCCTCGTCGGATCGGCCGACCGACTAGGAGAAGTCGAAGAGCGACGATGCTTCTTCGACTTCTTATGCTTCGACTTACCCAACCCCGAGTGCTAAGACTTCGAGCCGGAATGGTGATGGCTCCGCGACCGGGACCTCGACCGGGACCTCGAACGGCGCGGAGCAGACTGCCGGTGTTCAAGCAGCTTTCGGGACCGCTCCCGCAAAGCCTTCGGCGCCATCGACCGGCAGTCGGAGCACGACTTGGGGTCGTGGTCGCGCTCCAGGCAGAATAGACACGCGGTGCGGATCAGTCACCGACATCATGCGATGACAGGATCCACAGGCCTTAAAACCGGGCATCCCTCGGGCACCTTTTCGGAGTCGAAGACTCGAGAAAAGAAGTCGACAAAAGTCGAGAAAAAGTTAGTCAAAAAATGACTGAGGTGCCGCTCTTCCCGGATCTGCGCTGGCTGGCGCGGAAGAAAGAACCGACGTCCGCGCGCGAGGGCGGCGTCTAAGTAGCTGCCGCGACGTCATCCCGGCAACCACGACGCCGACGACAGACGCAGAGCCGACCGACGCCACCTTCCGACGCGCAGAGGTACTGCTGACGAAAAAAACTTTCCGGATCCAGTCTGACGCCTGGGGTAATTCTAAGGTAAGGAATCTATAACCAACATGTTTCTTTCAGATAGAGGAGTATTAGTATGGATTAAGCCGGGGGTACCATATAAGTTTTCGGGGAGGACTAATAGACTCGGAGGGAAGGTATGCAGCTGCGGCAGGTAAGAGCGGTGGGGCCGGCTGGGGGGGGGGGGATTGAGAGACGACCACAAGGGAAAATTAAATAAATAATTATTTTCCCCTCGTAGTCGTCTCTCGAAATCCCCCCCATCTGGCCTCACCTCTCTTACCTGTGGCGGCCGCAGCTGAAGGTATGTGGAGGAAGCAAGGAGACTTCTGGATCAGGGAGGCTCAGCAGCAATTATCTTATTAGACCTCAGTGCCGCTTTCGACACTGTAGATCATGACATCCTGCTGGAGCAACTAAAAAATCTTGGAGTAACTCACCAGGCTCTAACATGGATTCGGTCCTTTTTAAAGGACCGAATCTTTCAGGTCTTTGAGGGTACTTTTACATCCAACCGTTGGCCTCTCAGTTGTGGGGTTCCCCAGGGTTCCTCCCTGAGCCCCACGCTTTTTAACATATATATGGCGAATCTGGCAGAGATAGTACATCCATTCGGCATAAAAATCATCACCTACGCTGATACCCAACTGGTTGTGGCATTAAACCACCCGGAGGGTTCATCATGCGCTCTGAGCAACTGCCTAGAGGCAATAGCCGAATGGATGGAACTGTCTCACCTTAAGCTGAATGGGGACAAGACTGAACTGATGTTCCTGGGCAGAGCTCCATCACCTTCCTCTGCATTTTTATGGCCTAAGTGTCTTGGCACTATGCCTGCCCCAAAGCACCAGATTAAGAGCCTAGGCATGTGGCTTGATAGCTCTTTAAGCTTCAATCATCAAGCCGCTAAGCTCTCAGCTACATGTTTTGGCCTGATGAGGATGTTAAGGAAAATTCTCCATTTACTCCCCTTCCAGGCACGAAGGATCATGGTGCAAGCCCTCATTTTATCCCGCTTGGATTATGGGAATGCCTTGTATTTGGGCGCCCCTCAGGCCACCACACGGAAATTACAAGTGATCCAGAATTGTGCGGCTCGTCTACTCCTCCAAGTTCCTCGGAGACAATCGGCAAAACCCGCAATTAGAACACTTCATTGGCTTCCAGTCAGGTCCCTAATACGATTTAAGGCTATGTGCCTGGCCCATAGAGCTTTCTGGAAAACTGGCCCTGCCATTATTCACCCTCTGGTTACTCCCTACCAACCATCAAGGAGTCTTGGTTCCAGCTCCGCTTTTATGGCTACTACAAGGAAAGTACGTAGATCTAGATGGGGCGGTCGTTCCTTTTCTTTGAATGCTACCAATCTATGGAATTCCCTTCCCTCTACTCTTCGTATGGAATCGAACCTACAGATTTTTCGCAAACTTCTTAAAACTTATCTTTTCAGCACTACTCTAACCACGTGTCTGTCTGGTCTTAAGCGCTACGAGGCCTCAGGGTAGCAACGCGGTATAGAAATCCAATTTCATTCATTCATTCAGGTACATGGGAAGTTAGACAGGCGAGATCACTATAGGGAGTATATATGGCCCCAATACGGACCATGTCTCATTTTTGTCTGACCTCTCCAGAACATTAGCTCCCTACCGAATAAGCTCAGGCATAATGGGGGGAGATTATAACTGCAGGGACGCCCCAATAGTCAGATCGGCAAAAGCACTGAAGGAATGGCAAACCCAGTGGGTAATGGTAGACTCCTGGAGGGTACATCACCCGGGGGAGAAAGATTATTCCTTTTTTACCCATCTACATGACTTGCATGTACGCCTGGACAAGATACTATACACCAAACGTGCAGGATCTGGTAGTAAACAGTGAATACCTGGCCAGGACAATCTCTGATCATAACCCTTTACTAGTGGGAATGAAACAGGGTAGACCCCGGGCAAGTATCCCTACATGGAGGCTAAAACCGGAATCCCTTGAAGACCCTGTCTTCCAAGCAACTATTAAAAATGCTATTACCCAATATTTTGAGGAGAATGATGGAAGGGGTACAAACCCCCTAATAGTGTGGGACGCCTTTAAGGCAGTTATCAGGGTTGATGTATATCGGAAGTGGTGGGGAAAAGAGGAACCGTTTTACAGGAGACCCTAGCTGCAGAACAACTAAGGGGAATACAGCAACTTAGGCCTGAGCGCAGAGAGGTCCATGATCAGCTGCTTGAAGCTATGGGGAGGGTTGCGGAGCAAGTTGAAAGATTGAGGTGCTGACTATAGAAACTATATGCTAAGAGCACATGAAGAGAGCGATCGCTCCAGGACACTCCTAGCGTGGCTAGCTAACCCAGCAAAACGGGGCTCAACAATTCTTAAACTAAGGGAAGAAGAGGCACTCCCTATTTGCACTCAACTGGGCATAAACCGCGTGTTCCAGGCTTATAACCTACTTATACCAGAGTAAGTCTGCGCAGGGGTTGACATTGACAAATTTTTACACCCGATAGAGCTCCCGACAGTTCCGTGGAAGAGGCAGAGACACTAGGAGGGGACATTGAGCTGGCAAAGATCAGGGCAGCAATTAAGGCAATGGCCAGAAATAAGATCCCTGGCACAGACTGCTTGCAGGTAGAGTTTTATTTGACATACATTGAGGAATTGGGCCCTAAATTGATGAGTCTTTACAAAGGAGCACAAGAAGAGGGCAGACTCCCTGCAACGATGCGAGAGGCCCTAGTGGTACTGCTCTTGAAGCCAGACAAGTCCCTCGTCGATAAAACAGCTTATAGGCCACTGTCTATGCTCAACCTCGATTACAATGTCCTAAGCAAAATACTCGCCATGCGTCTACTCCGGCGTATGAGTGCCCTTATACATAGAGACCAGGCGGGCGCAACAATGCCACTAATATCCAGAGAATTTTCAGAATACTTAAAGCACGCACATATGATAAGGAAGTGGCGGCTACTTTTGTGGTAGATAACGAAAAGGCTTTTGATAACCTGGAATGGTTATATCTTTAGAGTAGTGGAAAAATTTGGCCTAGGGCAGGGTTTTGTGGCATGGACAAAATTACTCTATACTGCATCAATGGCTCGGCTGAAGACAGAGAATGATATCAGACAGCTATCAGGGGACCAGGGGCACCAGACAGGGTTGCCTCTCGTCACCACTCCTGTTCGCCTTCGCCATGGAGCCTTTAGCCTGCCAAGCCAGATGTGGGAGACCCTACAAGGGTCTCGAGATACTAGGTCAGCAACATTATATAGCATTGTATGCCGGTGACCTTCTGCTTTTCCTCCAGAATACGAGGTAAGACCCGCTGGGTGCAAGGGAGCCTCTCGCATCTGGGAAGGGTTTTGGGGCTCAGAGTCAACTGGAAGAAGTCATGCTTGTTCTCAACCACTGCGGGTAGAGGCAGATCAGATATAGGGCAGGATGTCATATGGGAATCTCGTTGCTTATCGTACCTAGGGACAAAAATATATCACGGATTCCCTGGAGGGCAACATAGGGAAGGCCATATAGGGACTAACGAATATGGAATTCTGGGCCTCCCTGCCCCTTTCTGTGATGGGCAGAATAGCCCTTCTAAAAATGGTGTATATTTTTGGCGCCCTTCCGATATGGATCCTGGCAAGTGTCTTTCGAGACCTCAGGTCCTTGATCATAGGATTTGTATGGGGACTGGGTGACGCTCACAATAATGCAAAGGCCCACGGCAAAAAGGGGACTCGCACTCCTAGACTTTGAATATTACTATCTAGCGGCCCAGATACAATGGCTCACACAGTGGGTGGCGGGCATGAACGCAGGGATAGAGCGTTTGGACTGCTATGTTCTGGACAGTTAACTGCTGTCTAGGGCGGTATGGAGGCTGGCGGTTTCAAAAAGAAATTTTAGCCCCAAGTTCCAGGTGCTGTATAAGTGCTGGGGTCGTTGCTTGCAAAAGTCCAAAATTAAGATGCCTTATGCTCCGGACATCCCATTGGAATGCCTCAGGGAACCTCCACATGGAGGGGGGTGGAATGGGCTAAGAGATTAGGTGGCGGCAGGAGTAAACACGGTAGGGGCTCCCCCCCCCCCCTCAGACCCTGCCCCAGTTTGTTTTGTACTCTTTTAGCAATTTTTCTGTTATCTTTGCGGTTCAATTTTTCGTTCTTTATTGTTACAGACCAGTTAGTCCAGCCCTAATCCGGTGCTACTTGGGATTTTATGTACCTTTCCATAGTGTACTCTATCTTGCTTCACCTTAAAGGTAAGCGTTCTTTTATTAAATACATGCTTATGTGTTCCACCGGTATCTCTCATCACTCACATCAGCTTCTTTTAAACCATTCACACTTATTTATTAACCCTAGGGCCGTGCGTATCCTACGATGTGGCCTATTTATAATTCTCTATCTTCTCCAGACATATAGCCATATTTGAGCCTTCTGTACCTTATGGTAGGCTCTTTCGCATCAGCCTTATGTTATGCCCTTTATCCTTAGAATCCACACCTGACTAGGGACTACTCTCTAGTCCCGGACTCATCTCAGCCATAAGAATCATCACCACGACTTAATCTCTGTTTCCATCCAGTAGGTGTGTGTATATAGATCTTTGTCTTCTCTTAAGACTATTGGTGTCCTCATTACAAGTAACTTTTTATTGCACTTGGGTCTTAGTCTTTATTTTTCTTTTGCCTTGGTGTCGTAATAGTGGGCCTATATCTTCTTGAACATGGTGCACATTTTTGTCTTTTCTACATATTTATTTTTTATGGTATAGCATGATTACCCATGCATTACTTCTTTCCCCAACCATACACGCACTGGTGATATATCCATACCCTTCACTTTGTCCTGGTGAGGCTCCAGCTACTTGTGCTTCATTTATTACTGACTTTAACCTATCAACCTAAAAACAACATGGAGTTGGCACAGCACCCAGCCTTTCCATGATAACAAAATGCGAAGGGGTTGCATGCAGAAAGAAATCTTCCTCCTCAAACTGAACACTCACCAGGCACCCTGCATTGGTTTCAAAAAGACTAGTTTAGCAGCGTAAACCCTAATAAAACAAGCATTGGCATAGCCAATAGGTCTCGCCTTTGGGACCTTATAAGTGTTTAGCCATGCAACAGTTTATGTTGTTGCACCAAGGATATTGTGCTGCATAACTAAATACTTATAAGGTCCCAAAAGCGAGACCTATTGGCTATGCCAATGCTTGTTGGTATTGCTACCTGTTTTTAACTATCACGTTGTTTTAAAACTGAAGCGCACTCATACCCGGTTTTAATTTTGCTCTTAAAAAGTTGTACTGGCTATCGTGTTTAGACTTAACTTATTTGCCACACTTATCGGTTCTCGCTTTCTTACTTGCTTGGGCCCCGGTCCACCGCAGCGGTTTGGCTGATTGAGTGGAGGGCGGAGTTATTCCACGCACTTCCGACACCTCATGCTCTAGTCTTTCTCAGAACTACACTATATAGGCAGTCGATGGTGCGGGCACGCCGCAGGCGCGCCTATGGCAAGCCTGTCTGCGCCCGTCCGCGGACGGTCCGGGCCTAGGGCCAGAACCCCTGGCATTTCCTCTGCCCCATTACAGAAATATTCAAGTAAGGAGTTGATAAGCCTTTTTAAAGCCAACCCGAACTGTTGCCTGACCCCGAGCGAAAAAAGGTCGGTCTGTCTAAGCGGTTTCTCTCTCAGAGCAGAAAATTAGGGCACTCCTCCTCCCGCGACCACTGAAGAGCAAGACCTCACAGAAGGGTGTTACAAAAAAGGACAAACTGTGGTCTCATCAATGTTAGATCTCTTATCAAACATAAGTATGAAATCGCTGAGATGATCACAGCCCATAAACTTGATGTGCTCTTCATCACGGAAACCTGGGCCGATGCAGGTTCAGATCCGGATTTTGTTACCGCAACTCCCAAGGGTTTTCGGTCTTACAGAGTAGATAGGCCGATAAAAAGAGGAGGCGGAGTGGCGGTGATTCGGAGAGAGCAGTTTGAAGCTAACTTTCTCCCAGACTCTACCCTCTTCTATGAAGCCCTTCATTTCTCCATTGTAATAGCCCCTAGGAAAACGTTAAGAGGCATGTTACTTTACCGCCACCCTGGTGCTAGAAGCGCATTTGTGCAGAACCTGGGTGGGCTCCTGGAACCCACCCTCGCCAGTAACGAGTTTACCATTCTTGGTGACTTTAATGTTTATTTAGAAGACAATGAGGACAAGGAGACTGTCACTACTAGAGACGCTGGGGGCCCTGGGCCTATCCCAGACGGTCCATTCCCCCACTCATGAGGCGGGACACACGCTTGATGGGATATTCACTTCCACGCAAGGACTATCACAAAAAGAAATTCTTCCTTTGACATGGACAGACCATTTCTTAATTAAGTTTGACCCTAGCAATTTCCAAAGCACAGCCAGGAAGGATAACAAAAACGCCTTCCTCGACCTACATAGCTTGGAGCAAAGTAGACTTAGCTTTGTTTCAGGCTAATTTAGAGGAGACACGTCCACAGCTTAATCAGTCTTCAGATGCTATTAAATATACAGACTGGCTTAATGAAGCAATTAAAGTTTGTGCCTACTGGGAAAACTTCGGGGAATCGGAGTCCACCATCAGCCCCTTGGTTCTCCGACGCCCTGCGCAAGGAATAACAAATGTGCCGTAGAACGGAGAGACGTTGGAGAGCGAATTATGACAGCAGAAAAAGTTTTATATAAAACGGTTTTAAGTCATAAAAACTAATTGAAAACTGCAAAAAGGGATTATTTTACTAAACAAAATCGAGAAAGCTAAAAATACCTCCAAAGAATTGTTCAGGGTAGTAAATAAATTAGCGTCGTTACCGAAGAAACAAAATGTGACCAAAACTTCTGTGATTTGATTGCATCAGCCTTTAAATCTAAAGTTATGGATATCTACGACGCTTTTATAGCCACGTCCGATCACAGTTCTACTGAATCTCCCTTATGTGCCGAATCTAAGAAGAACTACTTTTGTTAGTTCTCCCCAATTTTCTGATGTGGTAGTAAAACATTAGAAGCTAAATCCGGGTCGCCAACTGACCCCTGTCCACCTGCAGTCCTTAGAGATAGTGGAGGTGGTAAGCTCTGAACTTACACAGATCTTTAATACCATGTTCAGCTCAGGCAACTTTCCATCTATATGGAAAGATTGCTCTATTTTCCCCCTGTTAAAGAAACCCAATTTAGATGTGTCTAATCCATCTAACTATCGTCCTATTGCCCGTCTACCACTTCTGGCCAAAATAGTTGAAAACATTATGAATAAACAACTATCTCAATTTATTCAGGACAATGATTTGCTCGATCACTCTCAGTACGGATTTCGACAGGAGCACAGTACTGAAACTGCTCTGATCAATGCCACTGAGGAAATCAGAACGGTGATGGACAGAGGGGGGACAGCTGCCCTGGTCGTCCTCAATTTATCAGCCGCATTTGACACTGTGGACCATAATTTTTTGCAACAGCGGCTGGAATCGATGGGGGTCCAGGGAATGGCATGGACCTTACTGGCCTCCTTTCTTAAGGAAAGGAGATTAACAATCACAATGGACTGTTACCAATCAGAGCCAGGGATCTTCCTTGAGTCCAACTCTTTAATATATATGTCGCAGAACTCGCCCCTTTGATTCGAAAATTTGGTTTCAGCCCGACGTCCTATGCGGACGACACCCAGATAGTCGTGGCAGCATATAGGACACAAGCTTCGCCCACCCTACAGTTTCAGAACTGTATGAGAGAAGTAAACAGATGGATGGGAACGCATTGTCTGAAGCTCAATTCTGAAAAGACCGAGGTCATAATCTTCGGTAGTCTGCAACCTAGATGGGACAATCTTTGGTGGCCGGCAGAGATGGGTGAAGCACCTAAACCTGTGCAAAAGGCCAAAAATTTAGGAGTGTGGATTGACACCAAACTAGCGTTATCACACCAGACCAACGCCATCGTCTCTGCCTCCCACTTTCTGATAAAGAAACTAAAGAAAATCCTGCCATACATGCCTACGGATTCCAGAAAGTTGGTCGTTACTTCACTGGTCCAATCAAAACTGGACTATTGCAATGGACTACCTCGGTATGCAAAAGCAATATCAAAAGAAACTTCAGACGATTCAAAATACAGCTGCTTGGCTGCTGGGAAATATCCCCAAGTATGACTATGTATAAGGAGATTCGCAGACTCCACTGGCTCCCGGGGGCTCAGCGAATTAAATGTAAAGCTCTTTGTTTAGCATACAAGGCTTTGAACAACACAGGACCTCTCTCTCAAATCTGTCTGGTATCAACCGTCCAGACAGCTGCGGTCCACAGGCGCAAGACTGATGAAAGTGCCAAGAATACGAACTACAGGTTGGGGCGGCCGAAGTTTATCGTATGGCACCGCAAAACTGTGGAATACGCTACTGGTCGAGCTCAGAGGGGCTGCCTCCCTCACCACTTTCAGAAAGAAGTTAAAAACATGGCTATTCCAGAACTGATCTAGTGGGGAATACTGCATTCATAGCGCCAAGACACCTTTGGGTATTCGCGCGCTCAACAAGTCTCATTAACATCAATGGATGGTTAGGGCTGATCAAAAGTCATTACATACAGAGGCATGCATGTTTTGATAAGCATTACATACAGATGTAGGTTTGTTTTGGTAAGCATAGCACTGGTGAGCCAGCTGAAAGCTGTCTTTCAGCCAAACAAAAATAACTGCTAGCGCTAATGGGAACTACACCTAGTTCTCAAAGGCATGTAGGCCAGTGAACATAGACAACATTAGGCAGCTGACAGGCCCACCATGGCCAAACTGAAGGCTGGTACAGATGATGCAAAAGCTAAAACATTTGCAAAACACATTGTACAGCAAACACCGTCTCAAAGCGCAGGTCTGAAAAGGCATGCGAGCTCTAGAACAAATGTTTTGGCTCTGTAAAATTAAAAAACAAATCTTGCAAAGCCTTCCAGAGGTGAGCACAGACGGTTCTCAAACATCTGTCCGCACCTAGTGACCAATTTATAGGGAAGTGTAAGAAAGCGAATTAATTGGGGTAGATGGTAGTCCACAACAAGTAAAGTCATTAACCTGTTCGGTCCAAGGAAAGGAATCAGCAATTTAAACCAGAATTAAAGGTTTAGCTATAGGATTGTATGGGGGAGATGCCAGCACCCTTAACAAGGAGTCTGTCTGATATTCAACAAGTAAAGCAGGTGGAGCAGTATCAGATAGACATGTAATATTGGGTAGTGTAGACAATATACTGTAATACAGCCACTAATTAAGCATGAGCGAGCAATGTAACATACTAGCCTGTGCTAATCTGAGGTTTTATTTCACTTTTTTTTTTTTTTTTTTTAAATACCTGCAAGGGTACATGACCAACATAAATCCAATCTTCAAAGACCAGGAGAAATTCTTACAGTGCCAATTTTGCTTACCAACTAGTGTTAGAGAAATAATTCTATACGGTAGGTTATTATTCACAATTAACTTTGCCCTGAGAAGGTCATTTCAAAGGTCAGATGTGTGTTTGAGCACGTCAAACAAAAAGTTAGATGAAATTAAGTGACTTCTAGAGGCAAAGCCATTTCATCCGTTTGTCATTTTGACCTGGTGCAGCGGAAGAAAAATAAAATAGTTTAGAGGATACCTCAGTGTGAAGGTGCATTCTATGTTAAAAGGAATTAATTTCCATCTTCTACACATGCAAGAAGAAATACTGGAGAATTAGAATTCACAGACATCATTCAGTGATATTGTACTAGAGCGGTCATTGAAGAAAGGTGGGGCAACTCAAGTCATCGCGTTTTACAATTTTACAATGCAAAGAATCTCCCCTAGTGAGTATACCCTCAAGCACTATAGCAAGCGTTAACCATAAGAATATGAACATAACACATTAACAGATTTAGTTGTTGCTAAAGATCAGTTATGATTTTAGAAAATAACTTCTTTATCAGAAAATGTAGGACTATAAATCTAATGAGAAAGTTATGGGCATTGGTAAAAATAAGTTCAGCTTGCTCAACCAGAACAAAAAGTATAAAGTCAGAGACAAACTACTTACTAGCCCCTAGTTTAACTAGATCGCAAATGAAAAAGCAATAGCTAACGTGGGTATATGTGGGCTCTCCCTAGCTTCAGAGTCCAAATACAGACGCCAGCCTGGGCCTGCCAGTGCCTTGGTACCTACAATTTCACGTCAAACTTAAGTTTCAACTGGACTTGCAAAAATAAAACCCATTTTAACTAAATTTTACATGTAAAAATCAGTGATTAGAACAAAGACCCATATGTAACTATTTCTAAAAAAAAAAAAAAAAAAAAAACGGAAGTCCACTTGTCTGCAGTTTTGCCATAAACAAATATATTTCCTTCACACACTTTAGATCCCCATAGTTGCCTTCCATAACCAAGAAATGTATCAGTTGTTCAAGCCAAGTGTTTGGGAGCTCAAATGACGGCAGGACTGATTTTCCCAGCTACCAGACAGGTATACTGTCTGTCAAGCCAAATGTAGACTAATGAGAATCATGGTGCAAGCACATTAAGCCAACTGGATCATTGGCACTGACTTTGAATAAGTGATTTGATTCTCATGGGAGTTAAATGTACAACACAGCCGGTATCCTTAATGCTGGGACAATTAAATATCTACGACTAAACGTAATACACTGTCTGAAGCTTTAGTCTGTTTCATGTTATAAACTTATGCAAACATGCATAAAGTCAAATTTGTTGCTTTCAGGTCCCAATAGTTGCATCAGGAGTATAAACGACTGAAGATGTCAAGTAGGGGGTCAAAAGGCTTCTAACATTACTTAGTCCAAAACTCTAAATAAAGAATACAATTGCAATGCTACTTTGGCAATGTATGGAAAACTTGGAGGGGTTACCATGTTCAGAAGCGGCATACAGTTTTTATTTTTGTCTTCATACACATGGGACTTCTATTCACAGACCGATTGTACTCCTTCAGCAACAATGCCAGTCCCATCTTGAAGCTCAGTTTCGCATGGAACTAGTCTGCCTTACCTTGCTCTCTGGTGCAATATGGAGGTCCCTTATAACCTGGTGCTCCTCCAGTGCCAAATCCTCAAGGGCTGCAGCTGTGGCACACTGGTCACTATCACGGCGTAGGGACAAACACTTCTCTCGATCCTAAACCCAGGAGTCAAGTAAAATACTCCAGTTCAACTGAATGTAATTTACAAGCATGCAATAAAGAAAAGACATTTCCCAGGCATTCCACCAAATATGATTTTTAAGGGGAAGGGTACAACCGGGGAAACCAGTTTACTAGCTTGTAAGATCATATGCTACAATTATAACTTTCCCAAATCTATCTGATCACCACAATAAGCAATCCAAAGGGCCATTTATAGTGATACCAAATTAAAACATTCCCACCAAGCCCTGCACACCTGAAGTTCTTCCATAGCAGCCTCGATAAAGCACGACTCTGGGCAGCTTTTCTCTTCTTCATACTGTCTCTGTAATGCCTGCTTCTCCTCTAGGATCACCTGCTGCAGAATCTGTTCTTTGGATGCCACAAGTAATTTGGAGTACTGCATGTTCTGTTCATCTAATGGAAAAGAATTTGAACCACTGACTATGTAATTTGCCCAAGAATTCAGAATTAAGCATAAAAATAGATTCCACAAAAGTAACCCAAAAGCAGTTCATCACACCAAAAAATACATCTAAACCAGTTTGTAGATTATGGTATCATTTGTCCTTGCATAGCCTTAACTCCAAAAGCAATCTTTCCAGGTTCACATCCTCCCAAACCATTCAAATTCCTGGAGCAAGACTTGTCGCTCACTTGTCCACACTTCACTCATGACGGAATATTTATATTATTCACGTAACCTTGTTATAGACCACTGCAGGATGCAATATCCTCACCTCCAAGGAGAATAGGCTGCTCCACATTCATCCATTTGGACTTCGGTAGTGCTAGAAGGACACCTTTCTCCCTTCTCATCAGCTGCATTGTGATGGTGTCCCCAACAGAATAAAGGGGAGTCTCTGTAGCAACAACACTAAAATAAAGCATATCAATAATGCAAGACTTGCATGAAAGAACTTCCAGAAAGGGATACCATTTAAGAACTGTCAGGGAGAAGGTAAAATTCAAAACGCATGGTTGCACATACTAAATCATCATGTCAGGCAGTGGTCAATTCACAAAGGTAAGCACAGAAAGGGGAAAATATGTCCTACATTACCTCTTCAGGTCTTTCTTCAGAACACTCCCATAGCATATAGGGCACTTGCTCCACTCCCTTTCACTTAGAGATAGGTAGTGCAGGATACACGGCCAACAGAAAATATGCCCACAGCGGGTGATCTTGGCTGCAGTTGGTGGATATAAGCAAATTGGGCAGGAAGGGACTTCATGGCTGCAAATGCGCTAGGAAGCAAAAAAAAAAAAAAAATCAGACTTCATGAACTTCAAATAAAGAACCTGAGTGTGCCATGACATTTAAAGCCCCTATCTCCATGACACCAGTGGCTGACCAATATGATGAGAAAACAAATGATTTAACAATGACAAATTAGGTTCTGAAGCAGCAGTTTTGATGAAGTTGTATGGAAAAAGGGTCGTAAAGGATAACGTCTCCCCATACTAGTCATCCTACCTCTCACCACCACATTCTTAATTTGTAATTTCAACTCTTCTCCAGAGTTTATGTAGTGGCTGATACCAGTGCAGCAATTTCCCCTTTTGGCCATAGACTTTGTGCCAGGTGAACTCTATTTAAGGGATGAAGCATTGTATTGTACGAGGTATTTATAAAACGCACTGACCAAAAATGATATCCTGGCGCTATAAACACTATGTAAGAAAGACAGCTGATGGAGAAACTGAAGAGCAGGTCGCTAATGAAGGAATAGCCAGGTTTTCAGTGATTTCCTAAATTTTAGTAAGTCAGAGTGAGATCGTAGGGGAGCTGGTAATTTATTCCATATCCGAGCTGCATTGACGGTGAAAGTAAGTCCTCCTTGTCTGACTTTTTGAAATCTGAGTTCTTGGACATAGTTGCCTGTGGTTGATCAGGGGTTTCTGCTAGGAGTATATTTTTTTTGTTCGTTTTGTAAGGGTTTTGGTCCTTTATTGTGTAGTGCCTTATGGACAATACAGAGATTTAAAGATAATTCTCTGCTTGATAGGCAGCCAGTGGAGATCCTTCAAGGCCTCTGTGGCAGATTAGTATCGAGATCTGTTCAATGCTAGCTTAGCTGTGATTATCTGAATGCGCTCTAGCTTTTTTAACAAATAGCTAGGGGCTCCTAGTAACAGGGCATTGCAGTGGTCCAGCCTACTTAGTATTACACCTCTGGAAATCAGTGATCTAGCTGGTAGGTCAAGCAGAGGATATAGCTTCCTAAGGGCCCGGATCAGTGCAAAACATGTCCTGGTAAGTCCATACCCTTGATTTTCCATAGACAGACCTTGATCAATGATCACACCTAAGTTTCGTACCGCCGCTGGGTTGCCCAGTGGCAGTTCCGTGGGAAGCGGCCAGAAGTTAGGAGATAGGGATACTGGGATTTTATTGGAGGAGCAACAGAGGAGTTCAGTTTTGTTTCCATTCATCTTGAGTGAATTTGCATTCATCCAGTCAAAGATGTCAAGAATGCATGCCTGGAAATTACCTATGGTATCCTCCTGGTCACTGTTCAGCGACAGAATTAGCTGAGTATGATCTACATACTTAATTAACTTAATATTGTGGGTTTTAATAAGTGAGATGAGGGGTTTGATATAAATATTGAATAAAATAGGGCTGAGGGAAGAGCCCTGGGGGACACCATTTGTTGTCATTCTAAATTTGGATAAAAAAAGGGGGGGGGGGGGAGAGATACCGCCTGACAGCGACCAGACAGATAGGATTTTAGCCAGTTCAACATCAGGGCCCCCACACCCACAAGTCTGGACAGAAGAGTGTGGTGGTCCACCGTATCAAACGCTGCCGACAAATCTAGGAGGACAAGTACAACAGATTGTCCATGGTCTGTAGTCCTCCGCATTTCATCGGTAGCGCAAATAAGGGCAGTCTCGGTTCCATGGCCAGGGCGGAATCCAAATTGCTCTTCTTAAGGGCTCGATTATGCACAAGTGGAAATGGCAGCACTCAAACATTAAGGTCACTTGTACTGACATCAGCAAGACCCTAACAGAAACTGCCAATTTATTTCCTCCGCTGGTATAGTTCAGCCTAGGATTCTATACTGCACCCAAAATGTATTCAAACATTTTTTCTTTTTGATACTTTGATTTCAGCAATTTTGTTAAAGACTAAGCTGTGACATTTATTAGATGTAATAAAGCTCCATACTCTTTCTGCAAATGAATGAATTGGAATTTCTAAAATAGTTTTCTAGCTCACAGAAAAGTATGAAATAAAGGTTAAGCTCCACCATTACATTTTATAGCCACTGAAAAGCTAAGGTGCCCTGAGCTCAGCCTGAAAACCTAAAAGTAATCCATTGAGTTTTCTTCCAAAGGGTTCTTGTTGACAGCCAGAAAACTGCATCCCAATAAAACTCACATTCACACACAGGAAACTATTAAGTCAGTCATCCCCTTTCAAACTACAGGATAAGAATTAACATTTGATAAGTTGAACCTGGACTCCCTACACAAGTTAAAAATCCATGTTCGGAAAGTAAACATTTTTCCAAATGCATGCTTTGGAAATTTAAGTGCCAGCTTGTTCCATTTATAAAAATTCCAATGCTTTCGCATTCCTTTTGATATCATAAAAGGGACAATGGGACATGGTTGTCAACAGGCTTTAGACTTTTGCTGCGTACAAACTGCGAGACAAAAAGGCTACTATTAATCAAAACAATCAGAAAGCAAACTTTCTTCAGCAGTCTCACCAGCATGCTGCTAAATGCATGTTAGCGCAGATGCACTGTAACATCAAAAGAAAGCTCATTTGGTACAAACAATTACCCAAGACGTTCTATCATGATGAATCACTACTGGGCGGCTCCAGTATCCAAAAGGTACATCTAATCATCTAACAAAACCAAATACGCGATCCTACATAGGCTCGCCACGTATCCCAGAGCGAACCGCATTATCCCAGAGATACTGGATCAGGAGGGGTCGACGCAACGGTCCCCGGTGGCTATAGCCGGCTTCTACCGTCAACTCTATGCCAAACGAACCCAGTTGCGGCCGCTCTGAACTAATGGAAGCGACGGGTGCTCACCTCCCTCAGCTGGACTCCACTGCTATAGCTGATCTTGACCTCTCAATCTCTCACGACGAGATTAATGAGGCTATTGCTTACACCTAGTCGGGTAAGACTCCTGGCCCAGACGGCCTTCTCCAAGAATACTACGCAGCATACCGCGAGGCCCTCGTACCCCGCCTTGCTGACCTGTATGCCGAGGTCTTGGAGAAAGGTTCCTTCCCGCCCGAGACGGACATGGCCACCATTGTAGTCCTCGCGAAGTCACAACCGCCATCTCCCCACTGCGACGATTATCGTCCCATCTCCCTTATTAACACGGACATTAAACTGTACGCTGCAATTCTTGCCCATCGGCTGAAGCCTTACCTCACCACGTTGGTCTACCCGGACCAATGTGGTTTCATGCCCCAGCGAGGCACCGGACATTGTCTCCGGCGGCTGCACCTGGCCCATCGCCAAGTGCTTTCCCCTTACTTGGCGCTCCTCCTCATCGATTTTGAGAAGGCATTCGACTCAGTCGATTGGACGTATTTAGACGATGTGCTGGCGGCAATGGGTTTCGGCCTTCGCTTCCGTCAGCTGGTTGGGGTCCTGTACACCCGGCCTCAAGCGCGCGTCCTGGTCAATGGGGTCCTTTCCGATGCCTTCCCCATTCAAAGGGGAACGAGACAGGGATGCCCCCTTTCGCCCCTCCTCTTCGCCTTGGCGATGGAGCCTCTAGCGGCCTTGATTCGGTCCGAGAGTCTCGTTCGGGGATGGGAATGGCCCAACTCTGAAGTGGATAAGATCGCTCTTTACGCAGATGATGTCTTGCTCTTAACCGATCCCGCCCAGTCAGGTCCTAGTTGTCTCCAAATCCTGCGTTCTTTTGGACAAACCTCTGGCCTCAGACTGAACTCCAATAAATCGGTCCTGGTCCCGCCCCATCTCTCCAGAGAATGTTTCGACTGGCAGTCCACGATACCGCTGCGGCGTCAGTCTTTTAAATACCTTGGGATCTGGGTCGCTCTCCTCCCGGAATTGGGATGGTCCCTTAATATTACCCCACTCGTGAAGAAAGTTAAGGCGGACCTCCACAAATGGCAGACACTGCCCCTGAACCCCTTGGGGAGGGTTGCCTTATTTAAAATGATGATTCTTCCCAGATTTCTTTACATCCTCCAAAACACCCCCTTCTGTTTTCCACGGGCGTGGTTTCGGGAGCTAGACACTATGGCTACTAAATTCCTCTGAGGGCGGGGGGGGGGGGAGGGTGAGGGCCCGAATGGTGTTAAAAACCTGCCAGATTCCATCATTCGACGGGGGTATGGGGATGACATCTATACCTCTACTACCTGTATACACGACTGGTTCAATGGGGGCTGGTCTGACCCAACCTATAGGCTTGAACTAAGTGGGCTCGGACTACCCAAAATCCAATCCCTAATGTATGGGGAATCTATCCCATCCACCCTGCCTGACGTCACACGCTCCGTGCTCCTAGCCTGGCGGGCGGCTCTACGACATACCAAATGGACACACAAACTCACTCAACAAACGCCTCTATGGCAAGGTACATGGCTCCAGGAGGTCAGTGGGCTACAGGGGTTCCGAACGTGGGATCTTATTGGGATCTCCCAGCTCGGCGATGTGTGGGCGAGCGGCCACATGCGCTCTTTTAAAGACCTCCAATCCAGATACTCTGCACCCATCACAACACTACAAATACCTACAAGTGCGACATGCCCTCCACGTACACATTCCTGACACCAGGATTCCAGAGTACAGTCCCCCCCCCCCCCGAGGCACAGACCATGCTAGGCGACTTGGGGAAGGGGGTATTTCCCGCATTTACAGGATGCTGGTCAACACCCCGACCTCACTAGACCGACTCAGGGGCCAATGGGAGGAGTGGGTGGGTCCCCTGGACGAGGAGGACTGGCGCGACGCCCTCATGTCACCCAGGACGGTTACTTCATCTGCTAAACTGCGCTTGATCCAGTTATATTACTTACATATGGCCTACCTCACCCCGCAGCGCCTACATCGAGCCGGCTTTTCCCCCATCCGCCTCGTGTACGGATGCGGTCTAGACCCGGCCGACTTCTTCCACATGGTGTGGGCATGCCCCCGATTGGCTCATTTCTGGGGAGAGATTGAAAGCGAACTGACCGAGGTCCTGGGGTGGGAGGTTCCCCATGACCCACGTCACTCCCTTCTCGGGATTACAGACGGACTAGACGGGTCCAAGAACGAGAAGTTACTTTACAACACAGCCATGGTTGTGGCCAAACAGGACATAGCCGCCTCCTGGAAACTTCCCACGCCACCAAGTTCTGAGAAATGGCGAAAGGGGGTGGATTGGTGCGCGGCACAAGAGAAACCCATGTATGAGGCACGGGGGTGTCCTAAGAAATACCGGAGGGTATGGGGCAAATGGTTGGGTGCCGTGGAATAGCTTGTTCTTTACACACGTTGTTTGTGGTCACCGCTGGATGGTGGGATTTAAACGCAATGTCTGTGTTCCTTTAACTGTATTGCGTTAATATCGGTGCTGTACAAAGTCGTGTTATGGGTGCTTGTACTCTGTTAAAAACAATAAAGTTGCTTATCAAAAAATAACAAAACCAAATACACATCACACTGCACACAAGACAAGTAACTTGCTCCTATCCCTCAAGCTATTCAGCATGCCCCAGTTTCATGAATTCCAAATATTTTATATTACCACTTGTTCCACAAAATCCCAGTTCACCAATGTATCTGGGTCAGTGAAGTGCACAGTGTAATCCTGGTCTTCAGACACCACGAATTGGCAGCTAAAATGGAGATATAAACAAATTACATTACAGCATTTTTCTTTGACTATTTATTAAATAACTTCTCAAAAACAATCTGAGCAGAAAATTCCACATTTTCCAAACAGCAGCACCTAGTAAAACACCAAAATTTTAACACCCCACCCTTCGAATCAGGGACATTTCCAGATCATTTAAGTCAAGAGCCAGATCTCTCCTTTTTATGCTAAGTTTTTTTTAAATAAATGAGCTGTTTCTGCTACAGGGAGATCTGGTTGCAAATTCAGTGAAGCCAGGCAATACCCAAGTTTTTATGGCAAACAGAGAAGAACAGAATTTTAGTGTGGAATAACGTTTCACCTTAAGAATATTCATGCACTCTTGTTGAAGTATGAACTCAGGAGGTAGGCAGTGAAGTACAAGAATGGTAGCCTGTGGGAGTTCATCCAAACCATAGAGTCTGAAAGAGATGCAGTATACTAAACAGTATCTGGTGCAGTCTCCTAGACATGAGAATATCTTGAACCACCACTGATATGGCCACTCTGACATTACTACAATTATCCTGCTGTGTAATATGCCAGTTTAATTACTACTGCTTGTTATCAACAGAAAGTGACTGAAAGAAGAACAAGCATTGGAAATGCAATAGGTCTCGCATTTTTTTAAGTTAGAGCTATTGGCATTGTAAATGGCAATGTCTGTTACCTACTAAGGGAGGATGGAGGGAGCAGTTGGTGTCGGAGTGCCAAAATGCTCTGTTGGAGAGTGACTGGCCAAAAGTAAATCAAACAAGCAGCGACTTTTAAAAAAAAAGAAAGCATGTGTGGACCGTGTAAGTGTGTAGCCATGAAGCATATTTTTAGCAACTAAGCTTGGGGAATACTTGGATATTACTTTGTGCCAGGGAACAAAACAGAGCCAGATAGAGACCCGTTTCAAGGCCCCCTTTTAAAAACTGCCGGTGCTCAGCACCGGTGAGACCCGGCCCACTTAAAGCCCTGGGTTTTGCACTCTAATTGTGGAAATAATCGTAGGTATTGGTGCTTGGGAACCAACTCATGCACGTTTTCCATCCTAACCAGGTGGTTTTCCCATTAAATGATTCCTCCTTGGGAAATGTGAATAGGAAAGAAGGATGGCAGCACAATTCAAACACTACTGCAATTCCGGTGAAAACAGGTTTTTCTACCCACAATGGTATCATGAAAAAGCCCGGAAGACGGGCCCTTCAAGTATATGACCAAATGGTTGTGCAGTGGTTGCCTCTCAGACAGTGTGTTCTGGACTTGTAAAGTCTAAGTTGGGCAAAAGGCTTATCCTCTCCCCCAGCAGACACTGCTTTCCATTTGTAACAGTGTTTTTTTTTGTAAAGGAAGAAACTCCCCCCAATGACCTGATCTATGTTCTTGCTATCAATATTTTCAATAAAAATATACAAAAAAGAAAAAAATCAGTGTTTTTGCCTGTAAAGTTTAGGACATGACTATAGTCTCCAAACCCGCTTCAATGCCCGTTTTAAATTCTTCCGGGTCTGAGACCCAGACGGACCCAGCCCACTTAAAGCCCTGACGATTGATATTAGGTAGGTTCAGATGCCTTTAGGTATAAACTGTGCAAATAAACTTGGGATTCTGAGAGCGAACAATGTCTAGTGATGAATATGTAATGTCAAGTTTAACAATTTCGCTGACATTTAATTTTTCAATGTAAATTTATGTGTGGGGAATTTTTTTTTAGATGGATTTTCATGTAACATTTGTATTGTGCTGTTTTGTTAAAACATTAATCACGTAACTATATATATATATTTTTTTTACATTTATTTCTAGGTTGAACCAAATGCACTGTATCCATAACTTCATTAAAATTAATTAGAAAGGTACATTGTATTTTATTGCATTAGTACTTATTTCGTTATTTAGCACTTAACATACTCTTTGCAAGGCCTACAGCGTTCATTAGACTTCGAAACATTGCAGAAAGAAGTATTAGATACATTTAGAAAGTAATGTTTTTTGCGTGGTTAAGGTTCTCACAAAACAGCACAATACAAATGTTACAAGAAAATCCATATAATAAAAAAAAATTATATTTTTATTTATTTAAAGGATGAACCAAATGCACTGTATCCATAACTTCATTAAAATTAATTAGAAAGGTACATTGTAAATACACGCGCGCACACATCCGCACATGTTAGTTTTCCATTAAGAAGAAATAAAAAAGTATGAGCAATGTACACAGGAACAAACTTGCATTGTATTGTAATAGCATTTATATAGCGCTTACTACCCCTGACGAGGCGTCGAAGCACTTTTTCGGCGAGTAGCACGCTACTCCGGGACACAAAGAGGATTAGTGTTGAATTAGTATAGTGAAACATGCAAGTAAATTTTAAGTGGTGGATAGGTTACTCAGTTATTTGGATTCGGAAGGATAGCAGAAAGATAGAAGAGGAAAAAAAGGTTTGTATTTATATAGCACTTGTTACCCCTGATGGGGTGTTGAAGCACGCTACTCCGGAAACCCATAAAGGATTTGTGGTGAATTAGTATAGTGAAATATGAAAGTAATTTGAGTGGTGGATATTAGTCAGTTATTTGGAGTGAGAAGGATAGCGGAGGGATAGAAGGGGAAGAAAGGTTTGCATTCATATAGCACTTGTTACCCCTGATGGGTATTGAAGCGCTTTTCTGGTGAGTAGCACGCTACTCCGGAACCCATAAAAGGATTAGTGTTAGTGTACACACAGCCTCTCACATACATTCACAATGAACACACACACACCTGTAAACACACTCAGCCTTTCACATTCATTCATACCTTCACACAGACGCACACCAGTACATACAAACACCAAATACACACCTGTACACACAGCCTCTCAAATACACTCACACCTGCGCACACACCAGTAAATAGAAACACCTGCTCGCGCCCAGCATCTCACATACATTCACAGACACTAGTACATACACACCTGTAAACACACTCAGCCTTTCACATTCATTCACACCTTCACACAGACGCACACCAGTACATAGAAACACCAAATACACACCTGTACACAGCCTCTCAAATACACTCACACGTGCGCACACACCAGTACATACAAACACCTGCTCGCGCCCAGCATCTCACATACATTCACACAGACGGACACTGGTACATACACACCTGTAAAAACACACTCCGGTATGAGCGATAAGGAGGCAGATGGCATTGTGTGAAGGAGTCATTCTGGATTGTGCTTGAGGTATGAATGATAAAGGTGACTGACTGTGTGTAAGTGATGGCCACTGCGGACTGTGCGTGAGGTATGAGTGATAAGGGGGCAGATGGCATGTGTGAGGGAGAGTCATTCTGGACTGTGCCTGAGGTATATCCGATGAGGGGGTCTGTCATTCTACATGCGTGATGGTCTATGGGGAGTGTGTTTGAGGTAAGAGTGAAAAGGTGGTAGGCGTGTGAGTGACGCACTCTGGACTGTGTCTGAGGTATATGTGATGAGGGGGTGTGAAATTGTGTGAGAGAGATGTGCACTGTGTCTGAGGTATGTGTGATGAGGGGGTCTGACGTGTGAGTGATAGGCACTGTGGACTGTCTGAGGTGTGTGCATGTGAGTCTGAGGTGAGAGATGGGCACTGTGGACTGTGTCTGAGATGTGTGTGATGAGGGGGTCTGACTTGTGAATGATGGGCCGAAGTATTTGCAATGAGGGGGCTGGCATTGTGTGTAAGATCGATTTGCGGTATTGAGTGTGCCTGACTGGTATGAGTAATAAGGAGGGAGTTGGCATTATGCTAGAGTGATGAGCTGTGGGGACTGTCTGAGGTACGAGTGATAAGGAGGTGACATTGTGCGTCAGCGATAAAAGGAGAGATAGATTCACCCATCTACTGCCAGTGCAGTGAGGAGAGGGGAGCACGGAAGGAGTACAGGAGACAAAAGCGGAAGTGTTCAAGACGAGAGGTCACAAAACTGCGAGAGTCGAGGCGCTCATACGTACCTGTGTGATCGGAGCGCAGAGGGGGTGGCTGGACGTGTGCCTGTGCTGCAGACAAGCCACGCAGCCCAGAGGCCCCCCTTCAACTTCAAAGCCAGATGCCAGGCTATGCCACGCTCCCTGCCGACATCTGCACCATGTCACGCGGCCTTCAGAGAACAGTGAACACGCTCTAGAGGCTATCAACTCACAGCGCGGCGCTTTGGGAGTTGTGTGGTGGGAGTGTTATGTACGCCGCGTGGTTCCTCCACAGACCTGGAACGGGGCTGCAGGGGTTGTCGGACTTAGCTCGCCTTACCAGAGGTTCCCAGTACCGGCGTATGCTCCTCACGCTGCCCTCTCAGCACCGGCGCAGTCCTGCTCCATCTTGTGGTTACAGCCGGCGTCACTCTGACGGATTCTTATACAAACTCCCACGTTTTTTACGCAGTAACCGGGTCGAGCTCGCTCTATATAAAACTGCAGGAGAAACCAGTGGTGCGCGCGCACCACAGAGGAGAGGGGGAGAGAGCGCAGCAGCGGCAGCGAGACGAACGCGTGCTGCTGCGCGTGCTGGCCACCGACGGGAATGGGCGGAGCAAAGGCGGGACATGCGCCCACCTTTGCCCAATTGCGTGCTGGATTTTTTTTTAAAAAGCACGCGAAAGCCAATGACAGCGGCGGAAAGCAAAACCACACGCACGAGCGTGTGGTTAGCTATCAGAAGCCCTTTCTAGAGGTCTCGCGCTGCGCACTGCAACGCTAGGCGCGAGACCTAAAAAGCATTTGTGACCAGTTGATCAAAATAAAAATTCCATTCATTTCTATTAGTAAAACTGGAGGCAAAGCAGGAGTCCGCTATCGGGTAAAAGATTAAGCAACATTGTGGTGCAAAATCTAAGAAAAAGCAGCAAATCATGACTGCGAAACTACAAGACAAATGCATTTTCACCAAAACATTTGAATTTACTGGATTCCAGCAACTTAACCCTCAAAAGTTCTAGAATACATGAAGGAACTCTTTCAAGAGCTCCAATAACCGCAAAGATCTTGGTTCTGCCATTTGGACTAAGGTTCATTTTCATGAAATACATCATTTTATATTAAGGCAACTGAAAGACTTACTTAAATGAAATCAGAGCAGAACTATTTAAAATGTCTACACTCCAGCACAGAAAGATGACAAGTGAGAAAGAAATGGATTAATGAGACCTTTGTAAATTGATTTTGAAATGTCTGGACTCTACAATAGTCTTTAATCAGAGGCTGTAAAGAATCTCAACGTGTATCTGGATAGTGAAGTCTTCACAGTGAAAGATCTAAACCCTTAATTTAGCCATTCCCCTACCAGCAAAGCAGGTGGCATTTTGACTACCATTCAAAAAACAAAGAAGAGAGCTAGGACTGGTGGACGTCCGTCCTTGTCCCTTAATATAATTTCCAACCAACTAAGACTGCCACATTAAATGACTAACACGGTACTGTCTGGCACCTCAAAAATCTTTGTCTTAAAACCCTCACACACCAACCTAGTTGGTGTCATGCTTCATCATCGGGTCCCAGCTGAGTAGCCGAATGCTACTCAGCTGTGCTGCAACACCTGTTTACAGTGGAGCGGGTTTGTGGTGTCAGTGAATGTGATGAAGTGATCGTGAATTTAAAAATACCTCTGGAATTCTACCTGTCGATTATTTTTATTCCTGGTGATCCAGGGTATGTTAAAAACAGGAGTGGATAATATGTTAAGGGTACTATGTGTAACCTACTATTATCCTTTTATGGTCGACATGTTTCAGCCCACTAAAAATTATTGGGGCTTTCTTCAGGACCTCTCAAATAAAATGAGTGAAGTGAAAAAAGTGAGTGGTAAAAATAAACCATGTGTTAAAGCATTTTTAGTACTCGCGCTAAGGAGTGCTGTATATCCTAAGAGGACTGACCGTACTTAGGGTCCTCAAATGGGCTAGTACACTAATCGTATAACTGGCTCGCGCATCTGTTCCTGGGAGGGGGAGCCTTTATAAGTCACATATTGATAAAGAGTTCTCTCCCGCTGTATGACCTATTGCGGTGTCCTCAGGAGCAGGCTGGTGGAGCAATATGTGACTTATAAAGGCTCCCCCCTCCCAGGGACAGATGCGCGAGCCAGTTATACGATTAGTGTACTAGCCCATTTGAGGACCCCAAGTACGGTCAGTCCTCTTAGCATATACAGCACTCCTTAGCGCGAGTACTAAAAATGCTTTAACACGTGGTTTATTTTTACCACTCACTTTTTTCACTTCTCAAATAAAATGAGAGGTCCTGAAGAAAGCCCCAATAATTTTCAGTGGGCTGAAACATGTCGACCATAAAAGGATAATAGTAGGTTACACATAGTACCCTTAACATATTATCCACTCTCCTGTTTTTAACATACCCTGGATCACCAGGAATAAAAATAATCGACCGGTAGAATTCCAGAGGTATTTTTAAATTCACGATCACTTCATCACATTCACTGACACCACAAACCCGCTCCACTGTAAACAGGTGTTGCAGCACAGCTGAGTAGCATTCGGCTACTCAGCTGGGACCAGATGATGAAGCATGACACCAACTAGGTTGGTGTGTGAGGGTTTTAAGACAAAAAGTTTTGAGGTGCCAGACAGTACCGTGTTAGACAGTCATTTAATGTGGCCGTCTTAGTTGGTTGGAAATTTTGACTACCATAGCATTAAGAAAAGACTATGTGGAGTACTGATCTACCCATCCAGTGAATGTAACTGCTGCAATACTAGCATATACTCTGAATATTTTATATTAATCTAAATTGGATTGTTTTTCACATTTGAATGAGTTCAACTCAATTTCAGGTGATAAGGGGATCTTTCCATGCTTTAGTTCAAATTTGACAAATTTGAAAATCCACAGTCGCTTCTCAGAATTCCTAGCAGCAATGGGACTGGTGGACATATGGCAGGTCCAACACCCAGAGGATAGACAGTACACGTTTCACTCGGGTGCCCATGAAAGCCTCTCTAGGATAGATTATATCCTAGCCACAGCAGAACAAGCAGTTTGTTTCAAAGAGACTCGCCACCTGGCGAGGGGCATATCAGACCACTCTCCAGTGTGGGCCTTTTACGCACAAGGGACAAGGCAAGCCGGGAGGATACCGCCCGTTACACCTTGGTGTCTTAAAAACCGCTGTATACGGAATGGAGTTAAAGAAGCCATAGATTTCAATTTCCCAAAAAAACAAAACTCAGTGGGATCAGCCCGGACCCTCTGGGAGGCATTCAAGACGGTAGTTAGGGGACAGGCCCTTTCCCTGACTTCCGGAATTCGGAAAGACAAACAGGCAGCATTGGAAAGACTAGAGGGTGAATTAACAACTGGAGGGGGAATTAAACGGGATCGAGTCAAATAGTGTCAAACACAGGCTGAGCGTAAATAAGAGTATAAAGACAGTGACGGAGGCCGCAAAGACAGCACAGTTAAGTTACCAATTGTACTGTAACAAAACTGAAAGTGTCTCCCATGCACACCCTACCGCTGTCTGTCACTGTCTATTTAATACATATATTAACTTTAATAATTTTTCACAAATAAATAATATATTTTTAAAAACAGACAAATACGGAAAATTGGGCATATTTCGAGTGACTTTCAATGCTGTAAAATACGTGAATTCCAGTCCAGTAGCTGGGCAGATTGACAGAATAAGGAGTTAAAAAACAGGTTGCAATTTCCTTATATTACTGCATATTTTAACATATATTTGTGCTAATCTGCTAATATCATGTGATTGTGTTGTTTTAATATATTTGGCTGGTTAATGTGATAAAACAATGCAGGCATCAAAGTATGAGTGCACATTTATCGGTTACGTAAATGCGAAAATGTACAAAATAAAATTTTATTTATTGACAAGACACAAATTGGGATAAAACCAATAAGATGATAAAAAAAAATTGGATAAATACCGACAAATGTTCAAAAAAAAAATACCATAAAATCAGGGGCCCCAATTAAATTACAGGGCTTCTAAAGTAATAAATCTTAGAAAAATCTGTCAAAAGGTGCACTGAAGTCCACAATGCTCAGGTTAATGCTGATCTCCATGAATAATACATATATATTTTTAATACAGTAACTATACACTACTACAAACTTCCGCAGATTTAGCCAGTGAGCGGCTCAAAAAGCAGTCTGAAAAAACTCCATTTCCCCTGCCGCGAGCAGTCATGTTTTCACAAAGTAACTTTCTCCATGAGGTGATCATGACTAAGGCCAGGATGAACGTGTCCTCTCTAATTCAATGTACTGTGACATTCCTGTGGTTAACTTACCCGGAAGAGGTTCATCTGAGTCATATCATGGAGAAAGTACTAGTGAGCCACTACGGCATCGGCTTGAAAGTTTCCATGTTCTAGAGTTTCTCGCTGCCCAGATTAACTTCTCTTATGACACAGCCATGCAGAACAGCCATGTTTTTGATACTTGTTAGAAGAGAAAAAGTGTCTGTCCTTGGTCCCATTTCTGGTGGGAGATCTATAAAGCTGGATTGCGTATGAAGAAAATCCTCATTTTCAGATGGGAGTCGACTACAAACCCACAGACGATAGGATTCTTTAGGACGTCCTCCACTTAAGTCCACTTGATATGTTTGATGGATTCGGGCCATAATGGTCATATCAAGATGTCAGTTTTTTAATTGACGTTACCCTCCTTTTCCTCTAGTAGTAAACTAGAGGAAAAGGAGGGTAACGCCAATTTTGATAAGGTTTTGACCTCATTATCTCCACTCTTAATATCAATAAGTTGGCTATGGATAATGTATTGCTATAGTCCTACCAAGCAGCCTCATCACACCTTTATTGGAAGTGTGCTAAATTTGAGTAATTTGCTTTTATGTAACTATGCAAAATTTCAGGAATATTATTTGAAAGTACGCTTAATTATGTGAAATGCAAATGTGGCACTTATTTTTAGCTTGAAATGCACCCTCACATCCAGAAACAACTGCTGTGACAAACAGCCACTCGCATTCTGGTCATTCTCTTCCCCATGCTGTAATTTTGCCACAGATGTGACTTAAGTTTATTACATAGCCCAATTAAAAAAAATTAGCATAACCCAAAATTCCCAAAATTATGATAATTACTCTGGTACAATTTAATTTTCCTCCTTGCCTAATCGTTATGCCAATCTCACTTGACATTACTTTAGCTCATAATTTTACAGCATTCTTTTATGAGTAAACAAATAAAATCAATTTACAGTGGATGGAAAAATCCCTCAGATGATCAAATCAGATCTTGAAGAAGGTTTTTCTGAAATGAAAGTTTGTGCTAGTTGTCACAGATGAAAGTGGTAGGCCTCTGGCATTTCTAGTAGACGATCAAGTACATGATCCAGTACATTGGTGGTAGAGGAGATCAAAGTCTTGATGTGAGGTGCCGGCGACTTTGTGCAGGTTCTTCACTTTCTTCTAGAGCAACTTTGTTTATCCTATATTAAAAACTGGATTAAGTCTGGGGTGCCAGTTGGATCCTTGGGTTCATGCCAAATTGTCAGGATATTTACATGAGTTGAATTTGCACAGCGGAAATCTAAAAGGGAATACTTTAGAAAGTAATAGAAAAGTCTGAATATTCAGTATGGCTTTGACCTTCGAGTACCAGAGCTGGACTAGGAGTATAAACAGGGTTGGAATTCAAATAAAAAATCCAAAACAGCCCACATTAGTGACTGGATGTTTTCGGCCACTCATTGCTTAGGTAATATGGGGCGGGGTGAATAGAGTAGACTTTACGGACAGGGGGCATGTCAGTGCAACCGAAGAGGGTAGAAGCATGGCAGGATGGAGAAACGCAGCACGACTGATAGTGGCTAAGTGTGCAGGCTAAGAATGAGGCACTGTAGTTCATGGCGTGGAGCACACTTGGCACCATACGGGAACAAGTGGTATGTTTTTAAAAATCCCTAAATAATTTGGACCTACTTATACAGGGAGTATAGCTGAAAGGAGCAGCGCAACATTTTTTTAATCATGTACAGTAATTTGAAAGGCAGTGCATTCCTTTTCTTGTTTTTTTATTAAATATAAACTTATTATACAGAGATTGACATGAGCAAAGCAACAAGTTTTTTTGTTTTATCTGATGGATTGTTTTCATAGCATGGGTCATTAGTAGATTAGCATAATGTATTTACCAAATTACATGCCGAGTTTTAGCTCCTTACAAAAGAACACATCTCAACAGACAAGCAACCCACCACAGTGTCCCCCGTCTAGCCTCCCCCAACAGCACCTCACTAGGGCAGTGACACGCATCACCATCCCAACACCCACATCACTGTTCCCATGTTAAGTTCTCGCCTTTGATTTAAACTTTGGGTCCTACTTGAATTGCCATCGAAATGCTTTAGACAGAAGGGATACTTTTTAGGGGTTTAGCAAGTAAATGATTATTATTTATTTGTTTTAATATTTAATTAAAAATGAATGAATAATGCTTGTCAGAGGCAGCATTTTCCACTCATTTTTCATCATAGAGACAGTTTTCCATCTGTGACCTGCCACATTTTCGTTTAAAATGATGGTTGGGCCCAAGCAGCTTATGCACATTTTTATTCACAAGGGGCCTCTCTGCCCTGCCTCCTGTTTCAATCACTAACATGACTGCAACATTCCCACCGGTACTATATTTGTTTAGGATGGAGAAGGGAGGTGGAGCTCACTGGATAGGCAGGGGCCTGTCGCCAACTGACAAATGTGATACTCCTTGGCACATTTTATAGGTTTTTGTAAGGGATTACCTCATTTGCAATTCCCGCAAGTTCAAGTCACTTGCAACCAGCATCTGTGATTTGTTGCACTGTATGAAAATTCAAAATCAATAAATAGTTCAAGAGCAAAAGGCGAATGACTCGAAAAAGAAAAAAAAGAAGAAATCCTTCACTCTTCTATCCCTTTCAATAAAAATAACAGACTAACATTCTCCAATTCCATATTCCACTATACTAATCCACCACTAATCCTTTATGCGTTCCAACTCGCCAACAAAGCGTTTCAACACCTCATCAGGGTTACAAACGCTATATAAATGCAAACCTTTTTCCCTTTTTTACCCCTCCCCAACCCTTCTCAATCCAAATAACTAACTAACATATCCACCACTCAAAATTACTTCATATTTCACTATACTAATTTTCAACACTAATCCTTTATGGGTTTCCGGAGTAGCGTGCTACTCACCAAAAAAAGCGCTTTAAACCCCATCAGGGGTAAGAAGCGCTATATAAATACAAACCTTTTTTCCTCTTCTATCCTTCTGCTATCCTTCCGAATCCAAATAACTGACTAACATATCCACCACTTAAAATTTACCTGCATGTTTCACTATACTAATTCAACACTAATCCTCTATGGGTCCCGGAGTAGCGTGCTACTCGCCGAAAAGCGCTTAGACGCCTCGCCAGGGGTAGTAAGCGCTATACAAATGCAATTACAATACAATACATAGAGCTCCGCAGAATAGAATCTATGAGGCGGAGGACAAGGCTGGATAACTTCTGGCCTGGCTCGACAGGCTAGAGCAGGAACATAGTTTGGTGACTGAAATGGTAACTGAGGTGAAATAATACGAGACCCACAACGGATCTCGGCAGTTTGCCATATACTACGAGCAAATCTACACAGCTAAGAGTACCTTAACTGAAGCAGACTCAAATGAATTGCTACAAGAAATGTCTCTCCTAACCACTGAAGACTTGGAGTCATTAGAGGGGGACAGAACACAGGAGGAGGTAGCACAGGCAATTAGAGGACTTTGGTCCGGTAAGGAAATGGTACCCAACGACCTTCCCATAGAACTCTAAGTTGGCAACAAATACGATAGCCCCATACTTAAGGGACATGTATGTGGAGAGTCGGGACTGTGGTAGACTTCCTATTGACCAGCGACTGGCCACGATTGTGGTCATCCAGAGTGTGCAAATCACAAAGCAGTTGTTCCTCATATCGCCCTATCTCCTTATTAAATGCTGAAGCAAAAATCCTTGCCAAAGTACTTGCCACGCGTCTTTTACAGGTCGTTACAAAGCTGGTGCATCCCGACCAATCTGGCTTTATGCCAGGAAGGAGCACTTCACTTAACCTGCGTAGGTTGCATGGAGTTCTGGGGCGAAAAAACACGCTAAGGGAAGACGCAGTAGTAATGTCCCAAGATGCCAAAATGGCATTAGACACCATTAAATGGCCTTATTTATTTGCAGTCCTGAAGAGGTTGGGTTTTGGTCCCACCTTTATTGCTTGGCTTAAACTACTCTATAGTGAACCCCTAGCGCAGGTGGTGGTCAACGGGACATTGTCCTCGTCCTTTCCCCTTCAGAGGTTAACGAGACAGGGTTGCCCCCTGTCGCCTTTGCTTTTCGCCTTAGTGTTGGAACCCCTTGCCACGTGGATTCGCAGAGACCCCCTGATAAGGGGGCTTCGATGGACGGAAGATTGGGAAGACCGGATATCTCTATGCGGACGATATACTTCTGTACCTCGCCTCACCAAAATTCGATACAGAGTAATAAATATATTCACCAATTTAGGGAAATACTCCGACTACACAAAGAATTGGACCAAGTCCATAGTCTTTCTACTAAGAGGTGAAACACCCACTCTTCCTAGAAACTGAGGCAAAAATTGTCAGACAGATTCCGATACCTGGGAATCTATATCACAATTGACTCTGCACAATTTTACGGCCGAAATCTTTTATGGCCGAAATCTATTACCACCACTTCAGCGCCTGAGAAGCGATGTACGGCACTGGAAAACCCTCCCGCTAACATTACTGGGGCGCAGCGCGTTATTTAAAATGAAGTCGCTCCCACGTTTCCTTTATGTGTTACACAACACCCCATTTCCAGTGTCAACCTCCTATTTTAAACCTATAGAAAGCGAACAGAGGGAACTTCTATGGGTAGGGAAACCACCCCGAATCGCTATGCAGAAATTGGTGAGGGGGTGGTACGACAGGGGATTGGACATCCTGACATGTGCAGATAATATTGGGCAGCGCAGTCGACAGCTATTAATCATTGTATATACTGCCCATTTGATTAGCCAGGATACAGAATGGACAAAATGGTCTTGCCTTGAGGAGGGGGGATTAAAATAGGGTGCTTTATAATACATCGGCACAAAAGTGCGTCTCGGGCCCTACTATGCACACAGTACAGGTCTGGCATACAGCACATGAGAGCTTAGGCTGGTCATCGAAGATTACACAGACGACCCAACTATGGGATACGGACCAACTGGGGATATTGAGAAATAGCAAGGGATTTGACATATGGGACCTATTAGGGATTTCTAAGGTGGGAGACTTATGGCTCAAAGGAGGAGTGATCCCGTTTACGCAGCTGCAACAAGAATATTGACTAGCCACTGCAGAAAGGTTTAGAAACATGCAGATTAAACATGCCCTACAAGTGGTAATTCCCAGAGGTAAAGTACTCCCTGAATCCTCTCCACTGGAGGACAGAATCTTAATAGATTACATGAGCCGAAGAGCTATCTCCCCGACTTACCAAAAATTGCTTAATGCTCCGGACTCCCTCCTCTCGCTTATAGATTGCTGGTCTCGAGATGTGGGAGAGTTGGAGAGTTGGATGAAGAGGACTGGCGGGAGGCGCTGGCCTCCCTGTGGGAGGTGGCGATCTCTTCCAAGTTTAGAATAATACAGCTTAGAATTTTACATAGAATGCATTATTCATGTCAGATGCTGGCCAAAATGAACCTTAGGGAAAATTCAAAATGTAGGAGGGGGTGCAACCAGGAAGGCTCATTTTTTCAAACAATATGGGAATGTGTCTACATTAACTAATACTGGGAAAGGGTTGTCAATTGCTTGGGGGGGAGGTACTGGACAAAAGTTGAGCCGGATGCAAAGTGGTGCGGCTTGAATATATGGGGGACACAGATTTAAAGAGTAAAGAAAAGATATGGGTAACACTTGGTTTGTCAATCCAAAGTGTGGATTGAGCCTGTCTGTCTCATAGGAGATTCTGGACAGGAGAAGCAGCCCCCCACCCCCACCCCCAGGCCAGCAGGCCTAGGACTGGGGATTGGCTATTCAGCTCCCAGGCAACTCTGAGCCCTCCCCTCACACCTGCCCAGGTCCCTTAAGGCTTTGCTGGGTGCACCCCATATCATTCTCCTCCATCTTGTGAGTTGCAGCCTACCTGTGCCCCAGATTGCAGTGAGCAGAGTCCAGCAAGTGGTAAGGAGGCAGACTAGTGCTGTCTCTTCCCTCCTCCAAAAAGTTTTTAAAAAAACGATTTTCCCTCTGTGATTACTGTCTTTGCCTGTGGTTGTTAGTTTAAAAATGTAGTTTTAACCTGCCTGTGATTGTATATTTTATCACCTGTTTTGTGTGTTAAACTTGTGGTTTTCCTGCCCATGATTGCTTCCATTTAACGTGTTGAATTGTGGGATTTGCAGTCCAAACTCTGTAGTTTGTCGCTCTCATTCCTGGTAACTATTGAGTTTTCCCTCCAAATTTCTCCTTTGCTCTGTGCTAAGACCTGTATGTTAAACAGTGCACCCCCAGCCACCATTTTGTGTTATCAAGCCAGTGAAACCAGCCCCCCTGCCTCCCCTCCAGCAACAGGGATTTTCTACATCAGAGGGTGCTTCTGTGAGCTGTTTAAACTGTGTTTAATAGGGACTGTGCACTTCGTTTTTTGGCCAGGAGAGGGAGTAAAGTTGTATTCAAACAGTATTGTTAGATTTCAAGTTTGTGAGGCCTTTACCTGCAGAAATCCAAAGTGTGGATTGAGCCTGTCTGTCTCCTAGGAGATTCTGGACAGGAGAAGCAGCTTCCAACTCCCTGGGCAGCAAACCTTGTCTGAGGTTGCTGGGACCTTATATAGTCTGCTAGTGGCTGCTACATGTATACACTGATTGGTGGTTGTATCTGATGTTTCTATTGGTTTGAGTTAGTGTCCTCATTGGTTGGGTATTTGAGGGTTCTGATTGGTTTCTGGATCTGTGATTCAATCAATGTAGGGTTGGGGCTAGGGTTATGATTTCTATTGGAAGCAGGGACTAGGGCTTCCTGTTTTATTGGTTGTTGGGACTAAGGTGGAACTAGGACTAGGTTAGGCCTTTAATTGGAAGTAGCGATTAGGGCTTCTGGTGTTATTGGTTGCTGGACTAGGTGTGGGACTAAGAGTAGGGTTAGGCTTTCTATTGGAAGTAGTGACTAGGGCTTCCCGTCCCATTGGTTGCTTGGACTAGGGTTGGGACTACTGGTAGGGCTAGGGCCTCTATTGGACATAGAGATCAGGGTTTTTTGAACTGATTGGATGCTTGGAGTAGGGCTAAGATTGGCTGTAAGGTCCTGATCTCCTATTGGTTCTAGCTTTTAGGGCTAGTGTGATTGGATAGTATTAGGGCTAGGGTTCCCATTGGCTGACGGGGATTACTAGGGGTATCAAAGGCCAGGGTTAGGGCGTCTCAGCCCGGGCGTCGAGGCTAAGGGCAGAGAGGACAAGGGTGAGTGCCTGTTTGAGCCTGTTAAGGGCAGAGAGGACAAGGGTGAGTGCCTGTTTGAGCCTGTTAAGGGCAGAGAGGACAAGGGTGAGTGCCTGTTTGAGCCTGTTCGAGACGGGCCAGGGCCAGGAATGCTGCCCATCTTCCCATTAATTAATGTGTCTATTACTTTTCTCCTGAAAAAGCATATCTAATGCACTACCCTATTTCACATCCGCTACCTCTATCAATATTTTTAATCTGCATATACTTACCTCCTTTATGCATCTATATACTCTCAATGTACTTATGGATCTATATATTTATCACTTTCTTCTAATTTAGCATTTCCAATGCATACCCTATTTCTCAGCCTATACTTCCCTCAATATATCTTCTAGCCCAACTTTTTGACTCATCTCAAACTTCTTTCTACTACTTTTTCCAATTCACTACCCTATCTCACCCTATACATCTATCACTATATCCTCTACACCCACTCTCTCATTTATCGCAAACGCCATACCACTATGTTCCCCAAAATAACCCTTTCTTGACTCTCTCCTACTCTACCCCTCTTTGTATCTTCTGACACCTCCTTTACTGTACCAATGCCCAAGACAAACCTTTCTAAACTCTTCCCTCTGACTCTTCCCCTCCAAAAACCCTTTTACTCATCAAAAAGCCTCCTCCTACTGCTATGACCTACAAAAAGAAATCCTTCACTCTTCTATCCCACAACTATCCTTTTCAATCAAAATAACAGACTAGCATGTTCACTTCACTAATTCCATATTCCACTATACTAATTCACCACTAATCCTTTATGGGTTCCAGAGTAGCGTGCTACTCGCCAACAAAGCGCTTCAACACCCACCAGGGGTAACAGGCGCTATATGAATGCAAACCTTTCTTTCCCTCTTCTATCCCTCCGCTATCCTTCTGAATCCAAATAACTGACTAACATATCCACCACTTAAAATTTACTTGCATGTTTCACTATACTAATTCAACACTAATCCTCTATGGGTCCCGGAGTAGCGTGCTACTCGCCGAAAAAGCGCTTCGACGCCTCGTCAGGGGTAGTAAGCGCTATACAAATGCAATTGCAATTACAATACAATACAATAGCCAAGCGTAATATAGCATGGGTGTGGGGGATCCCAGAGGTGCCACCGATACAGGCTTGGCAGGCCGATAAGGATTGGTACATGCTGGCTGAAAAAACGGTATACGAAAGCCGGGACTGCCCTAGGAAATGGGAGCAGGTGTGGGGGAGGTGGAATTCGTATAGGGGACACATGTACCGCACCGCTAATTTATACACGTTATTCGAACAGGGAGCAATCAGTCAATGCAACGGAATAACTATGCAGTACGTGTTGTGCAAAAGTAACACTTGAGATGTCCACCTAATTTTTTCAGTGGTTTATATACATAAATACGATGTAGAGATGTATGACTATTTTCTTTTGTCATCAATAAAAACATATAAAAATATATATTTGACAAATTTGATTATGAGCAAGATGTAGAAGCCCTCTGTGGTAAGAGTGAGGAACAGGAGTGCAGGTGGCAGGGCCACTGAGCAGGAAGCCATACACCAGGCCTTGGTTAATTATATGCCATCATTAAAAGTGGAATGGGGCTCCAAGAAAGATGTTGTGGTATAGTTGCAGGTCACATTAGATCTAAATTTAGAAACTAAGTTACCGGTGCACTAAAGACAGATTTGAATATCCTAATAGGGTGCGTCTCTAGATTTTCCAAAAAACACTCAGTTTTGCCCTTTACCTAATGCCTTGTGGTCCCAGGGCCACAGCAAGTCCAAAACAAGCAAATCTTCACCATCCACATAGGTTTTTAGCAATCAAGACTTCTCTCTGGATGTAACCGGTCCAACTCAGAGTTGAGGGGGTGATGCGGGGGGGTGAAGGAGGAGACTACCAACCTAAAGTCATTTATACAACCAAGTTCCTCCTTTTAGGGAAAGCAAGATAGTTTACACTATCAGAACTCAACAGGTAAAAATAGATTTAACCTCTAGCCTGGGCCAAGCAACACCTGATGACCTACTGTTCTAAGCTGCAGATGGCAATAGAGCAGTTTTATGTACTGACTGCTATCAGGCACTGAGGCTCCCATTTGTACAGAAGGCCAGCGCACATAGATCCACAAGACAAACTGTGGCGAATGAGAAGGAAAAAGGACACTGCAGCAAAATAGCTGAGGGAACACCAACATCTGCATATCACCATCTGAATCCAGGAAAAGCCAACCGAAATTCTAATGTTTTGAGACCAGTAAACTGAGTACCAATGAACAAGAACTAGTTAGTAGTAACCGTAGTTATTTACAGCAATTAGAAACACGTGCTATATAAAAAACAAAGTCCAAACAGATTTTAAAACTAGCAAAGGGATTTGATATCTAGCAGCAAAGGAATCAATTTGTCACAAAGAAAAGCCACCTTGTAGATTGTGTGATCCATTACAGAGTAATGTCAGTTTGACAGACTGATACCTGAAGGGATGTAATCAAAATCGAGACTCCATAATGTTATGCTGTCTAAAGGCAGAGAGCTTTTGAAAGATTCTTAATCCCAATAAAGCCATTACGGAGCAGACAGCCCCTAGATCTGCCAATTATCAGTTGAGTGAAAATTAGCATTTGACATAAGGCGCTCCATATTAGGTCTGACCTTTCTCTAAAGGTCAGATCGAATGCAATGGGTTTTGCTAGTCGTATGTAATTGGAAGAAAGTTAGGCAATAAAATCTTTAAGGTACACATGAAACTGCCCATTATTGTGGGAGATTCGTTGTCTGACCCATGTAGGGATGATCTAGATTTTCATCTCTGCAGTCAGGCATGCCTAACTTTGCACTAACCTACACTGTTCGCAGAGTCATCATTGATAAAATCTCTCAACACTTCTTTCACCTTTTGGCTTGCTACTTCTCAAGTAAGGCATGCATCTAAAACAAAACATTCAATATGGCCTGTTCTCTCCATTGCTAAGTGTATTGTTTTGCATGCTCTTTTTATCTGTTTTCATACAATAGTCCCATATTTAAAGAACTTAGTCATTTTTAAAGTTTTTACCAGATGTATTTTTTTGTGAAAGCAAAGTACATAATGAAGCCAGGGATGCTGGAGCAATAAGCAATCTATATTAGTGGCTTCTTGTACCTTGTCCGCACCCAACCCCCAATAACTTCACTCCAATTTTTATTACTGGGTGTATAAATACTCACTTGGCCTGCAAAAACAGCTCCTTGTTAAAGGGTTTGTGACCCCACTTATTCCTTCTACCCCAGTTGCCGTGACCTCCATCGTAGTGGATTCCCATCTGACCGCGGGGTTCAAATGTGAAATTCAGCAAGTGGTTCAGGTTAATCTTCTTTGAACCAGAGAACTGGGCAGGGCTGAACTCTGCCCGCTGAACCTCCGCTACCTGCAATAAAAAAAAGTTACACCATCTTTTGATAAAACACAAATATGAAATGGATGCTTTGAGGTAATGATCCATAGTTCACTCCACAAGAAGAATCAAGAGTAACCAACTTCAACAGATAGTCTAGTATAGAGCTCAGAGCAGTGCTAATTCAGCTTGTCTCCATATCCCAGCAGACCTTATCACTACAGAGCTAGATACAGTACTATGCACAGTTGTGGTTTAGTAATGTTTCTTTTTTATTATTTGGAAAAGGAGTTAAGTGGCAGCACTGGTACAAGTGTAAATAGGATGGGGTTCTTGCCAATGTCCAGTAAGCAGGTTTTAACTACCCGGGATCAGATCGCAGTACATGAAGACCTCACATTTATTAAGGCAGGCCTTGGCATGGCCAGTAACTGCAAGAAGTGTTGCGATGTGGTGGCAGAGAAGGGGGTGGGTGTCCGATTCAAGAGCGGGGAGATCCATCTTCCATAAAGTGGTTAGATAATTCAGTCCAGTCAACCAACATATGTCTTCAGTCATCAGGAAATGTCACCAAGTAGTAAACCAGACCTACAGGAAGCACTCGCCACCATGCAAAGCCTATTTAATCATGCAGCCACTTTTGCAGATCTTAAATAAAAGCTGGACATTTTCCCAAAGCACATGCAGTCTAAAGACTAAATGACAGTAGGAGGATTATCTCTGTAGTTCAAAACCAGAGTTTGGAATAGGTGCTTTATAATTGCTGTCTCGCTTCCAAGTAATTCAATAAACAAGGATGGAAAACTTTCCCCATTAGCCAGAAAAATATCCAACTTAAATGCCAACCCAAGCTGATTACTTCATCATAAAGAGTCCACCTTAGATAGTACAACCATTGACCCTCCCTTATACCCCACTTCAGTGCACATCCCAAGTGTGAAAATATTGTCTTGGAACATAGCAGGATTAACATCTAAATTGAAGAACCCTGAATGGGAACTCTTCATCGAACATCACGAAATCTGTATGTTCCAAGAAACATGGTCTAGGGATGAATTGAGTAGGCAGGGGTACGTGGTCTTTAGTATTCCAGCGATCCATACGGGGAGAGGTAGACCATCAGGAGGATTGTCTACTTGGATTGGAGTTCATCTAGGCTGTGAGGCAAAATCTATTGAAAGTTCCTCTCTGGATATTCTTTGTGTTCTTTTAACTTTTCAGACAAAACAAAGCATTTTGCTTATAAATTTATACTCACGCCCGACGTATAGGGGCCAAGAGTCTAGTACTCTAGACCAACTTAATACCTTTCTCTCAACGATCCCAATAAATAGCAGAGTAATTATTGGTGCCGATTTTAACTGCCAATTTGAGCCCATGGACGGTTTGGTAACAGGTCAACTAGATGAGGAGGAACTATACTGGTGTATTCCTGAACTTAATATTTCACCAGTAAGGGTCTGGACCCCATTAGCACTCCAAATACAATGTCTAACATTAAAATTTTCTTTAAGAGCATGTAACGGACGTACTACATCGGATACTCCGGGGAATCACACTTTTAATAGAACGGGCCACACCTCAATAATTGATTATATTATGCTAGACTTACAGTCCTGGCATAAGGCGTTAGACTTTAAAATCTGCCCGCGACACGATAGTGACCATGATGCCCTTATCTTAGAAATAGTTACCCCAGGTAATATGAAGGCACAGGTTAAACCCTCAATATCAGCCCAAAGTATGATCCTGACCAATGGAGGGAGAAGAGTACGTTGGGCCGAAATCTCCAAATCGCAAGACAAATTGGCCAACCACTACCATCAAATAGTCCCTCATCTCCTAATCACATCTCAACTAACAGAGTACTGGAGCCCCCAATACACTTTCAAAGATCTTACAAAATCTTCAAGATCTGGTTGATATTATGGCCACTTTTTTTTTATCAGTTTAATGCCAACTGCCGAGCTGCTAAAACTGACTTAATCATAGCCATTAAAAGGAGCGATAAAATAAAAACCAAAGAATCCAGAGCAGTATATAAACGCGCCATAATTAAAGCAAAACAGCACTGGGTTGCCCAAAATTGGGAAGACCTCAGAAATGCATTAATTTCACATGATCTGAGGTCCTTCTGGAACATCTTAAATACTGACTCCCAGGCTGGTAGATCGGCCATCGAACCCAACTTAGATGAAGGTGTTTGGAGGGCTCACTTTGAAATCCTCTATAGAAGGGATAAGGAAGGGGATGATAGTATGGCACGAGTTCCGCCGCACCCGGGTTTAAACCAGGATGCCCCCCCAATTACGGTAAGAGAAACCACCGACGCCTTAGGGAAAATCCTACCTGCAAAAGCGGCTGGTTTGGATAGGATCCCAGGCGATCTTTACCGATCTGAACCAACCATCTGGGCTCCTTATTTGACTACTCTGTTTAATGCCATATTACAAGGCATGGCAATTCCCACTACTTGGGCGGGAGCCGAAATCATACCGATCTATAAAAAGGGCTCCCCGCTCTTGCCTGCTAATTATCGCCCGATTAGTCTTATAGACGTTGGTCAGAAAATCTTCGCCCGAGTTTTATTGGGGCGTCTACAATCCTGGATAGAGGAACACAATATTTTAACCCCCTTCCAAGCCGGGTTTAGAGCTAGGACATCCACAATCGACCAATTATTTAGACTGCAGGCGATATACTGGAAATCCGTTACCATCGAGGGGGGTAGCCTTTAACTTCTATTCGTAGATTTAAAATCTGCCTTTGATTTGGTTCAGAGGGAGAAATTATGGGCAATTTTAAGAGATATGGGAGTGCCAGAATACCTGTGCGTGCAGTTAAAACGTCTCCATGAGGGTAATTATGCTTGTATTAGATATGGAAAGTGTGGTGAACTTTCAGCCCCTTTGCCCGTGGAGAGTGGTTCGCCAGGGCTGCGTCCTGGCTCCCACACTTTTCTCCCTCTACATTAATGGCCTAATAGACCACCTGAGCGCCGGAAAGAACATCGATGCCCCCAGGTTGGCGCAGCGCAAGATCCCGGCCCTGATGTTTGCAGATGATACGCTTCTCCTCGCAAAATCACCGATGGGAATTCAGAGGACTCTCGACAACTTTAGCGACTTCTGCAAACAGCGGGGCCTGGAAATTAACCTGCAAAAACAAAGTACATGGCCTTTAATGTAGGCAACACCACCCGCCCCAACCCTTGCTTGGACGGCAGACCCCTTGAAAGAGTAACCACCTTTGAATATTTGGGACTGAGAAAATGGATTGGGGTGCACAAATAAATAAAGCAGGGCTGAAACTTACCCAAAAAGTGGGGGGTATTTTAAAATTATATAGGAGTTGCCCCGAAAAAACACTTAGCCCAGTGATGGAAATCTACAAGGCACAGGCCAGGTCTGCTGCCCTCTACGGAGCAGAACTCTGGGGTCATTGTGCATTGGGCATGTTAATGCGAACAGAGAATTCTTTTATTAGACAGCTTTTGGGCCTACCCACCAGTACTCCATTAACACCACTCAGTTTAGACCCATTGTGGAAGAGGCGGCCCTTAGGCCCCTCCTCTATTGGCGTCGCCTTTGGAGTACCCGGAATTATCCGCCTATAGGGAGGAAATAACTGACATAATGGGTATGCGAGGTTCAGGGAGGATACCTTGGTTGTCCAACATTAAGAACATTTGTGAGGGCTTGGGTAGGGGCAATCTATGGTACAATGCGGAATATACGTCTCAAATAGCAAGAAAGACCCTGATAGAGAGCTTCAGAGAGCAAAAGCTCAACGAGCTTGAAAGAAGAAATACCGCCGGTCGTTTGTCGGTGGAATTTTTGGCAGTAAAAAATAGGTATAGTTTAGAACTGGTGCTGGATGATATCCAGCCACTTCTCGCCAAAAACCTTTATGTCCAGTTCAGACATGGAGTCCTCCCATTACGCGCTTTTACTCGCAAGTGGGAGGGGGCTTCAAACGGGGGTTGCCCGGCCTGTAACTATACAGATGAAACGGAACTGCACGTGCTATTTTTCTGCAAGGGTTATGGAAAGGCCAGAACACGCTGGCTAATCCAACTTTGCAGAAATTTGGGGTCAAGACGCTGCTCTGAAGTGTACAGGATATTTAAATCTAATACACAAATGCCTATTGTTTACTCTATCTCACGGTTCCTATTCAATATGTGGTACACTCGAAGGGCCATTCTCAAAAGAACGGCCCAGCAGAATGATATTGCAGGAATTGTATGAGTGATCATTATATTGCATTCCTCTGGTCACATTGAGGGTTGTGTGAGGTGCTACATTAATTTTATCAATTGGATTATTGGTCAGCATTGTATTTAATTTTCATACTATCCTTTTAAACTGTATATATTATGAATTCACCGTATTTTATTGCTTGTTTTTATTGATGCTTTTATGGTAATTGATTGCCGAAATAAAGTTTTTTATGATGATATAATTTAAGCAGCTTTACTCACTACATAAATTAAAACGAACTGAAGGAAATACAAACTGCTTGCTTCGTGTTCAACAATTGAATTCCAATCAAAATCAATTGTGTGATCGATATCAATGCACACAGAAGTTGGGCAACAGTCCTTCCTGTGAGGAAGCAGGCTGCGATGCTCTTCAGTTTACGTCTAAATGTTTCTGGTGCTCTCAGAAGCCACTTCGAGTGCGATAAGACAATATTTAAAGAAATTGTACCACCATTTAGACATTTGCAAAATGGCATTTTTCTCTGCAGCCAAATTACACATTAAGGAAAAAAAGATACTCATCTGAAAATGAAACTCAAAAGTCAATATTATGACACCAGGTGCGGCCGCTGCAGGCAAGAGCGGTGAGGCCGGCTGGGGGAGGGAGGGGATTTCGAGAGACTACCACAAAGGGAAAATTATTTTATTTAATTTTCCCTTGTGGTCGTCTCACGAAATTCCCCTCCAGCCAGCCCCACCGCTCTTACCTGCAGCAGCCGCAGCTGTTTGACACCTCATTTCCACAACTTCTGTTACTACAAAAACATTCTGGATTTAAAGGTCGTGAACTTTGGGTAACAATTTTATCAGTAGTTCCCTTACCTCTTCTCGTCTACCATAGTTATTGAAAAACTTGAAGCTTCCATCACTGCCCCGCTGAGGGGGGACCTTGTTAAAAGTTTTGCTTTTCTGTGTGTTGGGGCGGCGTGGCTGGCTGGAAATGCTTTCATTTTTAGGATAGGCGTTATCTCTCCTGCGATTGTAACGTTGTTTCGATCCATTTCCATTTTTTCCATCTAAAAAAAGAAAACAGGCCACGAGTCACTCAAATGTACCTCCGACTAAATTCTCAAAGCAAAGGACTGCCTCCATATATCATTCTAGACAGTTAATCATGCATTTGCAACAATTTATTCAAGCCAAATCTCTGCTACCGATATAGACAACTGTTCTGAAGAGAAGTTTCCAGCTTGTAATTAGGCCTGCAGGAAAATAAGCACCACTTTCAGCAGAACTATTTTTTTGTATTTCAATTCTTTATTAAAATGTTTTCTTTTTTTAAATAAGACAAATTATCAATAGTCAAATACCATCGCAGAAATAAAGCACTGATGATTCTTTAAAGTATAAGCAGAACAATGACAGGACAGAAGCAAAAATCCTCCAAGTACTGCATGTACATATATAAAAGATCAGTCGTCCCAACAATATATAGATGTATGCGACAGAACAAAGATTACGTAAACAAACCTTTCAATAGAAATAAGCCCATGAATAACGAATGGATAATAAAAGATTGGATCATGGTCCTAAAAAAGGGCCTCAAATGTGATCAAAATGATGCAAGTTGTCATTTAATTTATAAATCACTTTTTTCAAATCTAGGCACTTCAAACATCCTCAAGCAAAGTAGGAGTTGTTGATACAACATTTACCCTCCAAAAACGTAATATATTAACTTTAGCTAAACTGAGAGCTGTGGAAAGCCATTTAAAGAAATGGACATAGGAGGCAATTCTGAGGTATCGTATAAAAGGCAAGAAATGCTTTGTGAATAAGAAAGTAACAGGAATGTTCCTTCAAGTAATCTTCAATCTGAAGCCAAAACCAGGGAATGTTTGGGCAATTCTACAATATGTTAATTATATCAGTCTGGTGCGCTACATCTCCAACAGAGTGAATCGGGACTAAGTTTTGCGGAGTGCAACTTGGAAGGGGACCAGTGCCAGTGTGTACTATCTTGAAAAAATCTCCAAGCTCCTTGTTCTAATTTTCCAGTTAAGTGTGGAAGTCTTTATCCATAAACTGAGTTCAAATGGGAGGACCACCACAACCTCAAGTTATTAGACGTTTGAGGAAAAGGAGAAAATTAGAATAGCATAAAGACCAGAAACAGTACTCGAAATTTTTCTGGGTGTGGATATATTGGGCTCTTGGAGGAATGAGATATGAGTTTTTGTCATGCTTAAAGCAAGGGCAGATGAGAGTTCAATAGCTAGTAAACTGTGATGAAGAGAAGTTGAATTCTTGTAAGCTTATGAATGTTTTTAGAGAATGTTGCTGTGTGAATACATCAGCAATACGATGTATTTTATGATTAGCCCCAGTAGTCCAATTGAGTTCAACCCCTTTATATGGGATATCAGTGGGGCTTGAGAATGTAAACAAATGAGATTTCATAAGTGTGTGTGCCTTCTGCCAATCTAGCAGCGAGGAGTAAATGATGGGATTAGTTGAGTTTGTTAACCACTGGCGTTTAGTGCAATAAGTTGCTAGGTCCATGTGAGATTGGAGTAGGGACTGCTCAAGTTTAATTCAAAGTGGAGTATTCCTATAAGTGGGTAACAAATAGAGTGAAATAGTTGTACAATCCAGTATTTTGATAAGAGGAAGACGTAAGCCCCCTTTTGCTGAGAAGGAATGTAACTTCACGCCACTTAAGCAAGGTTTATTGCCACCCCATATGAACCGGGATATAGTGGAGGACATTGTTTTGAAAAGAAAAAGAAAAAAGAAAAAAAGGTTAGAAAGAGGAAGCATTCCAAATAAATAGTTGAATTTTTGAATAGTGTTCATTTTTATAATCTGTACCCTGCCCCACAGTGACAGATTCAGAAGCGATAATCGTTGAAAATCTTTTGGTCTGTTCAACTATAGGATTTAAATTATCTGTAATCTTTCAGACCGCTATTAAGGTATATCCCTAGATGTTTTAGCTTCAAGTGAAGTGGAGCCATTTAAAAGGTAGACCGTTAATAAAGGCTATAGTGGTGATTAGAGGGCTTCGCATTTAGTCCAGTTAATTTTATGACCTAAATACATTTTCTAATTTCTCCGTTGAGAAATTAAAGAGGTTGCAGATCATTTTGGAAGGGAAAGAGTCAAAAGAACATAGTCTGCATAATAAAAGTCTTTGATTTCCCCAGCGGATGAGTCAATGCCCTTAATATCTGCGTTAGACCATATTGAAATAGCTAGCGGGTCTAAAGCCAAGAGAAATAATATTGGTGAGAGCGGACAACCTTGCCTGGTACCACGATAAATGTTGAAATATGGGGACGTGAATCCACCACAGGTAACAGCCACCATGGGTGAATGATACATGCTGCTAGTTAACAAAATCTTTACCAAATCCCATTCCTTCCAGTGCGGAACAAATAGCCCCATTCTACTCTATCAAACGCTTTTCCTGCATCTAAGGAGAGAAGGACTTACGCTTCCTTATCGTTTCACAATCGCCATAGTAGGTGTCAAATAGCACGAAAATGACTAGTGGAGGATCGGCCCGGAACAAATCCAATTTGATGCGGGTGTATTAAGGCGGTAATAACAGTTCAGGCGATTGGCTAAAACTTTGGCTAGAATTTTAACATCTGAGTTTATTAATGAAACTGGTCTATTAACTAGAACATTCTAAAAGATCTTTGCTTTGTTTAGGAATAACAGTAATACAGGCCCTTAAGAAGTCAGTCGGTGGAGGTCTCAAACGTAATGCCTCATTGAAGACAGACTAAGATCTGGGAAGTATAATTTTTGGTAATCTTGTAAAAGTCAGTGGGAACCAGTCTTCCCCAGGAGCTTTACCAGTGGCCAAGCAGTCAGTCTATCGCCTTGTGATTTCTCCTTCAAGCTCCTTGTCTGTTAATTTAGTAATGTTAAGTTTGGAAAAGCAAGCATCTTCAGACTGATCTAAGCAGTTTATGGATGTGTAGAGTATTTCATAATAGTTTTAAAACTGATAAAAATTGGAGGGATGCGCAAGTAATTCACCTTTAGGATTCTAATAGTGGGACCTACACTGGAAGATTCCTGTTGACGTAATTGGTAAGCTAATAGTTTCCCAGTCTTTTTCCCCGCCTTCAGTGTCGTTGGCAGACACAAAATAGACATTGCTCTGCATGAGCAGTGTAAAGGTTATTTATTAAGGGCAAATTTTGCAGATAATTTCCTCAGTATATCCGGTGAATGTGTTTGAGAGTAGGTGGCTGAAAGAGTTGAGAAATCCTTTTCAAGATTAATTTGAGCAATACTTGCTTTTTTGTGTTGTGTCCCTCATTAGACCTCTCAATAATGCTCGTCTGGCACCCCATTTATTTATTTATTTAAAAGGTTTTATATAGCACTGGCTAGACCCGGAGGTATCAGAGCGCTTTACATGAGTATCAGACCGTAGTTGCAGGTTACATCGTTACAAAGGTTACACAGTTAGAGCATGGCAACAAAGTTACATGATTAGGTCGAGACAAACAATAAGGACATATACGCAAGGGAAAAAGCAGGCAAGGGGAGAGATTCAGGGGAGAGGGGGTAGGAGCAGGGGAAGTAGACAGAATGAAGGAGGGAAAGAGGGGAGGGTGAGAGACAGCATGACAAGAGGAGGGGGAGGGTGACGGGGACACAAACCGGTAGACGAGTCAAAGCTGCGTCCAAAGTCCAGTAAGCTGTGATCCCAGGGGAAGTGGTATCATTCCCACATCTCCGTTGCGAGAGGCTCCCTTTACGCAGTGGACTCTCGCAGACGGGTCTCTGAGACTCCAAGGCCTACCTACTGGATCCTTCCCCAAAAAGGGAAGAGGGAGTGCTATGGCAAGGGGCGCCATACCATACCTCAACTGTGAGTGGCTCCCTTGGCGCTGTGGACTCGCTCTGAGGGTTCACTGAGACTCCAGAGTATAAATATTGGATCTTTCCCCAACAAGGGGAGAAGGAGTGCTTAGTCAAAGGGCACAAGGGACAGGGGGATAGGCGGCGTAGCAGGCAAGGGGAGAGATTCAGGGGAGAGGGGATAGGAGCAGAGGAAGTAGACAAAGAACGAAAGAGCACTAAATGGGAACAACCAGCATCAGTTTGGGGAACAGACTGTTTTCTCTCTGTGGCCAGGAGTTTGCCCCATCTCTAGGGTAAAAGCCAAGCACAGGTCATTCCAGAAGCTTTGCCAACCAGGACATGAAGCACACAGTTTGTAATTCGATTATATTTCTCAACTGACAGAAGTTTATTGTACGTTGCACATCAGCAATCCAGATGTTTTCACATTAAGTTCTTGGGTGCAGAGGATGATGCTCAGAACTAACTGTTTTTCCCAGTCATCTTCCAGAGGAGACAGGTCAGAATCATGTGGCTGAGGGAGAAGATCATGAGCCCAGTGAAGGCCAACTCGTGAACCGCAGGGTTCTCTATAGAGGACACGTATGTCAGAAGGAGCAGGCATAGGTTCTCCAGGACGTTCAGGATGAGGTTAATGTGGCACAGAACGTGGTACGTGCGGTGGAACATGACGTGGCACGATAATGATTCCAGTAGGCCACTGCCACCAGGGAGCGGGGTGCACAGTGGAGGCCAATGCAGAAGCGGCAAACATACCTTTGTGGGCTTTCCCCCCCCAATCGAAGCGCTAATGGAGGGGAGATAATTCGGAACCCCACAGTGTGTTGCCGTTGTCTCCTCAAAGTGGAAAATGAGAGCAGAATACGCAGGAGAGGAACCCAAACAGGGGTAAGCAGACGGTTGTCACGGCTAGCATGGTGAAACTGACCTGAATCAGGGTCCCCTCGTGCTCCAGTGGTAGCGGCATCAGCACCATCCTGCCCTTGGGTCTCTTTGGAAGTAAAATAACTAGATGCCCTCCCTCGAGTCAGGCCAGTTCCATTTCGTTCGGGGAGGTGGAGGGGGGGTCTGCCGAGGTTTCTCCTAACCATTCGTGTTGTAGCCTGATTTTCAAAACAGGCAGTTTTCAGGAAAATAAGTGGCATCTCGCTGTTGAATTTGGGTTATGTCACGAGGAGCCGCCATTTTAGGGTCAGGCATCCAGGGTTACGTGATCGTGCCTCGTCGTTGCAGAGTCCAGCATGTCTGGGGTGGATGACAGAGGAGCCAGTGTGAGAGGGAGCATTCAGTGGGAATAAAGGAGTCCGGAGTCTTTAGAAGCCTCACCTCGTTATTGTATTGTACCCCATAAAGTATGTGCGTTGGAGATAGTGTTCAGTATCCTTCAGAAACTGTTCTACATATGTGCATAACGTAATTTTTTTAGGGGTCTTATGAGGAAAGATTAAGTCTCCAAGGAGGTTCTGAGGAACAGGAAAGCCCTTAATCTATGCAGATGTCGTTGAGATCATGATCTGATATACTGCAGGGAAGTATGTTTGCTTGTTTTATTAGTTGTAAAATCAATTAAGAGATCAGGAAATAGAATCTTGTACATATTGAGTGAGGATAAGTAGTAAAGGTATAGTCTCATTGGGTGTAGCAGTCTCCAGGGTTCTTGTAATGTATGATCGTTAATAAAATCCAACAGCATGCATCTATCTCTATTATGGTGGGTGTCTGATCAGTCAATTAATGGATATATGGTAATATTTCAGTCCCCACCCCCATTAGTACTTGTGAGGACCCAAAGGGTGTCAGTATTCAGCTTAGTTCGGATACAAATTCGAGTTTAGATTCCGAAGGAGCATATATTGATCCCACTAATATAAAAGAAGTGTTGCAAATGTGAACTTTAGCAAAGATACTGTCCATTGTCTTCCCAGGTTGGTAAAACCTTATATGGTAAGTGTTTATTAATGAGAATGGCAACACCGCATTTCTTTTGTGGTGTGGAGTAGCTAATATTCTTAAGAGTGATACTAGCATGTAATACTTGGCCAACCCAATCTCGTTTTAATTTTTCATTTTCTGGAGAAGTGAGATGTTTCTTGTATTAATGCGATATCTGGTTCATTGTGACCAATATGTTAGTATTTTTTTCCTTTCGATAAAGTGTAATTCAATGCACATTCAAAGAGAATTTTTAACGGTTTCATGTGAATCAACTGCATAGATCAAATTGATGTTTCAAAAGTAGATGTTAATGTGGTGTTGCAAATGTGTATAAAAGTAGATTAGTACAGGGTATAAGTGTGAGACAATTTTTAATACCATAATAGTTCATCAATAGGTACTTTGTGGAAAATTTAATAGATTACAAAAATATGAATACTGATTAGTAATGTGTCCAACAAATGTTAAGACAACGAAGAACAAGATTTAAAACTTGGGGAGGTGCGTAATAGACGACGTGGAGTAGAGGTAAGCAAGGCCAACAGCCGTACGAAGATCAAATATCAATAACCCATATTTAAACTGGGTTAAAGAAATATATCTGTTAGAAATAAAGTATAAGCAATACATGACAGTCATTTCACAATAAACAAAAAAAAAAAAAAAGGTAAAGGTCCGTGAAACAGAATAACTACAAAGTAGGACGTAGGAGTAACCGAACATATGATACAAGATGAAAGTAGTGATGAAGGAAAAAATAATTTGAAAAGGGGAGAAAAAAAGGGAAAGAACAAAAACTTACAAAAATACATTGTAGAGTTTTAGAAAAGAACAATGAGAAAAATATAGAAGGTGACCATGTTAATGATTTCAGCGGTGATCTTGATTTGTCACTCGGTTGCGTACCTTTTCCCGATTTAACTTTACCGCCATAAGACCATTTACGAGTCAGTTTCCCCATCTGCCATGTTCATGCGAGTCTAAAGAGATTACTGGTGGGGTTTTATGTAGCTGAAGGTGTAGACTTGTGCTCCATCTCTGAATCGTTTTCTTCCAGCTTGTTTGAGGAGGATTCCAGGTCATGAGGGTCAAAGTACTCCTTAGTCTGGCCTTGATACGTTCTGATCATGTTTGCCGGTTCCAGAAGACCATATTCGATATCCCTTTTCTTTAACCTAGGACATAGTGACAGGAATGGTTTCCTCTTGAGGTTAGTAGGAGCGAAAAAGTCAACGGTGATTATAATCTGAGAAGCATTGTAGGTATATGGGCCATGTTTTCTTGCAGGAATGCACAGTTAGAGTGCCAAGTTAAGAGGAGAGTTTTTATTGGTTGAGGTATTTGATAGAGCAGGGCCCAACTACAGGAATTGAACAGAGGGGTAGGTCAAGACTAGGCTAGCCCATGTCACGACAGAGTACCCAAATATTGCACCGGGGGTCAGGCTCTAACAGATTTACCCCCCTTTCAGATCTGGAAGCATGCGTTTGACCACCAACACCCACCTACCCATCGCCCCCAACACTGGCCAACACTGCTCCTATTTCGCAGGTCCCCCACTTGCCCCTTTCCATCCCAGGAAATAGGGGAAAGAAATATGATCAGCCTAGTTACATGGAATGTGGCGGGAATCGCTCAAAGGCAGGAACTGAGGAGTGGCTTAATCATTGGCAAACGATGGACATTATCTGTTTCCAAGAAACCTGGGCTAAGGACCAGTTTCTCAGGGTTTCACACTATTCACACACCTGCAGTGCCCTCGGCGTCAGGCAGAGCCAAGGGTGGCCTACTAACCTTAGTTTCTAATACACTATCGGTACAAGTAAAACAGGTGGGCCCCCAGAATAACCATTTCCAAATTCTCCAATTGGAGTTCACAAATGTTGACCATTGGATATTAATTTTGATAACGATTTTGGGGGCAATATGAAACGAGTGGCAGACGATTTAAATAATGAACTCAGACTAATGAACTCACGAACACAGAAGGGTCTCCCTAGCATAATCTGGCTGGGGGATTTTAATACCCATCGGTGCAAGTACAATGAGGTTAGTGTGTGTGGGATGGACGATCCGCACTGCAACCCGCTTTCACACTTCACACAGTGAATATGGCGACACGCTCAATAGGCTACTATACATAAGGCAACTGACCGTAATCAATAGTGGCAAGACAGGTCAGATAGAGCCAACATTTAGGAGGAATAACGGAGTCCACGATCGATTTTATTTTATCCTCCTCTGCAACACAAGATAGAGTGGACCATCTTAGCAACACATTTACTTGCCATAGCGATCACGCATTATTACTTATTTACTTAAGTATCACCCAAAAAGCGAAGACATATTATCCGATAGTGAATAACATCGCACTATCCAGAAAAAATGGTTAACAAATGAAGTGGGCACAGGTAGAGAAAAAGAATCTGGTTTCTGCCATAATAGCCCAAGTAAGGGGGGATATTTTTCACTGCTTGGATGAGGACGCCTCTGCCTCCCTTTTAGTCTCCCAGTTTAGAACCCTTCTAACAAAATTAAAAGCTGCACTCACTCGACAAACCAGCAAACGGCACACCACCCGGTCGTTGGTTTGATTCATCATGCTCGTCAGCAAAGAGCCCTTGATAGTGCCTTAAAAATCCAGCCTAGAGTTCCGGCACTTATAAGATCACTTGGTAAAGATTATAAGCAGGCTAGAAGTACACTTGTGAAGGAACTAAGGGAGAAGGCCTGGGATGACCTTGAACAAGACGCAAGCTTACGCAATAGTAGGGAGTTTTGGAAGGTCATAAATGCCCCATACTTTAAAGATTTAAATGACCCGTCTCTAGACACGCACGTAGAGGAAGATGCATGGATAGGGCACTTCGAAAGCATCTTCGCACGACAATCTCCCCAAGAGCTCCCTCAACCTGATCTACTGCCCCCTATCCAAGGAATCCTGACCTTCTCACTGCATGAAGTGAGAAAAGGACTGGAAGCCTGCGTTCAAGGGAAAGCCCCGGGACCGGATGGGGTCCCAATTGACCTCTTCCAGGCCAACTACGACCTGCGGGTTCCTTTAATAACAAACGTTTTTAATAGCAGTAGAGGGTTCCCCTCCATCCTGGAACCACAGTGTAATAGTTCCAATCTTTAAGAAGGGAGACAGGGGCTGTCCCAAGAACTATAGGCCCATCTCCCTCCTGGACACAACCGCCAAACTTATGGGCTGGCTGTTAACCAGGTTGGAGGAGTGGGCACAAGAACGGAATATTTTAATGCAGGCACAACGGCTTCCAGAAAGGTAAGGGGACAGTGGACCAATGTTTGAACCTCTCGCTTTGCATTGACAAATATACGAAGGCCAAAGGTGGGAAGTTATATATGGCCTTCATGGACCGGTCAGCGGCCTTCGATTGTGTCCCATTCCAAACTGTGGCCTATGCTGGAGAACATGGGGATCGACCACCTGATTATCCGTTTTATTCTTCAGCTGTACGCCAATGCCACTGCGTGGTTTGGCAGAAATGGGGAATGCACACGCTCATTTAAGATCGAGAAAGGAGTCAGACAGGGATGTGTCCTCGCCCAGTTTCTTTTTTCTATCTACACCAACGGGGTGGAGGCGGCCCTGTGCGGTCTCTTTAGACGTGCCAAAATTTGATAACATCTCTCCCAATTTTGGCGTATGCTGACGATGCAGTCTTAATTGCTAGGACAGGGGTAGCTCTTCAAAGCCTTATATCTTCGTACACTTCATTCATGGCTTCATTAGACCTCAGAGTGAATGAATCTAAATCATTCATCATCATAGCTGGAGCTTCTAGAGGCGCGAAAGCGCCGCACTTCCATCTAGCCTCAAAGAACATCGAGGTGGTTGACTCCTTCCCATACCTGGGAATCTTGTTTGATAACAAGCAATCCTGGAATAAACTGGTGGCAGCAAGAGCCCTGGGCATGGAAAGAAGTCTCCAAGCTATAAAAGGGTTTGCCAAAAAATTAGGAGCCAGCCCTTTGGACACAATCAAAACCATCTTTCAAGCCAAAACAAAAGCGGCGGCAACCTATGGGGCCGGAGTTTGGGGAATAGCCCATATCGAACTGCAAAACAAAAAATTGAAGATACCTTTTTTTAAGTCAAGGGTTTCGTTACCACCCTCAACCTCTAATTATATTTTACACGTTGAACTGGGCCTTCCATACTTGCTTGACTATCAGGCTGGCGCCCATCCTGCGGTGGCTCTCGATCTGGCGTAGGGTCACTGTCAACCTAACCCAATGCATAATTGGTGATTGCCTGAGGCTCGAGGGCTATAGCAGGATCGGCTGGCTTAGATACGTGGAGGCAGAATTAAATGCAATTGGGCAGGGAGAACTATTTAGGGACCCCTCATCCTGTAGTAAGGTCTCTAAATGGAAAATAACCGAACTATACTTACAGAAGGCTAACCTTGATCGTAGGGAAAAAAACAGGCACCTACAGGCGCTCACAGTTTACGATCAAATCCCGCCAAGACCAGGGGAAGGTTATTCTTACCTTTCCTTCATTACTGTAGTACAACATAGATTTATCCTGCTGTGCTTTCGCTTGAATCTAATCCCTTTGATGTTTGGGTTCCCAGAGAAGAGGTTCAAGCACGCAGACCTGGGCCCCTGTGACACTCCAGTCCGACTAACATCTGGTACTGTTTTGCAAGTTTGATTATACTGAAAGAGAAAGGTTCCTCCTTCCAATCTTAAGGCGTCAAAATTTTACGCAATGCAGAGTGGCCCTGTATTTTTTAAAAGCTCTTTCTAACCCCCATGTTTGTTTTATGGTAGCATCTTTTCTGTGGGCTTGTTGGCGAAATAGAAGGGTGAGGGGTGTGCCGCCATGAACTTTAGTACCCATGGATCAAAAATGTACATATGATTTTGGTTTTAATGAGGCACCTAAAAGTTTAATAAGATTTTAAACACTTTTTGGTTTTATGTAATCTGTTTTTATTATGGCCCATTAGATGAAATTGTGCTTTTATGATCTGTTTACAAACAGATCGAATAAAGATCTTAATGAATGGATGGATAGAGCTTGGTGTCTAATATGCTTAAATTTCAACATAGAAATAAAAATAGCCAGGAGACAAAGTTCTCACTGATGTGAAGTAAAACCAGAAGGAAAATATGTTTCCCTTTTTTCTTCCTCTTTACCCCCCCCTTTTCCTTTTTATAAGGAACGAGGTAGACAAATGCAGCGATGAAGCTTACCAAGGCAACAGAGCCATCAACGAGACCAAAAAAGTGAGGCAAAGATAGGATGAACACTTAACAGGTAGAGTGTTCTCTCCGCAGTGTCTCACATTTCCATGACTGACAAAAACATTCTCGTTAGATAGCTTATCCAGCTTTTCCTTCCAACCCAAAGTGTCTAGTGCGTTGTTTGAAAGCATGCTTGAGATTTGTATAAGATGTGAGACAGGAACCTATGGGTCAATTACTGATTGCACTTCAAAAGCCATTCAATCCAGTGACAGCAACAACCTTGGCTTAATGGGCACAATAGCTGTTAACTTAGGCCAGTGTGGATGTCAAGCAATTTGGTGTTCATTCTACTAGAGGGGCTATGGCATCAAAAGCCTACTCTTTGGGTTCTAGATTAGAAGACAATGAATGTGACTGGTCATCAGAATCTACATTTTGCTTGTTTTATCATAAACCAATTGTTGATGTTGCTTCTGTGGTAGTGGGGCAGCTTTGAACGAGCATAATAGGAGCTCTCCGGTCCTGACAAAATAAGGTGTTTTCTGGCTGTGTCAAGAATTTTCAATTCTATTAAGGACACAGAGGCGAGGATTATCCCACTCTTAGTAATGCTGTATTCACTCTACTATAATGTAGTTTGTAATACTGTAGAGACGAGTTGTCTTTGCATTACCCGCCCTTGTGATGTTGCATAAAGGTGACTGAGTTTACAGTGCTTTTCATTTTTTTCTTTCAGGGATAGAACAGATGCGAACATGCAAGAAGGAAGAGCCCCTTCTGGTCTTAGCAGAGGTTGTCATGTTGGATACACTGGTTTGTTGGTTACCAAGGACACTGTAGCTGTGTTTGGTTACAAGTAAATTGGTTTTAACTGCACCACAAAGAAAGGAATTAGCATGGTGTTCACTGTATTTATTGAGGTTGGGGCTCTCTAATTGGTGGCTGGCTAGGGCTATCTGGATAATGGTCATAAGATGTACTTTCTTGAATGTTTAAAGTGCTTTACTGGGCTGCTGTTTGATGATGCAGTAAAGTAAAATGCACAATCCTCGCCTCCATGTCCTTAATAGAACCAAAATTTAACGCAATAGCTAGAACTTTATTTTTATTGTTTTCTGGTTGTAAATACAGGCCAGTTAAATGGCCTCAGGGATTTTACAAAATAAAGACGGCTGAGGTTCACAGGCCTATCCTATAATAAGTAGCTAAAGATGACACCCTAACTGGTGTCAAACAAATTCTGGTTGCAGTCTCACATGCGAAAACATGTACAAGATAACCCTATGTTTTAGAATTTATCAAGTTATCAACTATATATCTTGATTCCTAAAGAGCTACGGAAGTGGATCTAAACAGAAGACAACGGGTACGCTGCATACAAATCTATGTAGTTACATCACATTGGTTGATTGAGCAAATGACAAAAGTGGATGATTTATGCTAATATGTCCACAAGATGATATTGGTAGTAAGTGAAGAAAGCTGGCTCCAGGATAGAATTCAACAAAAACTGGGAAAGTAACAATGAGTATAATTGCAGAAAGTTGGAAATACCCCATTGTGAGGCGAAATTTGTGGGGGAAACCAATGAGAGTTTGAGGACTCTGGTAGTTTATACACTAATATCTAAAGATTCGTAGATATACTGTCTCCTCTACATTCCAAGGAGGTGTAGACAAATTATCTGAACCAGACCTCAAGGCAGTTGGTTAAAGAGAAACAGGCAGATACTGGGAATGCAATGGACAGACTGTATAAAGATAGGGGTGTATGGGCAAACAGATGTCACAAACCAAGACTGATCTTCTGAGGTGGCAACAAAGATTTAGAACGAATACAAAATCCAACAGCAGAGGAACTTGGGACATTAAACTCAAAGGAGAAGTCGAAACAGAAGATACCATTGAAAGGTACTCTGTAGTACTTTCAGGAAAGTTAGGCTTGCAGAAGGGTTAATGTTAAACATATTAAGACAGTGAAACCTGTCACATACATGTCAGGTTGATTCCACATGAAATAAGAGAACCACTTCAAAATGAATTGGAGAAGTTATCTGAGAAAATAATTGAACTTTTTTTGAGTACACTAAATGATTGGCTCCAGCAGTCCTGGATCCCAACTGTATAGTAAGATTCATTTGTGTCGACCTTTGAGGACTCAAGAACATTTGGGTGGTTTGTCAAAGTTTGCAAATGTATGAAATGTGGAGAGCAATGGGAGATGGAAAGGTGTTTAGTGTGTGATATGTCTGCAGCATATCAAATAAGCATGGATGAATCCAGAAACTTTACATCATTTGTGACTCCTTTGGGAGCATAGCTTTACTGCAGTATGCAGTTTGTTAGCCTCAGCTGCAGCTGTATTTCAGAAAACGATGCAAAAACTACTTGAAGGTGTGCCCTGTGTTTTATATTTCCAGGATATTTTGATTGTGGGGAAAGTCGGAGGAGAAATATCATCAAGTAGTCAGAGTTGTAATGAGAAAATTAGCACAAAGGTGAAATAAGTAAACATACTTGGGGAATGCTCTAGAGGAATCAAATCAAAATAGAGCATAATAAAAGCAGTCACCCAAACCACAGAATAAAGAAGAGATTTCATTCTGAGTTTAGTAAAGTATTGGTCTAAATATGTATGCAACTTTAGAGGATATAGAACCAATGAGGAATATTATGAAAAGAAACATCAAATATGAATGGGAATTGCGATTAAGCCTTCAAGATAATAATGGAGAATATTTACAAGTGCCCCCATGTTAGGACGTTTTGAATTGAGGGCTAAAGCATTCTGACAATGTTGGTCCAGGAGCACTGCTAACCCAAAATGTTGAAATAAGGGGATTGTTTTTGCAGTCAGAAAACAGAGGGGTCAGAGTTAAATTGTCATAGAAAGAGGAGCTCTGGCATGGAGCTGTGCAATCAAACACTATATATTTTGTGGTGTATGAAATTTAGTAGGACTGACCCTAAACAGGTTGTACATATATAAATGTGTGAAAGGATAAAAAAAAGGTGTAAGAAAAGTAATATCTAAAGGGCTACTGTCGGCATTGAAATAGTTTTCGTATAGAATATTCAAAGGGAGAAAAAAATGTTTTAACTGACTGTCCAGGTTTCCTTTTGAGGATGAAGGTAAAGACATTGAAGTTTAGGAACTGGTAGCGCTGATGGATGAAAACCAGCCTTAAGTGAGCGAGAATAGGAGGAAGTAAATAAAAGCTAGGTTTAGAGTAAAGTAAAAGAGCAGATTGTGAAAGGATGACCAAACCTAAGGGAATTAGAAAGTCAAGGATGAACTGAGTACGTGGAAGAATTGCACCAACTTGAAATCAATGTCAGCTTTAGACAATATGGTCTGATCATTTTGATATTCCTTTTACGTTGGCAATCAAGTTGAAACAAGGAAGAGTAGAAATAAATGGAACTTTTCATCAATGGGATAAGATTAAACAAGACTTAATTTTCTCATTGTCAAACACTACACCTGCACTAACAGGCTCACTCAAAACTGACAAAGTTCACCACTGGCTAGAATTTACTACGAATCAGGTAGCACTCTGAAAAACAATGTGAGCCCAAAATAGAAAATGTTCAGCATCCTGGTTTTCTCCCACACTCTAAGCATTAAACAAACTGTTGAATTAAGGGAGAAAATGGCGACAACTTTGGGGAAAAGGAGAAATATATACAGGCAAGCTGTTATAACCGCAAAGCTATTGAAATAGTTTGAGTATATTATGCACACAAAATTGATCTTGCAAGGAATTCAAAGAGAAATTTTCAATATAACCAAACCATTTGATGAACCTAAAGCCAGGAAAACGGAGATTAAGCCTATGCAGGAACTTAGACTCTCCAACTATTTTGGAGAAACAAAATTGAAAGAATACAAAAATTTTAAAGCTCCATGATACAAGACCAGATCCAGGGACGTCCTATGACACTTCTCCCAAAATAAAATGTTAATCTCAGGAATTTAGCCACTTAACTTTGGAACAAACTGAACAAATAATCTTAAATTGTACATGGGGTTTCCCTGATGATCCTTGACCACCAAGAGTACAGCTGTACAAACCATTTACTCTGTCTATTTCATACCTCTTTAGAACTAGATGAAATTCCGAAGGTATGGAAATTTGCCAAGGTTAGACCCCTTTTAAACAAGCATTGGCAAAGCTGGCTGTCTCACCAATGGGCGAGCTATTGGTTTTGTCAGTCGGGTGGGGCTGGTGAATGGGAGGGCGGGGCTGGCGAATGGGAGGGCGGGTAGGGCGTGAATATTTTAGATTACAGATTTAACCAACCTGTGCAAAAACATTTAGTACTAGCATGTGCCATGGTGTTCCTCATTTCCGCACAGGGGGTGCTCAGCATGTCACAGCGCAGAGCCACTATCTGGAGTTGTTGAGAATCTCCAGACCCCTTGTGCTCTGGTAAGTGTCTGACTATGCCGTCTGCTCAAGACCGCAGTAGCAGCACGCAGGCTTATATGTCCCAGGATTCCTAAAAAACAATGGCTCAAGACAATCCACTGACTGCCTCCAGACGCAGCAGGAGTTATTGGCCTTTAATGCTTTGAGCCATGTTGCACAATAGCGGGAATGCTGTGCAAGATAGCTAAAAATTATGGGAAAAAGCACTATGATGCAGGCAACGCTTGCCGCAACATTTTCGGGAGGGTGGGAAGGGAATGCAAAGACTGGGCAAAGGGGTATAAGCAAGCAAGAATGGCAGAAAGGGAGGGTGGAGACAGGGGCAGCAACATGGACAAGTAGTGGGTGGGATGGGAAAACAGCAACAAAGAAGGGGTGGGTGGAGAGGTTAAAGAAGCAACCAGTAAAAAAAAGTAGGAAGTACCTTAATCACAACACAATGAGCAGCAGATGGACACTAATTAAGAGGAATTCATCTGTGTTTGGTCAATGCGCCAGAGAAGAAACAGAAGTGAGGCCTGGGCTGGCAATTAGGAGACACAAAAGGGTGACACTGAATCCAACAAATGGTAAGCAATGGGTGGACTCAAAGGCCTCTTTTGTAAACAAATTTTTGCAAGCGCGAGTGCATGCTCACACAGGCTTGACCTAAAAAGCTCTCAGCCAATCCAGCAATGTTAACTAATTTTAGGTCTATTTCTTTACTTTCTAAATTGGCTAAGATGCTTGAAAAACCTGTAAATATTCAGTCTAAAATCCTTGTACAGAATGCTATCTCATAGCACCCAATCGTGATTCAGACCACCCCAGTATAGAGTCCACACTAAGGTGTATCAGATGGTTAAAATATCAGTGAACAATGATCAGAACGCCATCCTGACCCATCGGTAGCATATCCATAATGGAAAACAGTTTCCTTTTCATAGCTTTAAACTCACCATGCATGAGCAAGTCAATCTGGTTTACCACGTTGAAAAGGAGCAATGAGCATAGAGCCTCCTCCATACGCCTGCTCAAATGTCCTTATCATATCTTGCTTCAATATATGGTAGAAGGTTTTATAAAATTTCAGGGGTATCTGGTCTGGCCCCACTGCTTTCCCCGATGGGAGGTTCTTTAGGGCATTATGTATTTCCTCTTCTGTCGGGTTCGCCTCCAGGTCTTCAACGTCACTTGGGGCGAACTGCTCTATTTGAATATTTAAATACCCCTTGACATCACCAGACGGGTCAGATTCCTCCTGATAAAGTTCGCTATAATACCTTCGAAATTCCTCCCGAATACCCAGGGGCTCTTCAATCAAACTCCCCCCTGCATCCTGCATCTTCGCTATCTCCCCCATCACCCTCCTCTGCCTCGTCCGTACAGCTAGCATATGTCCAACTTGTTCGCTCAATTCATAGCATCCTTGGCGCCATGCAAGATATTTCTCAGCCACTTTAGTCGCTGTAATTGCCCCAATTTCTGATTTGGTTATCGCTATTCTATGAGTCCAGCTCTCTACCGGCGCCCCTTGTGCTATTGCACTAATCAATTCCTCTTCCAGTTTTATCAGAGCCTTATAAAGTATGTTCGATTGTTCTACTTCTTTTTTCCGCCGCTGGGTGCTGTAGTTGAGCGTCTCCCCCCTGATCCCTGCTTTAAGTGCATCCCAGACCATTGCACAGCTAGTACTATCCCTGTTAATCTCCAAAAATCAAGTAATCCAGGAATTCATATGAGTAATAGTCTGGGTCCTTCAGGAGAGCTCGCTCGAAAGTCCACACTGATTCTTTAACTTCCGTCACCCTAAATTTCACTGTTAATACTAATGGGTTATGATCTGATATCAACCGAGGACGCTTTTCTACGCTACTTTCTAACACCAGCTGATTTGAAGTGAAAAAAAACTAGTCTTGCTACCATTCTGTGTGGGGCCGAGTAGTATGTACTCCCAGAATCATTCACTTTCGTCTGAGCCCAGACATCCACTAAACCATTATCTTGAACCAGTGTGAGCAGGGCCCTCCATACCCTACTTTTGCGTCCAGTATATTTCCCAGACCTCCCCCCCCCCCAGCTGATGGTCAAACAATATTTAGGTCACCACAGATTATTATTAGTGTTTGTCGCGAAGCTAACTCTGCATTCACCTCCTCCAGGACCTCGGGGTCATCTCCAGTAGAGCCATACACAGAGCAAAGAGTAAAGTTATGCCTGTGGTAGCAGCACTCAGCCATCACCCACCTACCTAATTTATCTGCCTGGCAGTTCTTCCATCTTAATTCTTTTTTACGTGAAAGAATAGCGACCTCTCATTCTGGCACACTGTGTTGTGTTGACAACCAATGTGTATCCTAGCTGTTCCATTATTTTGCTCCTTGTGCCCTCAATGTGTGTCTCCTGTAAGCACAAAATATCTGCTTGCAGCCTTTTCAATTCAATTGCAGTTCTTTGCCTTTTATTTAAATCATTCAGGCCACACACATTTATAGATGCTATTCGGATACTCAACATTTAATATCTATATGATAAGTTCCTGCGCGCCTTTTAACCAAAAATGCCCTATTCTCTTCCTGTTTGACTCGTAATCCTACATTAACCATTTTTTCCCCCCTATACCCGAGTCCTCGGGCCAGGCAGCAATAGTTGTTTTTTGAAGAAAGGGAAATCTCCGCAGGAACCTGGATCATATAGACCGATCACCCTCATGAATAGTGACTCCAAGATCTTTTCGAAGGTCTTGGCCTCTCGATTAAACTCAATCAGCAGTGTGATCCACCCGAGACAGCACGGGTTTATACCCGGCAGAGGAACCACCGAGCATGTGCGCAGGGTCATAACACTATTTGATGCCGCAGCGGTCTCAGGGGACCCTATGGCATTGATACTATTCGATGCTGAGAAAGCGTTTGATAGGGTCTCATGGGGCTACCTGTGGGGCACTCTTGAGAGGTACGGGATAGGAAAAGGATTCATTAAAGCAATTAAGGGTTTATATAAGAACCCAGTGGCCCGCATTAGAATAAATGGAGGATATACGGAGACTATTCGGATCACAAGGGGTACCAGGCAAGGGTGTCCTTGTTCCCCGTTACTCTTCGCCTTATACATAGACCCACTTATTCGAAGAATTGAAGGGAATGAAACAGTTAAGCCAATGATATTTCGGGAGCTGGAAAACAAAATCCTAGCATATGCGGACGATCTAGCTGTAGTCACACCCGATCCCCAGTCCGCAGTCATTGCAATCGGCAAAGAAGCCGCAGTATTTGGGGTAATTTCAGGGTACAAGCTTAACCAGCAGAAAACTCAAGTAGTAACTAACAGTTTGGTTAGTTGGGAAGATACACGGGTTACAATTATGGCAATTTACCTAGGAATAAAAATTACATCTGAACTTGAATTGTTGAGGCAAATATTGTTCCGGTAATAAGGAAGGGGAAAAGCGATTTTGATAGGTGGCACAATCTTCACCTTTCGATAGTAGGTAGGTGTAACGTAATAAAGAGGTTATTCTTGCCTAAAGTACTATACCTGTTTAGGACTATTCCCCTCGAGTTTGCGGGCTGTTGGTTCAAAGAAATGGAAAATCTGCTTAATAGGTTTATTTGGTCAAAAGGCAAAACAAGAAGGGCGTTAAAATTTATGTCATTAGCAAGGGAGAAAGGAGGATGGGGTTCCCGATTTAAGAATGTATTACTGGGCAGCTGCTCTACAATATATGCGGGTGCTACTGGGTGGTCATGGGGAAGCACAGAGGAACATACATGGGATGGAAGATTTATACAAGTTACTCATAGATGAAGCCGCCAAGGGCTGCTTTTTGAAGTATAGTGAGCCGAGCTATTATAAAAAGGTTAGATTTAAGACCCTTCAGGCAGCATTTAAGATCTGGGTTGCCATTAAAAGAAAAACTGGGCTTGGCAGGCAGAACTATTATACGCAGCTTTTTAAAAACCCAACAATGCCAGAGATCTTTAGGGACAACGTTATGTCAAGATGGGAGGGCGCAGGTATTTGTAGGATAGGGGATCTGCTAGAAGGTACAGAGATATGCTCATTTAGCGAAATTCAGGATAAATATGGGATACCCGCCAGGGATTTTTTAAAGTATCTACAAGTTCGAAGCTTCTTAAGGCCAAAAAAGAGAGGTACAAGAGGCTTCAACAATAATAGCGTTGTGGATACTGTTCGGCGCGAAGAGGAGTGCACTATCAGCCAAATTTATTCAAAACCGACACTGTTTACTCAAGACGATAGAGAGGTATGGGTCTAAATGGGAGCAGAAACTGGGTATATCGCTCGATTTATTTTTAGACTCATTGGAACTTGGAAGGACTGTGCTCCTTTCTGCTGCCCTTCAGGCTCAACACTATAAAACGTTATTTTTATTATACCACACCCCCGCTAGAATTGCGCAAATGGGTGGGCAGGATGGGACCACCTGCCCTCGTTGCAGTAGCACCGACGCCAATATAGTGCACATGTTCGCGACCTGTCCCCAGTTGCGCGGCTGGCTAGGGGAAATTGAAAAATTTGAGAGTTTCCCTCAATATAAAAACGAACCTCTCCCCACAGCTTATAATAATGGGAGTTATTAATGAGGAGGCTCTCGAAGACCATCGCTATTTTCTTTTCATAGCCAAGGCAGTGGTTAGAATATGCATCGCGACAGCCTGGCTGGACCCCCTGGCACCTGGGTTTCAGCCGTGGTTAGGGAGATTACTAGCCACTTATAATTTAGAAAAGGAAATTTATGGGAAAAAAGGCGTGAGAGCAAGGAGGCTGGGGGAAAATATCTGGGCCCCCATTACAAGATGGAAAGAAGGAAGCTAATGCATCCTGCAACCTGTGCAGGCTCCCTGCGTTCTGCTTTTCTTTGCCTTGCCATTGTAACTTCTTTCTCTTTCCGGATGTGGCTGCTCTATTTTAGTTACTTTATTTTCTATATGGTGGACCCTAAAAGTGTAATTTGTCTGCTTTACTCCTCATGTAACATGTAAATGTTTAATTTGCTGGTATTGAAATTTAAAAAAAAAATTTTAAAAAGAAGTAGCAATGAGCATTTGCATAGGATACAGCAAAGGTAAATAGTGTGTAGTTATAAAATAAATATAACTAATAATGTTCTGCACATGAAGTCAAAAGAATGAAATTTAGAGATTGGCTACATGAAGTCAAAAGAATGAAATTTAGAGATTGGCTAACAGTTCAACGTTCACTCAATTACAGAAATGAAGAATTCCATCAACACCGGACCAGCTTCATAGTGGTAGTCTAAATGGTTAGGCTTAGAACCTTGCTAAACAATGATGTGGCGAAAGCTTCGACATTTCAGTTCCCCAGAATACAGGCCCGATTACTGTATGACCAACAAGTTCAACGATACTAAAATCTATAACAGAACCTAGAATACTGGCAATACAATTAATAAAACAATTGGGGCATGAGAATTAATATAATACATCACATTTTATTCAAAGGATTTGGGATCAGGAACCCACAAACCTGAAAATAGTAACTTCTATAACAGCACAAATGCAACTGTCTCAGCTTGAACAGAATATGCAAAAAGCCAACTCTCGCTGATTAAGAATTACCACAGTATTACTCCCATATTTCCATGACCAACATCACCTGGCACGAGGTATTTCCAATCACTCCCCAGTGTGTGTACATTATAACCTAGGCTCCACCATCTGCACTTACCAAGGGAAACTAAACCTGTGGTATCTTAAAATACCCCATATCCATGCTAAACTCCACGAAACCACCGATAATTACATAGTAGAAAATTAGGGCACAGTAGACTGCCAATATCTTGTGGGATGCCTATAAGACAGTAATGAGAGGACAAGGGAACTCCTTAATAGCAGGTCACAAGAAGGAAACAAGCATTGGCAAAGCCAATAGGTCTCGCCTTTAATACCTCAAGTATTTAGCCATGCAGCACATTATCCTGGGTGCTACGACATCTACTATTCTTTAACGTGGAAGTTTCGACACTACTAGGCATATTATTGCACTGTATTGAGAAGTACTTATTTAAAGTGCTATACGCTTTTGCTTCAGTTCCTATTGACAGCGAAACATATTTCCTTAAAAAAACACAATCACAATAGATGTTCAAAAGAGTCGATAGGAACGGGTCCCTACTCCTCACTGCAAGTGTATCTACTAGGGGACAAATGTAGAAGGTAAAATATAAAAACCAAATACATGACATGGAAGTTCTAGGTCCAGAAAGCACGTACGTACTATCCGAAAAGAGCTTTGTTCAAATTGTTCCTACAATTGACCCTCGCTAGGAACCGATGGTAACTAACGTGTCAATTCCTTACGTTAATTAAATACAACAGCGCCCCCCCACACCGCTTCTTGGCGCATGAAGTGATAGAGTTAATATCTGAAGCGCTTCTCCTGCCGAAGCAAGACTTACCAGTGCAGGGAGAGCCCAGCCGGTGGCACTCCGTGCCAGCAGTCCCACCAGTACCAGGGCCTGCATGGTGACAGGAGGTTCCGAGACAGCAGGAGCTCCGGTGTCGCATGCCAGGCAGGGTGGGAGATGCTTCCTGCTGCAGGAGTGGTCAAGTGTGTGGTACCAACCTCGGTTTAAGCCCTTTATACTCTGTCATTCGTGCCACACCCCCTGCCCAGGGGCACAAGTTAATGGATATTAACAGCGGCGAGCTATTTGGGGGCTGGCAAGTGTGTAAGAAAGTGCAAGGACTCCGTACACACGCGCTGGGGAAAACCCCCAATGATCCTCCGGGGAGACACATTCACACGTGAATTGTCTGTTTAATAGGAGATGAGCCACAATTTAGGAAAATCCAGCTTCTTTTCTGAAATGCTTCAAGATATGTTTAGGCATCCAAGATCACTTACCCAGGGTTCAAGAGTCTTGTATCATGCGGTCTCCACCTCTCCTGACTAGTAAAGGAAGTGTGATTATGAATATAGAAGTTTGTTGTGTTATACTGAATTGTAATAGGCATTTATATAGCGCTTACTACCCCCAGGAGTTTATTCATAGCTGCAAACATTCTCCACTGGCCCCTCGCTTAGCACCCGACTTTCATTATTTTGTTATGGGTGTAATTTACTAAAAAAAAAAAAAAAACAACCTCTGGCAAGGAAGCGTTCAAGCATTTACCGTTGTGGCTTAACAGCCAGAGAGTCAGACTTTGAAGCTGGGGAACAGGGTTCGAGTCTCTTGGGAGGGTCAAACATCCTGTGATTGAGCAAATCAATTAATCTCCTCGTGTCTAGAAAAAAGAAGAAATTTAAAAAAAAAAAAAAAAAAGGTGTCCGTCTGTAATTTACTGGTGCTCATGTAAAGCGCTCCGATACCTTCGGGTCGAGTTTGCGCGCTATATAAAACTGAGAGAAAAAACAATATATTCTAATATTGACGTTTTAAGACTACCACTCCCTAAAAGTTCATAGAAGCCCTCACAGGGGTCTTCCTTGGGTGTTCGGCACCCTCCATATCAAGGTGAATCAGACATTCCGGCGTCTTCCTTATCTGGCTCAGATAAGGCTCCGGAGATGCCGCCCATTAGAGTGTGTGTGTGTGAACGTGTGTACACGTGTACACGTGTGTACGTGTGTACACGTGTACACGTGTACACGTGTGTACACGTGTGTACACGTGTGTACACGTGTACGTGTGTACACGTGTACACGTGTACACGTGTGCGTACGTGTGTACGTACACGTGTACACGTGTGCGTACGTGTGTACGTACACGTGTGTGTACACGTGTGTGTACACGTGTGTGTGTACACGTGTGTGTGTGTACGTGTGTACGTGTACGTACGTGTACGTGTGTGTACGTGTGTGTACGTGTGTGTGTACGTGTGTGTACACGTGTGTGTGTGTACGTGTGTGTGTACGTGTGTGTACACGTGTGTGTGTGTACGTGTGCGTGTGTACGTACGTGTGCGTGTGTACGTGTGTGTACGTGTGTGTACACGTGTGCGTGTGTACGTGTGTGTACGTGTGTGTACACGTGTGCGTGTGTACGTGTGTGTACACGTGTGCGTGTGTACGTGTGTGTACACGTGTGCGTGTGTACGTGTGTGTACGTGTACGTGTGTACGTGTGTACGTGTATGTGTGTACACGTGTACGTGTGTACACGTGTACGTGTGTACACGTGTACACGTGTACGTGTGTACACGTGTACGTGTGTACACGTGTACGTGTGTACACGTGTACGTGTGACACGTGTGCGTGTAGTACGCGTGTACGCGTGTACGCGTGTACGCGGTGTACGCGTGTACGCGCGTGCGCTGCACGCGTGTAGCACGCGTGGCGTATGCAGCGTGTACGCGTGCGCCGTGTACGCGCGTACGCGTGTACACGTGGCACGGTACGCGTGTACGTGTGTACACGTGTACGCGTGTACGTGTGTACACGTGTACGTGTGTGTGTGTACACGTGTACGTGTGTACGTGTGTACGTAGTGCGTGTGTACGTGTGCACGTGTGTACACGTGTACGCGTGTACACGTGTACGCAGGCACGCGTGTACGCGCGTGCACGTCGCATGCACGCATGTACGCTGTACGCTGTACGCGTGCTGTACGCGTGTACGCGTGTACGCGTGTACGCGTGTACGTACGTGCACGCAGTGTACACGTGTACGCGTGTACGCGTGTCACGCGTGTACGCTGCGCACACGCGTGTACACGTAGTACGCGTGCACGCGTGTACGCGTGTACGCGTGTACGCGTGTACGCGTGTACGCGTGTACACGTGTACACGTGTACGCGTGTACGCGTGTACGTGTGTACACGTGTGTACGCGTGTACGTGTGTACGTGTGTACGTGTGTACACGTGTGTACGTGTGTACGTGTGTACGTGTACGTGTACGCGTGTGTACGCGTGTACGCGTGTACGCGTGTACGCGTGTACGTGTGTACGTGTGTACGTGTACACGTGTGTACGTGTGTACGTGTGTACGTGTGTACGTGTGTACGTGTACACGTGTACACGTGTACGTGTGTGTACGTGTGTGTACGTGTGTACGTGTGTGTACGTGTATACGTGTGTGTACGTGTATACGTGTGTGTACGTGTATACGTGTGTGTACGTGTATACGTGTGTGTGTGTGTGTGTGTGTGTACGTGTGTGTACGTGTGTGTACGTGTGTACGTGTGTACGTGTGTACGTGTGTACGTGTGTACGTGTGTACGTGTGTACGTGTGTACGTGTGTGCGTGTGTACGTGTGTGCGTGTGTACGTGTGTACGTGTGTACGTGTGTGCGTGTGTGCGTGTGTGCGTGTGTGTGCGTACGTGTGCGTACGTGTGCGTACGTGTGCGTACGTGTGTGTGTGCGTACGTGTGCGGGTACGTACGTGTGTACGTACGTGTGTACGTGTGTGGGTACGTGTGTGGGTACGTGTGTGGGTACGTGTGTGTGTACGTGTGTGGGTACGTGTGTGTACGTGTGTGTGTACGTGTGTGTGTACGTGTGTGTACGTGTACGTGTACGTGTACGTGTGTGTGTACGTGTGTGTGTACACGTGTGTGTACACGTGTGTGTACACGTGTGTGTACACGTGTGTGTACACGTGTGTGTGCACGTGTGTGTGCACGTGTGTGTGCACGTGTGTGTGCACGTGTGTGTGTACGTGTGTGTGTACGTGTGTGTGTACGTGTGTGTGTGTACACGTGTGTGTGTACACGTGTGTGTGTACACGTGTGTGTGTGTACGTGTGTGTGTACGTGTGTGTGTGTGTACGTGTGTGTGTGTACGTGTGTGTGTGTGTACGTGTGTGTGTGTGTACGTGTGTGTGTGTGTACGTGTGTACGTGTGTGTGTGTACGTGTGTGTGTGTACGTGTGTGTGTGTACGTGTGTGTGTGTACGTGTGTGTGTGTGCGTGTGTGTGTGTGCGTGTGTGTGTGTGCGTGTGTGTGTGTGCGTGTGTGTGTGTGCGTGTGTGTGCGTGCGTGTGTGTGCGTGCGTGTGTGTGCGTGCACGTGTGTGTGCGTGCACGTGTGTGTGCGTGCACGTGTGTGTGCGTGCACGTGTGTGTGCGTGCACGTGCGTGCACGTGCGTGCACGTGCGTGCACGTGCGTGCGTGTGTGCGTGTACGTGTGGGTACGTGTGGGTACGTGCGCGTACGTACGTGTACGTGTGGGTACGTGCGTGCGTGTGTGTGTGTGTGCGTGTGTGCGTGTGTGCGTGCGTGTACGTACGTGCACGTGTGTGCGTGTACGTGCGAGCGTGTACGTGCGAGCGTGTACGTGCGTACGCACGTGCGTACGTGCGTACGTACGTGTGTACGTACGTGTGTACGTGCGTGTGTGTACGTACGTGTGTGTACGTACGTGTGTGTATGTACGTACGTACGTGTGTGTACGTACGTGTGTACGTACGTGTGTGCGCGTGTGCGTGTGTGCGTGCGCGTACGTGCGTGCACGTACCGGGTACGTACCGTGTACGTGCGTGCGTGTACGTGCGTGTACCTGTGTGCGTGTGCGTGTACGTGCGCGTGTTTGTGTACGTGCGTGCGCGTACGTGCGCGTACGTGTGTGTACGTGTGTGTACGTGTGTGTGTGTGTACACGTGTGCGTTTACCATCCCTCCAGGGCATAGGCGCCGTAAACAAGACGCTGGCCTTTTCCAATTCAAAATAGCTTAATCTATATTAATTAGGGGGTTAAAAAGCTGTTTACATAGGCCGAGTCAGTCATCCACATAATAATGACAATTTAACTTTGAGTTTTTAAACTCACAGCTGCAGGGCCCCTTTCGAGGTTACAATATGACCAAGAAAGACCCCCTAGGGCCTAGGAGGGAATCCTTTACTTGTGTGCTGTAAAGCACTCCAGGAAACCCAGTAAATGGACGCGCGGCCGCAAAAGTGAAAGCGACTGCGCTAATTTGTAACATGATCCACAACAGATGGCACCCTGCGCGCCGCTGCTCGCTCCAGACAGCTGGAGGCCGTGGGAGTGAACATTTACAGAAAAGGTGGGACATGCACCCGCCTTTGGCCAATTGCGTGCTTTCATTTTTGAAAGCCACAAGCAAAGGCCAATAGAATGTGTGGAAAATAAAAAGTCACACGCACGAGTTTAGCGAAAGTGTGGAGTGATTCCAAGAGGCCCTCTCCTAGAGCAGCGCAACACCCGCTGCGCTAGGCTCGACCTAAAAAGGGCCAAATTATAAAATTTAGAACATGAGTTACAAGACTTAAAAGCAAAGTTATTACAGGACAATAACGATTCACTGCAACATTGCCTACAGGCTTAAGCAGAAGGAATTTAGAAATACAGCCAAAGAAGCAGCTAAGGCTAGACACCGTGCAATGCAACATAATTTATACGCTGTGGGTGATAAGGCTGGAAAATTGCTGGCCTGGTTAGATAGAAGAGAGCAGGGAGATGGGTCTGCGAGTCTAAACGGGGAGATGGCACAATGGCAAGGCAGGGAGGGGAAATCGCAGAGGAATTTGCATCGTACTATAGTCAGGTCTATAAGGCCTCACATTCGGTCACAACGGAGGAAGCTCTGGAGCCATTAGTTCATTTACCTGTGCAAAGGCTTGGAGAGGAAGACAGAGAAGCCCTAGAGGTAGAAATAACAGAATGTGAAATCACTCAAGCAATTGGGGCGCTGAAGTCAGGAAAAGCAGGAGGCCCTAATGATATACCGATAGAACTGTATAAACAGACCGCAAAGATAGCCCCATTGCTCCTCCGAATGTTTCAGGAAAGCTGTGGTCTGGGCACACCAGCCAGAGATCAGAGAATAGCCAATATTGTGGTTATATACAAAGCAGGTAAACCTTGTTCCTCCTATAGACCGATATCACTTTTGAATGCAGAAGTGAAAATACTGGCCAAGTTATTGGTGACCCGTTTGACTACGTTTCTGAACACCCTCATTCATCCACACCAGTCCGGTTTTATGCCAGGGAGAAACACGGCATTGAATCTGAGAAGACTCCATGGAGTCCTGGGGAGAGCGGCCACCATAGAAGACGCTGTAGTGCTCTCATTAGATGCCCGAATGGCCTTTGATACCATTGGTTGGCCCTTCATGTATGCGGTGCTAGAGAAACAAGGCTTTGGACTGCAATTCCTGTCTTGGCTGCATCTACTATACTCCCACCCACTTGCCCAGGTGACAGTCAATAATAATACATCAAGACTGAGTTGCATCGGGGAACTAGACAGGGATGCCCATTGTCCCCATCGATATTTGCTCTGGTGTTGGAACCTTTGGTGGTCTGGATTAGGGGGACCACATAATCAGAGGGCAAAAATGGACACCAGGTTGGGAAGACAGATATCGTTGTATGCAGATATCCTGCTATATATAGCAAATCCAAAGACAACCCTTCATAGAATTCTACATATATTTGAACTCTATAGAAAGTACTCTGGATATACGATTAATTGGGAAAAATCAGTACTACAAGTCTTCTCGAGAGCCCCACCATCCCAACCTAGAGGATGTGAGATGCCTACAGCAATCGAGGGATTTAAATACTTGGGCGTTTACATCACTAGAGATCCAAAAGTCTTTTATGAACACAACCTAGAACCCCCACTCCGGAATCTACATGGTGATTTACAGCACAGGAGGTCTCTTCTACTATCGCTTTTGGGTAGAGCCGCACTGTTTAAGATGATGGCCCTGCTACGATTCCTTTAAGTGCTGCATAACACCCCCTATCTGATCTCCCACACATTTTCACAATTGAAATGTCTGTGCGACTGCTTTTATGGGACGGCGGCTCCCCAAGAATTTCTTTACAAAAGTTGACGAGAGGATGGTACGATGGGGGAGCAGCAGTCCCACCTCTGCGTAAGTACTACTGGGCGCCCCACTAACTGTGGTCAATCACTGGGTACACTACCCTCAGGAGGATCCCGCATATAAAATGGACTGTTATAATATGCAACCAGAGGGATACTTGAGGGCTACTTGCGGAGGCGATAGGGTAGAATTCTTTCATGAGCCACCCGCCACTACATTGAGGATTTGGAAAGAGGCACTTACAGCTCTTGGGTGCTCGGTTGTGGTATGCCGGTGGTTGCTCGGTGAGCTCCTGGACTGTAGGGCAGAGCTGCCGGCCTATGAGCACTTAAAACAGGCAGGCCTCTCGGAAGAGTCCTTCAGATACCTACCTGCTCAATTATTCTGCGCGTTTTTACTCGGTTCAACTCGACGCCAAGAAAACGAGTACCGGTGGCGTTGACCGAATGGCTGACTGCACTTTTAAAGTGCGCAGTACCCCACTGGGACTCTTGGCGCTAGCATTTCAAAACCAGCCTATGGTGTTTGGCTAGGTAGGACTTGTGACACCTGCACCAAGCAGCACAAACTGAATGTGAGCGATTTACAATTGCTGTTAGTCAAAGGTACTCATTTTCTTGGCTTGATGCTAAGGCGCCTTGATGAATGACTGATTCCGCCCCAATGGCGATGTATAGGCATTTGTAAGTAAGTCCAGTAGGGACATTTCCTCGTGGACCAGTGAGCCTCTTTTACACCACCCTCACACTGCTTTAAGTGCAGAGAATGCGTATTACTTGGTTCTTCGGGCGTCTGCATGGTGCCAGGTTTCACCAAGGTGTCTCGGGTTCGTAAAAGGGTTTATAACACAAGGCACTCCGAAGATACAGAAGGGACATCAAGGCAACCACTGGTCAAGGAGGGGATAACAAATGCGCCTGTGGAGTAACCAAGGTACCCTCAGATCACAGATGAAAATCCAATGTGCACGTGGCACTGAGAAGAGGCAGCAAGACGCCTTCAAGGCCCAGGAGAAGCGCCAATGTGCCCTGCTGATAAATATGCCTTCAGAAGGCAATCGTGACATAAGGCATCATGATGTTATCACGCTGCCTCGGCAGAATAGATACCCTAAGGTGCCTCAGGGACAAGAAAAGCCCATTAAAGAGCCTGCAGCGTGCCTCACGGAATCTGAGGAGATCCCAGCACACAGTAGGGGTTCCATTGAGATCCCACAATGCAACAGGAACCCTCGGGGCGCAGCAGGGACCCCGAGGTCGCTCGGGATGCAGTAACCACGACAAAACGCCCCAAGGGTGCACCCGAAAGCCGCTGACCCCTCAGGTTCGGTACGGTTCAGCAACATGGGACGGGTGTAAGTCCGGCACTCTTCTCACATGGAACGTGCATGGCAGGCCCTGGTCGCCCCGGGCTCCAGCCTTCTCGCTCCCCAGCAGCCGCTGTCTGCGCACAGAGGCCCTCTTTGCCGGCGAGGAGGCAGCTCACGCAACGGAATGCAGCGAAGCCGGCACCGGGAGCCAGGCCAGCCCAGGCCACAAGCCAACCATGCGCTGCCAGGAAGGCCGGGTGTCTCAACAATAGGGCCCAGGGTGGCACATCCACCGAGGGGGAGGGCCTGAGAACTGCAGACGCCCGGGGGGCCTCGCTTATCAAGATATCATTGGCGAGCTGTGCGAAGGAAGGAGAGCGGTGTGGTTAGAGGGCGCTGCGCCGCCTGGGGTCCGAGGACGAGGTAAGAGCCCACCCGAGGAGCATTTTAAACAAGCTGTCGGCATTGTGACAAAAATATAGTGCGTCCCAACTAATGAAGGAGACTAACGCTGCAAGTGAAAGATCCAGTCCGGATGGGCCGTTCGAGAAGGAGACAGGGCGGTAACAAAAGGCTCATTTTGAATCGGAAGCCAGCGTTTAGCATAAACGATGACGCCAGCCAATAGGAATGATGGGCGTGGCTTCAAGTCCACTTGTGAAATCTACTCAATTACAAGAAGCCTCGCAGAGCGAGCAGAGCGCTGCAACGCAGGTCTGCGAGACCTAAAAAGGATAAGGATTGGTGCATAATAGCCAAAAAAACTGTAGGGGCTGCACAGATAATTGGACTAAAGTTTGGGGGAAATTGAATGAATACCGAGGCACGATATGTACACCAATACCAATATCAAGGCAAAGAAACCAGAGGATAATGGACTGAGGTGTGGGGGAGGGGGATTGTGATCAATGATACCCTGGAAATGTATATTTCTGCTGATGAGACTTCCTCGGCTTGGTGTTGCCTTCATGACATGTAACACAATACTGAAAGTATACTGACTCACGGATTATGTGTTTTGTTTAAATAAAAAGATTTTTTTTAAAAGAATTACCATGGTAAGAGTTCACCTCTGATACAATAGACTTCATGGAATGCCTCGTACATCCAGGAATGGACAACAATAAGATCCCTTTCTTTGACTGGTGGACAATATACACTTTGAAAATGAAAGCCTAAACAAGATACCATTCCAGCTGTATCCATCACCAACTGACCCATCAAATCCAGCATTAACCTCTTCCATGCGTGGGACGGCCCCCGGCCGTCCGACATCACGGTGGGCGTGTGCGTCGGACGGCTGGCTGCGCACGCGTGGAATTCGCCCGCACAGCGGGGGAATGTGCGCCGCGTCGAAGCGGCCAAGAGTCAAGAACCGGGAGTGAAGTCACCTCTGACCCAACACCCGTTCATCTATTAATTCAATGCTATAATGAAGAGCTCTTATTTCCACCTCTATACGACGAGTAAAGTTGTAATAATGCTTAAAGTTGTATCAATGCTTACGTACCTTTCAACACAAGGTGGAATTGATCTGTGATATGGTACCATCATGTCTAGAACTACTGCATCATGCAGTATTTAAGGAAGTAAGAAACTTTGGAATTACCATGGACTCCAAGCTATCAATGAATGCCCAATTGGACAAATTATCAAGATCAAGCTTCATTACTATGAAAACTCTGCAACGCATCTTCCCCCACCTGGGATTTCCACACAAGCTCCTGGCTACTATCCCTCTTGTACTGTCTAAACTAGATTACGCCAATGACCTCTACCATGGATCATCTTTATCAACTATGAAACGGACTACAAAACATTCAGAACTCAGCTGCCAGATTACTCCTATATGCAAAGCCACAAGCCCACATTTCCCCTGCCTTAAGGGCCATACACTGGTTACCAGTTGCCAGAGGATCTACATTCAAGCTGCTATTTTTCACCCACAAAGCAATACAATGGACAGGACTGCTTTTCATCAAAAATAAAATCACCAAAATACATTCAAAGGAACCTCCACTCCAGATTGGCACCTCGCCTCAAAATCCCACTATACAAGAAGGTGGCACATCCTTCTCTGTTCAAGCAGCCGAACTATGGAACTCGTTACCCCCAAACATAAGATCCATGGATAACTATCTTATCTTCAGAAGACTACTCAATAGCTTGGCTCTTTCCTACATAACCACCATAATCAAAAAATGTACAGCATTTCCCCATGTATATAAACATCTAGTTTGATTATATGTAAGTATCTAGATGTGCATTTCTTAGTATAAATATGCATAATTATGTTTTCAAATCTATATTCTTTAGGTCTGCTAAACAAATGTACATATTACTCATGGTTAAAATATACATCTATTATATGCTTAACATGTATATAGGTCAGTGAATAGTTTTCATTTAAGTTATTTGATTAGATGCTTACGGTTCTCCAGCTATTTATCTATCACATTATGTAATTATCATAACTGTTTATCTACAATTGCTTCAATATTAAAATATTACCCTGAGTGTGCGGTGGCCCGTTGCCTCACACGCAAGTGACACGGGCAGTTGGTCGGTGCCGGTGAGGGGGCTGTGACTGCGACTCGGGGGGGACTTGCCCCCAGTCCCTCACCGGTGCATTGCCTCTATACCATCTGCCTCGGACGTGGGTTCCCTTCCGAGCCCTCCTGGCGGGTATCCTATCCTGCGGTGTGTTTTTTCTTCTGATGTGAGTTTGGGGGTGTGTGGGGTTGGGGGTTATGGGGTAGAGGGGGCTGCACATGACTTTGCTGAACTCGGGGCTCCGATGATGGCTGGGTCTATGGGCTCCGCTCCTAGTCTTGCTTTGGTTTGTTTCATATGTACTAGTGTGTTGTGAGTTGGCCCGAGGCACTACCTCCTGGTATGAGCGGTGGGTCCGGGTGGGGGGGGGGGGGGTCGGCTGATTGGGGAGGGGGGTAGGGGGGGGTTTCTCTCTCTCCTTTGTTACAAAGTTAGGCCCTGTTGGGCTCATGGGATCGCTGTGCACATCCTGGCACCAGCATGGGAAGGGCATTTCTGCGGGGTTCGTTGACAGTAAATTGCTCGTGGGTGGGGGGAGGGGGGCGTTACAGGGGATTTGTTGGTTTTTTATTGGCATTGCATGCATCACAGCTAGCGCGCAATATCTATGTGGCTGCATGGGCTGCCCGGGTATGGGCCGTTTCAACTCCTATGGGGTTTCAAATTTTGAGCTGGAATGTAAGGGGGCTGGGTACCTGCACCAAGAGATACAGGGTCCTGTCTTTCCTTCGTAGGCATCAGGTCTCTGTAGCTTGCCTCCAGGAGACCCATCTTACGGATGAGGGGGCCCAACGCTTGGCAAAGAAATGGCGGGGCCAGGTCTTCCATTCCTCTTTCTCTAGTTATGCACGTGGGGTTCTTGTATGGGTGGCACCCGGGGTTCCGTTAGCTGTCCAATATGTCGAAGCTGATATCCAGGGGAGGTATCTCCTCCTTCGAGCTAAATTAGATGGTCAAGACGTGACACTAGTGAATACTTATGCGCCCAACACGGATGACCCGGGTTTTTATCAATCCCTACAGGAGCTCCTGGTCACGGAACTGGAGGTTCCATTGCTTTGGCTGGGAGATTTCAATTGTGTCCTTGATCCTGTCCTGGATAGATCTCCCCCCCGCGCGGGTACGAAGCCCAGAATGACGGTGAAACTCCGGGAGGACATGGGGAATTTAGGGGCCCAAGATGTATGGCGTCAAAGTCACCCCACCTTGAAAGTGTACACTTGTTTCTCACCCACACACAACACACATAGCCGCCTGGACAGGATCTTACTCGCGAATCCTGGTGTCACTGTGTCCCTGGAGGTGACCCACTTAGCACGATTCCTATCTGACCATTCCCCGGTGGCGTGTGTACTGAACTGGGGAGCACCGCGGGGCAGACTGCGGACTTGGCGGTTGCCGGCAGAGATTCTTGAGGATCAGGTGGGGCGCCATCACGTGGCTACTGCCCTTACTGACTACATTGATCTAAATTGGGAGGGAACAGCCCAATCACAGGCCACAAAATGGGAAGCCCTAAAAGCGGTGTTCCGAGGGGCATGTATGAGTGTGACGTATGGGGTACGGAAACAACTCCAGCGTGAGCTACAGACTGAGGAGGGCCGACTGTTGGAGGTACAAACCTCGAGTGCCACTGCTACAGTTGGGGGGGGTGGGGGGGAACGAGAGATCTAGGAGCGTATCCACGACGTCCTGGATAGGCTGGATAAATACACGCTCACAGGCTACAGACAACGCCTTTATAGAGAGGGGGACAAGTCAGGTCGCCTCTTGGCCTGGATCCTCCGTAGGGAACATGTTCCCGCGGCTATTGAGGCCTTAAGTGATTCCGCTGGGTGCCTGGTGCACTCACAGGTGGGACTATTGCGGGTCCTTCGGTCGCATCTGCGGGCGGTGTACACAGCAGACCCGGTAGTGGGGGTGGCAACCTATCTCCCGTATCTCCAGGGGCTGACCCTGAGCACCTTGTCTGAACAGGCGCGGAAGGAACTGGATGACCCACTTTCGCTCGCCGAGGTTCAAATCGCGTCGAAGCATCTTCCGCGAGCCAAATCTCCGGGTGGCGATGGCTGTCCGTCCGAGTTTTATCATGCGTTCTCTGATGTCCTGTCCCCACTTCTCTTGCAAGTCTACAACGAGGCCTTTAAACGGGGCATCCTCCCGCCCAGTATGACACAGGGGGAAATATGTATGATTTTAAAGCCAGGGGGTGACGCACACGAGCCCTCGTCGTATCGGCCGATCACGATGCTTAATACAGATATCAAAATTCTCTGCAAGTTGTTGGAGTCCCGCTTAGCACCGCACATGCCCGGCCCACGAGGACCAATGTGGGTTCATACCGGGACGTAACACATCCATGAATCTGCGGCGATTGACTCATACTCCATGAGGTGCGGGATAGGGAGGAGCAGATGGTGTTGGTCTCTGTTGACCTCGCCAAGGCGTTCGATACGGTCGATTGGGAGTATCTACTCGAGGTCTTGCGTGCAGTGGGACTGGGTCCTCAGTTTTGTCAATGGGTTTGTATACTGTATACGGCCCCCTGCGCCAGAGTCAAGCTTGGGGGTGCGCGGTCCGAGGAGTGGCGGCTGGGGAGGGGTACACGACTGGGGTGTCCCCTCTCCCCACTCTTGTTTGCTCTGGCTATAGAAACCTTCGCGGTTCAGATTAGAGCGGACATGGCGCAGTGGGGAATTAGGCTAGGGGATACGACTCACGTCATTTCTCTATATGCGGACGATGCTTTGTTCTACTTGGTCTCTCCCTGCGAGGCCCTGCCGGTGCTGCTGCACCACCTTGACCGGTTTGGAGAGGTCTCGGGACTGCGACTGAACCGTGACAAGTCCCTCGTGTTCCCATTGGCGGGACTTGTTTTGGTGCCCCCTGAGGACTTACCGGACCTGGAGCTGCGTTGGGAGCGGACGGCATTTCGTTACCTGGGTATACAGGTGACCCGGACGGATGAACAAGCGTTGGCCCGTAACGTGGACCGCGTAACTGCGGCTCTGCGGCACTCCGTGTCCTTTTGGAATACTCTCCCACTTTCCCTGATGGGTCGTCTCGCCATCTCCAAAATGGTGATGCTCCCCAGGGTGCTCTATGTGCTACAGAACTCCCTGTGCCCTTTGCCGCCTCGGGTCTTCAAAACTCTTAACACCTTGCTCACGTCTCTGCTCTGGGCGGGTCAGCGCAGTAGGTTAGCCCTTCGAACCATTGTCCGTAGTTACGAGGAGGGCGGACTAGAAGCCCCTCGCTTTGACCTCTACTATTATGCCGCGCACCTCCAACATGTGGCCCGTTGGTTTGCTGACAGACAACTGGGAGAAGCGCCTCTTGATGGATAGGGCAGACACCCAAACGTTGCAGGTGGCACTGATGCAAGGGGCGGGGTGTGAGGTGGGTCTCCCCTATGCTGTCAGGCACACAGCCGCCGTCTGGCAACACTTTGTGGAGAGGGTCCTTCGAAGGGCACCCTTTCATAGGGAGCTCTCGCTTTGGATACTGGCTCCATTTATGACTATGGCGCGGTCCGTGTCCTTTCAGGCCTGGAAAGAGGGTGGGTGCGACGTCCTCGCCGATCTGTATCCCAACGAAACCTTTCTTACATATGAGCAGGCGGTAGATAGCTTTGGCCTTGGACAAGGCCAATTTTTGCAGTTTGGGGGACTGCAGGAGGTAGCGCGAATCACCTGGCTGCAATACCCAGAAATTCCACCGTTGACACGTACGCTGGATGTTATACTTATGTGTGGTAAGGGGCGCGGCTTGATCTCCCTCTTATATGCAGCAATGAAACAGGACTCTGCCCCTCCGGTCCCACCGTCTAGGGCTTCCTGGGAGCGGGACCTTGCTGCCCCGCTGGGGGAGGCACAGTGGATGCGCATAGGTTCCCTTACTCGCACTGTCTCATGCAATGCCCGCTTCCGACTTACACATTTTAATTATCTGCACCGCACCTACCTTACCCCGGTGTCTTTGAGGCGCATTGATAATACAAGGGGCGCTGGTTGCCCTCGCTGTGCCGCAGATGACGCCGGATTCCTACATTTGGCTTGGCAATGTCCAATGGTGGCGCAGTTCTGGACGGGGGTGATGACTAGGGTGGTAACCGCCACGGGGCTTCAGGTGGATCTCGACCCCTTGCACTGTTTACTAGGGATGGTTCGTAGGCCCAAGAGGAAGAAACTCTCCTATAAACTCCTACAGCTGATGCTGGTGCTCGCCAGGCGTAGGGTGGCAATAACTTGGATGGGGCAGAGGGCCCCTGATCTTTCTACTTGGCTCAGGGATGCTCGAGAGTGGTCACTGGCCGAAGAGGTACACATGCAACTCTCCCGGCGGGATGAGAAATTGCAGGATGACCTGCTAGCTTGGCGGGCCCTGTGTACCACTGGGTTGATGGAGGGGGAATCGCCCTCACGGGAGGCGACTGCGAGTGAGCAGAGTGATGCAGATATCCCCGGGGGGGGGTTGTCCCTGCGGAGGAAAGCGACAACTTCAATGGGGTGCACGATGGTGGGGGGTGCCCTCCCTGCTGACCTCGTCCCTCTGGGCTGGGCTTCTGGAGGGCTTTCCAGACCCCCTTGTACTTACATTCTTTGGTTCGGCCATGTGTCTCATGCGACTGTACTTGCATTTAATGATGTGTATGCATACGTTCTTCATCGATGCCAATGTATTGTTTCTTTTTGGGTTTTTTTAAAAATTGAAAATAAAGTTTATAAAAAAAAAAAAAATTAAAATATTGAAAAAATATTTAAGTTAAAAAACAAAAATTAGCTCAAAGTACAGCAGCACTTGAAAGTCTGAGTATATTAAATACAACTTAAATCTGGATATATTACCTTCCTTATACATGTATACCTTTCATGTACTTGTGTATCTATATATTTTTTACTTTACTCCTACCGTAAAATAAAAAGGTATATATTTATAAAATTGAGACTCCAATGCACTAACCTATGTTTCACCCTATACCTCTCAATATATCTTCTACCTCCATTCCGACAAACCTCATTCTACTACTATGATCTCCAAAATAACCCTGTCTAGACTCTTCCCTCTATCCCTACTTGGATCACCCCAAACCTCATTTCATTACTATGATCTCCCTAACAACCCTTTCTAAATTCTCCCCTCATGTATCCCTCGTTAGACTCATCCGAAAACTCATTTTACTACTATGATCTCCCTAATCCATTTCTAGAGACTCTTCCCTTCTCCATCTTTCCTTTACTCATCCCAAACCTCCTACTACTACTACTTGTACTATGATCCCCGAATAAACTCTTTCTAGACTCTTCCCTCTTCTATTCCTCAATTATCCTTTTCAATCCAACTAACAGACTTGCACGTCAACCACTCAAATTAACTCATTATTTCCCTATACTAATTCACCACTAATACTTTCTGGGTTCTGGAGTAGCATGCTACTCGCCGAAAAGTGCTTTGTCGCCTCGTCAGGGTTATTAAGAGCTATATAAATACAATTACATATGTCACACAAATAAAGGTATTATGTTGGTACAAAACTGTGCAGCTAAGCCCGCCCAGGGCATGAAGAGGTTAAAGCATAGATATCAGTCATCCCCAGATCTTCACTATGGCTACCCACGTATAGAACAGGTTACTTTTAAGATGCTTTGCATTACTTCAGAGCAGAATCATAATTGTTTTGTGTGAGTGTACATAATTAAGCTAATTCCCCATTATAAACCTGCAGTCTGTGATGGACTTTAGACAGTACAATCACTCTGTCCAGTCTGAAATAAAGAGGGCTTCGCAATAAAATGTATTCCTAAAGCAAGATCAATTTGAACGCGTCCCAAAGCCAACAGCAAAGCCATTTCAAGGAGGAAATTGAACTATCCAGCTCCACCAGGACATTGCAGAGCTAGTTTAACTATAACTACTTCTTTTGTATCAGGCTGTTTAAAAGCTAGACAGTCTACCCATGACAAGGGGCACAAAAGCTGAGCATCACAGTATAACCCAGAAGGTTCTAATCACCCACTTCACAGTCAACCACGACTTTAATCAGAGGAGGAACTCTAGCACCCTTGAACCTACATGAACTGACAGATTGAGAAATGATTCCCGTCTTCTCCTACTGTCTATCTCTCCTCTTAGTCACCTCTACCCCAGTAGTGTCCTAGCACTTTGAAAGTGTCACATTTTACTGAAATCAACTACATAAAAACAACCTGCAGATTATGGAAGAAAAAGGTCCGAGTCCCGTCGAAACAAGGCAAACCGGTATCAACAATAAAAAGGTAAATTGAAGAGTTAGTCAATTAAAATAATAAAGATGCATGGTAATGCTTGGAGATGCCCAGAAGTAATTGCTAGCTTCTGCTTCGGTTTAACTTCATTTCTGCACAAGAATTTACTGTGCATGGTAAAGTCTGATTGCCTTTTACGCCCAAACATTAAGACCGCACCCATCTTCAACGATAAACACTGAAAAGAGTAGCTACCCATCAGCCAGTGTGGGGCGAAGATTAAATGACAAAAAATAATTGCATGTGCATTAGATGGAAAGGTATCATTGCTCAAGCTTTCGCCACATACTGTACTAGTATGCAGCTCTGCATTACTGTATACGGAGTGGTGGCTAAATCTAGCATATTAGTATGAGTATTTTCAGCGCAGTTAATACACCTTCAACACCCGTCTTTTACCAGGATCCTCCAGCTCTCAAAATATAATCATGCTACTAACAGCACAGCCCAACAGTAGTCTCACAGCGACATCCAGCCCCAACAGCAGTCCCATGACTTCCAATCCCGTACGATATGCTACTGTTTCTAGTAAACAGCTGTTTGTCACAAGCAGACCTTTGGCACTGACACCATAACCCAACAATTTTTTACTTAAGGAACAAGGACAAAAAAGTATCCTCCAGCCTCTCCACTGACCTTCACAAAAGCACTTAAACCCCTTAGAACCACTATTTACTCCCGAAACGAACTGGCCCCACGCACTCCCCTCCACGCCCTGGGTACCGCTGATCTGGTGCGGTCTCTTTGCAGGCGGAAGGCTATAAGGAAGGAAGGCTGGTTTCCTAAATGGCCCCTTTGTGTACACGTGCCTAGTGTGTATGTCCAGTGTGTGGAGAGGGCCAGGTTATGCCTGGTCCTCCTTGTGTGTACGGTTTAGTGACAGCTGGGATAATGTTACAGTGTTTACGTCGTAGGTTTAGGGAGTGTTCAACTACTGTACGTGTAAAAAGTGATGCTGTGGAGTTTGAGGTTACATGTGCCAGGCCGATGCTGGCAGTGGATAGCTGAAGCCGAAAATGCACTGCAGCCAGCACCTGGGTAGACGGATTTGCTGTGGTGGGACTGGCGAATGCCTATGTCCTTTGATGCTCCTTGTGAAGGACAACTATCCTTGGTAAGAAAGGCCTAGCTAAAGGATGGGACTGAAAGCAGTTACGTTTAGGACTACGAGGAACACTAAAAGCGTCCAGGCTGAGAATCCATTGATACAGAATGTTACTATGGTAAAGGAGAGCATTGTGGCGTCAAATACTTACAACTCTGCTACTATACAGTTTGTTTCAGTTTAACGGTACATAGTTTCTTTGTATTCAGTTGGGAGGCAGTGAAAAGAGCAGCCCTAGTATGCACGTGCTTTGTTCCACATTGAATTGTTTAGACTCGAACTCATGCATGTGCATGTATGCAATAAACACGATTGTTTACTCAGTATTCTGTATCAAAACTGCAGAGCATTTTAAATAAGAGTGTGTTTAAGTCATAGGACACTGAAAGAACCAGAAGGTGGGTGTGACACTTTCCTGTGTTCTTGGTTTAAGTTTCATTTCTACAGGGTAGTACTGGGCGTTTTGGTTAAGACGCTTTGTAAATTATTTCATGTGATTAAAAGTGCAGTGAGGACTGATCTCTGAAGTGATTGGTAAACGTCATAGAAGGGTCACAGGCTAACAAGAGAACTGTGGGTGATAGCTACGGTCTGCCCTAGCGCAAGATGGCATCCCACGATAGACCGGTACAGACTGCAGTCAACAGCAAAGATTAATGAAATTCTCGGTGACTCGTAGAAGTTGCATGAGGATTAGCTACCCCAAGGCCACCCCATAATGGAAGCACTGGAAAATGATAGGAAAATTAAGGGTTTGGGTGGAGCACTTATCTGCAAACTTATGTACATATTTTTTTTAGAGTGTGTTCTGACATTTTCTTAGCATGACTTCCTCTGTTACTATTTCTACTGGGAAAAGTGAGTGCAATGCTTCGGTGGGGGTTCAATTCATTTGCTATTGCTATTTATATTTATAGAAGGTGACATTTATTTTTAGGTCGAGTCTGGGCAGCGCATACGCTGCTCTGCAAGCCATGCTGTATGGGAGTCTGTCCTTGATGCCCCGTCCAGTCTCCGCCCATATTTGCCATTGGCTTGTGTCATTGTCATTCGTAAATGCTGGCTTCGGATTAGTTATTGGGCTGGTTAGTCCCTCCTTAGTACCGCCTTGCCTTAATTTGTAACCGCCCATGCAGACTGGCCCTTTTACTTCCGTTGTTACACGGTAGGTCTTTAGTCGGTAAGCACTATTTTCTTTAATCAGTTTGTCTTACTGTAGGAGGGTCTCTCCTGCGCAGTTGTGACCACTGGCTTGTTTATTTAACTCGTGGCAAAGGGGGCGCTCTTCAGGGGCCATGGGAGACAGAAAGGGGTAACTCAGCCATGCCTTCAAGCATTTAGAATGCAATAGGTCTTGCAAGAGTTTAAGCTATTGGCATTGTAAATGACAATGCCTTTTATTTATGTTTTAAAAGCCAACACAAATAAAAGGAATTGTCATTTACAATGCCAATAGTTCAAACTTGTGTAAATGCGAGATCTATTGCAATGCAAGATGCTGGTTTCAAATGGAATGAAACATGTTAAATTCAACTGCCCTGTGTTAAGAGTGTATGAGGGGTTAATGCTGTGGAATGAAGTGTGAGAAGGTTGTGTGCTCAACTGGTGTTGGTAATTGGTGAGTGGAGATGGGTGTAAAATAAAGTCAGCATCAGACAGGTCTGAATACTGCAAATTATTTTTATTTTAAAATGGTTATTTTCGATTTAAAAAATAAACATACAATGATTTTAATTTCTAAAACATCAATAACTTCATAATATATAATCAAACAGTATTTTAAAAAGTAAATTTTGATATATATGCAAAATTGGATTTCCCACAACACTTCCATAGTATCGTCCGAGTGGTCTAAAATTATACATTCTTTCATTTTCAAGTTATTTAAATGAAAACAATAAATGCTCAAGGGACAACAGTTGAGTTACATAATCGAGAAGTTAGAAGGCACGCGCCCCCATACTCCCACCGCCTCAAATCCAGGAAAGCGGGTGAACCTTACCCTCAAAAAAAGATTACAACTTCAGCAGACATTTTAGTTTCAGGGTGTTTGGTATGAACCATGCTCAGATAATTGTATGTATAACTTGTAGCTAAAAAGTTACTGTACATCCCAAACCTTTCACGCCGCATGCATCCTTGATAGCGTTCAGCAGCCTAAACTACACCCGATCGCTGCGGGGCTCCAGTCCCTATACTCTGCGGTCCACTGACCCGCAGCCCCCATTATCTGCGATTCAAACACCCACCAGAACTCAGGTCCTGTGACATGAACGTTTATGCACTTATAATCCCACAGCCCAGAGGAATTCTCCAGCACCCGCCCCACATGCCCAAGTATCTCCTTACCGCTCTTGGGTTTAGTTTCCCCCGCGGGCCCGGTCGAGCCGGCCCTGGGCTGGGCTTTGCTGTTGGTGCTGCTGTCCATGTCGGCTGCGCCGGCTGTGCTCAGCGGCATGGACGGGGGCGCCGGAGGGGGGAGCGGAACACGGGAGGCGCTGTAGGACACCGAGGCTCATGGCGTTCGGGCACTGCGGGGGGGACCACACCTCAGGCATCATGGAGACATCCTCGGGGGCTGCCGAAGCCAAACAAGAGAAAAGGGTCCGAGCAGGCACTCGGGAGAAAGGAGCCGAGGTGGTGGGCTTGAAGCCCGGGTGAGGGCCGGCCCGTGGGGCGGACGCAGGGTCCGGGAGGGCCCCTTATGAGGTGTGCGCCGGTGACAGGTGAGGCCGACACAGGGGGACAGAGGCCGCTCAGGCCAGGAGGAGGCGAGGTGCCAGGGGAGGCTGCCGAAGGCAGAGGCGACAGGCGCTTCGGAGGTCTTTGCGGGAGTCAGGAGGCTCTGTAGGCGCAGAGAGATCTCAGGACGGGTGGAGAATGTTGTCGGGTCTCGCTCCGGTCACAGAAGATTGAGGGTAGAGCAGGAGACAGGTTAAAACACAGTTACTCGGTCCGAAGAAGATGCCTGGCAGTGATCGGCCTGTAGCCGGTGGGTGTCTTGGACTGTCTGCCGGTGATAAGCGGTGTAGAACCCGGGTGACAGTCGCCCAGGCCTGGCGCGGTGTACGGTAGAGGAGGCCTGACTGCGATGTCAGTGAGGGCTCGCCTAAGAGGCGCGCCGAAGGACACAGCTTGGGATACCGGACAGGTATCCCGCTCCGAGGGGCGGTGGAAGGCACTGACGGACGGCACAGGCCGGGATCATACGCTTGAGGCGGACCTCGAAGGCCGCTCGCTACAGTAATGGCGACAAGTCGCCAGAGCACCAGCAAAAGGCCCGGATGACGGGCTTTATATAACTTCTTACTGACCGATAGCATTCTGGGGGTTGTGGTCCAGTTAGGCGATTGTTGTGATCGGTGAGTGACGTCATGTCTGCTCAGAAGGGCATCGAAATAGAAACAGGATAATCTACCGATCACATAATCCAGTCCTGTTTAATTATGTGTGACATTTCTTCCTTTTCCTCCTTCTTCACCCAAGGATAGCTACGAATATTTGTTCTTGCATCATTTTCTGCTTTTGCTTAAGAAATTAACATAAAAATCCCCATATCCAGTTCTTTAAAAATAAAACGTATATTTGACATTATTTGGTAAAAGCATGTTACAATTACTTCCTAATTACACACTCATTTGATTGCGGCCTGAGATGTTAATTCAATTCAATATTTTTTATTCAAGATTTGGAACTCCTAGGAGGTCCACATAAAATTACGTACATAGTATTATAAATAACAAAACATAATAAGGCTCTTTCCACATACCATCATAAAATTTACCACCGCGGCACGTTAACATTTCGACTTTAAATAGCATTTAAAATTTGTAACATAAAGGAAGAGATAACAAACCGTATCCTGTAAGTGCATAGGACATCTAATAGCTACCCATTCATAGATTTTATAAACCCAAAATTCTAATTCAAATAAAACAATTAAAAATTATTTATCAAGCAAGGAGGAAGCAAAGCCTCTCTTACAATGTACAAATATATAAAAGGAAGTAAAATATCCACCTAATAGCAGCATGGAAGCAGAGTAACTGAAAGTAGCCAGAACTGTGCGAAAGCCAATTCAGTAGCAGCTAAGTTATGTGCAAAATGCATGCAAAGTTTCACTTCGATTAATTTTAAGGAATAACCGTAAGGTCAGGGTGGAACATATACTCAACATATGATAACAAGTCCTGTGCACACGCAGATAGGTTTTAACAACACATAAAATATTCGTTGTTTAACAAAGACAACAGTGGATTCTTTTCTTCAAATGTTGGTTTAATGTATGTTGCTTCACAGGCCAGCCAACACGTGTTTCGTCACGGGTGTATAACCCTAGACTTCTTCAGGGCTGGAATTAAGTAAAAATCGACTCGTGTCACAGTATATTAAAGAAATTGTTACAGAATATATGTCTCATAAGAGTATGACATATAAATCAAAAGTGACGATTCATGTTAAACCAATTGCAGTCCAGGTGGGAACATTAGTGGCCAGAAAAAGGGATATGCCAATTGTAAAAGAATGTGTCCATCATAGTTGAAGCCAACTACAACAGGAACTCAGCCTGGAGTGTAGTTCAAAGCATAAACTTGAATGGTTGCATGCCGACCGAACGGTGTACAAGTGTGTATGTTTATCAAGTTAGACCTAGGTACATGGTCAGAAGTGAGTGATAGTGAGATGTGTCCATAATAGCTGCTATTTTATGGTGTAGGAAGGGGAGGAACAGAAATATTGCATGTGATTATGTGTTCGTCATTTTGCTTGCACCTGGCACGCGTGCCTAGTACCTGTGAGGAGTGAGCAAGTCTAACCCTCGATTGTGCTTCGTATAAAAATTGTGCATACCTTATGTCTATGGTAGTCACCTATCAGACCTGAAACACAATACCGAATAATCGAATTAGATTATGTCCTAGTTACTCTATATCCGCAAGACGTATAACTAGTAGTACCATATATAAAACTCAAAATTGAGGCTCACCTTACAGCTGGTGATAATTCCGACCCAGCGGGTCCTAAAAGGCCACTTTTAAAACTTGCACGTCCTAGACACGGATCTGTATAATAATAAATCACCATGAGCATGGTATCCTTGAATATTCACAAGATCTATAGGGTTAACATGCTAAGGCATTAACGAATATCTTACGTGTGTCAAAACTGCATACATATTCTTACCTGTTGTAACTGGTAAGTTCAGGCCAGAACAACGTTTTCACTGAAAAAATAGGCTGTATATGCCAAGACAAGTATAAGTCCAGAGTGTCTATATGTATCCCAGTATTGCCAAAGGGGAAACGCGGCTCTGTTCACCGCAAACCAGCTGAAAATAAAATCACAATGAATATATTCAAGCGGACGTTTGGTTCCCTTTCAGACGCTAGTTACCGTCCATGTATAATATCTATCTCCCTAGCTCTCAAGTTTTAAGCTTACCCTCAGGCGAGTGCGCCCCGTGGCTCCTCTCTCCGGCACCGTATGAACCGAAGTAAACAGCGTACTCTGACCCGGAAGTATTTATCACTCACCACGTTCTAAAAAAAAAAAAAAAAGGCTAGAGCGCAAACCTCCTATCTAACGTGCAAGTCATCTGACGTGCATACGTAATCACCTGCGTGTTTGAAAGCCGGAAACATGCAAACAGTGTGGTACAATTAGCGAATTAAGAAAACTCCTGTATTGTGAGTAGAGACCACTGAAGTACACAGTGCATTTAAATAGCGGCACCATATTAGTAGTGATCCATAAAGCAAAGGATTAGAAAAAAGAGTGGAAAAGGGGCCAGGAATGGCCCCAAGGGGGTATTTACAGAATGATAGTATCGACTCATTTTCGTTGCCAAATACAGTTACAAAAGGCATATTCAGTTGCTTACAATTGAAATGCGTGACAAATATACATTTGAAATCCTACTGTAATGGGAAGATTATTCATGATGTGTGACATAATGACACACAAGGGCATAAAAATAATTCGGGACAGAAAATTCACATCACAATTTTGTGATACATTCAAGAAACGATATACACATGTTATTTGTAACACAAATAACATGTGTATATCTTATCAAGTTATTCTTTGTATTCACAGTTAATTCTGCTTTGATTCTAACATGTACTACGAATAGAGAAGCTTCTCCCTTTTCTATTTATATATTTCTGTTTTAATATGTCGTCTCTGATTGGGTTATGGAAAGCCCTCACTCAATTAGTACCTAATGGCACGATACCACATATTCGGGTCACGCAATACATTGGCCGTGTTAAGACAGTCTAAACCGGTATGTGGATCATTTCCTAATAAGTTTGATGTTCGTTTCTTGAATGTATCACAAAATTGTGATGTGAATTTTCTGTCCCGAATTATTTTTATGCCCTTGTGTGTCATTATGTCACACATCATGAATAATCTTCCCATTACAGTAGGATTTCAAATGTATATTTGTCACGCATTTCAATTGTAAGCAACTGAATATGCCTTTTGTAACTGTATTTGGCAACGAAAATGAGTCGATACTATCATTCTGTAAATACCCCCTTGGGGCCATTCCTGGCCCCTTTTCCACTCTTTTTTCTAATCCTTTGCTTTATGGATCACTACTAATATGGTGCCGCTATTTAAATGCACTGTGTACTTCAGTGGTCTCTACTCACAATACAGGAGTTTTCTTAATTCACTAATTGTACCACACTGTTTGCATGTTTCCGGCTTTCAAACACGCAGGTGATTACGTATGCACGTCAGATGACTTGCACGTTAGATAGGAGGTTTGCGCTCTAGCCTTTTTTTTTTTTTTTAGAACGTGGTGAGTGATAAATACTTCCGGGTCAGAGTACGCTGTTTACTTCGGTTCATACGGTGCCGGAGAGAGGAGCCACGGGGCGCACTCGCCTGAGGGTAAGCTTAAAACTTGAGAGCTAGGGAGATAGATATTATACATGGACGGTAACTAGCGTCTGAAAGGGAACCAAACGTCCGCTTGAATATATTCATTGTGATTTTATTTTCAGCTGGTTTGCGGTGAACAGAGCCGCGTTTCCCCTTTGGCAATACTGGGATACATATAGACACTCTGGACTTATACTTGTCTTGGCATATACAGCCTATTTTTTCAGTGAAAACGTTGTTCTGGCCTGAACTTACCAGTTACAACAGGTAAGAATATGTATGCAGTTTTGACACACGTAAGATATTCGTTAATGCCTTAGCATGTTAACCCTATAGATCTTGTGAATATTCAAGGATACCATGCTCATGGTGATTTATTATTATACAGATCCGTGTCTAGGACGTGCAAGTTTTAAAAGTGGCCTTTTAGGACCCGCTGGGTCGGAATTATCACCAGCTGTAAGGTGAGCCTCAATTTTGAGTTTTATATATGGTACTACTAGTTATACGTCTTGCGGATATAGAGTAACTAGGACATAATCTAATTCGATTATTCGGTATTGTGTTTCAGGTCTGATAGGTGACTACCATAGACATAAGGTATGCACAATTTTTATACGAAGCACAATCGAGGGTTAGACTTGCTCACTCCTCACAGGTACTAGGCACGCGTGCCAGGTGCAAGCAAAATGACGAACACATAATCACATGCAATATTTCTGTTCCTCCCCTTCCTACACCATAAAATAGCAGCTATTATGGACACATCTCACTATCACTCACTTCTGACCATGTACCTAGGTCTAACTTGATAAACATACACACTTGTACACCGTTCGGTCGGCATGCAACCATTCAAGTTTATGCTTTGAACTACACTCCAGGCTGAGTTCCTGTTGTAGTTGGCTTCAACTATGATGGACACATTCTTTTACAATTGGCATATCCCTTTTTTCTGGCCACTAATGTTCCCACCTGGACTGCAATTGGTTTAACATGAATCGTCACTTTTGATTTATATGTCATACTCTTATGAGACATATATTCTGTAACAATTTCTTTAATATACTGTGACACGAGTCGATTTTTTACTTAATTCCAGCCCTGAAGAAGTCTAGGGTTATACACCCGTGACGAAACACGTGTTGGCTGGCCTGTGAAGCAACATACATTAAACCAACATTTGAAGAAAAGAATCCACTGTTGTCTTTTGTTAAACAACGAATATTTTATGTGTTGTTAAAACCTATCTGCGTGTGCACAGGACTTGTTATCATTTGTGTAAAACGGACTTCTGTCCATCATTGAGGGCTTAGGGGTTTTCCCTCAACCTGTTGCACCGTTTTAAATATTATTATCTGCAATATTCACGTTATTGGGCTAGCGCCACAATATACCCTGTGCTTAACAATACCCCCGCTTTGTCTCTATATACTCAACATATCCCTAATGTGCAAAATGGCAGTAAATAGCAGCTTGGATGTGCAAAATGCAATTTGAAAAACGAAATACTAATCCTTCGTGAGATTTTCTTAAACGAGGAAGTTAACTACCCAAATAGAGAAAATATATATATAACAGATTTAAAATATATACATAAATTCTTTAAAATAGTTAAAAGTTTTACACATACCGATTCATTTTTTGGACAAAAAAGATAATCTCGGGCTGAAGCTACGTTTTTTACACTGTTCTGTAGAAACATCGGCCTAAGCCAACGATAACGACTCGAGACCAATGCCGGACAGGCAAGAGATGTTAAGTTATCAAGTCGTCATCTACAGTGCTAGATCTGGAAACGCTAAAGTGGCGAAGTGCCGCCACTGGCGGAAAATAGATGGTCGTGTGCTTGAAAACCTGTTGAATGAGCGAGAGCCTGAATTAAACAGGGAAGTGGATGGATATTGTGGTGAGGAATTTCAATAATTGGATGAAAAATGCTGTTACCAAGTTAGCCCCCAGAATTTTAAAAAAAACTTATAGGAGAAATCCTTCTGCCCCATGGTTTTCTCTCGAACTAAAAAAGTCTAAACAAAAATGCAGGTCTCAAAAGCGTAAGTGGAGGAAAGAATATAATGCCGATGAAAAAGTGAAATATAAAGGCAACCATCGAGGAGTATAAAGCATTGATTAAGTCAGAAAAAACAAAATACTATACTAGAAAAATTAGCGCCGCACGACTCCACAAGTAAGCTTTTTAAAACAATAAATACTCTCTAAATATAACAATTCTCAGACTTTTACTCTCTCACAAGAATTTTGTACAAAGCTGGCTGAGTATTTCCCAGCCAAAGTCAACAATGTCTACAAAAATTTCTCTGTTGCTGAAACTGTCAATTACCCAGGTACCTCAGTTTGTATCCCTCTGCCATCTTGGGATAGGCCAGACAAGGTCGGAGCCCATGTGAACTCTCTGGTAAATTTCACCCCTCTAACTGAGGATAAAGTACAAAGGCTTCTGGAAACGACTAAATCTGGGTCCCATTCAGACCTTTGTACCCCTTTTGTGTTACATACGGTTTCAAAAAGGATTTCTAGATATCTTACCCCCCCCCTTCTAAATATGGTGCGGGATTCGGGCCAACATCCAACAGATTGGAAGAAAGCGTCGGTGTCATCTTTTGAAAACCCCTCTTTAAATCCTGGGGACACAAAACATTATTGGCCTATATCTTGGCTTCTTTTCTCCAGAAAAATATTGGAGAAAGCAATAAATGAAGATCTTATATCTTTCATAGATGTGCACAATATCTTGGACTTCTCCCAACATGGTTTTAGACCACAACACAGCACGGAGTCCGCCTTAGTGGTCGCCACTGAGGAAAAACGGAAACAGGTAGACCAGGGTGGGATGGCTGCATTGATACTTCTCGATCTCTCAGCCACATTTGATACAGTGAAACATTCTATGCTTATTAGACATCTGGAGAGTACCGGGATTAGAGGCGTAGTAATATTTATGTCACCCCTTTGACGAAACTCATTCGGTCATATGGATTTGTGGCAGTATCCTATGCCGATGACACACAAATTGTGGTTTCTATATCATCAGATCCTGATGAGGTTGCCAGTAAATTTCAAAATTGCCTAACCAACATTGTCATCTGGATGAAGGAAAACTGCTTAAAAATAAACTCAGAAAAGACGGAAGTAATGCTGTTTGAAGCAAATACCCCTTTCTGGAATGGATCATGGTGGCCTGCACATCTTGGGCCTCTTCCTTGTCCGGTTCAGAAAGTAAAAAATCTGGAAGTGGTATTTGATAATCAGCTGACTTTCTCAGACCAAATTAACCAGGTTACGTCCATCTGTTTTAATTTCCTGAGAGTTCTGAGGAAAGTTCTTCCATTTATCGTGATGGAAAAGCAGAAAATGGTGGTAGTGGCATTAGCACTATCCAGAATTGAATATTGTAACTTTATATATACGGGTGTGCAGAAATGCTTGTCACCAAAGTTGCAATCTCTCCAAGACGCAACTGCCCGCATGTTGCTAGGAATTCCAAAATTCACTTCAGTCTCCAAGGGCATCAGGGATCTTCATTGGCTACCTGTCAGTGAAAGAATTACATTTAAGGCTCTTTGTATAGTCCATAAGGTATGCATACACTCAGTTGGAATTTGAGATCTGGCTCCGCAAAACTGTCTCAGTTTGCAAAATAAAGAAGGTTAGATGGGAGGGAGACGTTTCTCTTTTCTAGCTTGTACACTTTGGAATACTATGCTTATTGCACTTAGATCCCAATCAAATCATTCATCATTCAGAATATTGTTAAAAACCTGGCTTTTCACTTATCACATGAACTAAAGAGATCCTGTAGGAAAACGCCCAACGCAATGGCTTCCGGGTCCATCCTTCAATTGAAGAACACTGGTAATTGTTTGTTCAACCTGGACTCAAACAGCTCCATGTTGCATGGACCCCTTCTGTTCATCAGCGCTTCGAAAGTCATCTGATTCACTTTTCAGTTGCTGGTGTTTTAAATGTATCTGGAGTTCTAGTCTGCCATCTCTTTCTGACTTCGCTGGAGATATTTCGCTATCTCTGAGATCCTGTTCCCCAGGCAAAAATCCCAAAAGTCCTTGCCAAATCCATCAGGTTCCTTGATCTCATGCCTCCCAAACTATTGATGTTTCTCATTGTGGACGAATTTTCCATCTTAAGAAGTAAGCAGCAAGACACTTTGTCCCTTGTCATTGACTTTATAGCAAAAGATCCAGCTTTGAGCATTAGATATTGTATGTGGACTTTCTGTTCTTTTTCTGACCATCTTCCTCCCTCCCAGCTTGCTCTAGGGCATGTCCCTCTGCCACTGGGGACACATTTGCCTGTCTCCTCCTGCATTGCCAGACAGACTCCTTCTCTCTTTCAGCAGGTAGGCAGAGAGGCCTTTTGGTGCATTTTGCAAATTCATAGCTTCTCCAGCAGGAAGTGCAGACTTCAGGAGATGTCCTGTCACCTCTGGGAGACTGTCTGTCAGGCAAACAGTGGCCTTAATTGCACAGCAGTCGATTAAGTACTCTGCAGAGAACTTTCTTCTGAGGTGATAAAGGACTAAGAACTGGAACAAAGTGAGGTGATTTAAGTCCTACTATCATACACAAGTTCTAAACAGGGGATGTTGAGCCACTGTCTTAAATGGTAGAACGAGTTTGGAGGCTGTTCTCCTTTCAAGCATCCTCTCCAGGCTGTTTCCCAGACACAGCCTTTGTGTACAGTGATGTTTCTCACAGCAGGTAGCACTGGGGCTGCAGCACCCACATCTGAGGCACAATGAGGTGTGCGCTTTATGCACCATGATGTCATCAGTCCAACTGAAGGAGTAATCAGGGACGGACACAGGGGCAGACCTGCCCCAGAAACTTCCTCAAGCACACAACAGAAACTGCAGTGCCACCGCTCACTTGTACCGTCCACCAAATGGCATTGCTCAGGAAGACTAATCACCAGCTCCTTGCTTACAAAAGGCATTATGGAATTTCTAAAGGTAGCTCTGTCTCCATCCTCCCCACCTCAGTGTCTATATCTCCTGTCTCCAGCTACAGTTATGTAGGCAATACACTTCCACTCTCTGGGAAAACAGTCCTCGTCCTCCATCTGGTGCTAACTCAAGCCAGATGCGTCCAGAATGGATCTCATTGGCCTTATTATTCAAGCTCACACACACACACAGTTTGTCACAACGCATATTACATGAACAACATATGTGCACACAGCATGTATGCCGTTGACACTCAACTACTCATGTCTATCGATGATAAGTGTGATGTAACAAGGGATAATTTAGTTGAGTATCTTTCTGAGGTGGCAGAGTGGCTGCATCTCCACTGTTTAAAATTAAATGCAGATAAATCAGAAATAGTGTTGTTCGGAGGTGCCAAAAAATTTTGGACTGATTCATGGTGGCCAGCTACGCTAGGCCCTGCACCGACACCCAAAAAAGTGGTTACATGTTTGGGCTTTCTCATTGATAATACTCTGTCCCTACAGGAGCAAGTAACCAGGGTCCGAGGGACTTGTTTCGAACTGCTATGTATCCTTTGGGAAACTGTTCCGATGGATGTGAGTAGCTTGAAGAAGGAACATTATCTAAGCTTTAATCCTGAGTAGGATCGACTATGGAAATGCATTATATGTTGGCATGGCCGATTACTTGTTCCCAAGGCTTCAAACTGTTCAAAATACAGCTGCCAAACCTGTTTGGAACATAGGAAAAGGGAGCTCAGCATCTGCCTGGCTCGACAAGCCTCATTGGCTACCAGTTAGTAAATGAGCTATCTTTAAGTTACTGTGCCACATGCATAGATCACTTCATGGTAACTTCCCTAGGCTATTGTCAAATAAAGTCAACTTTCACAGACCCACTCGGAATCTCAGATCAGCCAGCAAGGCCTTGATATTATGTAAAAGAATTAAGAAAACCCTGATGGGTGGACGCTCCTTTAATTTCTTAGCCCCATCTCATTGGAATAGGCTTCCTCAGTATCTACGCACAGTGTGGGATTTGCTGACTTTTAGAAAAAAATTGAAGACATGGCTAACAATCAATCAGGGGGATTGTAAGCGTGCTACTCACCCGCGAGGGACTCAAGGTGCTGGGGTGGGGGGAGGGGGTAGCAGTTCCATTCAGTCAAAAAGCCAGGTCTTGAGCGCCTTCCTGAAGGTGTTCGGGGGGGGGGGCGCGTCTGATGTCGATCGGGAGCTCGTTCCAGGTCTTGGTTGCGATGAAGGAGAAGGCTCTTCCCCCTGCTTTGGCTCTACGGATTCGTGGGGTCTTGGCAAGGACGAGGTTGGCGGATCGGAGGTCTCTTTTGGGTGCATGGAAGGTGATTCTATCGTTGAGGTATTGGGGTCCGGTGTTGTGGAGGCATTGTATGCGTGGGTGAGTATCTTGAAAGTAACTCTCTTCTCGATGGGGAGCCAGTGGAGATTCCAGAGGTGTTGGCTGATGTGTTTGTGTCGAGGGACACCGAGGACGAGTCTGGCGGCGGTGTTCTGTATTGTTTGGAGCTTGCGGAGTAGAGACTTGTTTATGCCGGCGTAGAGGGCGTTTCCGTAGTCTAGCCTGCTGGTTATGAGTGCGTGGGTAACTGTCTTCCTTGACTCGGGGGGAGCCATTTGAACGTCTTACGGAGGATGCGGAGGGTGTTGAAGCAGCTGGAGGCGACGGTGTTGACCTGTCGGTTAACGGAGAGGGAAGAGTCGAGTACGATGCCCGGGTTCCTGTCGTGGTCCGTCGGGGTGGGGGGGCTGCCAAGGGAGGTGGGCCACCAGGAGTTGTTCCATGCTGATGGGGTGGTTCCAAGGACGAGGACTTCTGTCTTCTCCGAGTTGAGCTTCAGGAAGCTGTTGCTCATCCAGGATGCGACATTCTGCATTCCTTCCTGGAAGTTGAGTCTGGTGGTGGTGGGGTCTTTGTTGAGGGAGAGGATGAGCTGGGTGTCGTCGGTGTAGGATACTATGCTGAGGCCGTGCTGTCTGACGATGGCGGCAAGGGGGGCCATGTAGACATGAAAGAGGGTTGGGCTGAGGGATGATCCCTGGGGCCCTCTGCAGTTAATTTCCGTGGGTTCGGAGAGGAAGGGTGGCAGTCTGATCCTTTGGCTTCTACCGGTGAGGAACGAGCGGATCCAATCAAGGGTGGTTCCTTGAATGCCGGCGTCGTGTAGTATGGCGGCGAGTGTGTGGTGGCAGACGGTGTCGAACGCTGCTGACAGGTCGAGGAGGATCAGGGCTGCGGTGTGGCCTTGGTCGAGGAGTTTGCGTATGTCGTCTTTGGCGGCGAGTAGGGCGGTCTCAGTGCTGTGGTTGCTTCGGAATCCGGACTGAGAGGGCTCGAGTATGGAGTTGTCTTCGAGGAACCTAGTTAGCTCTGCGTTGACGGTCTTCTCAGCGACTTTTGCCGCGAAGGGGAGGAGCGAGATGGGCCGGTAGTTATTGAGGTCCGTGGGATCTGCTGAGGGCTTCTTGAGCAAGGGTCTGACATCTGCGCATTTCCAGTCGTCGGGGAAAGTGCCGGTCTTGAAGGTGGTGTTGATGATGCGTCGTAATTCTGGCGCGGTGGCGGTGACGCGATGGCGCGATCGCAATGGCGGTGGCTATATAACTAGGAACCAGTTATTGACTCAGACTAGCGCTGGGATATCCTTCTGGGGATGATGAGATGTGCGCTTACAAATACCACACATACACGCACGCACACACACACACTGGGATGCCACACATGGGATGCCAGCGGCCAGTGTACGGTTCTAGGCATACATATAACAGCAGAATTGTTCACAAGTGGAACCAGTAGGCCTCATTGCCAGTGATACAGATAAAAAGGTCTGGTCACACTATTGATCCAGAATGGTGCCATCACTACATTATGCATTATACCAGGACAGAGACAGTAGTCCTCTGTCCGTGAGAGCACACTTGGTGACACCTTCCAGGTCACAGGATACGTCCAGGACCTCACATAGTCAGGGACAGGCTTATGCTTCTGCGCAGATGCTTAGACTAGCACGAGGCGCTACTAAAAGTCAGGAAAGCAGATATACATGCAGCTGGGGATGCAGGGCAGGGGATCATGCCTGCATACCATGCAGGGGACATTGCAGTCTCAGCAATCAATGAGTACAGAGAGAAAGTGCAGTAGTAGGATATCAAATGAGGTGCATCAATATGACATTGTCTGTGGTTGACAGTACATTGAGATGCAAAATTAACTTTGGTCCATCACCAGAATGAAAGTAAAAAGTGTCTAACATCACAAATCACATTTATGTGCAAAATTACTTCCAGGTACAAAATTATCCTTGGTGCGAAATAATCAATATTGAGGTATCCCAATTAATAGCAAAATCACATGTTGCAAAATCATCACCCTTGGTGCAACATCACCAAAAGTGTGGAAATGCTTACAAGCACAAATCGCATTTAGAAGCACAATTCACATTTGGAGGATTAAAACATTTAGAGGCAAATCACATCTAGGTACAAAATCAATCACCCTTGTTGCAACATCATGAGAAATGAAGAAACACTTTTAGGTGCAAAAGCACATTTAGGTCCAAAATCACCCTTTGATGCCATATCATCAAGAATGTGGGCACACTTTTAGGAGCCCACATCACCTTAAGGAGCAAAAACATATTTAGGTGCAATATCGCCTTTGGTGTCACAAAAGTATGGGCGTGAGAATACCTAAACATTTAGGATCAAACAATCAAATTTAGGTACAAAACCACATTTAGATGTAACATCATCCTTGGTGCAAAGTCCTTTAGGAGCACCAATCACACTTAGGGGAACAAATCATGTTTTAGATGCAGAATCACAATTGGTCCATTATCAACAGGAGTGTGGAAACACTTTTAAGTGTGCCTTCATTGCCGTACATTGATGCTTCACTTAACTGGGCATCAACTGAAATGGAAAGCCTGCTTTAGGCAGGTGGATACACATACCTCATAGCAAATAGGAAGAGGGAAATAGGTAGAGGTAAGACTGAAACACTCCTTTAGTGCGATCAAAAACATGAATTACACTGTTTATGTTTTATTTCATTGCTTATTCTTGATTGATAAATAAGTATGCATCCATTGTAGTCGAAAATACATAAAAGATAGAAAAAAAAATCAATTATCAATAAAATTAGTGTCCATTGTGTAAATTTGTTTATTAGTTAATAAAAACGTAAACACTGATCAGAACTTATAAAACAAATCATATAAATAGATAAATAGGTCAAATCTTGAACTAAAGTTATCGATCTTGGTAAAACACTCGATCTCACATAGACGGTAGTCATAGATGTAGGGTTTGCTAGGCCGTCAATGAGCAATTCTAGTATAAAGAGTAAAAAATGCATATATTGTCTAAAACTCTGAAAGCCTTATCAATGTGCAAATTTGCAGAGAAAGTGCTGACATTTAACCGGGATTACATTTAGACATCGGCTTTTGGTACAAAGTTGCAGAGTCTGCAATAATAATAATATTACTTTGTTTTTTGGTTAATTTAAATCTTTACAATCTAAGAATGGCGGTTGAGAGTAAGAAGAAAGTGATTTATGCTGAATTCTGTCATACTTGTTACAACAGCAATATTATGTCACATTGGTCGGCCTCATATGTATGGCAACTGATTATTCCTTGGTTTAAGCAGCACAACCTTAATTAAGGTGCGAGTGTGATTGGAAGGCCTTTTTTACATGAATAGTGTAATGTGTTAAGTAAAATAGGTGGAATCACATGAAATGTTCAATCAAATTGATTAAGTAAATTGTCCACAGTACTTGTGCTGTTAATGTTCCACAGCCTGTGTGCTATGCCAAATGCAATAGTGCTTAACATTCGATTTAAGGTAACTTAACACAATTTTATGCATGATTGTAAAACCCCCTTTTTATTAAAAAAAAAGAACACCTATTTTTTTAGTTCTTTCTTAAAGTGCTATTACTTTAAGCGATGACATGCTGGAATTTTTGTTAATACGAGGTGATAGCCCACCTGGAGCCTACAGTGCTGTTCTGTTGGCCATAGGTACCGGAAAATGTCATAGAAGACTCTCCTCAGTACAAAGCATCATAAACAAATGGTGAACCTTCTACAACGCCTGGCCATTGCTCACGGAGTCACATTTGGTTTTTCCAACTTGTAGACTGCTATGGCCAAGAAATTCACTGCTTTGCATGCTGGCTGACCCGGAGACCCTCCTAGTAGCTTTATCACGGCCAGCCGACATGACCTTATTTGCCACTATCTTAGTTTCTTCCTGAGTGCAACAATGTTTTACTACTGTATCTGCAAAGACGACACTCCGTGGTTGACAATCTGTTTCCATGCCAAGGTTAAGTCTTTTGATGGAAAGACTCCCAGCCTAATTAGCAACAGGTTGTCCTTCTTTGCCTCGGAGAAATTTTCAGACAGGTATGGTTGAGGTTTCAAAACTTTGTATGTGAGCAGGACTATCCACGCTTGCCTTTTGTTCACCAAGGCTGCTTTGCCTGCTAAAAGTGATTGATGTTTGGCTGATTTATTGGTTGTCCATTTAAACACTGGGTACTCTATTATGGTGTGCCAGGCCTCTTCTAGTTTTAGGGCTGTTATTGACTGCTGTAATGAAGTGTAGATGGATTTCTTGTCGCTGGCCTGGTTTTGTATTTCGAGCCAACATTGGTGGGCCAATGAATTTGGGTCTGCTGCCCTCGTTCTCCAGTAGTATTTTATTAGTGTGCCTTGTTTGACGGGAATCTGGTTCAGTAGATCAAACTCCAGCCTAATGTGGGCTTGTGATATGTGTTGTGGGATCCTAAACATTTTTTTTTGTAGAGGCTAGATTGTAGAGTATTCAAGCTCACGGCAGCTTTAATTTTGAATAATTCTGAGCCATATGCAATGGAGGGGATGAAGTTTGCTCCTATGACCTGCATACGATGGTTTGTTGAGCAACCTTTTAACTTTTGCTGCAAGGTTTTGAATGCAAACAACAATTTGTTTGCTTTTACTTGCCTGGATAGTGCTTACTGTTTGTAATTCAAGTGGCAATCTAGATGCACTCCAAGGTATTTGTAAGGTTTGACCTGATCCAGAATGTTACTTTTTGCCCTCCAGGTAAATCTAGCTTGTCTCTTGTACTCGAGAAACATAGGACTTTTGTTTTGTTGTAATTAAGGTCCAAACGCACGTTTGTGATGTAGACCAGTAGTTGGGTGATTAACCACTGCAGGCCTAACTGAGTTTTACTGAGCAAGACAATGTCATCTGCATATTGCAAGCTTCTTATCGGTTCATTGTCCAACCTGGGGTGGGGGTCACCAGTACTTGGCGTAGATGATTCTCTAGGTCGGCTGTGTAGATGTTAAACAAGCAGGGGGCCAAGACGCAGCCCTGCTTTAAACCATTATTTGTGGAGATTTTTTGGTTATGCAACTGCCGTCTCCTAGCTTTGTTTGGACCCATGTATTTGAGTAGAGATTTGTGATTGCTTCCAACAGTTTCACAGACACTCCCCATTGTGCCATCTTATTCCATAACATCGTCCTTGGGAACTTGTCGAAAGCTGCTTTGAGGTCGATGAAGCAAGCATAAGGTTTGCTGGATTTGATGTTGGCTTGCTCGGTCAAAAGAGTGAATGCTGATAGGTTGATAAAGGTGCTCATTCCTGCTCGGAAGTTTGTTTGCATTTTGGGCACAAGGTTTGTGCGGGTCGCCCAGTCCTCTAATTCGGTCAGCAGATTTGAGGCATATATCTTGGCCTCCACATCTATCTAGGTGCCTGAACTGCTTCTGTAGAGTTGGAATTGTTATACTCTGCCTGCCTTTGTTCTGTCTGTGAGTGGTCAGCCTTGTGTGTTTTCTGAGTTAGTTGTATACTGTGGTTATGTGGTTTGTCCAGTCAGCCTCCGTAATGTCTGAATTATGATTCCGGTTGCGGTCATTTGGTAAGCTGTTTATTTCGACCCAAAAGTGTTGCTAGCTTGTGTGTAGCAGTTTCATCCAGATTCACTCGTTGTGTTTCTGATTTGTCTCACTGATCTTTTTTTGTGAGTTTGTTTCATTTTTGCGATTTTAGCGATTGAATCTTGACTTGGTTGATGTCCGCGTAAGCGAGTATTTCTAAGTTCTTTGCTAAGTTGTTTTTTCATGGTCCTTAAATTTGGTGTGAACCATTCTGTCCTGGTATTTCCTGTTGATTTTTTGGTGTGGGGTTTGATCGAAAATTTTGAGGTAAGTGTTTTGAGAAATACCTCCAAGGCCTGTGTCAGTGTCAACTTGTCTTCTTGACTTGTAGGATCCAATGAGAGGCAGATGGTGCTGGTCTCCATTATTGCATCTATTGTCTGTTCCTTCCATTTGAGATGCCTTAGATTGAATAGCTGTGCAATTGAGACGAGGCCCTGTGCTTTTTGACACCTGGAGGGAGTGTTGTCCAGGTTAAAGGTTTGGGCAAAATGGTCCCTGTCCGATCTTTCTTTTAAGTTGAAGTTGGAGATGCTCTTGAATAGATCCAGATCCACCAGAGTAAAGTCTATGGTTGAACAAGTCCTGTCGGTCACTCTAGTAAAGGCTGTTGGGTGATCCAATGGACAGCGTCCATTGAGTGTGAACAAGCCCAGATTCTCAAGCGCAGAGATGCGTTTTTTGCCAGACGAATCGCGTCTTGTTTGGTTGCCCAGTTTTTTCCTGTGTTTGGCCTGGTAATTTGCTTTCAGAGCCCTGTAATAAGTTCATATTGAAGTCCCCTGACAATATTATGCTTGCTTGTGGGTATGTGGACTTCAGGGCTATAAGCATCCCTATCAAGGTCTGAATTTTTTCCACTTTGTGTTTGAAAGCTGGGTGTCTGTATAAATTCCGAATTATTATTGTGAGATAAGGTGCTGCTTCGAGCTTGACGCACTGCATCCATGTTGTATCTCAATCCACCTCTTCGTGGGCCCAAAATATGTCGGTGGAGATGTAGAGCGATAGGCCTCCCATTGCTCTACCAGACCATGCTTCTTTGATGCAGTGTTGTGGTATTCCTTGAATCCCACTATTATTGTGTTCTTAAGCTGCCAGGTTTCCTATGGCAGCTTAAGCAGACTGAGCTCAGCATCTATGTGCATGAAAGATCTTCATTGGCTGCCCATGCGACAAAGAGCAGTGTTTAAGCTGCTCAGTCATGCACACAAGGCTCTCCAGCAACGTGGCCCTAGAGTTCTACAGAATAAAATTGAATTCTATGTCCCCTCAAGGAGCCGACGTTCACTCCACCAAGCCCTGGCCAGGACAAAGCGTATAAAAAAAGTTAGATCTGGAGGACGCTCGTTCTCATACCTGGCGGCCAGGAAATGGAATGAACTTCCCCAAGATTTGCGCCTCACTATTGACTACCTGGCCTTCAGGAGAAAGCTCAAGACCCATCTGTTTCCTAAGACGTAAATTTCTAATAGACCATATGCCTTGATTGGCAGCCTCACCATAATTTCTCGCTATTTAGCGCCGTGATATCCTCCGGGATGAATGCTGCGCTCTATAAATAAATAAATAAATATGGTCCAATTATTGCAATTCATGATTGGATATCTATAATTAAAGATTGTGTGCATGATGACATAAGCTTCCATCTCGATGTAATAAGAATTGACATGCTGCCGGGATGTATGCAAATTATTCAGTTTTGAAAATTGGTTTAAACACCTGCCTTAAAACTTTTATCTGAAAGACGGGCAGCTGTCTACACTTTAGTTCTAGGCATTTCTGGATAGCCAATGGACAACTTAATTTTGAAAGGTCGTAAGTAGTGGCTTACCGCTATAGTAAATAGTTTCTGAGCTAAATGTTCTACTTTCCACAACCATTGTACTAACTGCTTCTTGTGCGGGCATATGCATATGTTTCAATCTAAACCGAAACACCGCCAATGAAACAGTAACTTCATTAAAATCAGATATTAGATCAAACATCTCACGGCCCACTCCATACTACAATGCACATAATTTCTATAGGTGTCAGTTTCTACCCCTTGTAGCATGACCAAAGCTGACCTACTCATCTTAGAAAATCCATCACAGCAGAGCTACTGAAGCAAAAACACACAAAAAGCTAAGACTGTGCTCTAAATTTCAATTTGGACATTCAATCCTTTGTTAATAATGCCTGCCAAGACTTGGCTTCCAACAAATGGTGGAACATCAGGAGCCATAGCTCAGATCCATAATTCAGCATAAGAATTAACTTGGCCTTGTAGGCTTTTACCAAAGTGGATAACTACAGACCACCAAATTTACTGTTAAAATTTGCCAAGGCATTTCTTCGAGGTGTCAAAGGTCATATATTGCCCCTACAACATGTCTGAGTTAATTTGGGCCTCAATATATTTCTAAAACATCACCTCTATTAAATTCAGACTTCCCGCCTCGTTTTTCCAATCCTAAATTATTTCTTTTATTTCTAAATTGATTTTTAGACAATCGACCAAAGTGTGATGCCCTAAAGGCAGTAAGAATCCGTTACAATCCAATTTGGGTGTTGCCAAATATAGTTAAGTCAGCAACATATAACAAAGCACAGAATTTAGTTAGACCACGTTTTGGGAGAAAATTATGCAAAGCAGCTAAAACTGATCAGATCACTTACAAAGATGTTAAAAAGGGTAGGTACCAATACACCCTTGCCTCACTACGATCGAATGGGAATTTGGCTCTGTGGTAGACAAGCTCTACGTCTTGACATCATGGCCCAGTCATTTATGTGGAGGTTGCTTAGTTTAAAATGTAAAGAGATTGGACACTCACATTTTAACAATTTGCCCCACAGCAGAGATCTGTTGGTGGTATCAAATATCTGTGAAGTGGCACTGCAGCCTGCTCAAAGATTTCCTAGCAAGTAGTTCAATTGCTGCTGCACTGTTAAGCATGGTCATTCCATTATCGAATTCCATCTACATTTGGTGCGGGATTGAGGTAAATTCAAGCCAGTTATCCAAAGATCTTAGCTGGTAGTCTCAGTATTGCCAGGATTGATAATCATCAGGATTTTCCAGCCTTCTTTTTTTTTAAATATGGTTATGTGTGACCCTCTCATTTTAAATGGTAATTTACCAATAGGACAGATAATACAGAGCTTTAAGTACTGTTGCCCGCTCTGATGCATGTGTTTTTAAGATGTCAGTTTTAATTCACCAGGAGCCTTTGCTTGTGATCTCTTACTTTTTCTGATAATTGAGCCCACATGTTCGATTGTTACAAGTCTAGATGATTCATCCTTCTCCACATTGGGAAACAAGGTTTCCTGTACACTAGGGCCATGATTACAACTGGACCAGAAAATTCTGATCCCTGTGCAAACCCCAGTTTGTGCAGTGGTTGGAATTATGAGTTTACTACATCCAGTAATTACCTACTTCATGAAGCGATCAGGTGAAGGTGATCCAGAAGAATTCAATTTGCAGGCGTTTCTGCTCAGAGAGCCCAATTTGGTGGGTTTCAAAGCTTGGAACCCTGTTCTCCTGGTGATCTACCTTCATGTTTCATCCTTTTAAACAATCGAGGGGTTTGCTGTAGATGAGCATAGATTTCTGTATGATGTGTAGTGAGGAGCAAGTTTTGGGTGGTGACCTGGTTCTGGTGCTTTGCTCAAACAGGCCTGGTGAACAATACAGAGGAATTTCAGCATACTCCTTAAGTCCACTGAGAGCAAATGTAGAAGTTTTATTGCAGGTTCAATATGTTCATGATTTTGCAAGTATAGGAATAATATCTATCCCTGATTTTAGGGTTTTTGCAGCCTATCAATTAACCCCTTTCATTGCCCAGTGTAGAATATGTTGCAGTAATCATGTGATGCCATCACCAGGGATTTTCTTAATTCCACTCCGATGTCAGTTCTGAGTAATGGGATGAGTAAAGTGTTATTAAAGAGATTAGAAGAGTGGGAATGTGAATATTCAATACTCTCCCCAGCACAGTTTGGTTTTAGACAAGGTGTGGGAACAATAGAGCAATGCGTGAATCTGGATCTGCTAATAGGTAAATACACCTGTGCTAAAGGAGGTAGATTGTATCTTTGCTTTGCAGTTCTGCGTAGTGCTTTTGATCTAGTTGATCACTCTATTCTCTGGCCAACCTTGCTTACTCTTGGTGCACTTAGATCGATTATTTGTTTTCTCGCTAGGTTGTATGAGAAACTATTGAGCAAAGTTCGCTTTGGTTCCCAGGGTGAATGCACCACAAATTCTAAAGTGAAAAGAGGCATTCGGCAAGGCTGTATCCTTGCCCCCCTATTGTTCTCCCTGTTTATTAATGGGGTGGATAAGGCTTTACAAGTGGTTCAAGCAGATGCCCCACAAGTTGCTGGGAACCCTATACCAGTGTTATTATATGCAGATGACGCTGTTTTACTGGCAAGGACCCCGGTGGGCTTACATCGACTAATGAACCCCTTTGGGGATTTTATCTCTGCAAGAAAATTGGTGGTTAATAAACCAAAACCTCTACAATGATCTGTGAGGCCCAGCAAAAGAAATGTAGAACTTTTTATATTGATAATATCAATGTAGCCACTGTTGACACCTTTTGTTACTTGGGTATTACTTTTGCAGGTAATTGGTCATGGTCCCACGAAACCACAAATGTCAGACCCAAGATGAACAGATGTGCCCACGGGATCTTCAGGTTTTCAGCGAATTTGGGCATCCAACCCATAAAAGATATGTTAGCTATGTACAAGGCTAGAGTAGTTGCTATTGCTACCTATGGGACCGGTGTGTGGGTTTTTTGTAATAGCAGGGTTCTGCAGATTGAGGAAAATTGTTTTCTCAAGCACCTATTATGTTTACCCACCTCTGCTTCCACAGAGATAATGCATCGGGAGGCAGGGATACAGTATTTAGCGGACCTAATTACACTACACCCCCTGCTGCTCTGGCACTCTATTTGGGTCAAATATGAGACTAGTTTCACCAAGTCAATCATCTTAGACTGCTTGTCCTTGGATAAAGCATTGTGTATTCCCTTGCTAGGCTATATTAATTCTATCTACAGCAGCCTGTTTAAGATGCCAATTCGGTCTAACCCCCCACTGGCGACCACACTTACCAAACTGTCTATTAAAGATAATTCCATGAATTATAGAAGGGTAGTTTGCATGAGATCCGAGTGGGGAAACCAACTGTCACATTTTACCAATCACTTGAGTTGGAGGAGGGCTGCCAAAGGATTAGTAACCACATGCACAGAGGAGCTTTGGAATACAAATTTGCCCTACACGACGTTTAAATTAGCCATGAATAAATCTGCTAAATTTCACTCTCTGCTATTAGATAAAAACACTTTCGCCCATAGATCACATGCTTAGATGGTGATCAACAATTACAAAACCCTCGCTCCAGCAGCTTACCTAAACATCACCTTCGCGTTACATTTAAAAAAACAACTGATGGCTCTCTGCCTCGGAAAGCTCCCATCAATAGCGGACCAACCAAGCTGGAGATATAAAGGCCCCACAGCATGTCGCCTCTGTGGCAGTAAAAAAGAAGATCTCTTCCACCTAATATGTATATGCCCGAAATTACAGCAAGCGCAAGCAACTTTATTAAGAAATGCTTTTATTGACAGAGAGGACCAGTAGAACGGCCATAGCGACAGGATTAGGCCCGACTGACCCTCAAATGAACTGTAAGCTACTTAAGCTTCTCAAATTTCACGAACGGGCTTTGAAATTGACAGACTAGCAACTATTAGACGCTCGAAAAGGGAAAATAAACTTTCCAAAGTAAACGAACTCCTTCGACCAATCGGTCAAATTGCGCTACGTATAAAATGGGAAATTTTTGCTTTTTAACCCATGATAACTTTGTCTAGTCATTTTACTTGATTTTGTTCCTCCATGAATTTTGAAATTTTTGTTATGGTTTTAATTAACTAAACAATACATTTTTTTACTTACTTACAATTTAACCAGGGTCACAAACCCACTGCACCGTTTCGTATTAATTAGATTTAGACTGGGTATTGTGCATCATTTAGTCGCTTACCCCTCTATGAAATCTTGTCCTCCAGATACGATCCCCTGTCCTTGTGATGGTCAGAGCAAGCAAAGCACAATTCACTTTTTGCTATTTTGTGATTTTTATTCCAACTTTAGGCCTCACTATGTAAAACCCATCTTATTAGCGCAAAATATCAGATCACACATTGCAGCCCTGAAATTTATGCTTGACCTAAATGATAGCGGGGTCTGTATTAATGTTTCACTTTTTATTTTAAAAGCAATTAATGTACACAGAAGTATTACATTTTAAATGATGTTACTATGAAGCCCCTGTAGTGTAATAACTGTTTTTATGGAATACTGCGGACAGCCTTTAGTTAATTTTAAGAACGCACTTTTTATATTATTATTATAGATTTTAATTGTGTGCAATTGTCTTATTACTGTAATCACTTTTACGGTTGTTTATACATACCGAATAAAGTCTTTTGAACTCAACTGAGTAATGGGATGAATATTCATAGGAAGGAGAGCTGTAGATAGATGCCCTTGATCTTGACTGCTGACAACTCTGAATTGAATATGATTCCCAGATTCTGTACCTTCAGTGTTCAGCATTGTGGTGCACCAAAATGGAGGGCCATTCACAGGGGATTGAGGTGAATTCTGTTCAGCCCAGCAAATGCACCACTGATTTTGTTACATTCGTGCTAAGGAAACTCTTACGTTGAGTGCAAAATATGATATAGATGTGATGCTAGTCTGGTTCAGAAGCAACTGGAAATTCATTTGAGGATTGACAGAGTACATATGTGGGTACCCTTGCTACAACTCAATGAACGGTGCTACGAAGTGCACATTGAATTCAAGAGCAAGCATGGCAAAGTGGATCTCTCCAGTGCTCCATACGTGATGGCATGTGATGATTCTGTTGCAGTGGCGTAGCTAGGCCTTAGGCCGCCCGTGGCGGCCCCTGCATTTACCGCCCGTGGCGGCCTGATCGAAGAGCTGGGGGGGTGGAGGGAGGAATGCTCGCGATTCATGCGGCCGCAACAGCAGCAGGTAAGAGCGAGGGGAGGGGGGGCGGCCGCCGCCCCCAAAACTCGTGCCACCTGGGGCAGGCCGCCTCCACTGCCCCCCCTACCTATGCCACTGTTCTGTTCTGTTGACCCAATACAGGTCAGTTGTGTTTAGTTTGAGATGAAGGATTAAATAACATTTTGGGCAGATCCCTCCACTCCAGCCCAGTCTGTAAGTCTTCTCAGAAGAATCACATGGTCTATTTTGTTATAAGATGCTGAAAGGTCAAGGAGTATGTAGGAAAGTAGGATCTGCTTTCATGGTCACCCCCACTTTTTGCTGGTGTCATTATGTTTTACTGACTAGTCTGACTGGGATCCTGCTAATCAGGACCTTATTCTCTGTGCTTCTTCCACCGGACTCTTTCACCTTCTTCCCCAGCGGCATCTTCACTGAAGTCCTCCATTGTGGTCTACGGCGGTTTCCGACATCACTTCGCACCTATGCACCCAGCTTCCCTGGTGTAGGTATCCTCGTTCCTGGGGTATCCACAGGTGGGGTGACTCTCCAACCTTCCAGCTTCCACTGGGTTTCTTCAGGGTCCGCTGGGAACGGCCCTTCTTTAAAACTGCAACCGCAACTTAGCCATTGACTTGTATTGAGCACGCTGTCGTGTTTCCGCTCTCTGCACACGGCCTCCATGTGGTTCCTGAGTACTTATCTTTGGTGGTTCCTCGGGTCCCCGACTCTTCTACATCTTCTGGGTCCAGTCCCGACTTAAGTTGTAATGTAATGTAATGTAATGTAATGTAAAATATATTTATACCGCGCAGCTGTCACCCCAAGGGTATCCTGGCGCTGAGACTGGCCAGAAGATGTATGGATGCAGAACAGACGGACAGATAGCCCAGCCTGCATTGAGTGATAGCTCAGAATTAATCCTCCCTTGGGAAAAGCCATGTCTTCAGCTTTTTCCTGAATGGTAGTAGTTCCTGAGTTTGTCTAATGTCTACAGGGAGGTCGTTCCAGAGCTTTGCCGCCGCAACGCTAAAGGCTCTCCCGCCAGTTCTTGTTTTTTTGTATCTCGTCATAATCACCAAATTGGTGTTTGCTGACCGGAGATTCCTTTTTGGGGCATACCATTTAAATTTATCTTGCAGAGGTTTCGGGCCTAACCCATGGATTGCCTTAAAAACTGTTGTTCACATTCCACTATTTTAGTATATGGTTTGGTCTCCCCCTGGAGACCAGTGTGTATTTGTGCTACTTACGTGTTCTATTATCAAAGTATTGTGTGTATTGTGGTTATATCTCTGGGTAGGAGATATTGCAATGTGTTAGTGAGTGTTTATAATAAATACATATTTTTATAACTACACTGTGTGGTTCTTTTTCACTTAACCTTCACCATAAGATTAAGTACTGGTAAAACAAGCTGCTTTACACTCCTTCTGGACTAAACCTGAAGACTGCTCTCCACAGCTACCACTTAGAGAGCTTTCTAAGGTTGTCTAAGACCACTAAAATCACCATAAGGGTTGTCTGGATTAGTGCAAGGTGCTACACTTACTTAAGTGTGCAACATATACTAAGCCAGCCTCCTACAGAGTACGAAGCTGATTTTTGGTGCCATCTAAGGACAGCAGGACTTCTTCTCTGAGGTTGGCTAGGGCAGTTTTGCTATCCCCTGCTGGCCTGAACACAGATTGATGGTCATGTAAGAGTTTTGAGCAGGGAACGGAATTCCAAGTTGTGTGATAGTTATCGCACCCCTGCATTTTTCCCTTGCCAGATTTCAGAAGGTCAAACCTTCCAAAATGTATTAAGGAAATGTCAGAAAAATGTCAAAACATTCTAAATTTGGTGCATAAAGACCTTTTCTGCATGTTAAACTCTGTTTCCAAGTCAAAGTGTGAAATATGGATAACTACCACACCACATAAATACCTCACTCCAGGGTAATGGTATTTACAGAGTATGGTAAATAGTTTACATTTTCCATACAGATGCCTTGATTATGAGTGCTGCGGAATTGGCTGAGGTATTTACTGCACCCTATAAACATCATTACCCCTGGTGAGGTATTTCCAAGGTGCCGTAAATACCTCTTATAAACGTGGGGGACAACATGCAGAATTAGTGATTTTCGCTCCAAATTCCAAATGCATCAGAAATTACCAGGCATTTGAACTACGGTAAACTTAGGGAGGTTTGATCTGATGAAATTAAACTCAGCAAAAATACGGACTGTGGTAATGGCCATATTATTTCTAATTTCAATGTGTGCAGTAACAAAATTACTGCACATATCGAAATTAAATGGTGCAGTAGTAATAGTGGAATTATTCGAAATTGGAGCCGGAGTAGGGTGAGGTGCCTTGACTGGTCTCGATTAAAAGTGCTCTGAGTTTTAACAATTCCTGCACCAACACATTTGCTCAGGAATCACAATTTGAAGTGTTGATGGGTTTAATACACCTCTTACCTATGCACCGCTCTATACATTTTGGCAGGTCAACTCTTCAGAACAGGACATAAGGAGTTTGGTGTGGAAAGCGACAAAATCCACGTTATACCCCATTTTTAGGAAAAATCTCAGGATAGGTACAATTTGCATCCAGTAAAGTGCAGCCCCAGTGTATCATATTTCACCTGGTGCAATAAATATCATAATTCTATCCAGGGCACTCATAATCAAGGGCAATGTTGCCCTGATTACAACAGAGCTGGGGAAGTTATGACCCCTGCACAAACACCAGTTTCCACAGGGGTCAGAATTATGAGTTGTACAGAGCTTACCATATTAAGGGCCTGATTATGAGTTTGGCGGGTAGGAGCGAGCCGTCACTTCAACGCCCCACTCCCACACCGCCAAACATGACCGCCAACTGCCCGCCAGATTAGGAGTTTTCTCCTGTTCTGGCAGGCGGTGCTTTGGAGGTCCCAGGCGGTGAGCCTTAGAAAGGCACTGCAATGGGAACCTCAAAGCCCGTTCCTGCACGGCATGGCAGTCCATGCCGTGCAGGAACTGGGGTGCATGCACACAGGAGGGCACTCCATGTGCCTCCCCTGCATGCACCCCCTGGCCCTGAGGCAACAGGGGGTCCTGGGTCCCCTTAGTTTCCTCACCGCCACAGTTCTCATGGCAGGCTCCCCAGCATTAAAACTGTGGCAGTGAGGAAACTCGTAATATGCTTGGCGGTGCCGCAGCAGCACCCCCAGCATATTGCAGGACTCCGACTGCTGCAAAACTGTCAGGGAGCGTGGATCCCTGGCGGTAGCAGCGATCCCATGGTGGGGTTGGATTACTCCAATGCTTTATATCTAGGCATTTCTAAAAAAAACGAACTGAAAAATTGCAAATTGATCATAATGCGTCAGCCAGGTTGCCACTCAACATTCCTAGGCACTGTTCAGTTTTTCTGAAACTCAAGGACTATCACTGGTTACCAATCTCTAAACGCATTCAGTTTAAAATGCTATCACGTATTCATAGGGCTCTGAACAGGGTTGGCCCTTTATGTCTACAGAACATTTTCTTCTTCTACATTCCATCTAGACCTGTGAGGCTGATGAATGTGTTTATTTTGCGAACACCCAGATTCCGTTCTGCTAGATGAGGGGTCAGTTCTGCTGTCTTCCTGGGAGCCAGATTATGGAAGTGCCTGCTGTTTGCCCTCCGTTCGATCATGGACCATTCTCTTTTTCATAAAAGGCTTAAAACCTGGCTCTTCAAGCAGGCTTTTAATTATTTGTTTTCTTTTTCCTTCATCTTTCCCCATGAGGCTCTCTGTCTTTGACATTGCGTGGATTTTTAATCAAGTAACAGCGCCTAGAAGCCTCTCTTCTGAGAATTATGGAGCTTTAAAATTTTATTTTATTTTCAATAAATATCAAACATTTGGTAATAGCTAAGAGCGAGATTTAGAGAAAATAATTAGGAAAATAAGAGGGAGATTTAGAAAAAATAACCAGTGAACTTTTTTTTCCAATTGACTTGCATATGAGTGAATTTTAAGGGGAGACATCTAAAATAACATAATGATCTGCTAGAAAAATCAGGAGTCCTCCACCTAAATTGGGAACATTAACATGTATGACAACCCAGTGGCATCTGATTTTTTTCAGGTCTGATAAAGTTCACATCATAACCACAACACTCATAACCAGGCCTGTGTCTGAAAACTGGAAATCAATGTATACAAGGTCAAAAGATTTCCAAATCAATCTAAAAGAGACAAATATCATCACAAAAGTTAAAAAGTTAAAAAGTAAGAGAGACCATGCAATGATAACTCTCTCTTCCCCCTTTTTTAACTTTAACTTTAACTTTTGTGATGACTAGGTTTGCACCTTTTAGATTGCTTTGGGGATCTTTTGACCCCGAATCCTGGTTGCATGCATTGGTGAGTAGACATGTATGTAACTACTTTTGAGCATATGATCATGTATTTTTGAAGTTCTATGATATGACAAAAAATTGATTTTCATGTCAGTCATTTAGGGAAACATTTGGTCCCTTTTGTCAAGTAATGTTTGGGTGAGTATGTGATTAATTCTTTATTTCACTAAATGTCAGTCATGTGAGATTACATTCCTCCCTAATGGCTGTTAGAACCATAGGACCAATTTGGCACCTGAGCTGAACCTTTATTCGCTGGAAGGTGCCCCTCTTCTCCTTTGGTGACTTATCTTTTGAAAGTTGCAAGTGCCCAATATAATTTAATGGCTAAATTTAACATACATATTTGGTGACTGGGGGTAGAGTTGATACTGATGATGCTGGTAAGTATGCCAGAAAAAAATGTTGCAGGGTAACCCCCTTCGTTGCCAGTTGATCTCACTGTAGATAATGCAGCCAACTTTGTTCTGGGGTTTGATAGGTTTGCCTTTAACCAAGCTATCCAAAACAATGTTCAAAAGTCGGTTTTAGCTCTGTTAGGCCCTGTAGTACAACAGATTAAAACTCTGTTTTAATTCATCCCTGAATCCCCAGTTAATCACCCAATGGGATCAGAAGATGCTTTTTTTTATGGGAGACAAAGCTCAACCCAAGATGGATGAATTGAAAAAGTTAGAAACAGCATACTTAGATAGCCTTTCTAAAGCCCCACCATGTAGAGGAAGAAGCTCTGTTTGACACGGGGAGTGTTAGAGATGAGATGAGGGTGAAACAGAAGCCTCAGATGAGAACAATGAAACATATTGGTGCACCATGCCCAAACAGAAAAGACAGGAAGACTTTGGTGCTGGCAAAGGTCCATCTCATGACCCAGTCCCTTCATCCTCCCTTTTATGAGAAAACTTTGACCATGAGGAGATAGTCCATCCTTGTTCTTCTGAATGGACTCTGTCCTTCAAGGGGGCTCTTTATTTTCAGAACAGCCTCACACAGCCCTTTCGAAAAGAGGTTCTTATCAGCTCCGATTAGAATGTCCCAGACCATCTCTGCAGGAACAAGTAGCTCATACACCGGACATTAATCCAAAACTAATGACATTCCTGGGTAAATATATGAAGGGCCCTAAGAAGAGAATCAACAGACTTCTCAAGGCATTCCAGGTCAAGTTCATCGACTTGTCTGGGCCCCCATTGATCCTGATGTGTTAGCCAGTTGGACCCAGAGGGCAATTCGCCATATGTTCAATGCAATTGTGCAATATCTGTTGAGAGGTGTAGATCTAGCCTCCTCAGAATTTACCCCAAACTTTGTGATTTGACGACAAATGGAGTAAGGCAATCAGCAGCAGGTTTCTTTTTCAGAGCCTTTCGTCAAGGAGGCTTAAAAATGTGTCAATACATTCACTTCTCTAGACAAAGCAAAGGTGGCACTTGAAAAAGCTTTTCAGACCCACCTTTTTTTCCAGGGCGGGCATAGAAAGGGGGTGCTCTGCTGACTGTCAACCCACACAAGCTTCCTCTGGAAAAAATCCAGTACAAGCATCTTCTTTTCAGGTAAGCTACCAACTCTCTTCCCCTGTAGAGCCTGAGCTTGGAGGCAGGAAACGATATTTGATACTTAACTGGACTCAGAGTACACACAATGCATGGGCCCTGAAGATGGTCGGAGGGTTTCTTCTAGAGTTCTATGTAACCCCCTCAACAAATTTTCTTATCCAGGCAGATTCTTTTCTCCTAACAAAACAAGGCTTCATAGATCAGGAAATATGTTCATTTAATCAAAAATAATAAATCAGTATATGTTTCCCTCATCCCTTCATTTCCTTATTGGACAAGAATGGTGGGGGCTATCATCTTTTAACCCAGTTGAAAGAAGTATATTCTTGGATACTTTATAGGCATTTCAAGATTGAGGGTATTCTTCTGATAGACCTACCAAGAGAAAGAGACTTCATGGTACTTCTCGATCTCAAAGACGCCTATCTATCAGTCTTGTTTATTCCACCAAATATGCTGCTACCTCCCTTTTCAGTGAAGGGACTTATGAGTTTTTAGCATTAATTTTTCGTCTATCCTCTTCCCCCTTGGTGTTTCTCAAAGCTAATGAATCCATTAATCAAATTTCTGATACAATGGGGAGGGTATCTGATAACTTATCTAAACAACATTCTACTCATGGCCAAAGACCCAGACCTCCTAGCAAAACAGTTAGGCTTGACATTTTCTCTTTTGCAAAATTTAGGGTCATCAACTAGGTAAAATCGTACCTGATTCCTTCCAATCAAACGGCATTACTAGGCTTCGGAATAAACCTCATTTTGGCCTCTTTATTTCTGCCTTTTCGGAAGATCATATCTACAAACAAAGAGAATTACAAGATGCTTGCAGGGGACAAAGTGACCCTCACTTGGTTACTAGGTTAGTGAATCTATTAACCCCCTCCATTTAGGCACTCTTTTCCAATGCCTATCTTTCTCCTATGCCAAAATGTAGAATGGTAAGACAGGTAGGAAATGATCTAAAGAAGAGCTGGCTTTACACATCACCTGTCTCAATCTTCGTGTTAGCGCTTTTGCGATTCGTGCCTTTACACCACAACAGACACATTGCTGCATGTTACTCAGAATTGACAACATCTCAGTGATGCAGTACAGCAACTGCTTAGAAGGGAGGAGATCTCAATTGTTGGAAGAGAATGGCAAGAACTTTTGGCAGTACGGCCTGTTTAGCAACATCGCAGTCTTAGCAGTACATCTGGTGGGCAAAGAGAACAGGGTGACGGACTGGAATTCCGGACAGTTGAGTGAATCCAGTGAATGCAAGCTGAATACATCTTTATTTTCCAGAATCACGGAGATGTGGGGTCTGTGCAAGAAGGACGTGTTTGCATCCTGTCTGACCTTGCAGCTACCATTATTTAACAGTTGAAGACTGAACCTTATGGTTTTGGTGATGCATGCCTTCCTTTCCCTCCTATTTCTATGATCCTGTAGATGACTCTGCAAGTTTGGAAAAAGAGAACAGACATGGTACTGATTACTCCCTTATGGAAAACTCTGAGCTGGTTTCCCGTGGTGTTGGAGCTGGTTAACCAACCTCCAATGAATCTTCGATTTTTTCCAACTATTCTCCTGGACCAAGCAGGACAACAGCATCCTCTGGTGTTCACCCATCACCTTCAACTTTTAGTGTGGAGGCTTTCTGGAAATGCTGGCAAGTGGCAGGACTTTCAGATCGAGCCTTCAGCTTCATTGACAATGACTAGCCAGTCAGAGTCAACTCACAAACAATACTGTTGAGCATGGGACAGATGGTCCTGCTAGTGCTTGGAAAAGATTTGGATTCCATGACAGCAGATATCACCTTTGTGTTAAATATTATGCCTTCCCTTGAAGCAAAGGGCATTTTCTATAAAACAGTAAACTCTTATTGATCTGATATTTCAGAAGGTCATCTCCCCATAGCAAATCACCAATTGGAGAGCACCCTTTGGTATTTCCTTTGTGATATTCAGAAGGACAAACTCTGCTTTCAGTCAAGTATCTTATCTGTCTTTTTCAAGAGAGCCCAAGTTAAGCACAGGAAATTGCTTGCACGCATAGGAGAGAGCTACTTCCGATCTGAGAACCTCTCCTTTTGATCAAATCCTCGTTTTCACTGTTTGTCCTTTTGGCCCTTTTTCATTTTCCATACTGGCCAGATGAATTAAACTGAGTCTCTTAGAAGCAGGAATAAATGTGTCCCTTTTTGGTGCTCATTCAGTAAAAGACACTATGTAGTCCAAGTCTAACACCCCGGCGAACACATCTTGATGATATAATACACACAGTAGACTTGTCTTCGGTTTTCATGTTAAAGAAATTCTTTTTTAAACCAGGAAATAATTATTTTCCTATGGCTGTGGAAAGCATTGAACTTGCATAATTGGAACCTGCGGACCTGGCATAGAATAGAAAATTCCATAACAACTGTGAACAAGAATTTTCAATTATACTAATGACACAGAGATGAGGATAATCCCACCCTGTGCTCTTGGCCAGTTTTTTTCTTTGAATTCTGGGACTTGTAGTCTTGTTTATGCCATTATAAACCCATAACTACAAGCAGGGAATTGAAAGAAAAACAACCTGCACTGGACCAGCTCATTATGCATAGACCTGGGAAACCTGGCAGCTATAAATGTTGTCATGTTTATTCTTTATTGATATTCCCACCCAAATTGAACTGATAGATTATGTATTATGTTTATTCTATTCGGTTTCAAATCCGAAGCAATAGTAAATCATGGAGACATGACAGCTTTTATGTTCCTTGCTGCAAGAAGAGGCAGTCTTATCGAAGTCCATACATGCCATCAAACCCGCTCCAGGCGGGAGACTCCCTATTTTTAAACCTAAAAATGTCTTCAAATTAGCTTCATTCCACCTGAAATTGTCCTCATTTCACATATATACCAATAGACCTGATTCAGGCTGGAGGCTCTCTCATTTTTTAAGCCCAAAATGCTTTATTTTGGTTGTCTCCTCTCTGAAATTGCCTCTGCTTTATTAGAAGTCAATGGGGTAAATACATTACCCAGATTATTTTTTTTAAATCTTCCACTTTCCTCTTATAAAATGTTGGCGTGCATGATTTTAGTAGAAATAAATGGGCAAAATAAATCCCCCCGGCTCTTGTTTTCAAAACTCCCTGTTATGTTATGTTGATTTGTATAGCACACTAATCACCCAAGAGGGTCTCGAGGCACTTGGGTAGGTGTGTGGTCCCCAAGGTGCTTATACGAAGAGTGAGGTCTTAAACTTCTTGCAGAACTCAAGAAGTGAGAAGGAGGCTCTGATGTGTTGAGGGAGGTCGTTCCATGTCTTGAGTGCGATGTAGGAGAATGACGACCTCCAGTTTTGCTTTTGTGGATGCGGGAAGTGTGTGCAATTGAGAATAAGGTAGAGTGTAGGTGTCTGGTGGGTTCGTGAAAGTGTATGCGGAAGTTCAGGTATTCTGGTCCTGTGTTGGGAGTGGAGTATGAGTCTTGCGCCAGTGTTCTGGACGGTCTGAAGTCTGTGTAGGAGTTGTTTGGAAATTCTGGCACAGAGAGTGTTGCCATAGTCCAACTTGCTGGTGATCAGTGCTTACGTGACAGTCAGTCTGGTGTTCTGAGGCAACCATTTGAAGATCTTTCGCAGCATACATAATATGTGGAAGCAGGAGGTGCACACTGCGTTGACTTGAGCCATCATGTTGAGCTTATTGTCTAGGATGATCCCTAGATTTCTTGCATGGTCTGTGAGTGTTGATCCTAGCTCCGGCTACCACCAGGTGGGGAGGTCTTGTTGCCGAAGACAGTACTTCCGTCTTGTTGGAGTTGAGCTTCAGGCAGTGGTTCGCATTCAGTCTGCTACCATGGTCATGCAGTTGGTGAAGTTGGTTCTAGAGGTGGTTGTCTTGTCTGTCGGGGAGAGGATGAGTTGGGTGTCATCACCGTAGGAGATGATTGTGATGTCTTGTGATCGGATGATGTTGGCAAGCGGTGTCATGTATATGTTGAAAAGGGTGGGGCTGCGGGACAATCCCTGTGGGACTACGCATATCAGTTTCTTGGTCTCTGATGTGAAGGGTGGCAGCCTGACCCTTTGGGCTCTTCCCGTGAGGAAGGAACAAATCCATTTAAGAGTGGATCCTTGTATGCCAATCTCGTGGAGTATTCTGAGGGTGTTGTGAGAGACAGTGTCAAAGGCCGCAGAGAGGTCGAGCAGAATGACGGCCACTGTTTCTCCTCAGTCTCTCTTTTCTGCTTTCCAAATGTTGGCATATACCATACACAGATGTCATAGATGCTTATGTGACCTGCTGAATTGTAATTTGTTACAAGACTGTGTGGTGTTCTTGGGATTTGTAATGTTTTTATTTTCCATTATTCGAATTGTAGTCTTTTCTGTTCTATTTCAATATGTTGTTTCTATGTTTATATAGGAGTGCTGGAAATAGAGTTTAGCATAGCTGCCAAGTTCTCAGTGTGTATATGCGTGGCATTTTTATGTTTGTGGAGTGCCTATGCGTGACATTTGTATCTGTCAGGGGTGGCATATCGATTGACACTCTATTACAAACATTTATTTTGTGCATTGCAGTAAATGAAGTGTGCATTGTGGGCATGGTAAAACTAAAAGTACCTTGATTGAACGGGAAAAAACATAATTAGATTAACTATTCACAAGTGTTTTGAACGATACAGCTTCACATTTTTAAGTTGTCTTTAGTCAGATTGCAGCATACTGTCCTCGGCTGGGATGGAGGTCTTCTCTATACCATCGTCTGCTGCAAGTGCACAGCTCTCCTCTGTCAGCTGTGTCTCTTTGGATGGTGCTGTAATGCACTTCGCCTGGCTGCACGGGCTGGCTGGGGGCCAGGAGTAGAGAGCTGGGAGAGCTGTCCTGATGGCCGGTGGTAATTAACTCCCACGCCCACGCTAAGCACTCCAACAACCTTCCGGCTATCAAGATGATGCAGGCAGGGCCGGACTGGCCGTAGCGGGCACCAGGCGTTTCCCCATTGGGCTGCTAGGGTGGGGGCCAGTTTTGGACGCCTGGGGCGCCGTTTTTGTTACTGGCTGGGGCAATTTTGCAGCATAGCTGCAATATCAGGCCCCCTGTAACAAAAGCAGCTGCAGTGTTTTCCACACGCACACTCCCTTGCCAACCCTCCCCACCACCCCCGCGTGGCCGGTCCGACACAATTGCCAGGGCCAGTTTGCGATCCCAATCGGCCCTGGGTGCAGAGTCCGTGCGCGGCGCATGGCAATACCACTAGTGGTCTGGGTGGGTGCCGTGGCAGTACAGAGGTCAGGATGGAAAAATTATCTGATCCTGCCTGCTGCGGCCTGTAAGAAAGAATGGAATAAGACTCAACTTTCCTGCCCCGCCTGCGCCAGATGATCCCGCAGCCTGCTACGTCAGGGCTGGGCTGCCTAAGAGAGTAGAATTTATTTTTGCTGTGCAGCATGGTGACTGAAACAATGTATCTCACATCCCCATAGCAATGAGTTTACTGGGGCTGCTTTTGGAGCCTCATATGATCCCTGAAGTCAGGAAGCAGAATGCGTGACTAATGCATTTTAGTGCAGTTAGTCTATAACCCTGATGTGTGGTACTTGGCAGGGCTGGTTTAGCAAGAAAGAGAACATTCTTGTTCATGATTGCAACTCTGGGCAAATCACTTAATCTCCTGCGAATAAACAAATAAATAGTCTTATTAGGATCGATAACACACAGTACCCTTTTACTTCAAAGGCGTAAATATAAACAAAATAACACGTTTTCCAACCATTTCAGGGCATATTCAGTTTATAAAGGCTTAAAAATTACAAGAATTCGGAAAAAACACCTTAAACCCTGCAGTGGCATGGACACCGTCAGAAATATCAGTTGCAGATATGAGGTTTCTGCACTACATTAGTCTGATAAATAATTCTCGTTAAAACATTACTAATAAATACTCGTTCAAAAATAGTACTGGTTCGTTAATGGTGGTTGCGTGTACTGACTGGAGAGTCAGTCGTGTCGAACCGTTAGCAGCGCGTGCAGCTTTTCCAGTAGCCGTAACTGTGCGCTGTCCAGATATGATCCCGTTCCAAAATGGCCGCCAAGCCTCTTCTGTCACGCTCAAGTGTAAAGGGCAACAGAGAGCAACATGGCGACTTCCATGAATGGCACTGTCTGGAGGCGTCTGGCTTGTCTTTGCCGATCCCGGAGAGTGGTTCAGGCCTCCGTGTGCGATGTCCACAGCAGCCGAGCGGAGGATGAAACCTATTTCGGCTTTGAGAAAGTGTCAGCGGCTGAAAAGAGTGAACAAGGTGAATGCTGTATTATAGAGTGCATGGGAGACTTTTTAACAGAATGGCATTCAGTGCGCTTTACTAGCACATCTATCGATTTAGTGACTCCCTGGAATAAGTGTAAGTAGTGATGGAAATGGAAAAAGGTCCCATAAAATGGCGGTGAAACGGCGGCAGTAGAAAGGTGGCGGTATCACGAGAGAAGGAATCAACTAATACATTTTTTTTAAATTAACTCTGTCCACCCGAGTAGGGCCTCAAGTACTATTATTCCATTTGCGAAAAGTGTTTCAAATTGCGTGCTATGTTTTGAGTGCATAGAATGGTATTTTGGCATAGACAACAAATGAATAGATAGGTCCATTAAATAAATACTGACTCACAAGGGGGTCACAGAATGACCTGCCTAAATAATATTCATTAGGCATGTCACAGTTTGCAACTCTGTGTGATTAGCCACAATGCCAGGGAGGGTGGCCTGAAAGAGTCAGCAGACTCCCATGTCTATGATTGTGTTTAAATAAAACTTTTTTAGCAGCGTGATGGATGAAGAAGTGTCAGAGACAGGGGTACACTTAATGGTTTTCAGTAAGCTTATGATCAGAGTCCACTAAGCAGGGGTTGTCCATTCTGAGCTTTTTGTTTGTGTTTATGGTCCTGAGCGGGCCCTTATCAGGAGATCTGTGGGTGGACTTTGTTACAGTCATCCCATATATGATTATGAGATGTTAAAAACAGTCATACTATGTACTTAGTTGGAACCTGCTGTGGACGACAAAATTAGAGCCCTTCACTGGCCAGCGGTATGTGGCAGAGCTGTTCAGTTGATGGGTGGTTTGTTGCTGTGGACTGGTACAGAACTGGGTGATAGACATGACCTGAGGTGGTACTGTCTTGTTTGAGTGCAAAATGGACAAGCAGTATAAGGGAATTATTATGCAGCCTGTTTGAACTACAATAGTCTGCTTGACCACTGAGTATCATAGTATTTATCAGTAAGTGTCACGTAGGGTTGCATATGAATTTCCCAATGCAATTTCTTCTATCAATAATGCCCAAACTAGCCCCATGACATCTAACAAAATGCAATTTTCTGACCTTTTTTCGAAATTTGGCATCTTGAGCCTGTTGTCTGCCTTTGCCTTTAGATAGAGCTAGCAGGCCCTGATTAAGCAACTTCGTTGGCTTGATTATGCTACAAGAAAAGCCGAATTACGCTGCACATTCTGTGGCTTTGTTAGCTAGGTATTACCGCATTTTAGCACACACCGATTTTGTTACAAATTGGATCACTGTAATTCAGAAAATAAAACTACATTATTTCTGGAAAACAGCACCTGGCAGAACACAGGTGCGTGAAACTTTATTGCGAGAAGAACAAAGCAGTTATGTCCACGTACTTAGATATATCTCTGAAGTTAACTCTCATGCAGTTTTATTTTGTGGAAATAGCTGCAGTGCTGTCCACCTTTGTAACTGCCTTCCAAAAGAATCTAAGATATGTCCACTATTACTGAAATTTACACTAAACAAGACGGAAACCAGCCTGCACCTGCTGGAAAGAATTTAACCCTGCCTTAGAGTCTAAACCACTCTGACTAACAATGGAATGGTGTGTTTGTACTTTATGTATGTGTCTAAGACGTTCTGTCAAGCATAGGAACTGAACTGTAAGGGGCAGATTTACAAGAAACTGACGTATCTCTGCATTATAGCAGAGATGCGTCAGTTTCCTTGCTCCGTGCCAAAAAACCCTCGCGCCACCATGGATGCGTCGAATTCACAATGCGGTGCACCATGGCGCAAGGATTGACAGATGCGTCACGCATCTGTTGGCGCAAAGGTCACGCATTGCTGGAGTCGTGTCGCAAGCACGACGCAACTCCAGCAATGCTCTGGCAGGCCTATACTTATTTTGCTGCGTCGCTCCTTACGCCTGCTTCAAGCAGGTGTAAGGTTTTGACGCAGTGGCGTCCTAGAAGTGACGCAGTGAAATCTTGTAGATTTCACTGCGTCACTTTTACGAGGCTTTCCTGCGTGGGAACACCCACCCTGCATACATTATACCTGACGCAGGTATAATCTGGCACAGGGCTTTACAATGTGACGCATCTCCCTAGATGCGTCACGTTGTAAATGTGCTGCAACGTGGCACTTTGTTTACGCCGCCGCTGCGTCACAAAAGTGCTGCAACGGCGGCGCAAAAGTGTCGCAAGGGGCTTGTAAATCTGCCCCTCCATGTTTAGGACGTTTTTGAAAAAATTTCCTTTTTTGTCTTCCCTTCTTCATCAATATCAATATAATTGATATTTCACTATTGTCTCATTTGTAGTGTGGAAAATCATTTTAGTAAATCAAGTGAGATAAACGAAGTTAATGTAGTTTTATGATTCTATGTTGGTATGCTCTCCCTCTCTCTCCCTTCATCAAAGCATCTCCTGTATCTGTGACCTCCAGACATAACATTCATTGGTGGTTCTTGGCATTGACCCCAGCCAGTAATGAGCATTAATGTCCACCAGGCAACGAGTACCTAGAGAAAATCATCAGAGATTGTCAGCAGCCCTGAAATAAATACGAAGAGAAACCATGGCATGGGAATAAAAATAAAAAAGCTAGATGGAGAAAAAAGCATTAAAGAGGGATAAGAAAAATGGGACGATGTAACGGAAGAGAAGAAAACTGGAAGAAAATGTCCTGGATTTTCTATTATGGAAAGTTTTACATAGCTTCATTAACAGACACTGCACAGATGCAGCTAGGGCAGCAGCAGTGCATGCTTCTTCAAATGCACAAAACAAATACACATAGCTGCCAAGTAGCTGTGTCATGTATGACAACTAGCAGACTGTTTTTTTCCCGCCCACATCATGTTGCTTTCAGTACACATACTTTTTCTTAGCACTATAGATATGGGCAGAAAAATTGTAGGAAGTAAAGTGCTGTTATTTAAACAGCCAGGAGTGGATGAAAAGTAGCCCCTTGGTTGCTAAGGGTGGAGCATGGACATCAGGAGTGTATTGCTCACTAAATAAGACAGAACTAGTACAGCGCAGGCATCAGCAGTACAACTGTCACCTGTACAAAGTATAGATACAGTCAAGAGTTACAGACATATAGGTGGTTGCTTAGGGTAAGTAAAGTGGATGCCAAATTCAAGGGAAGATAATTCAAGTAAAGAAAAGAAAGTACTTCTGAGCCTAAATCAGCCCTTTGGGTTATGTTAAATGGGGGCGCAGAGGGTCAGACATTACCAGCAGAAGATGGAGTGTACTGCACTAGTCTACATTGTACAAAACACTGTTAAAATTTCAAATGTAGTATTGTTGTCAGTTTTGTAGAACAGATCTGAAATGTGATCAGTTTTGAAGTTATATGGTGTCCAGATTATGAAGTATCGTCTTGAGTACTGTGCCCAATTCTAGAGCCACAATCTGGAAAGTTGTGGCCATTTTTGAAGGCCATATCAAAAGCATTGTGTCCAATTCTGAACACTGCATCTGGGTTGATGCATCTGGGTTGATGCCAGTTTTTTGAGGCCACCACATCTGTCTTATTGTGTCCAGTGTGGAAGCCACATGTGGAGAACTGTGCTCGAAGTCACCTCCACAATAGTCTTTCCAATTCTTGATGCCTTATCTGTAGTAATGAACCTAACTTTAGAAGCAACGTATTTCATATTGTGTTGAATACTGGGACCATATCTGAAATGTTGCAGTCAATTCTGCTGGTCTTATCCAGCTTGTGTGTTTTGTTGCATTCTCGTTCTTTTGCCTGGACTACTGCTACTGCCTTTAGTTTCCATGTTGTAGAGTATTATGTTCAGTTCTGCAATACCCATCTTAGATGTTATGGGCAGTTCTTTTTGTTTTTTTTAATTAATTGTATTGATTTTTAGAAAAACAACCATCAGCGCGTCTGGCTTCAAACACAGCATTCATTATCTGACACATATGCACAATATTTAGTATAAGCTCAGCACTTACCAACATGTTTGATTTGATTTATATATTTATAAAGCGCGCGAATGCCCGAAGGTGTCTTGGCGCTAGGTTTCGATGAGCAGCGGATTACCAATAAGGTGGTTATCAACTATTTTAAGTCGTTCTGGCCTGGTCAATGAGTATTGTATTGTAATTGCATTTATATAGCGCTTTCTACACCTGGCGAGGCGTCAAAGCACTTTTTCGGCGAGTAGCACACTACTCCAGAACCCATAAAGGATTAGTGGTGAATTAGTATAGTGAAATATGAAAGTAATTTGAGTGATGGATAGGTTAGTCAGTTATTTGGATTGAGAAGGACAGTGGAGGGATAGAAGAGGGAAAAAGGTTTGCATTTATATAGCGCTTGCTACCCCTGATGATGAGTAGGGAATACTGAGTGAAAATAATTCCATAATTTCCCACATATTTGTTTATGCTTCGCCAGGCAGCACCGGTTTTTGTAAATTGATTCTTCTGAGAGAGCGCAGTGGTTCATACCCCTAAGCTAGAGGTCTTCAAACATTTTTTCTGAGAGCCCTCCCAGGGCAAAATGTTTTCAAGTCGGGCCCTCCTCCAAAACTTTAGCAGTACTTAGGGGAGCGGAAGGATCCGGACCCAGTGCAGGGGGCGGCATTATCATTTCAGGAGTACTTTTTCTGTAGTTGATAATCCACACTAAATGTGAGACTTATAAAAGAGCAAATATATCAAGCAATAACATACCTCCTGATAGTTGGGGTGTTGTGAGCCCCTCACACTCCTGAGACCCATTGCAACTGCACCTGTTGCACTAATGATAGCTGTAGCCCTGAGTATCAGACTGTGTCCTCTGCTTCTTTCACCCCTTCCCCACCATGCATGGCCATCACTCCAACCTTGGAACAGATTCTCTATCCCTTTCATAACAAAATGAGCTCTGGCATGTTGCTCACCACTTGTAGCAAGGGTGCCCTCACCTCTAATGCTAGGAAGAAAAGTGAGCCTCCAATCCTCTTTAATTAAGGAAGGCAGTCATAGTTGTTATGCAGTAGGCCTCTTACTCCTGAACCCCAGTGCCTTTGCACCTGCTTCAGTAATGAGATCGACGGCCTTGAGAAGTGGCGGTCTTCCCTGCCCCAATTGAGAAAATGGACCTCGATCTTGCCCCTTTCCCTGCTCTGTCATCTCTCTGAGGCCTAAGCTCATGTGTCTTTCCTGCTTCAATTTTCTCTTCTCTTGTGCCATTGGTCTGAGTCCCAAAGCAACACTGGCACAACAGTGGTGCACTGGGCCTCAACGTAAGCAAGAAAAGATAGCAAAACAATACTGTTTGGGGTTTAGTTGATGCCTCATACCCCTGGGTCCTATGCCACTGCATCTGTGGCACAAATTATACCCACTACTCTGCGCCCACTCTCTCCACTGGCCTATCACTCCTAGACATGAGGTCCAAAGCAGGTTTTAGTCTGGCACTAATGAGGCGAAGTACTTGCCCACACGAGTGAGCATGAATAAAATTTATAAAATAACGAAGAAACACTATCACAAAAAGTACTGCATTAAGCCACATATGTTAGCTTTTTTTGCAGCATAATTTTGTCATCCCAGCCACATAATTTCGCCCTTCCCACCACAAATTCCAGAAGCCTTGCTTATACAGTGTATAATACAATTTCTAAATAATGACTTGCATATTCAGAGTGCTTTGTGTTATAGGCTGAGACTTCAGTAGCATTATAAATGCACAATTCAGGATTGTGCCAAGCAGGATTCAATTATGTGACTTTGTGGTCTCACAGACAACTGCAGTGATCACATTAATTAATTGAAGTTTGATAACATAAAAGAAAGCATTCCCACGGATTAGTTTAATTTGCATTTATTTTTCGATTAAGGTATATACAGTATTTTATATGCAGCTGGATAAAAGTGGAAAAACAACAAAATACTTACACAAAATGTTGTTCTTTTCTTTTTAGCATCTTATCCACGTCTTTGACCCTGCCACCACAATGCCAAGAATAACAGTTACCATACTTTTATATGCCCTTTGCCTGCTGGATGTAAATGAAGACAGCCTGGAAAAGCTATAAATCTAAAAGTGACACTCCCAGGCCATCTTAATTTACAAAGGGATTTGCGCCCCCCTGGGAACATAGCCAGTGCCGCCCAGGGGGGGCGCACCTCACACTTTGAAGACCTCTGCCCTAAGCTGTTCAGACATCAAAGGAGTGTTAACTGCTTGCCAGTGAGGAGTAATGTCCATTTGGACCACCAGGAAGCCTATTGTTAACAAAAATGTTTCTCCTTTGAGGCTGCCCCAGTCCGTTTGTATACCCAGGATAGTACTCTTGGAGCTCTGTTCAGTATGAATTCCAATCATTTTCTGCAATGTGTGGCGGATCTGAATCACTATGCAATTACATATCATGTGCATAAGCATGCCCACCGCTATGTGACACCTCAAGCAGAAAGGAACAATGCATTTCTCCTCCGTGTGTAATCTGTCTGGTGTGTAGTATACCATGTGAAAGTATTTTAATTGAATAAGGATCAATGTGCTATTTGATACTCTTGCAGCCATTTTGTTTTCCAGTCATTTGTCATCACCCATTGCACACAGGTCCTGGGTCAACCTGCTCCTGAGGGTCCCAAGAGGGTCGGGAGTGTTAATGACAAACACTCGGGATAGCCTAGAGACATCCATTTTTCTACCTTTATCCAGGCAAGCTTAGACTCTATTGGATTAAAATCTCTGATGTGGTTCAGTCTGTCTTAATTGTCATCCAGCGCATGTCGTAATAATAAAAAACAAAAGAATTGGGACTATGGGAGGTCCTATTCCTTACTCAAGTTCTCATAAGACTTCATACGTATTGACATCCAGACATCTCCCATCTTAAAAATATACATATTGTATTCCAGGCCAGAACCTCTCCAACTGTGTTACTACAGGGATCCATGCAGGACTACAAGGGTGTTTACCTGTTCAGTTTCCTCCCTCATGCCGTTCATTTCATTGTGCTGTACCAACTCTCTGTGTTTCCTTGTGATGGGGAGCTTTGCAGGTTTCCTGCTGTACAGCTGCGCTAACAGTCCCTGTTTCTCCAAATGCTTTAGTTCTAATCTGATGTGTCATCCCTAACTCCAAACAGCCAGTAGTTGATGGAAATCATTTGGGCTTCCCAGTAATAAAGCTTAACATCCACTATGCCCAAAACACCATCATATGGTGACTGCAGGCATTTGGTAATGCTAAAGAAACAATTGATGGACGGAATGCTGGACAATGCAAACATTCACCCCCAGTCACAAGGATCTGGGTTTAATCCATCATTCTTTTGCTCACCACACCACCCCAGTTTGGACCCAGCCAATGTTAAATGCTATCCTCGAGCGGGGCATCCCTCTATTGGTATGATGTTATGTTAGATTGTAGTGTTTTGAAGAATGTGGGAGGTAGTGTGTATGGGTAGCTCTGCTATGTATGTGCAATAAGTGTGGTATTGTTATTGTTTTGAAAAGGGCACCTGTAAGAAATTGGGTTATTACTTGAGGGGGGTATCTACCCACCTCAAGCAATAATCGCAATCCTGCCTAGGATGAACCACTAAAGGCACTAAATAAACCTGAGCTGAACCCCCTGGTAGATATGGCACAGAGCAGACAAGCTTGACTTAGAGGCAATCTGTAAAGTATTTCTGCAGTACTAAAATAGTAGTAAAGTCAAAATGCTAAACAATGAAAAAGAGTGACAAATGAATAAACAAAATGATACCAAAGTGATAAAAATCTAAAAGGGGAACCGGAGATATGAATTTTTAAACTCTTAAGTGGAAATAGCTCCAAGAAGCACAAAGTGTCCATGCTAGTCAGGTGGTCACGGTAGAAAAGGAACCAGGCGTAGTTTGATGCTGATCGCGATGGATCGCTGTTTGGTTAAGACCCAATCCACCACAGGAGTACACTTCTAAAGATGCTCAGTACATTTAACAGTAGGTCAGCCTTATGACCCTTGGAGTCCACTTCTTTGTCCTCGGTACAGGATGTACTCAGTCAGCATGCCACATTTATGCCTGATATGAGCTAGTGGGTGGGGTATGACCTCTCGGGGTCTCCCTAACCAATGGGGTAAAGGTTCCTGGGGCTAATCCTACCAACATTTGGCATTTTCAAGATGACCCAAGTCTTTGGCCACACTGTCAAAAGGGATTATTTTGACAGGTCCAATTTGCAGTTAAAGCCTGCACAGCCATTCTACTGGTGGTAGGTCTGCAGTCATGTTTATTATCGCTGTAGTAAACAGCCCAATTGGTGCTGCAGTCCACTTGTGACATGTAATTTACAGGCCCTGGGTACCATATATATACAGAAGGGACTTGTAGGTAAGCTAAATATGCCAATCAGGGGTATACCAATTTTACCATGTTAGAAATGAGGAGTAACATGCACAGAATTCCATAGCCAGAAAAGCAAGGTTCAGCAAAAAGGCAAAACAATTGGGGTGACCCTGCAGAAAGGGCATATTTCCAGTAGCACCACTGCCCATTATGGAAATTGGGAGTTTGCTCCACTCCTCCATTTGGTTTTTCTGTAGTATTGAGTTGATATCTAGTTTCTAGCTCTCCTGAGTTTTGTGTGATCTGTATTCTAAGACATTTAAAATGGCCCAGTGTAGTCTGTAGTTTGGGAATGTTTAGTGTGTTGTGTTCGTCCTCCCTGTCAGTGACACTAGGGTGGATTTGTGCCAATTGACTTGAAGGTCAAAGGCATTGCCATAGACCTTGGCTATATTTATGATTCTGGGGAATGAGAGGTAGGGTTTCTTGAAGTATAATAATACGTTGTCTGCGTAAAGGGTTATACAATCTTCCAGTCCCTTTCCACAGTCCATGCCCCAGACCTGTGCATTGCCCCTTATCTAGTCCACAAGGGGCTCCATAACCAGGGCAAAGAGGAGTGGGGACAGAGGGCAAGCTTGCCTTGTCCCCACTCTCTATCAGAAAGGGTCTTGATAGTACCCAGTTTAAATGAACTGAGGGGTAAATTATCTGCACTTAGGCTTTAAACCTTGGACCAGAGTTCATTTTTTCCAGTATCTGGTGTAGGACTGTCAATTAAATTGAATTCAACGTTTTTTCAAAGTCTACTAAGCCCAATGCTGTGTGTTCATTTACCTTGTCGAGATTGCCCAAGATTACCTCTAACTTCCTAAGACAGAGTCTGGTCCTCGTTTGCGGCGTGGAGCCATACTGGTCCTGAACTAATAAGGACCATAAAATCTTCAATAACCTTCTAGCCAAGACACTAGCTGTAATTTTTGTCTTCGTGTTAAAGATATAGGGCCAGATGTACAAAGGTTTTTTGCGTGCGCAAATCGGTTTTAGACCGGTTTGCGCCCGCAAAAAACCTGTGGCCCATGTACTAATCCCATTTTGCGAGTCGCAAATCAATTTGCGATTTGCAAAATAGGATTAGCGACTCGCTATTAGGAAGGGGCGTTCCAAGGGAGTCCCTTCCTAATAGCGACTCCTTAAGCTATATAAGAATGTTTTGCGACCGCAATTGCGGTCGCAAAACACTCGCAGTTTACCTCCTTTCTCAGAAGGGGACCCCTTCCCATTTGTGAATGCGCAAATATTTTTTAAAGGCAGGCAGTGGTCCCAGGGACCACTGTCTGCCCGCCCTTAAAAATGAAACTGAAAAGTTCATTTTTTTTTTTTAAATGCATCCCTTGCAGGAAAACGGGCTGCATTTAAAAAATAAAAAACTGCTTTATTTAAAAGCAGTCCGAGACGTGGAGGTCTGCTGACCCCAGCAGGCCACCATCCCTGGGAGTGTCAGCCATTCCCAATGGGATCTCAAATTGCGACAGCCTCATTAATATGCATGAGGCATGCAATTTGCGACCCCATTGGGAATCGCAAACAGTGTCTCAGACACTTGTGTATCCCAATTAGCGAGTCGCAAATTGCGAGTCGCAAATGTGACGCACTTTTGCGACTCGCTAATTGGCGGGTCGTAAATCTGGCCCATAGACCTGTCAGAGGCACATTCTGTTGGGCTTAGGGATGACCACCATGGTGGCCCTACAAAAGTTATATGATCATTTATTGGATTGTAAAGCTTTCTGAAACATGGTCATCAGGGGCTCGAAAATTCTAGAGGAAAACCATTTGGGCCTGGGATTTTTCTGGAAGGCATCTGTTTTATTGCCTCTTCCTCAGGTATCGGGAGATACAGGGCCTCCATGCCCATTGTCGGAAGTTTGGACGCTGGTAGGTAATTTATTGTTGGATTTTCAGATTCCATTTTGGGTGTGGGTATTCTTTTATATCTGGATCAGTAGTAATTTTCAAAGGCCTCCACAATGACGCCAGAGCTAATGATAAAACAGTTTATGGTATCATGTGTTTGCATTTACTCTGGTTTCTGCCTTGTTCTTGGACAACCAGTATATTATTATGCCCATTTTGGCCCCCATGTCATATAGTCTATGATGTGAGGCAACCTATGCCATTTTAGCCAAGTTGAGTAGCCTTTCCTTGAGAGTCAGCGCCACAACCTCCAGTTGTCGCTGTGCCTCCACATCTGTGCTAAGTATTAAATTTCAAATTTGAGGATAATTTTTTCCAATTCTCTATTCTCCATGACTTTTTCTCTACCATATGTGATTTCTTTTTGCCTCGGAATGTTACCTTTAGTGATTCCCATATTCTTAATGCAGGGTGGTCCGAGTATTTGTTTAAGTCTTAGCCTCAATTTCTTCTCAGACCCGGTTGGAGAAATGCCCACCTAGCAATTACCAGGGGTTCAGGTGCGTTCAGTCATTTGCCACCCTCGAGGCTCTACTAAGTGTTATTTTGATCGGGGAATGATATGAGAGGCACCAGCGTAGGTGTTTGAATCCTATAACCCTTGGTAGCTTGACTGCCAGGGCGAACAAAATAGTTCACCCTGGAATGCGACTGATGCCCTCCAGAATAGAATGTAATTTGTGGTCCTTTGGAAGTTTACCTGCCAGACGTCACTCATCCCCAATGAGGCGGACCAACCAGGGAGTGGAGTCTGCCATGCAGGGTTCCTAGAACCTTTATAAATATATTATTGTAATTGCATTTATATAGCACTTACTACCCCTGACGAGGCGTCAAAGCACGTTTTCGGCGCCTAGCACACTACTCCGGACCCCATAAAGGATTAGTGTTGAATTAGTGTAGTGAAATATGAAAGTAATTTGAGTGGCGGATAGATTAGTCAGTTATTTGGATTGAGAAGGATAGAGGAGGGATGGAAGAGGGAAAAAGGTTTGCATTTACATAGTGCTTGTTCATATATATATGGCAGGCACTATGCCTGAACAGCTTTGGAGCTTATAATTTTTCATGTGTGAATAAAATCAAAGCACTGCGAATCAACAACATTGAAGTTGTCTATTCTTTTGGAGGCGCATAAGAGGTCCGTGCCTGGAGGTCCCGTCGAGTTACTGACGGGCCAGGATTTGGGGAGATTATATATATATATTACTCCACACGCCCAACAGTTCCGACAGCGTAAACAGGAGAGCACGCACAGCTCCTTACTTAAAGTTACTTTATTTGTGCAGAAACACCACCCGCACTGACAGACGCGTTTCGGCAATCTGCCTTCCTCGATGTCAGTGGAACCAAGTGTAAGACACCATTTTAAAGTGCTGAAAGTGCATTACGTGAATTGAAAAAACTTAGAAAATAAAGATGGCTTAGTACAGACACTACTTAATGCAGAATACATGGCAGCCATCTTTGTACCTGTTCCAGAGTCCAACAAGTTAATGCAAAAAACAGTACTCCATTGTTGTGTATCAATCTATACAACTATTTACAAGTGGTTAAAAACACATTTCATAGTCGAAAGATCCAATACTAATAATAACATGTGTTTCTAAATAATACATATTTATATTGGGGATCATTCTATGAAAGAGAGTAAGTGTTGGAAAAACGGCAGCTTGTGGCAGAGGTAAATATCTCATAACCACTTCATACCATGAATATTGTTGCCGCTTTAAAAACCACTATGAGTACTGGCAAATTGACAAAATTGCGCCCTGAATGGGCAAACCAATATAACTGAATACGTGAAGGAAAAAGAGATTAAAAAACCTAGAAACAATTCATTTATAGGGTTGTTACAGGTTTTAGGAATACACAATAGATAATCATCTCATTAAAAAAAAAAAAAAAGGACAGTAAGATAAAAGACCGGGGCAGACGATGTAAAAACCCCCAGTTATTCTAGGTGAGCCCACAATTCCTCATCGATGTTGAGGCCTGGGGGGTTCTAGTTTGGAGATCAATTATGTGTTAGGACTAGAGCTCTGAGGGCCCTAGAATCCAATCTCCCCCTCTTTCGTTCTTTGGAACCTGATCAATACAAAAGAACTTTAGTTGTTTACAGTCACTATTGTGCATATGTTCAAAATGGCGAGCCATCGAATAGGTCTGATCTTTCTTAGTGATGGCTCCCATATGCTCCAGTATACGTTTCTTTGCTGGATGGATAGTACTGCCCACGTATCTTTTTGGGCAGGGACATTCTAAAACATATACAGTGTATTCTGAGTTGCAATTCAAAAGCCGATTGATGTTTCTTGTTTTTCTTGTCATAGTCCCACTTTCCAAAGTTACGTAATCCAGTACTTTATGACTGTGTTTACAAGCCTTACAATTCAGGCATGGGAAAAACCCTCTCACCATATTTGTTTGTGATACTGGTGATTGGAGGTGGCTATGTACAAGGTGATCGCCGATCACTTTATTTTTGCTCTGATCACAGCAGTGTTATGCCCTTATGTCACTCAGCTACTCAACCACTCTCTTAATTCTGCCACCTTCCCTGAGGTCTGGAAGCAGGCGATAGTGACTCCCCTGTTGAAAAAAGCAGGAACAGATGTGCACAATCCTGAAAACTATTGGCCAATTTCTCAGCTCCCATACCTCTCCAAAGTTTTGGAGAGATTGGTGAACAGACAACTATCCAACTATCTAGAGTCCAATGATTTATTAGACCCCACACAAACTGGTTTCAGAGCCACCAACAGCACGGAGGCAACACTTTTGGCCATCTTAGATAACATCAGATCCCTGACTGATCAGGGGGGAGTGGTAGCCCTGATATTATTGGACCTGTCGGCAGCGTTCGACACGGTCTCGCACAACCGATTGCTGGAAATCCTGCATGAAAAAGGAATCCACGCCAAAGCCCTACAGTGGTTCAGCTAGTTTCTGAGTAATAGAACCCAAACAGTACAACTGGACCAGCTCTTTTCTAAACCCAGGGCCATCGGCTGTGGCGTGCCACAAGGAGCATCCCTGAGCCCCACACTTTTCAACGCATATGTGTCATCCCTAGCGAAAATCAGTAAAAAATGGGGTCTCAGCATTTGCTCCTATGCGGATGATACCCAGTTGATGGTAGCGCTTGAGGAAAGGCATGATGACACCAAAACAAAACTGAAAAACTGCCTCGCAGAGATGGCACAATGAATGTCAGAACATTGCCTGAAATTAAACGCAGGGAAATCGGAAATCCTGCTCTTCGGTGGAGCTAACCTGATTTGGGATGCCTTGGTGGCCACAAACCCTGGGAGACGCCCCAGCACCCAAGCAATGTGCTAAAACCGTAGGCATCCTCATTGACAATACCCTCTCCATGAAGGACCATGTGCGGGCCCTATGTGGAAGGGGCTTTGCAACTCTGAAAATGCGAAGGAGACTCTTTCCCTGGATCCCATTGGAGTGTAGGCAAACAGTTACACAGGCCCTGCTCATTAGCAAGCTAGATTATGGCAATGCCTTGTTCGTAGGCCTGGCAGATTACCTCTTTACAAGCCTACAAGTACTACAAAACGCTGCAGCGAAATTGGTATGCGATAAAAGCAGACTGGGCTCAGCATCCATGTGCATGAAACAACTTCACTGGCTACCCATGCGACAGAGGGCAGTGTTCAAGCTACTCAGTCACGCATATAAGGCATTACACCGTAGTGGACCAGATATTTTACAGAATAAAATCGAATTTTACGCCCCTACAAGGTGCTTACGGTCACTTTACCAAGCGCAAGCCAGGATAAAGCGCATAAGGAAAGTGAGGGCAGGTGGACGTTCGTTTTCATATCTGGCAGCAAAAAAGTGGAACGAACTACCTCAAGACCTACGCCTTACAGCAGATTATCTGGTTTTTAGGAAAAAACTCAAAACCCATCTATTTCCTAGATCCTAATATCCTTTTTTTAGGATGGTATCCGTTTGAAGAATATGACAATTTAAAAAAAAAAAATTGGACCACTTCTGGAGATTTGACATTATAACATGTGATCATTCTAACTGGAGTGACCGTAGGCACAGTTTCAGATTTAGTAAGTTTTGGTATCAGTAGTTGCAGTCTGTCAATTTTATCTGTTTTTAGAGAAGCCTGATGCAAAATGCCCGGGGAGTATCCTCTGTTTTTGAACCTCTGAAAGGCCTCTTCTCTTGCCTTATCATATTCTCTCGAGGTTGTACAATTTCTTTTTAAACGGAGGAGTTCCCCGTAGGGGATGTTGTTAACCATACTCCTCGGATGGGCACTTCTAGCATGGAGCAAAGCATTTCCTGCTGTGGGTTTTCTATATAGGCGAGTCAAAATTTTAGAATTCTCTATATATATATATATATATCCAATTATCCACCTTTTGTCCACACTGTTTCATGCACCTGTTGCTGATCTCTACCCAATTTCTGTGTGTTCCTTTCACCTTGTATTGTATGGTTTCATAATGCTTACAGTTCTTTAATTCTCTCTCCTATATCCTCACTCCACTGTCTTCCTCTCTTACCCAGGCTATAGCACTCTTTGCCAAAGTGTGAAATGCCAATGGAATGGTGTTGAACTTAATATAGTTCTTGTTCATTTTCCTCACGCACATCACATTTCTGTAAAATATGTGCTTACCAGTTGTGCTATAAATATTTTTAGAATTTTTTTAATTAACTTTTGGAATATAACATACAAATGATCCGTGGGCGCTTATCCCAGTGCTATAAATTACTACTTCTGTAAAAATTGTGACAAAAGTTGTGCGTATACTCCTCAAATGTTTGCTAATTTGCTCCCACAGTCAATATACGGTTGACCTTCTGTTTATAAATATGACTTTTAACCACACCAGGAAACCAGGTTGGGTGGAGTTGCACTATATAGGGCAGGGCATGAATAAACATTCGAGGAAGATGGAGGTGTCCCAGAGGTCTGGATTAAGTGTTCGAGAGTGCTGCTCCTTGGTAAGCAAAGTGTGGAATCATTAATTGAGCAATGTGGTTGGATCTTAGTGAATTGAATAATGGAGTGAATTGTGTTACAGACAGCTTTCCAGATAAGCTACAGATGTTAGAGTATTTCATTCCCTACTTTAGGAAGTTGAGATTAAATTTATGTTATAGGAGGTATAAATCCAATGCTCATCTCAGATTGAAAGTATTTTTTTCTGTTATACATGTTTCTTTGTAGCTGATAATTCATGTGAACGAAAAGATGTTTAAAAAAATTGTTTTATTAATGTTTTTTCAGTCACATTAAACAACATATGTTAAAACTGCATGAGCATTGAAAAACTGCAGTCCTAGACATTTCAATCATTAACCATTTATAGAGCGCCTCTCACTTTGTATTGACACATTGCAATTTCCATCACCATCCTCCTTCAACTGGTTTATACTGCGAGTCATCCCTCCCCTCCCCCAATAGTGCCTCAAGGAAAACTATTATTGTGTGGATCCAATAGTTTTGTAAGCATTCACCCCAATTTGCTAAGTCATCTGTAACTTTGTCATCCCCTCGTGTAAGCTTTATGTGTTGTTCAGCAGCTATCGCCCGTGCCACTAAGTCTATCTTCCATTTTTTAACATCAAGGGCTCGAGAAGCTACCCAGTGTATGGCGATCTGATGGAAAAGATGTTTAATCCCATCTGCAGAACATACAGAGAGCAGGTGAACTTGGCCCATCCCCCATCCGACAGACCACACCCGCAACCTCAGCAACATCTTGGACAGCAAGCTATCAATGAAGAAACAGGTAGACGCACTCTCATCTGCCTGCTTTCACACCCTACATATGCTCCGCAAGATCTTCAGGTGGCTCCCAGTCAACACCAGAAGGACTGTCACGCAGGCACTTGTCACCAGTAGGCTGTACTATGGGAACACACTCTATGTAGGAATCACCACATGCCTCCTGAAGAGACTACAGACAACACAAAACTCTGCTGCAAGAATCATACTCGACCTCCCCAAATGGACCCACTTTACACCCCACCTCAAGAGGCTGCACTGTCTCCCGATTCAGAAGAGGTGCCAGTTCAAGATGCTGACCCACACATACAAAGCCCTGCACAACGAAGGACCAGCATACATCAACAAATGCATGACCATCCACCAACCGACTAGACACCTGTGATCCGCCTTCCTCTTCCTCGCAGGCACCCTCCAGACCCGCTGTGCCAACAGCAGAGGATGATCCTTCTCACACCTGGCAGCCAAAGCCTGGAACGACCTCCCCCTACACCTCAGGACCTCCCCATCTCTCCACCAAGTCAGGAAAGGACTCAAGACCTGGCTGTTTGAATGAACAATCCACCATGAAGCTGCTAGCAACTTTAGCACCTTGAGACCCTCGCGGATGATTTGCCTCGCTTAATAAATCATTGATTGATTGACAGAGAATCTTGAAATGATCTAGACAAATCAGAAAGCCAGTGCGGTCAAAGTTTTATTTCTTTGTTATTCCTTATATTTTCTCTTTTAGGGCTAATTGCCTGATTACTTGGGGTACAATGGGCAGGCCAGTAAGCTGGTTGTATGGTGGGCTGGTCACTCAGTACAGAAGAGGTGCAAGGTGCCCATGCCAAGTGGTATTTACTAAGGTGGTATTACAAGTGCCATCATGCAATAAAAGCTTATTCTATTCAGAGATTTCATAGAGCACTGACAAGGCAGGGCTAAAGGGTTAATAAGAGCAAAAATACCAGCACAGAGGACTGAGGTAGGACTTCCTAGGAGGCCAGAGGGTACTGATGGCCAAGTAGTCTGATTCATCCGGATTGTTTCAAACTGACTGCTGGAGCCTAAGAGTCTGATTCATCCGGATTGTTACAGACTGACTGCTGGAGCCTAAGAGTCTGATTCATCCAGATTGTTACAGACTGACTGCCGGAGCCTAAGAGTCTGATTCATCCAGATTGTTACAGACTGACTGCTGGAGCCTAAGAGTCTGATTCATCCGGATTGTTACAGACTGACTGCCGGAGCCTAGGAGTCTGATTCACCCGGATTGTTACAGACTGACTGCCGGAGCCTAAGAGTCTGATTCATCCAGATTGTTACGGACTGACTGCCGGAGCCTAAGAGTCTGATTCATCCAGATTGTTACAGGCTGACTGCCAGAGCCTAAGAGTCTGATTCATCCAGATTGTTACAGACTGACTGCCGGAGCCTAAGAGTCTGATTTCATCCAGATTGTTACAGACTGGCTGCTGGAGCCTAAGTCTCATTAATCCGAGTGTTACAGGCTGACTGCTGGAGCCTAAGAGTCTGATTCATCCGGATTGTTACAGACTGACTGCCGGATCCTAAGAGTCTGATTCATCCGGATTGTTACAGACTGACTGCCGGAGCCTAAGAGTCTGATTCATCCGGATTGTTACAGGCTTACTACCGGTGCCTAAGAGTCTGATACATCCAGATTGTTACAGATTGACTGCTGGAGCCTAGGAGTCTGATTCATCCAGATTGTTACAGACTGACTGCCGGAGCCTAAGAGTCTGATTCACCCGGATTGTTACAGACTGACTGCCGAAGCCTAAGAGTCTGATTCATCCATATTGTTACGGACTGACTGCCGGAGCCTAAGAGTCTGATTCATCCAGATTGTTACAGGCTGCCAGAGCCTACGAGTCTGATTCATCCGGATTGTTACAGACTGACTGCCGGAGCCTAAGAGTCTGATTCACCCGGATTGTTACAGACTGACTGCCGAAGCCTAAGAGTCTGATTCATCCATATTGTTACGGACTGACTGCCGGAGCCTAAGAGTCTGATTCATCCAGATTGTTACAGGCTGACTGCCAGAGCCTACGAGTCTGATTCATCCGGATTGTTACAGACTGACTGCCGGAGCCTAAGAGACTGATTCATCCAGATTGTTACAGATTGACTGCTGGAGCCTAAGAGTCTGATTCATCCGGATTGTTACAGACTGACTGCCAGAGCCTAAGAGTCTGATTCATCCAGATTGTTATAGACTGACTGCTAGAGCCTAAGAGTCTGATTCATCCAGATTGTTACAGATTGACTGCTGGAGCCTAGGAGTCTGATTCAGCCGGATTGTTACAGACTGACTGCCGGAGCCTAAGAGTCTGATTCATTCAGATTGTTACGGACTGACTGCCGGAGCCTAAGAGTCTGATTCATCCAGATTGTTACAGGCTGACTGCCAGAGCCTAAGAGTCTGATTCATCCGGATTGTTACAGACTGACTGCCGGAGCCTAAGAGTCTGATTCATCCGGATTGTTACAGGCTTACTGCCGGTGCCTAAGAGTCTGATTCATCCAGATTGTTACAGATTGACTGCTGGAGCCTAGGAGTCTGATTCATCCAGATTGTTACAGACTGACTGCCGGAGCCTAAGAGTCTGATTCATCCAGATTGTTAGACTGGCTGCTGGAGCCTAAGAGTCTGATTAATCCGAGTGTTACAGGCTGACTGCTGGAGCCTAAGAGTCTGATTCATCCGGATTGTTACAGACTGACTGCCGGAGCATAAGAGTCTGATTCATCCAGATTTTTACAGACTGACTGCTAGAGCCTAAGAGTCTGATTCATCCAGATTGTTACAGATTGACTGCTGGAGCCTAGGAGTCTGATTCATCCAGATTGTTACAGACTGACTGCCGGAGCCTACGATTCTGATTCATCCGGATTGTTACAGACTGACTGCCGGAGCCTAAGAGTCTGATTCATCCGGATTGTTACAGACTGACTGCTGGAACCTAAGAGTCTGATTCATCCAGATTGTTACAGACTGACTGCCGGAGCCTAAGAGTCTGATTCACCCGGATTGTTACAGACTGACTGCCGGAGCCTAAGAGTCTGATTCATCCAGATTGTTACGGACTGACTGCCGGAGCCTAAGAGTCTGATTCATCCGGATTGTTACAGGCTTACTGCCGGTGCCTAAGAGTCTGATTCATCCAGATTGTTACAGATTGACTGCTGGAGCCTAGGAGTCTGATTCATCCAGATTGTTACAGACTGACTGCCGGAGCCTAAGAGTCTGATTCATCCAGATTGTTAGACTGGCTGCTGGAGCCTAAGAGTCTGATTAATCCGAGTGTTACAGGCTGACTGCTGGAGCCTAAGAGTCTGATTCATCAGGATTGTTACAGACTGACTGCCGGAGCATAAGAGTCTGATTCATCCAGATTTTTACAGACTGACTGCTAGAGCCTAAGAGTCTGATTCATCCAGATTGTTACAGATTGACTGCTGGAGCCTAGGAGTCTGATTCATCCAGATTGTTACAGACTGACTGCCGGAGCCTACGATTTTGATTCATCCGGATTGTTACAGACTGACTGCCGGAGCCTAAGAGTCTGATTCATCCGGATTGTTACAGACTGACTGCTGGAACCTAAGAGTCTGATTCATCCAGATTGTTACAGACTGACTGCCGGAGCCTAAGAGTCTGATTCATCCAGATTGTTACAGACTGGCTGCTGGAGCCTAAGAGTCTGATTAATCCGAGTGTTACAGGCTTACTGCCGGTGCCTAAGAGTCTGATTCATCCAGCTTGTTACAGGCTTACTGCCGGTGCCTAAGAGTCTGATTCATCCAGATTGTTACAGACTGACTGCCGAAGCCTACGAGGCTGATTCATCCGGATTGTTACAAACTGAGCAGGTTTCGATGGATTGTTCTTTCCGTAGTTGAAGGCCTTTCAGTGCAGATTGGTTGGGTGCTGAAGGAGATACTTTGGGTGGAGTAGGATGGGTTACTTTATCTTGGGGTCTTTGTGACCCCCTCCCCGCCTACCCCCAACTGGTGCAGTGTTTGTCCCGCAGTATCCCCTCACTGTTACACTTAGGCAGGGAATTGACCATCAGTCATTCTATTCTTTTTTACCTCTGGACCGCGTGGCCATTATGAAAATGCTCTCCCTCCCTAGGATTCTTTACTTCCTCCAAAACAAGCTAGTTCCCATTCCCTCTCCTGTCTTAAAAGGGTGAACTATTTACTCAGATGCTTCCTTAGGGTATAAATGGCTCCTCGTGTTGCCATATCCAAATGCTTATAATACCCCTTTGACAGCAGCCGTGGCCCATCTGATGTTTCATACTACAGGGCCTCACACCACTTGGTCATTAACGACTGGATTTACAACCATGCAGTGATCTAGCCTTCACCACCGAGGTGGGTCATGGGGGGATACCCATTATGTTTATGGGGTGGGGCCGCATCCTGTCATAAATACCCCTCTCCACATCAATTGTATTCTGCTGCTGAAAAGAAAGCCTACACGCTATAAAATGGGGCGCAAACTCATGGTAGAGACTCTTCTGTGGGTCTACATCCACTTGACCCAGTTGTCCACTCTTAAGTGCTTCACCTGCTGGGATGCGATTGATGTCAGCCAGGTCAAGGATATGACCTCACAGTTGCTGAGTATGTCCTTTTCAGATTTTCAATACAACTTTGATTTACATAGGTACCAATTTTTTCGATACTTGCCGATCAGGTATGCCATGTTTGGGAGATGAAGAAAAAATAGCTAATTTTAAGCCCTTTTAAGCCAATTTTAAGATGGTAATTGTTGGATACAATATGATTTACAAACTTTGTAAGCCTCTAATTAATAATACCTATGATCCTCCGTGGCGGCTACAACTACAAAAATATGGTGCGGCGCTACGTCGCCAAACTCGCAATATACTGCTCCCCGAGGTGCGCACCTCTCTCGCTTATCAGCGTCCACGAGCAGGAAAGGGAAGGACTTCCTTCCTGCTCAGTGGACACCAATACAACCAATCCTGGAGCTGTTCTCATGCTGAGAACAGCTCCAGGATTGGTGGGAGCAGGCTAACCCGGCGCTCATTTTGAGGCTGGGGGCCTGAGCCAGCAACCCACCCGGCTGTTTCACAGCGAGGGGATTGCTGGGTTTACAGTGCGCATGTTGGGCTGGCTGTAGCAATAGAGCCGGCCAACCTGACATGGGCAGCTGTAATCCTGCAATTGGAGGTTTCAGCCCCGCCCTCTGCCCTCGCACTGCGGTGTTTAAGTCAAATGGCATTAGAATGCCATTTTACTTATTCGTGTGTGCCTGCAGCAGGCGAGGCGACGCTCCTCCGCTCAAACGGAGAAGCCACCCCTGATGACACTTTCTTGAACCAGAGACTATCATTGGAAGATGATTTTGGCAGTCTGGAGCGTTGCCCTGTTGGCTCCTAAGGAGGTTGCCATCTCCACCCGTTATTGCTTGTTTCAGTTCATATATTTACTTAGTCTACTGCACCAGAGAATAATTATGGAGAATGGGCTGGAACTGTTTCCACATCTGTCTCTGATGTCATTAAGAGTATGCCACATTCTTGCACGTGACCTAGAGCTGACCTGTGATCCAAAACTGCGTTGAGGTGTTTGGCTCTCTGTCAAGGATGTTTTGATGACCACTAATACCTCCCCAAAACTGGCCTAGGACTGGCCATTGCTCAAAGTGACATTGCACAACATTGGAGCCAGAAGATTCTCCGTCCATTCAGGGATTGGTTAGAGGTGTGAAGAAAACCAACTACGAGGCATGGGGTACCCTCAGAAACAGGCAAGGATATGGAAACAGTGGCAGGTACTATTTCCCCTGGATTACTGAGGCGGGCATGGATGAGAAGCTGATTAGAGTGGGGTATGGTAGCGTCTTTGAGGCCGGTGGTGGGGGGGATGGTCTTTTCTCCCACCGCTCCTACATACATCTTACTCCGTTTGACTACCGATCTCTAGGGAATATCTGATCCACTCAGAACGACATCCAGCATGTTGCTTGACGACTATTGTATGAACTGGTTGCTATTGTTCTAGAGAACTGAAAAATGCCTAAAAATGTATATATTAAAAAGGATATGCTCAAAATGGATTGTAGGATAAAAGCAGTGTGTTGCTTAAGCAGGACGATCCGATGCAGGGACAATTCTGTCATGTATCTTGGGGACGAAATGACAAAGGCTTAAAGTGAACCTTAGAGGGGCAACAGTGTGAATGAGAGTCATAATAGGTTGTTTCAGTAGTCACGAATTGTCAATTGGCATACAGTAAAAGGTACATCGATCTAAATAAGCAACGCAGTGGTGTTCCTTTCTCCTCAGTTTACCAGGTGTTTGAAAGAGTGGCCAGGACATACGATCTAATGAATGATGCTATGACCCTGGGCGTGCACCGGCTCTGGAAAGACTACCTGCTCCACAAGATGAATCCTTATCCAGGAACACAGCTCTTGGATGTGGCTGGAGGAACTGGTATGGCTAATGTTCTGCCACTTCCATTCTTTATTTTGTCTTTGTTGTCTTTCTGCTCTCTTGCATCTTGACCACTTACCCTACAGGCTCGTTATTTGCACAGAATGTATTGCCTCTTAAACATCCTTTCATATCGTTGCTATGTTGGAATGATTAGTATGCCAATGTTTTGTATCCGCAAACCTTCTGTTTGTTTAAATGCAAGTTATTGACCTCCCACCTTGTTTTGGGCCAAATCCAGGGACAGCTTAAGGATTTCAGGGGCCCGGCGCCAAACATAATTTGGGGGGCCCTGTTCGGAACAGCTTTGAATTTATTATCCAAATTCAGCTCTTTCATACACGCTTTGGCCAGGTCACTGACCGTGCACAGGCAAATTGATCCAATTTCTACATGTGTTTACATCTAATATTCAAGGATAGTGTCATGTTTTCAATATTGTAATACAGCAGTAGATCACTAATATTGCAAATAATCTTTGTGACCCCGTCCCATTTCTTATATGCAAGGTTCTGTTTTGACCTGAAAGAAACCTTTTTTATGGAGTTTGCATGGTGCTGAAAAAAAAGAAACATTTCTCTGTCTGTAATAGACTCCCATATAACATCCACATTCAAAATAAGTTAAAGGAAAATGGTATTTAAATCAATCTGTTTAAGAATTATTCAAGGTCATTAGGGCAAGACTCTTTGCAGAACAGAGTTGACTGGGTGAGGGGGGCCCTGAAAGGCTGGGGCCCTGGGCCAGAGCCCACTGTGCCCATGCCTTAAAACTTCTCTGGCCAAATTTACAGAACAGAGTACCTAAAGGAGCCTCCTGTCCCCGCGAACTGGTGCCTGAAAAAGGGCATCTGAGAGATTTGGCCCCTCTGTAAACATTCTTGGATGCCCAATCTTATTTCCTTCTTTGTGAATGTGTTTGGTGTATCGTTTTGTATTTCTTTCCCCAGGTGACATCGCTGTTCGCTTCATTAATTATGTGCGCTCCCAGCGGGACCGCCAGCTCCGACAGCAGCTTAAATCGAAGCAAAATTTATCCTGGCAGGAAATTGCTGAACGCTACCAACAAGGCGACAAAGGCTCCCCGGGCGGCTCCCAAGCTGTGATCTGCGACATAAACAAAGAAATGTTGAAAGTCGGAAAGCAGAAAGCACTTGACCTCGGTACCTCTGAGGGTGAGCCATATTTTTCAATGTTGGCAATGAAATGCAAGCAAACCTTCTTGTGGTGACATCTGATTGTATCTAAATAAACACAGAGGTCTAAAGACAGGCTTTTTATTTGTCAACTCATGTTGAGTTAACACCAATTGTTAAGAAACAAGTTAGGATGTGGCGCTCAGTGTGTCATAGTCAGTGAATTTTAGTAGATCTGAAAAATGGAGGACGAATTTGACTTTTTAGTCTTCTTACATGGGCGTGCTTGTTTAAGGCATTGGTCCAAAATTATTGTGTATAATAATTTTTCACAATTCTATGAAATTAACTTTAGCTTTTTGCTTTGAAAGGTATTTAGAACTTTTTATTCATACGTTTAGTATCCAGATAGTTATCATGTTTATGTCCGTGTTACCCATAAATCATTTTTGCTGTTGTTTTTGGCACCCAGTACATGTTTGACTAAGGTAGGCTGTGAGCTTTTCCAAGTGGTGAGATATTGAACAGAAGGCAAACAAAGCAGGATGCCCTGATGTTAGGGTGTTAGTCATATTCCAAAGCTAGTTCAGTAGTAAATAATGCGACTATTGAAGGGTGGCAGTATCCTGTGAAGATGTGAGATGTCCTTTGCGAGGTTATAGTTGTGCGTGGCGCGAGTTATGGTGTGCGTTCACAAAGACAAATAAGTGAATATAAAATATAAAGCACCATTGTAAGCAAGATTGAAGGACACAGAGTGAGGGTGGGTGAAGAAAGGCATAGGTCCTTCGTTGGGTATTACTAAAAAAAGCTCGCATACAACACAAGTGAATTGATGAAAATTTCAACAAAAAAGAGCAAAGGTATTAAGTTGTCACACGTGAGGCTAAGGTGCAGTGAAGTTCGGATTCACTGGTGGGAGAGCACAGGTCTTGGCTCCAGAGGATGCTCCGTATCCGATTTCCAACACACAAGGCCAAAGATTGTGCATTGTGGGGGTTGTGTACACCAGCCCTAGAGCTCAAGTACTGTCTGCAGGCCAAGCCCCACATTCAGCCCCGCCATATACCCCCGAAAACAGTGCACTACAGGGGCTGGATGGAAGCGACGGCCCTTCCTCCATCCGCTATTGTTCCTTTTAAAAAAATGAAGTTGAAATAATAGTATGGTTTAGGTAGTGCAACAACTGTAACATTTGTGTAAAAAAAAAAAAAAAAAAACATGTGGGTTTGAAATGAATAAATTCAATGAAAAACTAAATCATCCTAAACTTATGTGTTTCCAAATCAAAAACTAAAAACCATAATGGTCAAAATAAGCCATGACTTACACCCTGTCAGGGAAACCATTCCTGATATGGGCTTGTCATTAACTTACCTAGCCCATAAAAAGGGATGTGCATTTGATGGTGTTACGATTGATTTTCGACCTTGTGTTTGAATAAAGCATCTTGATAGTGCCAAAGGTTGGTAGAGTAACCAATATACTACTTTTTTTCCTTCAATGGGCAGGCTTGTCCTGGGTGGTAGGAAATGCAGAAGAACTTCCATTCATGGATGATAAATTTGACTTCTACACAGTTGCCTTCGGCATCCGGAACGTCACACACATTGAGCAGGTAGGGAGGCAATCTGGAGAAGTGTGCATTTTATCACATATACATATGAAGTGCTTTATAAATTGATGTAGAGTTTAAAAACCTTTATATATGATTTGTTATTTTCACCCACCTATAACTTATCATTCTAAATGTGTGCCTTGTGTCCTGGAAAACTCTTTGCAGTTGGTTGTACCATTAAGAGGCCAAAGCCCTACTGCACATAGCCTTCACGCTATGCACAGCTCTTCATGGAGAGCTCAAACCCTCCAGACAATCAAACCCCATTAGGTCGCCAAGCCCCTGCTGCTCACAGCCATCGCCCTGTGCACAACATTTCACTGAGAGCAACTACCTACACAGCCTTTGTCCAGTGATCAACTGCATGGAGAGCCCACACCCTCCACACACACAAGCCCCCTTAGGAGGCCAAGTATTGTGTAGAAGCTTACACTCATTAGCACTATAGAAGCTATACTTTCCTAGACGTAGCTCACTGAATACCTTTCAGAGTCAGAAGCGTATCACAAACTGTCACACTCATTGGATGATGTCATCAGTGATGTAATCAATCATGTCATTAGTGATGTACTATGTGAGGTAATAAGCATTGCATGGCAAGGCGCAAGTTCTAGCTAGCTCAGTAAACTATAACTGGTAAATTTAAGTGGGTTTTTTTAGTTCAAAATGGTATTTTAACTGACATTTTCACCTTACCTTTAACCCCACTTTATACTTTGGTTTCTATATCTTTTCTAAGACAGCGCATGCACTGTTGCTTGCAAGCGCTTTATTTTAAGGGCTTAAAGCCCACCCATTCCTTACCATTGGATGGCTTTATTGTTCATTGGTCATTGCATCTCGTTCATTTCGCCTTCGTGTGTTTGTCCTTTCGATGGACCAAGTACTGATTGATTTCTTTATAGCTGTCCTTCCTTTGGTCATACTCGTATTGGGATGGTTTTTAGGTCTCGCCTGAGCCAGCGCTTAGCGCTGCTCTGGGCGAGAGTTTTAGTAAGCGGGTTTTGGAAGTGCAAACAGCAGTGGCTTTTGCTGGCGACCAGCTTGCGTTCACGTGAGCGTGCACGCGCGTCACGGGTCATTAAGTGCATCGCGATCACTTTTGCGGCCGTGCCAATGCTTGTTCCTGTATATCCGCCTGCAAAGTTTTGGTTTTCAGTGTCCGTGTACACTGAGTTTTTCCGAGCATTCATAGAACTTTAACCTGCCAGAGTAAAACTAGCCGCCCCTAGCATGATTATTGTTCTAGACGTGCGTGCCCTTTCTTATAATGCTCAGGCTTCCTTAACTTTCACTTTAAACCAAAGAAAATGACAACTGCATTGTGAGATTTTCCATCATTCTTTCCCTGGGTCAGTTTTTTCACCGCAATAGAATATTAGAGTTCTTTAAGCCTCCTCATTAATGTGGCACGGTCTGGCTCTGCTGCACACTTTAAAATGCGCAAAAAACGTCCTGTAAATCTCAAACATACCCTACCACTGAAAAATAATGTTTTATAATTCGTATTAGCAAGCATTCAAACTTCAAATAATGCTTATTACGCAGACATTTTTTGCCGTTCTCATTTATTGTAAAACTGGCAGAAAACGTCAACTGTTTGGAGTTTTCATTACTGTAGGGCTTTCATCTTCTGGCAAGGCCAATGCGGAAATGATTGCAGAGAACACATTAGCAGAGAGACCAAGCATTATTAATGCTCAGTAAGCTGGCTGCCTACTTACAAACATAAATATTGAACTGTACAGTACCCTAAGGCTTCCTTTAACTCACTTATGCAGCAGATAAATAATCGTTCTGAAGCTCCATGTTAACCTTTTCACACAACAATCAAAAGCTACGGTTTGAACTAATATCTTTTTGAGGGTAAATGTAAAGCTCAGAGAACATTCTCTCTCTGCAGGCAAACTCAGCCCCGTTAAACAGAGGTTTGCCTTGGAACGCATTCAAAATATCTCTGCACCAGGGAGATTATATGCTGGTAATACATAAAAAGATAATCCCCCTCAACTAAAAATCCATTAAATGGCTACAGGCTGTACAGAAATGGCATTGTGAGTAAATTCTAGATGTTAATCACAGCAACCTCAACTTGACAACCTTGCGTTATTAAAATAATTAAAACGGGCTCCATTTAGATGAAGAAGAAATGTCTCATCTGTCCACTGCACTATCTACAAGTTCGGACTCAGAATATTAAGGAATGGATTTTTCTATAAAATAAAACAAACCGGGCCTGTCACGGGGTGTGGAAAATGTTCATAATTATTTGTCCCAGCTGTTACGTTTTGTCGATTTTTGCGCTCCCACTCCCCAATCGTAGAGGCCCCTATTACAGCCAGTCTTCCTCGTATGTGGCAGAACTTAAATTACAAAAAATCTGCACTTCAAGGTCAGTGCTCTGCCTACAAGGGCCAATGATGGGATAAGTGAGACACAAAATCGTCCTTGTGAAACTTCCCTTTCTGTTTTACAGCTAGTAATGAATACAAATATCATTAAATGTAGCATATCTGACCATCATTTCATAGATAGTCAAAAAGATCTAGGACTATCCCAACCCCCCAAAACCTCCTTGGAGGCTCAACCTGTCCTTATATAAGACTACACAAGAACAAGCATTGGCATAGCCAATAGGTCTCGCTTTTGGGACCTTATACGTGTTTACCCATGCAACAGTTGATGTTGTTGCACCAAGGATATTGTACTGCATAACTAAATACTTATAAGGTCCCAAAGGCGAGACCTATTGGCTATGCCAATGCTTGTTTTTTCTCCCTCCAACTGGGTTGCTTGTTGCCCCCATCCCTCCCTCTTTCGCCCCATTGCTTTTTCACGTTTCCAGCACAATTGAAGTCTTGCCATTATCAGTTGATGACTGTGTTCCTGGAAATCTAGGCGTGCCACGCCAAGCAACGGAGACTGGCATGCAGAGATGTCTGGAGCCTACTAGTGCACTGCTCGGCAGCTGAAAGGATCGTAAGACTGGTGCAGAAGCTGATAGTTTCACACATCTACCTCACAAAGGCACACTCCTGACATGATGTGACTGACTCTGCCAGACTGGCCTTCAATAGCCTCAGCCTTGACAAGAGACTGACTCTGCCTCAGCAATACAGGCCTTTCACAGGCCCAAGTGTGACATGTGATGTGACCCACTCATCCCCCATAGTAACAGCCTTTCACCAGCTCCAACGTGACATTTGACCAACTCTGACCAGCCCTGCTGGCCTTTCACAGGCAGTAGCTTCACTTGACACACCCTACCCTGGTCTTAATATACTTTCAGAGGTATGCAATCCCCCTTTTCATCAGACCTCTGCGTTATTCATTGGCATCAGGCTCACAGGACACCGACTGTGCCTCTGTCGTGTAGTTCCTATATTACCTATACACGATCTGCGCGTTTGGATAACATAAACTGTGGGACTGGAGGCGGACTGATTCCGTGCACCCCCACCGGATACGTTAGCCTGTCTGTATCCGCTAGCTCACAGTGCCACTAGAGTCTCCTCTTATCGGGGAGAGAATAGTTCTTGGCAACCTCAGAACATGACAACCCTGATCCCCCAGAATCGTGGAAACAATATACTACTTTTCGCTCAGTCACTCGTGCTCACTTAATTTGTCTCAGAGATACACAGAATAAACAGTCTGGGCGTTTCAATAAGTATTTATTGAACAGTTGTTATTCTAGTGTAGAATAGATGAGCTGCAACAACCATTAGACAGTAGCAGAGATATATGATTAGCAATACTACAAAAGTAAAGGGATGGTACAGTTCTACCATTTTGCAGTAATCATGAATATATACAAGTACATAGAATACATGATAATAGTGCGTACTCCTACGATGTCTCCCTAACTAGATGTACCTAAATGTACCTAGCATCTATGTAGGTGTTATGCCAAGAATCCCTCTAGGATCTAGTCAACCCCATTACCTGAGATTTAGAGAATGTGGGACCCCGTCCTGGTCTCGAGTTGGACACCCCGCAAGGGATGTTAGACCACTGCTAGCTGGAGCATCTGCTGCAGGATCATCGGCGTCTCTGGTCAGTGTGTCAGCCGGGAAGTCACGGTCTGCTCTGTCTTTCTAAGCAAGACATGATGTATATATACCCACAGGTCTCCCCAGGGGTCCTACCTTGCTGTGTTACTGTGTCGGCCTAAAGGATGACGTCGGGCTTGAACTTTATACATAGATATTATACAGGAGATGTTCGTCCTGCTGTGCTTCCAAGAAGCCTCATTCATAATGTATGAGTTTCGAACTAGGGAAAAACCCGCGTTCTGAATGCAGTGTCGTATCTAGGTAAAAGGTCAGTCCCTATGAACCGTTATGTATGTAATGTAGGGAAGGATATAGGTGAAAGGTTGCAGTGTTACCTGCGCCTATATAGGGTACCTATATGGAATATTACACCCACTCCTCTTCCGACTGGACGACATATGTAACCTATAAGTGTACTACCATTCTAACTAGACATTGGTACGCACAAAGTGTTAAAAACATTTCTTTAGCTAAAAGTGTTTAAAAACGTCAAAAACATTTCTAAAATATTTAAAAATGTAAAAGAAACATATTGCAGGCCCTAGCTCTAACAGTGTCTGTTGTAATAGTCCGAACCACTATAAGCATTAGAAAGCCATTTATGCCCAATAAATGAAAAGGAATGTCAATTTTGTCTCTGAGTTCCAAATTGAGCTTGTTATTGAAAAAGGGCGAATTTCTTCCAGCACACGACGAGCCAAAAATGAGTCGATTGTTTATATGTCCTGGCTGGTAGACGCAGCATTTTCGTTGCTTGCTTCCGCAATAGACGGCCCCTGTAACACCTCGCAGAGTACGTCAATTGAGCACAGATGATGTTCCACGATGTCCGCAGCCGGTGCTTGGGCAGCCTGTGCGCCGTCCAAAGCCTGGGTGTCAGTGGAGGAGCCGGTGTCCAAACCAACAGGTGCAGTTACTACCTCCAGTGGCTCAAGGAATGCCACCATCAACATTGGAATACGCTGAGGACACTGCAGAACATGGGCCGTTATCGGGTCCAGTAGAGCATTCACGTCCGGTTGCGCACATGATGGGAGTGTCAAACAAAGGTCTAACACGCATTCTTCTCCGCAAAACAGGCATCGGAGGACAGGTAAGATGCAGTCCATCCAGACTGGTCGAAATGACAGGAACCAAGATGCACTTAGTTCTCTCAGGCGAGGCGTGCCTAGATGTTGTACCATTCGGTCACGGTATTTCCGCTCTAGGAGCGCTTTTTCCATCTCCTTGGTGACTGGGACGTCCATTGCGTAGCAGATAGAAGACAATCAGGATACCTGCTATTAGAAACAGGATCAGCGGAAGTCCTCCAAAGATGCTTCCGAATACGGAGTGTATGAAGTTTGGTATAACTCCAAGTACCGTCTGAAAGGTGCCTAAAAGTCCAGAACCTATGGTCTTAAATAGGTGGACAATGCCAGTCGTATCAGACATGTTAAAGATATGATTTACCATTTCTACGAAATGGAGAGGGCAGTTTGTATGAATAAGTGCCTGTATCTCTGCTGAAGACCTTGCGATCTGGAGAGAAAAAGTCTCTCGAGCGGAGGTTAAGGGCACAGACTTCTGTAAAAGCATGGCTTTCATTCTGCTTAGAGTATCAAACCGTATTAAACAAACATTCAGTGAAGGCCATAACGGCGCCTCCCTGACTGTATGTGTCGGTGGAAACAATACTTGCATACAACAAGTAACCCTGGAGCTCACGGTTACCAGATATGCGATGCCCGGGAGCATTCCGCAGCAGCCTTGAATGTACAGCATCAAGTAACTCCCATTTGAAAGGAGCCTAAATGCTGGAGTAATCACTGCAGCTGGGGCACCCCTCAGATGACAGGACAAGTTTGCTACAGAACCATTACAAGCCCCGTGCAGCATAATATCCTGACATATGAGCGATCCACTTAAAGCGCTCTCACAGTTTGTACCACTGAGAAACACTTCTCAATCCCACTCCGGCATCGAAATCTGTATGGTAATTCCCAAGATTCCTTAATGTATTCCTTGCCCATTTTTTCATATCTGCCTGCATTTGTTCAAGGCAATACTGAAACTGAAAGGTAGTGACAGGTAGAGTTATGTGGCCGTGGATTAGCCATTCCGTGGACGGTGATTCTGCCACTGTGAATGGTAACCTATCCAGTTTTTCAATACGCAGCATTGTATATTTTGCTCCCCTTTGTGCCAATTCTATCTGTTTATCTGTGAGATTGTATTCAGAAAACAGAGACGTGCTGTTGATAAAACGCCAAGGCACATAGCCTGCATGCAAAGATTGCAGCGTCCAGCTTAACAACATAATAGAACGTAATTGAGATTGCCCGTGTTGTAATATGGCTAAATCCTGTTCTAGTATGTCTATCGCAGAAGATACAATGTTGCCTAAGGAATATATCCTGGCGGTCAATGTAGTTAACCCATTGTCTACCACTGCTAGAGATTTTTCTAGATTTATACGGTCTATTTCCCGTAGTCTCTCCGCGGCCTCTTGTTGGGATATTTTCCATATTTCATTGTAGGCAGCATAAATGCCAGCATATATGAAACGTTTCTGACGTAGTTTCCTGGGACCTAGTAAAAAATCCCTAAGATCCATATCCTGTGTGAGTAAGGATAAGTGTTGTTTCACCTGTGTGAGTGTTGAGGTTTTTAGCCAATCTAGGCACAACTTCCCAACACTGTATGACGTCACTACCCCTGGATGTTGTCTCTGTACATAGCGCGGATCCGGCCTATGGATATTAAATCCTTCGGTTTTACCCATGAATCTTTCCTGACAACTATTGGTGTCTGTGGGCCAAATCAACCATTTCTTCCAATCGGGGTCTGATCTGTTGTATTGTATGATGTCATCTAATGTAATCCCTTTTTGTGATGTTTCGTTTCCCTCGGTGTGTGATGGAGTCGGCACCCGAGGTGTGTTCAAGTCTTTGTTCTTGGCTAGTCCAAGGCAAGACGTCTGTTGCACGGTCTCGTTGAAAAACATGATTTGTTGAGGGATAAGGCATGCTCTAAACAAAGCTTCTGTCCCCTGCACCTGCCAATCTCTAGTACCCCAGACAGATTTTAAGTCTATGGTGTCTTTCCATAAGTCGAAACCTTGTTCAGACAACTGGGCAATAAAGGAAGCAGAATAAATCTGTTTGGTGCTTGTTAACATATTTTTATGTGCTGATGTTGGTGCAACCTTATAATAATATGAGGCTGGGTCAGACATGTTAAACCCTGAAAATATGGAAACTTCTGTGTAAATGTTTTTGAACTGCCTTTTGGCGGTGTTGGACAATGTTCCCACTGTTGGTATGTGAACACATTTCTAGGATTAGCAGATTTATGCAAAAAATGATGACCATAATGCTGATAACAATACATAGATTCGTAATCTGCTGAGCTCTCCAATGTTTCACTATTAGAAAATGCAGCAGATTTTTCTAAATCAGACAACATGTTATTTACAGTTTCAAAGTCACAATCATCGGAAAATGTACTTGAGGTAATGATATCACTCAACGATATTTTAAATAAATGTGGAATTTTTAAAATTTCTGTCGGGCCAAATATATCGAAATCAACCTTGTCCCACACTATACCATCTGGTATAGGAACTGCTGTAATGTTCACTGATGACAAGTCTGTTTGTTCTCGATGAGATGATTTGATGTGGTTTCAAAATTAAATTCACCTTTTGGGCTGCAGAGCTTTGCCGAATGTATTGTCCACTAATAAGCATGTTAAAACTATCACTAAGCCTAACCAGAAAAGAAAGAAAAGCACCCCAGTAATTATCCATAGTTCTACCCACGGTGATACCAGGTAAGTTCTTCTAAGAAAGTTCAGAAAGTCTTTAACTTGCTGCCTGCGTGATTTTTGGGCTGGCATCGTTTCAGGTTCACTTGGATCCAAAGAAAACGTATCAAAATTTATGAAGTTGCCAGAAGCAGTTCGATCAATTGTTGGAATTGCATCGGGATTTGTTGAAATCGTACTTTGCTCTTGTCGAGGCATGTTGACGTAGACATTTGGTCTGACAGCTATTTGTCTGTCATTTTGAGTTTGATTTTGAAGTTGAACTTCAGGTTCAAGAGGAACGAGTTCCATAGCATTGTTGCATAGTCCGTCATTCCATACAGGTGACTCTTCGAACGTGATGAGCCTTTCCGTTTGAACTTCTTGAATTGTAGCGAGAGGAGGGCGTCTGCTACTTTGGAGTCCACGTGGCCTACTGCTTAGTATCGGCCACATAGTGTGGTTTGATTAAGTCAATTGAGACAACATTTTTCTCCTTTTTTCTGGCAAGAGATGGTAGAAGTACAGTTCTTGTTCCTTCAATTGCTAGGACCGGTACAGGCTTTCTGTAGGATGGCCCAAATTCTTTCTTGTCCGCTATTTTCTCTCTGCCCAGATCCCCAACTTTCGGGATCCAGACAGGTCTTGCCGTGACTGATTTGACTTCCCCAGTGGCGGTCTGTTTCAGATGGACATTACTTTGTTGTGTCCTGGATTCATTTAGATCCTGTAAAACAGCCAAACGATCATGGATGTCAAATGGTTTTTCATCCGCCACTGCGCCTTCACAATCAAGATCAGGTACCCACATTCTCGTCCCAAATAGGACCTCATAAGGAGTGACACCCCCTAGAGACCTTCTTGGCATATTGTTAAGGGCCCTCTGGACTCCATACAGATGTTTTACCTAGCTCTTACCCGTGCCTAATACTCTAGTTGTCAAAGATTGCTTTAAGTCTCGGATTTTTCTCTCCACAACCAAATTTCCCTCGGGATGGTACGGAGATGAGTACCGCAATGCTACACCCAATCCTCGCATGGCCTCCTTGTAAGCCCCAGAGCTAAACGCAGGGCCCTGGTCAGAATGTAATGTGCCAATTGCGTATGTCCCTATAAAGACTCGCAAATCTTTGATGACAGTTTGAGCGTCAGCCGAGCGCTGGGGCCACACCCATAGGAATCTCGAGCAGGAATCCACTGCAACCATGATATACTTGTAAGCCCCATCTCTTTTTAAGGGGCCACAGTGGTCCAAATAAACACACGCTAATGGTTTGCCAGATATTAACAATGGTGTCTGTGCTGGACGTGTTACGGTGGAACCTTTCATCTGCTGACAGATGTCGCATTTCAAGACATAGTCTTTAGTCTGCTTGGTTAATCCAGGCCACCAATAGCGTTGTTTCAACAATTAAACTGTCGCCGTAACTCCTGCATGTGCAGAACCTATCCCTTTGTGTGCTGCTAGAATTAACCCTAGCCTACGATCCATGTTTGGAATTACTCTATCCCCCACTCCAGGAATCTGAGCAAATGGAATGTTATTGGCATCTAACTTGAAGGAGTACTTGAGTGGAAACTTCTTTGGTAGTGCTTTGCTGTTCTTGCATGAAGCAATGACGGCTACCATAATCTCACCGTCTATTCTCGTTTTAGAACGAGTGATTGCAGCTACGGAAGCCGTGCGTACAGCCCCCTTTGTGGCATCATCAGCCAATGAATTCCCTTCGACGTGAACGCCAACACGCTGATGACTCAGTGTGTGTATTACGGGAGTCCTTGGTAGTTCGGATTTCAACTCCACTACCTGTTCCTATAGCATTTTATGCTTAATTGTGCCACCTTTCGCATCTTTGAACCCGTTTTGAACCCAGTATTGCAAGTATTCATTGTAAGACTGCACACAGTAAAAGGAATCGCACACAATTAGTGTGGGGAATTCTCGATCCGTATTCAATAGTGCCAGTATTAGTGCTTTTAATTCTGCTAACTGTGCCGTGCAGTCTCCTGGAGATTGCGTTTTCGTGCAACTTGGATGGAACTTTCCATCCCGCATGCGACCTTTAACGATTGCACATGCTGCGCTATGTTGTTGCTTACTCCCTATGGCCGGTTGAGCAAATCTGTCAGTGTAAATAATATATTCATACTGATCAAGAGGCATTATTTCGTTTGGCAGAGGATATTCTTGTTCGTATTGCAGGAATGCTTGTGTCTTTAGATTTGGGTTGTACCTGTATTCTACGTCTGTTGCAGTGAGAGAATTAGCCCATTGTATCCATCTCGGATGTAAGGCTTTAGCGTTAGGGAAGCTTGCCTTTGTCGCAGCCTCTAAGGCTGGGACCTGAGTCACGACTATTATACGTTTCCCCTGAGCCAGTGCTCTTTCTCTCACTACAGCAGTCTGTACTGCTGTCAGAATCTTTTCTGTGGATGCAAAGCGCATCTCAGCGTTTGTGTACAAATGTGATTTGTATGCAATTGGTACTGTTTCACCTTCGTTGTATGTTAGATAGGTGTACCCAGATTGACCCGCCACTATACGGATCACCAGGTTGCGTACGTTTACGCGTGTCTGTAAGTGTTTGGAAGCTATCATATCAGCTTGTAAGGAACGAAGTGTATCTGTATGTTCCTGTGTCCAATTTCTCACTGAAAAATCAGGTTTTATTAAGTCGTAGAAAGGTTTTACTCTCTCTGCGTAATCTAAAATGTATGTTCTACCAAAATTTAGGAATCCCAGTATTGATTGTAGATTTTTTAATGATCTTGGAGTTTGGAGCAGCGCGCATTTTTCTAAAAAATTTGCTGCCAGGCTTTTTCCTTCACTTGAAAGCTCATATCCTAAAAACAGGACACTAAGGTGGGCACTTTTTGATTTTTTTAAAGTTAAATTTGTAGCCCTCAGATGCAAATCCCAAAATTATGGTATTTACACTGTTCAAGTGTTCCTCTAGGTCATCGTCCGTCAGATAAATATCATCCACATAGGACAATGCCTCTTCATCTAATTTCTGAAGTAACTCAGTTACTCTGGCCGAAAATAACCCCGGGCTGTTCTTATACCCTTTGGGGAGTCAACGAAATTGCCACTGGGTCCCTAGCGCTGAGAAGGCTGTTCAATACCTACTTTCAGGCGCTATATTTTGGCAGAAAAACCCATTTGAGATATCAAGTGTTGTTTGGTATTTTTTCCACACAATGTTATTCATTAATGCGGCACTATGTGCATTTTGGACCGCAAATGTCTTAGTGCAAGTTTTTAAATGTCTGTAATCTAAAACTAGACGATATGTATTGTCAGGTTTCATGACAGAAAAACAAAGGATTGTTCATTTGAGAGGTGCAAGTTTCAATCACCCCTTGGTATTCAAGTTGATCTAAGATCTCCCTGACCTGTTTTTTAGCTTCTTGCATACTGCCTCTGTGCAGTTGGAGTATTTTTTAAAGGAATAATGTGGTGGGTTGAATCCTCATCCCATCCAACATGGTTCTTGTATAATGCCGGAGCCTGGGCTACTGCCCACTCCTGCCCACTCCTGCGCATATGTGTGTTGTAAGTGCCTGGGAATATGGTCTGAGAATGCAGGTAGAATTACTGTTTCTCCTTTAGGGCAATCCATGACGAATGCTGGCGGCCAATCTCGTTCAGCTAACAAAATGTCATAGCCAAACGTAAGGTTCTCACTTGTCCCCCTCCATCTGGAGCGTTATTTCATATACTTTATGTGGGACACTTACTCTAGTATCAGGTGTTTCCACCATGATATAATCATTCAAGTCCGCTATCACCAGAAATTCTATCAGGTTCTGGCGAGCTATTGTTACTTCTGCTGCACTGTCTAGCATCGTCGGAGCCCATTCCCCGTTCAGTAGTTGAGTCCTCAAAATTCTGGGCATGTCTGATCTTTAGACCTGCAACTTTCTTCTTTTTGAACTGTGGCTTTTGCTTTGGTTTTATCCCACTTCTTTTTAGAAGAAGCAGGTGTCTGCTTGGTAGTGTCCTTTTCAGAACTGCCCACTAGTTGTGGTTTTAAAGCTTTCCCACCCAAACTGTCTCTGCCTAATTCTGCATACGCAGTTTCAATTATTTTTGGTAGTTCATGTTCCTGTTCTAAAGGACTGAACTCCCTTAGGCGTTGGCGGATAGCCACTGAAGCTGCTTCCCCTTTAATATTAGCTAATATTATGGCTGATACCTGGGCATAGTTACCTAGTAACTTCATCCCTAAGTTCAGAGCAGGTTCTGCTCCGTACTCGTTTTGTATTTGTCTTAATACATCGGGTATCACCGCTAATGAACGAATACCATGAGTTCTGGTATAAATGGCAGCAAAGACTCTACCCCAAGTGGTACAATTATCTACTTGTGGTGTTATCCCCATGGGCAAGCAGATTGTTAGCATTCTGTGTTTTTCATATGGGGTAGTATTCGGGAATACTGCCTCTAGCTGTGTTATTTTCTGAGCTACCGAGAATGGCATTTGTTCATGTTTTGTGGGCATTTTGCCCATCACTGCGTGTAATGTTTGTGGTGTGATTCTAGTTGCTGTACCCTGAGATTGAGTTCCATTTGTTGCAACTATTGCTGGTTGGACAGTGAATCTCCTCATGACAAATTGCGTCATGTTTCTATAGATTTTAATTAAATCTTTGTGTTGTATGAGTAAGTCTCCTGGTGGCATTGTTTCAATGTCAGGATGTGGTGTGTAGGCCGCTAATATCGGCCATGTTGCCCCTTCTCCGACGAGCGGGCCTAATCTTACTCTTCCTTTTATGTGGGGTAGGGCGCCTTTAAACCAGTATAAGTGTTCCTGGTACATGAGCGGAACCTCAATGTCCTCAAACGGACAATATTCTGCGGGTGCATCTCCTTCTGTATAGTAGTGAAATGTCTGTGTTCTTGCATCTGCTGCTGGTAATGTAACCCACAAATAAAATACCTCTGTTTTGTTTGATTCGTGTGCCTCAGTCACGAAAGCTACTAAGCCACCCCTAGCTGATAAACCATTTTCTAACAGTTTCAGGGTGACTGTATGTCTGAATTTTTCTGCAATCGGAATTGCGTCTGCATCTTCTTCTCTGGCTGAGTTGTGTAGATTTACTATTGCGTTATCTGTTGTCTCAGTCATTTTTGTAAAGAAGAACTTTGTTCAAGGGAACTAAGATAAAGGTTTTAATGCACAATTTCAGGAACACTGTGTCCTTCAAGCTTGATTAACCAACAGCCAATAAATAGGATTTTGCCTACTCAGCTGTGGCGGAGTTTGTGCCCACCCACTCCAGACGTCTCTGGTGTTTTGTGAGTAGGGGTCTCTGAGAATAGCACGACTGAACTACTCAGATTCTACTGTTAAATAAGTACCCAACCAACGTTGGCGGCGCCATGTCGTGTAGTTCCTATATTACCTATACAGGATCTGCGCGTTTGGATAACATAAACTGTGGGACTGGTGGTGGACTGATTCCGTGCACCCCCACCGGAAACGTTAGCCTGTCTGTATCAGCTAGCTCGCAGTGCCACTAGAGTCTCCGCTTATCGTGGAGAGAATAGTTCTTGGCAACCTCAGAACATGACAACCCTGATCCCCCAGGATCGTGGCAACAATATGCTACTTTTCGATCAGTCACTCGTGCTCACTTAGTTTGTCTCAGAGATACACAGAATAAACAGTCTGGGCGTTTCAATAAGTATTTATTGAACAGTTGTTATTCTAGTGTAGAATAGATGAGCTGCAACAACCATTAGACAGTAGCAGAGATATATGATTAGTAGTACTACAAAAGTAAAGGGATGGTACAGTTCTACCATTTTTCAGTAATCATGAATATATACAAGTACATAGAATACATGATAATAGTGCGTACTCCTACGATGTCTCCCTAACTAGATGTACCTAAATGTACCTAGCATCTATGTAGGTGTTATGCCAAGAATCCCTCTAGGATCTAGTCAACCCCATTACCTGAGAGTTAGAGAATGTGGGACCCCGTCCTGGTCTCGAGTTGGACACCCCGCAAGGGATGTTAGACCACTGCTAGCTGGAGCATCTGCTGCAGGAACATCAGCGTCTCTGGTCAATGTGTCAGCCGGGAAGTCACGGTCTCCTCTGTCTTTCTAAGCAAGACATGATGTATATATACCCACAGGTCTGCCCAGGGGTCCTACCTTGCTGTGTTACTGTGTCGGCCTAAAGGATGACGTCGGGCTTGAACTTTATACATAGATATTATACAGGAGATGTTCGTCCTGCTGTGCTTCCAAGAAGCCTCATGCATAATGTATGAGTTTCGAACTAGGGAAAAACCCGCGTTCTGAATGCAGTGTCGTATCTAGGTAAAAGGTCAGTCCCTATGAACCGTTATGTATGTAATGTAGGGAAGGATATAGGTGAAAGGTTGCAGTGTTACCTGCGCCTATATAGGGTACCTATATGGAATATAACACCTCCAACCCTATGTAGACAGCAGCTGGACATGTGACAGATTGTCCACGTCTATATGCCTTTCACAGACACTGTCTTGCCATTTGACTAACTCTGCTCCTGACCCAGAGGTCTTTCAGACAAGTGGTTGACTTTCTATTATCCTTGCCTTTTTTTTTACTGGCTCCAGCCGGGCGTGATACTCTCTTCCCCAGCCCTACCGTAATTTACAGCCACTGCCATGAGACCGACTGACTCTTCCCCTAATCTACATACCTTCCACAGGTGCCATCTTGACATGTGACTGACTGCGTAGTCCTACCTATGTATCGCTCATTGCCACAAGAATGTGCACCGACTGACTTTCCAAAGCCTTACAGGCTTTTAAGAAGAACACACCGGGCAAGCAACTGAGTCTCCACTAGCCCTGTACTCCTTAAACAGGCACCAACAGGCAGTGCTGGAAAGTAGGTGGATCCCTCCGGATCCCAGTTCTGGCAACTATTTCTGGGCCAGATCTGGGATCCAACCCACCATCGGAAATATGCTGAATTTGTTCTAGTGTCGATTTCCAACATCGGGACTCAATTAAGCAGCACCCACACGTCTGCTTTCTGTTCGGAGGAGCAACGTGCGGGCAGCAAGGGGGCCATCTTATTTTCACTTTCAGGTGGGCCCAAAACAAAGGTCTGATTTTAGGCTTGATTTAAAGGGCCATTAGCCTTTCTTTTGTTGAAGTAGCATCCTGACTGGAAGCCATCTGGACCCAACAACTAGACATTAATGCAGTGGAAGGAAACAAAAGCACACAGCTTCTTACTTCACAAGTACTTTAGAGAAACTGACTTGGAGAAAGGTTTTTCACTTTGTTCAACCCCCCCTATGTAAGAGGTGCGCATGTTCTGTAAGAAAGCTAGATGTATCTGTGTGAAAGAGTAATTAAACAATTAATGATTTAAGTGCCACCTACTATATTTTTTTAATTTATTTTATGGCGCCACTCATCCCAGTGTAGGGAGTTAGAGAACTTTACATCACACACAGACACAGTAAATGATACAAGTGTGTAAAGCAACGTGCAGGAAATGTTACATAAGACATTAAGGGTTATAAGGTGTAGGAATCACATCATTCAGATTTGTAGACCTTATATGTCAAGAGTGACTGGTCAGAAGAAACACAAGTTGAGGATACAAAATGTAATGCAGTGATACGGGATGTCTTTACTAACAAGACTTTATTACTTCCCAAATAACCCTTCTCTGCAATTTTGGAATAAAAACAGAATGAAAAGAAAACAATAAGAATCTACAATCATTACTTACAGTTCTCATGCAGTTGCTTCTGCTTGATGCAGGTAAATAGATATGTAAAAAATCCGTATTTTGTAAAATCCGTATTTTGTAAAGCGCGAACTACTCACCCTTACGGGTCTCAAGGCGCAAGGGGCCGTCGTGGAAATTAAGTGAGCTATTGCCCAGAGTCACATGGTGCTGAGCTGAGCTGCCGCCGGGGATCGAACCGTGAGCCCTGTGCTCCGAAGTCAGCTGCCCTGGCCGCTGCACCACACCTCTCCACAGGTAAATAGATCACTGTGCTGTATGAGGATTGCAACTTATGAAATGAAAGGAACAACATTCTCTCATTGCAATAACCTGCTTACCTATCTACATAAAATAAAAATCTGTGCTCTGTATGTTATAAGATGTGCTTTGCAGCAGGCACATTAACACTGTATGCTACTTTATGAGTGAATACTGTGACTGGATAAAACGCAGAACTCTCCAGAACTGCATTAACTTCCAGAGTTATCTTACCGCCATGATAATGCCCTCAAAATTGCTGAGCACTTATTCTGCAGCAGGTGCCTTAACCCTGTAAGATACTTTCAAATTGTAGGAGAGTAGGATCTGCCTCTTATGTTGCCCCCACTTTTTTTCTGATGTTTACCCTGGTTTCTGGCTATAGTCTGGCTGGGACCCTGCCAATCAGGGCCCCAGCCTCTCTGTTCTCTCTAAACGACTTGGAGTGCACTCTAGGTGCACTAGTGATTGGATACTGTGGTACCTTATGAGTCCCTAGTATATGGTCCCTTAGGTACCAAGGGCATAGGTACTTCACAGGCCTACCAGGGGCTGAAGCATGTATTATGCCACCCCTGGGAAGCAGACTAAATCTGACACCACAGGCCTGCTACTGCAGCCTGGGTGAGGAGGTGCTAGCACCCCTCACTGAGATATAGGTTCCCTATATCTCCCCTGCACACACATTTAAACCTATCAGTCACCCCTAAGGCAGGCCCTATCAATCCTGAGGGCAGGGTGCTTAGTTTCTATGTGAGAGGGTGCCTCTGCCTGAGCAGGGCCCCTCTGCAGCTCTCAGAGTCCATTCTCTGGGGCTGTTTGTGAATGCGGTCAAACCATATACTCTTAAGTGCATTATAACCTCACGGTTAATGCTAACTTTGGAATGGCTGCATCAAAACATGTCGTGTTTGGTGTCAAACACCTTGGAATCATACCCCCACACCAGTACCTGGTGTGGGAGTATGATCCCACCCTTCTAGAGGGATAGACATGTACCTACTGTGGAAACGCGGTAGAATCCTGAAGAGCCCTGGCATCACAAAATGGATGCCACCAGTCACAGACACTGGGCTGCCCTCCTGCTGATGACCGAAACTCGCAGTGGAGGAGGCCCAACAATAGGTATCCTGTCACAGGGAGGTGTGACCACCTCCCAGACAGGGTTTAGTGTATTGGGGCTGGGTGGGTGCACTCCTAGAGTGCTTTGAAGTCCTGCACTGGGGGAGCAGAAGGCTCCTCTGTGCATACACCAGTTCAAACCGGCTCAGGGGCTACCTGCCCCTGCTCTGGCGCGAAACTGGACAAAGGGAAGTGGGTGTAGCCACCTACTCCCCTGACCCTCCCATAGGTGGGGTCATAGAGCTAGTCCCTCCCTTCCTTTTAGTATAAGATAGGGAACCCTTGACCTTGCAAACTAGATATCCCTGGACGACGCTCTAAAGAAGAATCCCGGACCTTCGACGTTCCACTACCTCTGGAAGACTGAAGAATCTCCCTTGGAGTCAAGGAGTGACTCCCCTGCTTGGCAGGCACCAAAAACTGCAACGACGGTCGCAAACTACGCCGCTCCCGCCGGAGCCCGAAGTCCCTGCAGCCCAGGAAGAGGATTTCCTGACTTCTCCAAGGCCATCGTGAGTCCCCAGCGAAGCTGAGGCAAGTGGACCCCACGAGTGACGAGGAACCGCAGTCCCTGGGTACCGTGCACTATTTTCGAGTGCAACCCCTTCACGACGTTCTACGAACCTGTGCTTTGGACCACGTGTGGTCCCAGCCTCTAGCAGAGATCCCTCCCAAGATCAGAGGCCTACCCCGTCCCGAGTGACCGTGGGCCCCTGTTGAAGGAATCCTCCCGAGGCGTCTTTGCGATCCCTTGCCAGCCGGCTTGTGGGTCCCCTGAAGACTTTTCTACAAATCCAAAGGGCTCCCCTGGTTGCTCCAGGCCTGCCCTGACTTACCCTCGCTGGGTGAGTCCCCCAGACCTTGCTGGTCTGCACCATTGACTTTTTGTTCTTTCCACGAGACTTGCTGCTACCAAGGCTTGTTGGCTCCAATCGGGTCGCCGACACCGCAGTCAGCTGCAGACTTCGTGGGACACGCTGAATCCAGCTCCTGGTTGTCCTCGACGCCTCCTGGACCTCGTGGCCGAAGAGTCAAGACACCCGTGAACGACCTGAATCTGTCGACGACGGTGGGCATTCATCTTCCTTGCCCCGGGTCACTGCCAAGTGACTTTGAACACTGTCCCCTCTGCTTTCAGGTCTTCCTCCTTCCGAATCCAGGCTTGGATTCCACCGGACACTTCTTCTGGCTTCACAAGCAGCAAGTCTTCATTGGCTCCCATTGAAAACGACGCCGCGACCCGACACCAAAGGACACCTATGCACCCGGCTTCCCTGGGTGAGGTAACTCCAGCACTACGGTGCTCCTGTGGGTGTTGGCCCTAGAACTACTTACCCTGTAAGTGACTTGCTTGTAGCTACTCCCGAAGTGCCCTTAAACTCTTAATTTCCAACCGCGACTTGCCCCATTGAAGTCTACGGCGATCCGCGCCTGTGTTCCCTCACTGCACGCGTCCCCCGTGGGTCCTTTACTTACCTGCCTTGGGTGGTTTCGTGAGGCCCCAGCACTTCTGAAGGCCCTGGGCCTTGTCCCTTTGCAAGTCGTTGTTCTTAAGTCTCTTTTTTAGTATATGGTCTGGTACGCCCCTAGGGCCCCAGCCATATTTGTGCTCAATTTGTTGTGAAACGTTGATTTGTGCATATGTTCCTGACTTCTAATCTCACAAGAGATTAGTAGAGAGTTGTTTAGTAATAAATACATATATATTTGATATATATACCTGTGTGGTGTCTTTTCATTTGGTGATTCAAGAGATTGTGTGGTAAAACAAGCTGCTTTACATTCCTCCAAGACTTAGCCTGAAGGCTGCTCTCCACAGCTACCACTAGGATAGCTTTCTGTAAAGGTTGTCTTAAACCTACCTACCATAAGAGTCGAATTGTACTGGTGCAAGGTGTCCACTTTAACTAGTGAACAGCATATACCAGGCCAACTTCTCACATTGGTGGCAGCGTGTGGGATTCCAGCTTGCTATTGTTTTACCAGAAAATCTCTATTTGAATTACTAACTGAAAACCACTATAGGTACTCAAGGTACATATAAAGTCAAGCTTAGTATCAATAAGTTCTACTGAACTTAGAGCTGTGTGCCAAGGGATAGCACACCCTTTCTACAGCTCAAGCTAGTATCAGTAGGCCACAAACTAGTGTAGGTAGTACAACACTGCACAACACTAGAATGTCCTTAAGGGGTGGACCCAGTGGATCCACTCAGCCTCAGTATAAGGACATGACTTTCTTTGACTTGAAACCCATGTGTGCTGCAAGGCACCTGAAGATAGGACAGAGCAAGGCACCTGAAGATAGGACAGAGTCCCTCCACACTACACCTGATAGATCTGCTGACAGCAGATGATCTTAGATTAGCTCTAGGAGCTAATGGGTCTGAATCAGTGAGTGGGTCAATTACAGTGTCTGGGTCAGATGATGGACATCAGGATGACCAAGACTCTGTGGTTGTAGGGCCAGGTCCCAAGGGGTCTGAACAGGACAGAGGAATTCTCCCTAAGAGAACTGACATAGTGGAGGAGAGGCCTAGGTCCCTTTCTAGGGAATCTGACCACTCCTATCACTCTGGCAGAGAATCTGTCTACCAGAGGAACTCCTACTTCCCAAGAAGAGAGACCTCCTCTGACAGAATGTACAAACTGCTGCAGTATGAGGAAGCAAGATTTGCCCTCAAAACCAAGCAGTTGGCATTAGATAAAGAAGCCCTGGAGCTCCAGAGAGCTTCTAGAAAAGAGGGGTTAGAACCCCCTGGTGGCAGCAACAGTGTCCCTAGAGGCAGAGAATATATTCCAGACCATAGGAACCTGAGCAAGGTTGTTCCTCCCTACCAGAGTGGGGATGATATCCATAAGTGGATAACTGCTATGGAAAGGGCCTGTAGAGTACAACAGGTCCCCCAAAAGCAGTGGGCAGCAATCTTGTGGCTCTCCTTTTCAGATAAAGGTAGAGACAAGCTCCTCACTGTTAGAGAAGAGGATGCTGATGACTATGAAGTCCTGAAGAGTGCACTGATAGATGGGTTTGGCTTAACCACTGAGCAGTACAGGTTGAAGTTCAGAGACACCCAGAAGGCACAGACTCAGGACTGGACTGACTTTGTAGATTGTGCAACCAAGGCTCTGGAGGGTTGGCTGGTTGGCAGTAGGGTTACTGATTTCAAGGGATTGTATAATCTAATGATGAGAGAACAGATCCTTAATAATTGCCAGAACCAGTTGTTGCATCAATACCTGGTGGACTCAGATCTGACCTCTCCCCAAGAATTGGGAAAGAAGGCAGACAAGTGGGTCAGAACCAGGGTGAGGCAGAAAACCCAGAACCAAGGGGGTGACACAAAGAAGCAGGATTCTAAGGGCTCTGAGAAAAGTGGGGATAAGTCAAAAGACCAGAAGTCTTCACAAGGGCCCCAAAAATCTGCATCTGGTGGGGAGTCACAATCCAACAAGGGAAAAGGCCAAAAGAAGCCCTGGTGCAAATTCTGTAAACAGAAAGGGCACTGGACTTCTGATTGTAACAAGTCCAAAGACCAAACCACCACCACTCCTGCCCCTAAGGCAACTGTTCCCCCTAGTTCAGCTACTGGTGGAGGTGGTACTCAGAATAAGGGTGTAGTAGGGTTGACCCTGGGTTCTGAAGTGGACTCTGGCCTAGTCAGAGTACCCACTCAGGCAATGCTGATTTGTGATGGAGACATTGACATGTCCTTCCTGGTGAGCCCCAGTAATCTGGGCAAATACAAACAGCAGCCTGTAATAAATGGCAAACAGGCTTTGGCATTTAGGGACACAGGTGCTAGTGTCACCATGGTGGCAGAGGATCTTGTGGACCCTGGACAGATCATCCTGGGCGAAATGTACCAGGTGACCAATGCAAGCAATGTCAGGACCAACCATAGTCTGGCAGTTGTGAATTTCTCCTGGGGAGGGGTAACTGGCCTCAAGAAGGTTGTAGTCAGTGCAGACCTCCCTGTAGAATGTCTATTGGGCAATGATCTAGAAACTTCAGCCTGGTCTGAAGTAGAGTTATGGACTCATGCTGAGATGTTGGGCATCCCTGCAGAGGTATTTGCTGTGACCAGGTCACAGGCCAAAATACATGACACTGAACCAGCTCTGGATCCTGAAACCATGGACCAGATGCTTCCCAAGAAGAGGAGCAGTAGGGGTAAGGCAGTGCCTTCCCCTCTGTCTCAGATCACTGATTCCCCTCTTGAGGGAGGAGGAGCAGATCCTGAAGAAGGAACTGCCCCAGAGGGACTTGAGCCTGATCAGGTTGAGTTCTTGGGGGCAGGGGCCCTTCTAGGGAAGATCTGAGTAAGGAGCAACAGTGCTGCCCCTCTCTTGAACCCCTCAGACAGCAGGCTGCTGCTGAGGCTGCTGGGAGTGCTAGTGGGTCCCATAAAGTTTATTGGGATGAGGGACTCCTATATTCTGAGGGTAGAGATCCAGCCCCTGGAGCCACCAGGAGGTTGGTAATACCTCAGAAGTTTAGGGGTTCCTCTTGACCCTAGCACATGATATCCCTTTAGCAGGTCACTTGGGCCAAAACAAGACCTGGGACAGGCTTGTTCCACATTTTCATTGGCCACATATGTCAGAGGACACAAAGGAGTTTTGTCGCTCCTGTGTCACATGCCAAGCCAGTGGCAAGGCAGGTGGCACCACAAAGGCCCCCTGATACCACTACCTGTGGTGGGGGTACCCTTTGAAAGGGTAGGGATTGACATTGTTGGTCCCCTTGACCCTCAAACTGCATCTGGGCACAGATTTATCCTGGTGGTAGTGGATCATGCCACCAGGTACCCAGAGGCAATTCCCCTGAGGACCACCACAGCCCCTGTGGTGGCAAGAGCCCTCATTGGAGTTTTCTCCAGAGTGGGTTTCCCAAAGGAGGTCATCTCTGACAGAGGTACCAACTTCATGTCAGGATATTTGAAAGCAATGTGGAAGGAGTGTGGTGTAACTTATAAGTTCACCACCCCCTATCACCCACAATGCAATGGGTTGGTTGAGCGTTTCAACAAAACCCTTAAGGGAATGATTAAAGGACTCCCAGAGAAGCTTAGGCGGAAATGGGACCTTCTTCTTCCCTGCCTGTTGTTTGCATACAGAGAGGTTCCACAGAAGGGGGTTGGTTACAGCCCATTTGAGCTTCTGTTTGGGCATCCTGTAAGAGGTCCATTATGTTTGGTAAAAGAGGGCTGGGAGTTACCTCTCAAACCCCCCAAACAGGATGTGATGGACTATGTACTTGGTCTCCGCTCCAGGATGGCCGAATACATGAAGAAGGCAACCAAAAACCTGGAGGCCAGCCAAGAATTACAAAAAGCTTGGCATGACCAAAAGGCTGTGCTGACTGTGTACCAGCCAGGACAGAAAGTGTGGGTGTTGGAGCCTGTGGCCCCAGCAGCCCTCCAAGACAAATGGAGTGGCCCCCATACAATAGTTGAGCAAAAGGGAGAAGTCACCTATCTGGTGAATCTTGTGTCCTCCCAGGAGCCCCCTGAGGGTGCTCCATGTCAACAGATTGAAACCATATGTTGACAGGGCTGACATGGGCTTGCTCATGGCAACTGATGAGGAACAGGAGGAGGAGAGTGACCCTCTCCCTGACCTGCTCTCACAGAACCCTGATGATGGGTCAGTCGATGGTGTTGCTTTGGCAAGCAGCCTCACTGACCATCAGCAAACTGAGTGCAGACAAGTTCTGCAGCAGTACAGACATATGTTTAGCCTGACCCCTAGTCAGACTACCTGGTGCACCCATGAGGTGGACACTGGGGACAGTCTGCCTGTCAAGAGTAAAATCTACAGGCAACCTGACCATGTCAGGGACTGTATCAGGACTGAAGTCCAGAAGATGTTGGAGTTAGGTGTGATTGAGCCTTCAGATAGCCCTTGGGCTAGCCCAGTAGTCCTAGTACCCAAGCCTCATACCCAGGGTGGTAAGAAAGAAATGAGGTTTTGTGTAGACTACAGAGGCCTCAATGCAGTCACCAGGACTGATGCCTATCCCATACCAAGGGCAGATGAGCTGATTGATACTTTGGCCTCAGCCAAGTATCTGAGTACATTTGACCTAACAGCTGGCTACTGGCAGATCAGGTTAGCTGATGATGCAAAAGCCAAAACAGCATTTTCGACCCCTGGTGGGCACTACCACTTTGTGGTGATGCCCTTTGGATTGAAAAATGCACCTGCCACTTTTCAGAGGTTGGTGAACAAAGTTCTGGCAGGGATGGAAACTTATTGCTCAGCTTATCTAGATGATATTGCTGTCTTTAGTTCCTCCTGGCAGGATCACCTGGTCCACCTCAGAAATGTTTTGGAGGCTCTGCAGAAAGCAGGCCTCACTATCAAGGCCACTAAGTGCCAGATAGGGCAGAGTCAGGTTGTGTACCTGGGCCACCTTGTGGGTGGAGGCCAGGTTCAGCCTTTACAGAGCAAAATCCAAACCATAATGGAATGGGTTGCTCCAACCACCCAGACACAGGTGAGAGCCTTCTTAGGCCTGACTGGGTACTATAGGAGGTTTGTGAAGGGATATGGATCTATAGTGACCCCCTTGAATGATCTGACCTCAAAGAAAATGCCAAAAAAGGTTCAGTGGACAGCTAGCTGTCAGAAGGCATTTGAAGACCTAAAGCAGGCCATGTGCACTGCCCCCATCTTACAGAGTCCAGACTACACCAAAAAGTTCATTGTCCAAACAGATGCTTCTGAGCTGGGTGTGGGAGCTGTACTGTCTCAACTGAATGATGAAGGTCAAGACCAGCCAGTAGCTTTTATTAGCAGGAGGCTGACCCCTAGAGAGAAACGTTGGTCAGCTATAGAGAGGGAGGCCTTTGCTGTGGTGTGGGCCCTGAAGAAGCTGAGGCCATACTTGTTTGGCACTCACTTCATAGTTCAGACTGACCACAAGCCCCTCCTATGGCTGAAACAGATGAAAGGTGAAAACCCAAAACTTTTAAGGTGGTCCATTTCCCTACAGGGGATGGACTATACAGTGGAACATAGGCCTGGGACCCAACATGCCAATGCAGATGGACTCTCAAGGTATTTCCACTTAGAGCACGAAGACTCAACTGGTCAAGGTTAGTTTAGTGTCCCTGCGTTTGGGGGGGTTGTGTAGGAGAGTAGGATCTGCCTCTTATGTTGCCCCCACTTTTTTTCTGATGTTTACACTGGTTTCTGGCTATAGTCTGGCTGGGACCCTGCCAATCAGGGCCCCAGCCTCTCTGTTCTCTCTAAACGACTTGGAGTGCACTCTAGGTGCACTAGTGATTGGATACTGTGGTACCTTATGAGTCCCTAGTATATGGTACCTTAGGTACCAAGGGCATAGGTACTTCACAGGCCTACCAGGGGCTGAAGCATGTATTATGCCACCCCTGGGAAGCAGACTAAATCTGACACCACAGGCCTGCTACTGCAGCCTGGGTGAGGAGGTGCTAGCACCCCTCACTGAGATATAGGTTCCCTATATCTCCCCTGCACACACATTTAAACCTATCAGTCACCCCTAAGGCAGGCCCTATCAATCCTGAGGGCAGGGTGCTTAGTTTCTATGTGAGAGGGTGCCTCTGCCTGAGCAGGGCCCCTCTGCAGCTCTCAGAGTCCATTCTCTGGGGCTGTTTGTGAATGCGGTCAAACCATATACTCTTAAGTGCATTATAACCTCGCGGTTAATGCTAACTTTGGAATGGCTGCATCAAAACATGTCGTGTTTGGTGTCAAACACCTTGGAATCATACCCCCACACCAGTACCTGGTGTGGGAGTATGATCCCACCCTTCTAGAGGGATAGACATGTACCTACTGTGGAAACGCGGTAGAATCCTGAAGAGCCCTGGCATCACAAAATGGATGCCACCAGTCACAGACACTGGGCTGCCCTCCTGCTGATGACCGAAACTCGCAGTGGAGGAGGCCCAACAATAGGTATCCTGTCACAGGGAGGTGTGACCACCTCCCAGACAGGGTTTAGTGTATTGGGGCTGGGTGGGTGCACTCCTAGAGTGCTTTGAAGTCCTGCACTGGGGGAGCAGAAGGCTCCTCTGTGCATACACCAGTTCAAACCGGCTCAGGGGCTACCTGCCCCTGCTCTGGCGCGAAACTGGACAAAGGGAAGTGGGTGTAGCCACCTACTCCCCTGACCCTCCCATAGGTGGGGTCATAGAGCTAGTCCCTCCCTTCCTTTTAGTATAAGATAGGGAACCCTTGACCTTGCAAACTAGATATCCCTGGACGACGCTCTAAAGAAGAATCCCGGACCTTCGACGTTCCACTACCTCTGGAAGACTGAAGAATCTCCCTTGGAGTCAAGGAGTGACTCCCCTGCTTGGCAGGCACCAAAAACTGCAACGACGGTCGCAAACTACGCCGCTCCCGCCAGAGCCCGAAGTCCCTGCAGCCCAGGAAGAGGATTTCCTGACTTCTCCAAGGCCATCGTGAGTCCCCAGCGAAGCTGAGGCAAGTGGACCCCACGAGTGACGAGGAACCGCAGTCCCTGGGTACCGTGCACTATTTTCGAGTGCAACCCCTTCACGACGTTCTACGAACCTGTGCTTTGGACCACGTGTGGTCCCAGCCTCTAGCAGAGATCCCTCCCAAGATCAGAGGCCTACCCCGTCCCGAGTGACCGTGGGCCCCTGTTGAAGGAATCCTCCGAGGCGTCTTCGCGATCCCTTGCCAGCCGGCTTGTGGGTCCCCTGAAGACTTTTCTACAAATCCAAAGGGCTCCCCTGGTTGCTCCAGGCCTGCCCTGACTTACCCTCGCTGGGTGAGTCCCCCAGACCTTGCTGGTCTGCACCATTGACTTTTTGTTCTTTCCACGAGACTTGCTGCTACCAAGGCTTGTTGGCTCCAATCGGGTCGCCGACACCGCAGTCAGCTGCAGACTTTGTGGGACACGCTGAATCCAGCTCCTGGTCGTCCTCGACGCCTCCTGGACCTCGTGGCCGAAGAGTCAAGACACCCGTGAACGACCGGAATCTGTCGACGACGGTGGGCATTCATCTTCCTTGCCCCGGGTCACTGCCAAGTGACTTTGAACACTGTCCCCTCTGCTTTCAGGTCTTCCTCCTTCCGAATCCAGGCTTGGATTCCACCGGACACTTCTTCTGGCTTCACAAGCAGCAAGTCTTCATTGGCTCCCATTGAAAACGACGCCGCGACCCGACACCAAAGGACACCTATGCACCCGGCTTCCCTGGGTGAGGTAACTCCAGCACTACGGTGCTCCTGTGGGTGTTGGCCCTAGAACTACTTACCCTGTAAGTGACTTGCTTGTAGCTACTCCCGAAGTGCCCTTAAACTCTTAATTTCCAACCGCGACTTGCCCCATTGAAGTCTACGGCAATCCGCGCCTGTATTCCCTCACTGCACGCGTCCCCCGTGGGTCCTTTACTTACCTGCCTTGGGTGGTTTTGTGAGGCCCCAGCACTTCTGAAGGCCCTGGGCCTTGTCCCTTTGCAAGTCGTTGTTCTTAAGTCTCTTTTTTAGTATATGGTCTGGTACGCCCCTAGGGCCCCAGCCATATTTGTGCTCAATTTGTTGTGAAACGTTGATTTGTGCATATGTTCCTGACTTCTAATCTCACAAGAGATTAGTAGAGAGTTGTTTAGTAATAAATACATATATATTTGATATATATACCTGTGTGGTGTCTTTTCATTTGGTGATTCAAGAGATTGTGTGGTAAAACAAGCTGCTTTACATTCCTCCAAGACTTAGCCTGAAGGCTGCTCTCCACAGCTACCACTAGGATAGCTTTCTGTAAAGGTTGTCTTAAACCTACCTACCATAAGAGTCGAATAGTACTGGTGCAAGGTGTCCACTTTAACTAGTGAACAGCATATCCCAGGCCAACTTCTCACACAAATGCAGTCTCTTTGTGACCAATTAAGTAAGCTACAACAGGTTTAATTTTACATTTGTCCTTGTTGCAGTTTTTTGTTAACATAAATGTTTAAGCTGACTGTCAGACTCTGTTTTTCAAGCTCTGCTCCATGTGACTCCACCCCCTTTTCTCTGCCACAGCTTGACTTCCAATTTACAGGTTCCGGGAGTAAATGTTTTCTAATTCCAGGACTGCAAACAGGACATCACTGACTAGGCCCCAGTGCAACCAGCCTTGGACAGGTCCAGCTGTTGAGATCTCCCCACATTTCCGCTTCCCTAAGGTCAGGTGCCCTTCACTGACTCTGAGGAAGTGTCACACTTGATCCTAGGATGCAAATTCCAGAAACTCTCTCTTACTCTACTCCTTGAGTCAAAGGCTCCTTAAAACACATTTCTGGGAAGCTGAGCGGGGGAAGAGGGGGGAAGAGGGGGGAGGAAGAGAGGGAGAGAGAGAGAGATATATATAGAGAGAGAGAGATATATAGATATATATATATATAGAGAGAGAGATATATAGAGAGAGAGAGATATAGAGAGAGAGAGATATAGAGAGAGAGAGATATAGAGAGAGAGAGATATAGAGAGATATATATATATAGAGAGAGAGAGATATAGAGATATATATAGAGAGAGAGAGAGATAGAGAGATAGAGAGAGAGAGAGAGATATAGAGAGAAAGAGATATAGAGAGAGAGAGAGATATAGAGATGTAGAGAGAGAGAGAGAGATATAGAGATATAGAGAGAGAGAGATATAGAGATATAGAGAGAGAGAGATATAGAGATATAGAGAGATAGAGAGAGAGATATAGAGAGAGGGAGATATAGAGAGAGAGAGATATAGAGA